>JAZKJV010001036.1:0-600000 GCA_037367405.1 Ottelia alismoides | reverse complement strand
AGTTGACGCAACAAGATTGGAGGCACGCCAATGTGGTCGGCGACAATCTGGATTTGCATAATCAAATCGTCTCCATGTTTTTGTGCCGTTAAGGTATGTGTCGAACACTTAGGCGATGCAATCGATAGATGTATTCGTAATCTTGCTCATTCGTTTTAAAATACATTGATAGTATTATGTGATTGCTAAAGAAAGATACAAGCGGACTGTTTATACTGGATATGTGCCTTTATATTTCTTAAATCTCTCTACAAGTTCATTTGACATTATTGAGATTAAATACAACATTTTAGCCGTTAGCCATACATATATACATGTACCTTAGACTCAAACATCATATAAATTATTTTAAATAAACCTTGTAGATTTCAGGAGATTGGCTCTCGGGTGCATGTATTAATTGTGCAATATCGTTAATAGGCAATGAACTATAATCATAATTATGTGAGGGGGAAAAGGGATAATTACTGCATATATTCATAATTGTGGTCATGGATGAGACCTTTGTGTTGTTATTTTAAGTAAAAATTGAGAGTTTCCTATCAAAGTAAAATTAGGAATCATGATACTGTAAGAGAGATAAATTCTTATATTATCCGTGTAACCATAAGTTACATTGTCCTTCTATTATTGTCATCTGTAAATAGATTTTTTTTCATAAAAGCGTGGCAGCTATTAATTCCTAGGTATTTGATATAAACTTGTCACGATAGGATTATATGTATGTATATGTATGTATGTATGCATACCACTTGGTTTATACTATAGATACGTGTCCATAAGTATGCTTTACATAATAATTGTCAATGATGTTCATCACATCTCAACATATACCGTATTGACATGAAAGTAAATAGGCAGAAACCATGGTACATTATTTATTAGAATTTCAAATGCTATTTAATAATGCCTTTATAATTTTGTTATCGTTGAAAAAGTAAGGAATTCATGGTTACCATTATAAGATGTTATCTTAAGCATATTGTATAAATTGATCATTAATATGATTCTAAAGTCATTAGAGTTGACTACAATTATATGCACCAACTTAAATTAAGGGGAGTTATTATCTCTTCTATACCAAAAGATTGGTTGGTGAAAAGGAAAGAATATATATGTATGTATGTATGTCTGTGTGTGTACATTATATATTTGTACAATGAAACCCTCTTTTGTTAGTGGAACCAAAAGGGTTCACATGAACTGCTATTTTGTGAAAGAAGGAAATAATATTTAAAGGATTGGTATTTCCTTATCAATGAATAATGGCACTTAAACGGTATGCGGAGCTAAGTGCTACACCTAAGGTGGGAGCCACCTCTAGAGTTCGTGTATCGAAGGCCTAAAGGGCAACACCTTCCGGGGGTGTCGGGTTCAGTAGAACCTAGTGGAAAGTCCACATATTGACTCAGCGCTGATGTCATCACGTTCTTTGTAATGATTGAGTGACCGCTTGTGCCAGCGGTAAAAGCCACCAAAGCCACCCAATAAATTATGAGATAAGACAAATCTATCATGAATAAGCTAAGTGCTTATGTGGAAGCCAATTGCTTATGTGAATGTTAAGTGTATATGCGTACTCATGTAAAATGTTAAGTGAGAATATGCATTTATGTCAAATGCTGAGTGTTTATGCGCAATTATGTGAAATGCTAAGTTCATACATGTGATTATGTTATTGTTATGGGCATATGTGCAATAATGCTAATGTTAAGGACATAAGTGTAAATATGATTAAATCTTAAGGGCATATATGAAAGTATAGTATGAGATTCATGTATATAAAAAGAACATCCTTTGCATGCATACCTATGTTTATGAGTGATCCACATGATGCTATTTTATGACAGCATTCAAGTATTTTATTAACTAACATAAGGGTGTCTTATGAAAGAATATGTCATGGTACTACTTTCGTATATGATATGTTATATGAAAAAGTATATGATATGATGATGGAAATGAGAACAATGCACATCTCTTTGTTAGGATATAATGAGGGCTTCCATGTGAAAAACTCATAGCAATAAGAGTATGGGTGTAACACACAATTTCATATATGTGATCATCTTTATGTAATTATTGATATTGTAAATTTGACAAGAGAAAAATAGTGAAATCCCTGCATATTATGTTATGATTAAGATCATACTCAAGGAATGTATCCATGGATACTGCATGTTATAT
Source organism: Ottelia alismoides (assembly GCA_037367405.1). Classification (NCBI taxonomy): domain Eukaryota; kingdom Viridiplantae; phylum Streptophyta; class Magnoliopsida; order Alismatales; family Hydrocharitaceae; genus Ottelia; species Ottelia alismoides. The sequence goes on along the minus strand of JAZKJV010001036.1, from coordinate 597,813 downwards.
ACATTATTCCATATTGGAGAATATAGAAAATTTCTAAGGATCCATTGTGGAAAATATTTATCCAGCTAATTATCTGTGCATGGAGTTATTTGTAATAGCATAAGGAGACTTGGTTTTTCGCTAGCTGGCTTGACCTTTTCTCGACACATACTGAGCGTTAAGCTCATACCATGTATTTTTGTGTTTTTATTGCAGGTCAGTGTAAGGATAAATTTAGTGGCAGTTAGAAACTTATTGCAAGGTCCGAAGGAAGGATATCATTATGCCCACTGGAACGAAAGATCTTGGCGTTGTATTAGAGATTTATATTTTTATGAATAAATGGGAGTTAAGATGGTTCATATCTGTTTATTGTGATAACATTGATGTTTTGAGTAACACTCGGATCCGACGTGGCATTTGATATGCTTCCGCTGGTCACCGAGGATCGGGCTGTTAAATAACCGAACAGGCTCTATAAGTCATAATTACACAAATAGTGATATTATTTAGATCTTATACGGCATAACCTTGGGTTAACTTCGATTTGTTACCTATGACGAAATCAGTAAAAAATTTTAAATAATTGCATTTCTCCTTCATTTGTTTGTTTTAAATAAATTTGCATATATCCATTTTGGAATGGATAGGGATAGTTTACTCTATACATACAAGAAAGGTTGCTCAATTAAAGAAACAAAGTACAATCACTGGATTATCATCTACCTGCATATACATGCCTAAAGAATACCTTATTAACACCAATAACTTACTGTGTGTTAAGGCAAATATATATCCTAAATTTCAAATGATGGTTGTACGATGTATAAAAAGAACATCTGTTTTTTTTCAAGTGCAGACCAACTACAAAGTAATGAAAAGATGCGACTAATTTTTTCAGTGCAGAAACCTAGCAAACCATTCATTCTTCCAGCAGCTACAGGAACCCTAGGAAGGACCTATAAATTCCTCCAAATCAGGACCGCAATTTTCTCGAATTATTTCACTTTTGAATAGATGGATAACAACCTACAAACTTTAAGGCACCGTTCAGCTCCCAGGTTACCTGCGGGTTAGAGGAGTTTACCCCCCTTAAACTACATCCTTCTCTCTCCCCGTAGACCCCACTTTATTCTTTTTTTAAAAAATTAAATAAATCAATTTTACATCATCAATCCTATCAAAAAATAATATATTATACCATCATATCATATAAAAATTATAAAGTACTCCACTTCTACTCACTTTTCCAAACATCAATACAATCACATCACAATAACTGCTTACTTTTTCAAACTTCAATACAATTATATCACCCCAAACCTACTTCTAACCCACCCCCAGTTTAACCCACTATCCAAACACCAAAACACAAAAACGGGTTACCCTCTACCAGTTTAACTCGCCTTAACCCACCAATCAAACGCACCCAGGGCTCGTTTGGATACTGGGGTACCCCTGGGGTAACCCGATTTATCCCCCTTTTTCTTGGGTCATGTTTGGGTTAGATTTCCACCACAAATCAAAGTAACATCACATCGCATTCCTTATTCCAATCCTCATAACCATCCAAGCAACTACTATTCACAGGAGGCTACCCCAATCCGCCTCAACGCTTCAACCAAACGAGCCCTAAGAAAGACTATAACAGCTTCAATTTCCCAAAAATCATGATGTCCCACTACTTCTTCAAACAGATCTAAAGGAATGCTAATATGAAATGTACTTTCTTTTATGATTTTGTTTTTTTACATAGTCTCTATTTTGACCATATGCTCCATATTTAAATTTAAATGTTTGTGTAGATTTTTTTCATAACCCTTTTAGATTCTTTTTACATGGAAAAGTTTCAAAATCTTATTGCAATATATGATTTGTCCAAAATTTTGATGGATATGTATGCATTCGATGTTCAATCTTACGATATTATAGATCTGTAACGAAATGGAGATATTTTTCAAACAATGGAAGCAGAAATTCCCGACACATGTCACGCTCGCAAAAGGTTAAGAAATTTAATCTAATTGTCATTTTTATCTTGCATTATAATTACTCCATATTTTACCTGATAATATTATATCAACATATAAATAAATATTTTACTGTGTGCCCCCGTTGCAAAAAGTTTCTAGCTCCATCCTGTGCATATGTAGGGGTGGGAACTATATGGGTCCACCCATATAACCCAATCAAATCGTTGAAAATGGGTCAAAACGATTTGGGTCATTTGGGTTTTGGATTGGGTTGGACCCAAACCATATTCTTTCAATGGGTATTGGGTCGATTGGTGGGTCTAATGTCTTCCACCCAACCCACCAAATACCCCAAACTATTTCTTTGAATGATAAAAGGTTTTACCCACCCAACCCAACCGATATGTACTTAATATATAATATCAGTAATTCTAAACTATATATATTTCTAATGTAGAACTCGAATTCTCCAATCCAAGTTATCAACTTGTTAACAACATTGTCTCATTAAACATTATTCAGTTGTTATTATGTGTTGTACTCAATATATTTTTTCTCTATTACCCTTTATATCATCATTACATGCTATAAACAACTGAGAGCATTCCTTATAACCACACAACTATGCTCTAATCCCTATCGACTTCAGGTGATATAAATTATTCTTGAAAATCCCCTAATCTTAACTGAACAACTCCATATCAACTTGAACATATCCCAACCTTCTTCATCCATGTTGAACATATTCCTCCAACCTTCTTCTTATCTATTGATCTTACTACATGCTTATTTTGACATCTTTTTCATACATCAATGGCTCATCATTACTTGACTTTCAATTAACAAGATTTTTTTATATGGGTAATTTGGTTTTCACCCAACCTAATTGGCCCAAACCGATCACCCAAACATCTCAACCCAATCTAATTTGATTGGGTGATGGGTTTCATTTTTGCAACCCAAATCGAATTCAACCCAAACCGAATAACCTAGACCCACCCACCCAAGCTAGTCAAATACCCACCCCTATGCATATGTGTGTATATATATAATAAAAAGAAGATATTCAATTTACCATATATTACGATCCTGCAACGTAACATTTCTGGGAGAATACGTTTTGTCCTTCTGGACAAATATAATGGCATGGGAGGCATATAATAAATACTTAAAAGGTATACTTGAAATACCGTTACTAACCGATGAACAGTACTTGAAACAATGCATGTCCCACGGGGATTTATACGTAGTTAGATTTGACCAGACAATGCGAAATATGATCGACTTTTGAAGGATTGGATTTGCCATTCAAAAGGGATTGGTGGTGCAACTTGTTGCTCTTCTCTCATCAAATTCTCTGTAATGACTAGTATTTTAGATGATTTTCATGAAAAACGTGGGAAGGATACCCAAAGATGATGTCTTTAAAGAGTACTAGGAAGTAACATGCGCTTCGCGGTGGATAATAAATTGGTTATATTATGTAAATTTAAATATCGATTTGTAATGTTTGAATTAAAATTAAAAATGAATAAAATGGAAAAAGATTAAAGGAAATAATATGACGTACAGAATTTTAATAAAGATGAGGAAGAGCGTGCAATTTTATAAAGAGATGGCTCCCGTAGATAATGATCTTCTTGCATATTTGATCAACAATGTAATTCTTTTATTATGAGTTAAATGAAATATGTAGTGTTTTTTCAAAATGTATCTTTTGTGTGCAGTCTTTCATTATATGACACCCATTCATATATGTACATCAAAGGTGCAAAATACAATCAAAAACAAATATTCAAATACATATATGTTGTTCGCAAATCCTAACGTCGAATACATTGTATATATATGTGATATTTTTAAATGTAATGTGTTGTTTAATATATTCGTATGTGATATCACAGATTACATTTTTAAAATTGATAACTTTTTTGTGAAAGAGATGAGATATTAAAATTAATAACTCTTTTTTTATTCCATTGTACCTATTTCGTCCATGATAGCTTTTCTCATATTTTTTATGTTAATATACAACAACACATTAATTAGAAAGGATATGAAAGATGGATTTAGGATTAAAATATAAAAACATCCATTTTAACAAATATTCCTTTCTTCAAATCTAAAACGATAATCAAACTATAATACGAATGTTAATTGCTGTGAACATGAGAATATGTTATTTTAAGGGAATATGTAAGTATAAAAAACTAATATGTTATGAATGTAGTGAAATATATGGACATCAGTGCAAATGTCTAATAGATTGGATTTAAAAAAATTAAATTCACTAAAATTGAATAGGATGTGCTTAACCCAAAATCTAATTCATTCAAATTCTTGTGAACCCATGTTTATTATAATTCACATGAACATTGGCTGCTATTAGTGATCAATGATTAGAAGGTGGAGGAATTTATAAATAATTACTCTCCCTAAATGGTGAAACATGGTGATCATCGGGAGCTCCTTTCGTAGGGTCGTGATCTCACTTACTCAACTTATCAGCTCTAATTGTAATATTTCGTATATAAACATGTAAACACACACGCACATAGTGATAGTGCTTTGAGATCAATTTTTATGATATATTGTAGCATATATACTTCAAATATCAAAAAAACACATGGATTGATTAAATATCAAATATTATTTAACTTTATCAATTAATTATTATTGTTGTTACAACACATCTATGAAGTACTTATCAAAATATACTTTGATTTACATTATAGCTGAAGGGTAGGAAGAGTTGTTTTTGAATATTTACATTTTATGTTTTCAAAAATAGTAATTGTAGATAGAAAAATCTAATATATATTTTTAAATATTGGTACATCAGTATAAAATCACTAAACAAACGTTAAAAATTATAATTGATTAATTAGTGAGTAGACTATGAATTTAAATATCGAATTAATAATATAAAGTAGATATTAGAAACAACCTTAACAATACTTTTTCCTAAATAATAAATCATCAAAAATTAAAATAATAAAAAGAGACTTTAGAAAAAAAAGATAAGAGAATAAAACATCTTTGGAATAAATTAATCACGATTCAAAAGTAGCAACTTTACATAAAACAAATGTTAATTGATGGTTCTAACATTAAGCAATATATATATCATAATATGAAACCACAAATAAATAAAAAAGGCAATATGTGTATTATATTTAAAATTTAAATAAAAAATTGTTGTTTATATGAAAAAATTTGTGGATTTATTTTTATTTTTATGGATTTTAAATGTTAATATGTAATTTTCATTTTTTATTTACTTAAAAATAAAATGAGCCTAATTTTCATAACTATTTCAATATACTAATATGTATTTATATGTATTTTTATTTATTATTTATTACAAGATTTTATTTAATATATAATTGATAGTTATTTATTAATATAATGAATATGGATATAATTATAAAAAAGCATAAACTATAAGTGAACTTATGTAATATCAATGAATGGCTGGGATATGTCACAAAAGACTCCACAATCTGCATATTATACACACACACACACACATATAGATAGATAGATAGAGAGAGAGAGAGAGAGAGAGAGAATGGTGGTGGGTTAACGTGACACGGGGAGAAGTTAAAACGGGAAAAGGGAAAAGATTTGAGGAAGTCACATGCCAAAAAGGTGAGTGAAAACCCAACTTTAAATAGGTATATAGATCTGCACTGGATCGCTAGGTAAAGTTGGATAAAGACGGAGTCTTATCTAAGATCATCATGACGTCTAATGCATTAACCGAGGTACATCTTACCATCATGGTCTTATCCTATCATTCTATTCTATCCTACATATTTAGTCAGGTTACATAACGAAACATAGCCAAATATTGGAACACTTTGAAGTATTATGGTCCCGGGATGAATACGGATCAGATATGCTTATTTCCATATCCACATCTGCTTCATCTCTATTGAATACTGATACATATATAGATATACTTCGGATATGTATTAAGGAAATCATATCCTTAAAATACGGAGATGAATTCGAATCGAGTATTTATCGAATCCGAATACATATCGAATAAAGAGCGAACTCGAATGCGGATCAAATAAAGAACCAATCCAAATATGAGTTAAATAAAGAGTGAATCCAAATATGGATCCAATAAACATGGAATCCGAATACGGATCCAATAAAGACTACATACGAATATGAATTGAATTCTTATCAAAGTTAATACTTATTTTTAAAACATAGCAATGAAATATAAATAAGTTATTTCATGACAAAAAGGAATGTTGAGGTGACATGCGTTCTTGACCGAAAGCAAAAAGGTAAATAGTGTTTCGTAACTTTTGTTCATGCAAATCCCCAAACAAATGAGAGTTTATTAGTATCATTAATATATCATATTATATAATACAAAATATTATAATAACACAGATTGTGGCTTATATTACATTAACTACTATATTCGGATATCCAGATCCGGATATTCAAGCCATTATCATATATGTATCTATATCCGAAAAACTTTTTACAAGTTGTATCCATATTTGATCCATATTCGAATAATATTCATATACATATATTTGTATTTGGTAATTTTTCAAATACGACATCTTCAAATATATATATATATATGTTTTCATTCCTAATTATGGAGCTATAGTGTAAATAGTGCTCACATGAGTTCTTAAATGGTGAGATGAATCAAAATTCATGATTTGAGGTTCAAAGGGCCAAGAATTATCCAATTGAAATTGTGAGATCTTTTTTTTATTGATTCTTTTGTTACATTGTGATATTTCGAACCGTTGAATGAGTGAACAGTTGGATGATGATCAAATTCTCAAAGATTGGTATTCCTGATTTTGATTCAACAACGTACCAATATCGGTACCAAGAGTTTCCATATATTGGATAAGTTGTTGAATCTTCACCTTGGAATCAAAAGGATTGATGTCAGTACAATCTAATCCATTATTACAAAGAAAGCCCTCACTTGTTTGTACCCTTCCTTTTAACAATATATGAAAAAGGGGTTGGACTATCTCAATTTTGATGAAATTGTGAATTAAGTCGTTTGTCCTTATTTCAACAAAGAAAGCATTAATCGGAGAAGCCCTTCCAATCAAGTATGGTCTTACTGGGCTTGCAGAGATAGATGGAGCAACTTCTCCGACAGTCAAGTAGAAAGCGAGCGATTACTCAGCAAGTTAATAAGGGAACCATCCTTTCCTCAATTCCGGTAGCTATCCCTTATTGGAATCAAACCCGTGTCTTCAATATGAAAAGACGATGTCCTAACCACTAGATGAAAGAAACAAAATAAGGGGAAGTTCAACTACTCAGGAATTTGACATTGCATTTTTCATCTGATCTTTGGCTTTCAACCACCCATTATATACAAGTCCATTGATCAATAACAAAGCCCTCCGGGGCCAAAATATATTCTATAATCACAAGGGACCCTGCGCCTCCCAATTCTCACACCTAGTTGACTTTCTATAACAAGCCTCTCTTTCCTCTCTTTTGCTCCCCTTGTACAACTATGGTAGGAAGATGACGAAACGAACTACCAACTAGATATAAGCTTGACCAGCCTTATAATCTTCTCGCGCCACTATCTCCTCGGTTCATTTCTTACTCAAAGTTCGCGCATTACCCACAATATGAAAGATCACCCACAGATAGTCTGCCTTTGAAGGAATCGTCCAGTGAGTTAAAGGTCCAATGAATCAGCACAAATGGCCATGAATTGATGCCACAAATTAAAATTATTTGCCTAGGTCTAATTCATGTCAAGTATTAATAGTGTTAAATGATCGAGTGTTTATTTAAAAGCTCTAGCTCTCAAGTTACCACGAAGTGCGCAACCATTTATTTGCTTTTCCAATAAAGCTTGTACATTGATAGCTGAACTCTGTCACAATATTTATATTTTATTTATTTTATGGATTGGTTTTAACACGAAATGTTTTAGATATTAAACAAGTTAAGAATGTTTAAAGCTTGGCAGTTGATTCATATTCAGTTCATATGTTCATTTAAAATTCCTATATAAGAGTTAAAATAGGGATACAAATAGCATAATACATAAATTCACATATGTAACAGCAAAACCCCAAAAATAGTTCCACGACTAAAACTCACAAAGTGTGAGAGTGGGTTACAAGTGGTGGGGATTACTACTTGACAACTTGATCTTAAGCATTTTGGTAGTTATCAACGGATCCATTTGGATCTGAACCCAACAAGTTGTCAAGACCAGTTTTTCTTGATGTTTAGGACCAAAGCCCGAGACGTTACAGCATATGTATCTAATCGTTTGATGTCTAGGACCGCAGATTGCATGCGGCTATCATGATTAGTCATGAGATTCGGTCTCTCCGGTGGCTGAGAAACCACACTTGCACATGTACATGAGGGGGAGGTATCCGGCGAGTCAATCCCAGGTTCTAGTGTGTGGACCAGTTAGTAAACCCAAGTTTACCTGGTATTAGTATTAGTAAACCAAACTTTACCTAGTAAAAGATTTTCTGGGTTATAAAAAAATAATCAAGATCTACTTACAACAAAACAGAATGGAAGCTTATTCAATATGAGGTGGTTAACCAGAGCAGAGATCTCCCAAGCGAGGGGCAAAGAAATGAACTGGTATTATATAGCTCTCCACGATCAAGCAATTTTGACAGGAGTTTATATCGTCTCCGTCTTCTGTAAGAACAATGGAATTACAAGAAGGCATAACTGCAGGTACGGCCATTACAACAAAATAAACTACATGATCTTAAATTACATGTTTTTAGCCACAGTTATTTCTGCTAATGAAAAATAGCTCCCAATTCCGGAACCATGAAGTTTATGCAGCACAACTGAAACAGCTGCAACCAAATAGAGATTTCTCTCCCGAGGAGCCAAACATGTGGAAAGTATAATCTGACGAGCAGACAAATATGCTTCCATAATCTCTTTAGTACCAACCTAAGATGGTTTAGAAAGACACCGCTTCATACGTTGCACGAGAAATAATGTTAGCATTAGTTACTAATCTACACAGTGCTCACAACTCTAGCACAATGCTCTGCCAGAAAAATAACCCGTGAGGCGGACAAAAGGAGAAAGAATGCGGTGAAAAACCTGAAGCTTAAGCTTGCTCACTGGAAAGTGATGGCATGCTTATTGGAAGCTTGCTCTAACTTCTATTCCTTCACTCAATAGATGCTGCTTCACGGCTTGTACAGGAACCTGCAAAATAAAATTAGAACTGAAGTTTCCGTCGTCCGAAATCGAACTTCATTCATGGATTATAATTAAACAGCAAACGTTTAGGATATTGTTACGTAAGACGAAGCCAACGAAGGTTAAAGAATACATAATTCAGGTTTAAACTAAATAATTTATCATAAGCACACCAAGCCTTTCAGTTGAAATTTCACTGCCACAGTAGGACTATCATTGACGGGGGTTAGTATAACTAAAATATTTGAATCCATCTCATCAAGTTCTTCATATATAGGAACCATCCATGCATAAGCTTTCCCATAAAAAATCAATGTCATGTTCTTTCGAAAGAATGGTTCTGTTACTTTCCTTCCTCATGCAATTTTGACGCTTAGTTTTATTGTTGGACTAACATTATTTTATCTGGAGTATATTTACAAAAAATATTTAGAAGTTACTTATAATCAAAATGGGCCATATTATATGATAGTATCTCAGTACTAATGATCATTGTTCAATCTTCCTGGAACTGCAACAAACATTTCCAGTGATATAAATAATTGCTTCCTTATATTAGCCCCTACAAAATACAGCTCAACCCAATTAGAATAATACAGATTGGTTTGTTATTACATGTTTCACATTGGAGTAACTCACCTATCCATATTAGGGGTAAAAAAGGGCCAGAACTGAACTATAAAAAGAATGAAATGTCTTCACAAGCAACCCAGCGTTAACCTTAGTGTAAGGATCTAATTTAAACAGCATTGCATATAACAACCGCAGTCACAATGAGCATTACTTGTAAATAATTGGTATACGGGCATCAAGATGAGCTAACAAAGACCATAATTCTCAAAAGGTATTTGCCATGTACGGTGAGGAGCCAAAAATATGGGCAAGATTAAATGTCCTTGCCTCTTTCCGATGGAAGATACCAGCAGCAAGGGCAGCAGAAGCATTTGTTTTCTGAAACACTTCCGAGAAATGTTCGACTGCTCCTGCACCACTGCTTGCTATCACTGGAATTGTTACTGCATCTGATATCAGCTTGATCAAATCTATATCGAATCCCAAGCCTTGACCTGCCAAGAAAATGTGTGCCTTTGCGGTTTACTGGATCCAAAACAGATGATTGTGCATGTTTAAAAGACATTTCAAATTTTCAACACATGCATGCATTCACACACATCGAGGCATACGACTGTATTCCCTTTCGAAGAGGCTTATGACGGCAGGGCCCAATTGTTATTAAGAGCTCTTTCATCTGGGAGTATAGGTGGAGAGGAATCCCACAAAAGCAACGAAAAATCCATGCCAGGTTTAAGGTGCCTAGTAATAATAATATATTGATGGTTAAGTGGGTTTATGTTGAAATGTGGTGGAAGAAACAGTACATCTTGAAGACCTTGGGGGCATTCTTTGTATCACGGGTGATATTTGTAATTTTATTGCGATGGTTAGCTACCAATCATAAGTAGCTATTCTTTGCAATAAGGGTGCTATATTTACTCTTACAAGTTTAATACAAGTGGAAAAAAGTTAGTTGTTGCCATAATTGCTTTAGACTATCGAAGAGATTATGCACATCTTACCATCACAGTCGATGCAGTTTAAAAGAATTTCTCCAGCTCCGAGATCTTCCACAGCTTTTGCAAGTTCATATGCCCCAATAGGACGGCCCTCCCGTCCACCATTAACCTGTTCAGAAAGAATAACCATCTTACTAGAGAAGCCAACACGCTTCGAAATAAATAATTAAATTCCTTCCCAATGAAATCACTGAGGTAATCATTACCGACCTGTTACACTACTAAACACATCAGGAATGAGGAGACGAAATAACAGATTATGTATATACACATACATATATGTAAGTGTTTATATAGACATATATGTGTGCGTTTATATTCACATATATGTGTGTGTATGGACGCACGTACACACACATAGAACAAGATATGCCAATATGCATGTAGTCAAATTCCCTCCCCAAAGAGATCATTGATGATTTGAAGGTAATCTTTACCAGCTCATTCCGCTGGGAAACATAATTTACAATGTCTGGCTGAGAAAGATCTCATCTAAGTATACTTCTTAAATGATTTATGTGAAGTATCTTAATGAAATTTGAATTTATTTGTTCTTTCTGTGATTTTTTAGAAGGTGGGAGGATTGCCACTACATGTTAGTATCGAAACAAGCAGCACAAACATCAACCACCCCTTGCTTCCCGTAAACATTCCCAACATAAGCCAAAACATTCCCAACATGAGCCGAGCCGTCCTGAAACAAGCATACAAACTAGGTCCCCTGCATCATAAGCCGGCTTGTTATTGGAGATTGATGTTTTTGCTGCTAAGTGGAACATCAATCTCCAATAACAAGAATACAATCCAAAACATTCCCAACATAAGCCGAGCTGCCCTGAAAAGGCATTGCCCTTTCTGAACCTCTAATGTGTAGGATGCAACCTCACACTATTGGCTCTTCATGAAATGCACCCAGAACTCATTGGACCTGTATGCATTTAACTGTGGAAGAAAAAACGAATGGATGGTGGGATAAAAGCCAATGACTAATCAATAACTTAGTTTAGTTTGTTTTCATTTTATGTCCCCAACATTGATGTTAATATCCCTTTTAAAAGAGTTTTACATAAGTTGAAGTGATGCATCTTTATGAGCCAGGCATCCCGGGATTAAAATACATAAACTGAAATACTGTGGAAAGGGAAAAAGAAATTGTATTGGTCATTGCAGTCCTAGGGCTCTCTTATATAGGAGAAAAGCTCCATGAGAAAATTACATAAAGTAGATGGAGGAATAAGAAATATGAATAAAAGACAAATAAACACAAATATCTCCACTCATGTTAGAGCATATACATCTACCATGCTCAGCTTGGAACAACGATGGAATGGACCTCTAGCAAGTGTTTTGGTGAACATATATGCAGTATGATCTCATGAAGTAACATGAGAAGTAGAGATAAATCCTTTCTGAATCATATCTCGAGTGTAGTGGCGGTCTACTTCGATGTGCTTAGTTCGTTGATGGAAGGCTAGATTATTGGCTATGAACAAAGCAATCTAGTTATCGCATTGGAGGTGCATGGGAAGTGGCGCCTCAATAGTCAGATCAGTCAGGACGGATCTGACCCACATCATCTCTGTGCTACCTTGTGCCATGGCTCTATATTCTGATTCGACACTAGTCTAGCAGCAACCGTCTGTTTCTTACTCTTCCATGAAACAAATGAACTCCCTACAAAGATATCGAAGCCTGAAGTAGACTTCTATCTTTGGGACATTCTGCATAATCTGCATCAGCATAAGATGCATCTGTAAGGGATGTGTCTCTACTGGACAAGAGTCATGCACCTGGAAAAGAATTCAAATATCTAAATATCATGTGTACAACATCCATATGTACCTGCTTGGGCTACTCCATAAACTAACTAAATCTGCTCATTATGAAGGATATATCAGGTCTGATATTGGTGACATTAAAAAGCTTCCCCACAAGCTCTCTATATCATCTCTTATCAAACTCACCAGTGTCATCATCATAGAGTTTAATCATAGAGTTTAACATTCAGATCCATGGAGTAATATCAGGTCTACATCCTATCATGCCTGTCTCAGCTAGGAGATTAGTAACATACTTTTTTTGCATCATCACCATGCCACGTTGGTTCCTTGTAAATTCAAGGTCAAGAAAATAACGAAGATTGCCAAGGTCCTTGATCACAAACTATTGTCCAGGGAAATCTTTAGCTGCATAAATACCATCCTTATCATCCCATGTAACAATGATATCATCCACATAAACCAAAATAGCAATGGTACCTCTCTGGGATCTCTGAAAAAGAAAGGTAATGATCTGCAGTCAATCTGACAAAACCCAGTTGCTCAATCAACTTAGAGAGCTTCTGTAACCAAGCCCTCAGACTCTGCTTAAGGCCATAGATAGCCTTGTGAAGTCTACAAACCATATGAAACTCGCCCTTAAAACCAAAACCTGGGGGCTGCTACATGTATACTTCCTCCTGCAAAGTCACCATATAAGAAGGCATTCTTGACATCTAACTGAAAGAGAGGCCAATCTTGTATCACAATAGAATAAATAAGAATCCTCTATGTATAAAACCGAGTGACAGGAGAAAACGTATCACGATAATCCACCCCATATGTCTGGCCGAACCCACGAGCAACAAGTCTTTCCTTATATCTATCCACTAAATTATTTGCACGGTGTTTCACTGTAAACACCCACTTGCTTCCCACTACATATACACCAGGTGGAGCAGGAACAATACTCCACGTGCCATGAGACCGTAATGTAGCCATCTCTTCATCCATAACAAGACGCTACTAACTAATTTGTAATGCCTCCTGATATGTCCATGGTGTATCCACAACAGTTAGTCCAACAACAAACCTCTAAAACTCCTCTGGGAGACGTGCAAAAGAAACATGAGAAGCAAGAAGGTACGCGGCACAGGTACGCCTCTGCTTCCGTAAGGCAATGGACAAGCCAAGGTCCTCAGTCGCCTCGGTGATCAAGATAGGAACGTCTATAACCACCTTCTCATCCTGTTGTAAATGCAAATCACCGGTACCGTCAGCAGAAACCAAGTGCTCAGAACATACCTGGGGCATGTTGGATGATGGAGGAGGTTCATGAGCACGAGGTCTCCGCATATAAACTTGTAGCAAAAAGATAGAGGTTGCTGGTGGAGGCGATGGAGGAGGTGGTGGTGAGGATGGTAGTAAAGGAGTGGGGGTGTAGGAATCATGGGTGTGGTAGATGAAACTGGAGAAAGAGGCATGCATACCTCTTCTCCGAACTCTGAAGGAAGCAACCCATCACCTATAGGAGAGAAAAATATAATAGACTCAAAGAAAGTGGCATCCACACTAACATAATAAATTCGTCGAACAAAATCAAAATTGTGGTATCCCTTTTAAGTCATGGAATGGCCCACAAAGACACACTTGACAGCTCTAGGAGAGAGCTTGTCATGGCCAGGACACGTGTGATGAACAAAGGCATCTGACCTAAATACATGAGGAGTAAGGGAGAAAAGATCCTTCCCGAGAAACGCAATCAAGAACGCAATTTTCTCTCCCACCACAAACAACGGCATGTGATTCACCAGGAAGCAAACAGTTATAACCGCATCTCTCCAATAGAAATGAGGAGCATGACTCTGAATTAAGAGGCTTCTGGTGACATCCAAAAGGTGATGATGTTTCCATTCAGCTACCCCCATTTCGTTGGGATGTATACGCACATGAAGTCTGATGAACAATACCAAGTGTTTTGAAAAACTGTAAAAGTTGTAAACTACATAATTCTAGGGCATTGTCAAAACGAATATACTTGACATTAGCAGAAAAATATTATTTATTTCATTTATAAAGGACTGAATAACATGACTAGCATCAAACTTATTTTTAAGTAGAAATGCCCAAGATAGTCTAGAAAAATCGTCAACTACAACAAGATAAAATAGGTGTCCCTGATGGTCTGGGACATGACTCAGACCCCAAATATCAAAATGGACTGACTCAAAAATACTATGATTACTACAATTTGACGACTCAGAAAAGTAGACTGATGGTGCTTCCCAATCTAAGAAGCCTCGTACTAGAGAGTAGAGTGAGGAGAAATATAAAAAAGGACGCGACACAACTTCTGCAGAGGAAGGTGACCAAACCGGAGGTGCTACACATAAGGAGAGATTGATCCAGTGCGAATGGTCGAATTACCAGCATATAGGGACTGAACCAGTCTAGAGAGACCTCCTTGCTCATGGCTAGATCCAATCACCATGTCCGTAAGAATGTTCTGAAACACAAGAGAAAACAGATCAATATGGCACGATAATGTAAGTATTTGGTGATTTGACTAATAGACAATAAATTCATATAAAAAATCAGGAGCATGAAGAACATTCTATAGACTCATTGCCGAAGTCAACTGAACATCCCCCTATCCGATAATGGGAGAGTGGATTCCATCTGCTCTCACTATAGATCTGCCTGACAGAATCGATCTGTATGCACTAAACTACCCTCTATCAAAACAGAGGTGGTGTGAAGCTCATAAATACATAATCCATTCTGACATATCTGCTTTGTAACAACTAGTAAATGCATATGCAGTACCAGATGTGGTGGCAGATATCGACACAACTACCTTCGAAGACCCTGAAGGAGCAGTAGACGATCTGATCAGATGTAGGAAGAGGAACACTAGCTGGCTGAGTTTACTCTGTAACATGAGCTGAAGCAGGAAATCCATGCTTGGAGTAGTATGTATCCTCAGAATGACATGGTTTGTGGCAATAAGTACAAGGTTGACGGGATCAACTACCCCCTCCCCTGTTATGGGTACCACGCCCTTGGTATTGTATAGAACTCCCTCTACCACGAGATGCGGTCATAGTCGAGGACGTCTGTGACTGCTGAGTAGCACCACTAGATGCTATAGAGAGCCTACTCAATATGCAATATGCATCCTCTATTAGAGGTATATTGGCATCAGTAAGGATCTATGATTGACATGCATCATATTCAGGATCAAGAGCTGCCAGAAAGACTCCCATCATCACCGAATCTATGTAAGCCTTGAGTTGTTCTGGTGAAGCAGTCAAGGGAATGAAACCATGAAGCTTCTGAAACATACTCCTGAAAGAAGTGTAAATGATATGAGAGGATGCCCATTCTGCTTGGATAAGAAGATATCACGTCAAAGTTGCAATATCTTCGACTCATTCTTCGCCTGCGAGTAAGTAGCGGCGAGGATGACCCATATCGCCTTCGTTGTGGGTTGACTCAGAATATCATTGACTATCTCCATGGACACCGTCTCGAACAACCAAACACGCGTATATGCACCTACTGCCTCGCACGAGGCATCAACCACGGTCTTGTCGGTTGGTTCGTCATGCATCAGAATGTGCTTCTTGTTGTTGCACTACATTAGGCTCAGGATTTGCATAGCCCATAATTCATAATTAATCCCATCCATCTTGACAATGGATGTTGGACCTTGGAAGGCATCCAAGGATGAGATATCGACTTTGGAGTTGACCCAGGTGTCTGACATAATGACATCTACAAAGATTGGGGATGTAGACAAAGATATGCATCTATACAAGCATACAGGAAGATGGTTGTGGGTTTAGACTCATACCACAACCTCTTCCATCAATTAGAGGCTTCTCTGTGTAACTAGGATTGTTTTAGATGATCAAACAACACCTTGAAACCCCAAAATCAGACTGAATAGAGGACCAAATCATTCTTGAAAGCGATTTTCAGACCTTAATGGAGATTGAAGAGAACCTCTAAGGCGTCACGGAGATTGCTATCCCTCAGAAAAGGAAGAAAGAACCCTTTACAATGGCAGTGGCGGCGATGGCGACTACCGCTGCTGCTGTGATCTCAAAATGGCGGCGGCGGCAGCCGTAATGCCATTGCTGCTGCTGTGCAGCACCAGTGGCGGCGACAGCAGTGGCCTCTGGCTGCTACTGCCGCTGCCAAACAGGAGGGGAACAAGTCCCCTTAGAGTTTTGGTGGGGAATGGAGGCTAGGGCACATGTTCTAATCTAGGATTGTTGCTCGGATATCATGTGCAAAGGGAAAACGAAATCGTATTGTTCATTGCAACCTTAGGGCTCTCTTATATAGGAGAAAAGTCCTATGAAAAATTACATAAAGGAGACAGAAGAATAAGAAATATGAACACAACTATCTCAACAAATACATAAATAAAATAAAGCATCAAAGCAAATTCAATAAACGAACTGAATCATAGCGCATCCACATTTTGAATGAAGCTTCGGTTGAGAAAGAAATCAGGGAAAGTGATGGCGATAAAACCCAGATCTAACCCAAATTGCTACAAGAATGTAAGGCATTGACCATGGTTGAGAAATGCAGTATGATATTTGTTCAGCTACGAGGACTAAAAATCTAGGGCATTAATGCATGGAAATTAAGTTCTAGGTCGTGGGGTTGGCAGTGGTAAGGTCATTTGGTAAGCAGGTTGCAAAGGAGATGCAAGGTAAGCTGGTGGGTCCGGTCACAGGAGAGAAGGCGAAGGCTGCCTTGGCTCCTCCGGAAGCAAAATGTTTCACATGGGGCGGATAGTTTTACAATCTTATTTACAATGAATTACAGAGTAAGGTTGACCCAACTACAATGCATGTGCTTCACAAGTTCTTGGTGCGGCACTAGATTTTTGAGGTTGAACAGATTCTTCCTTTTCAAGTTGCATATGCGGGAGCGTGACTCATCTGGTCGAGGACTGCAGTCGATCATGCTCTCCAACTGCCATATCTACTCTCATCTCAAGCTGATGCGTACTGGCCAACTTTGTGGCAATGACTAGGATGGTATTGGTAGTTAAGTTACTTGATACAAAATAATGGATCAATAATGGGGAAGTTATATTTTTTTAAAGCTTATGACATCCTGTGGAAGATGTTTAGAAGGAAGGGGTCCCAATGTTGTGGTTCTCTTGAATGACGAGGATGTCATGATAGAGTCCTCAATGTTGCTTCCTGAACGACTGAAGGGTGGACGGATGTCATAGATATGCCTTTTCTCCAATATGAGGTCGACACGGTCTGCGATGTTCCAGGTTCTAAGCAAAAGGCATTGTCGGGTGAAGGCATTGGTGAAATTATTCGGGTTATCATCAGGTCTAGGGTGAATTTCCCGATTCCACTTTCATGGCCTTTAGCATGAATGACACGGACGTGATGGTGTGTAGGAGTGCCGAAATCTGACTAGGTGCAATTGGGGCTGGCGTAGCGGCATGTCATTAGGAAGCCATTCTTACAACTTTACAAGTTGGTTGACTTAAGTCAGTGGAGAGAATGGAATTAATGTCATTAAGGAGCCCTTTTGCATGCCATTTTCCAGGTCGCCAATGAAGGGGAGAAGTGAATTAATGGGATCCGGAGAAGATTCTTGTTGAAATGAAAGAAGGATACTTGTATGGACAAGTGGTAGGACATGAGGCATTCAGAAGCTGCGATATTTAAATGAAGCCATGCTGGTCAAACGGATCCTGAAACTTTTTGAGTTGTGTTGGTCACCAACCCAATTTTTTCCCTTAGATTGTCAGCTGACCTGGAAAACCAAAGCATCTGTGATGGTGATGTAACATGCATGGTTGGTAGGGATGAAAACGAATGCGAATATATTAATATCCATTCGTATCCACATTCGTTAAATAGAAGATATGGATACCATTTACTCGTATCTGACGAATACGAATTTGAATAAGAATACAAATGTTCAACACTCACCGAATACAAATACGGATACGAATATAATATCCTCAATTTTGATGAATACTGTTGGGAAAAGAGACTTTGATTATCATTCAGAAAAACCCTAGGCTCTCTTATATAGGGTGAGACCTTAAGGGTAAATTACAAAGAGGTCTATAAAAGATAAAGAAATAACGACAAGATACATAAAGAGATAATAATACTAAGAACTATCTCTACACTCCCCCTCAAGGTGGAGCATAGATGTCTATCATGCTCAGCTTGGATGAACATCTCTGAAAAGGTCCTCTGAGCAGTGGCTTGGTGAATACATGTGCAGTAGATATCAATCCTCTCTGGATCAAGTCTCTAGTGTAATGGCAGTCAACTTCAATATGCTTGATCCTTTCATGGAAAGCTGGATTGTTGGCAATGAATAATGCTGCCTGATTGTCACACTGAAGCTTCATAGGTAGGGGCACAGCTACATGTAGATCTTCTAGTACGAACCGAACCCACATCATTTCCGTGCTGGCTTGAGCCATGACCCTATATTCGGATTCGGCACTAGACCTTGCCACAACAGTTTGTTTCTTGCTTTTCCAAGAAACCATAGAGCCTCCAAAAAACACTGCGAACCCTGAGGTTGATTTCCGATCCTTAGGGCATCCTGCATAATCTACGTCTGCACACGCTGAGATGGATAAGTATGTGCCCAATCTGAATAGCAGCCCTGACCCTGGAGAAGACTTCAGATACCTCAGTATCATGTGTATAGCATCCATGTGAACCTGTCCTGGCTGCTCCACAAATTGACTCACCCTGCTAACTGCAAATGCAATGTCTGGACGAGTTATGGTAATGTAGACGAGTTTTCCCATCATTTCTCTATATCTCCTCTTATCTACTTCATCAGTATCACCATCATACAACTTCATGCTAGGGTCCATGGGAATACTTGAAGGTTTGCATCCATCCATGCCAGTCTCAATCAAAAAGTCTGTAATGTACTTCAGTTGGGTCATCACCAAGCCCTGTGCATTCCTTGCAAATTCCAACCCCAGAAAATATCTTAGGGTTCCAAGATCCTTTGTAACAAACTGACGACCTAGGAATGCCTTCACCCTTTCTATGCCCTGAACATCATCTCATGTAACAAGAACATCATCCACATAGACCATAATGACAACCGTACCTGCCGATGACTTCTGGACAAACAACGAGTGACCGGCATTTGACCTCTTGAATCCCTGTTGCTCAATTAGGTTGGACAGTTTCTGGAATCATGCTCTCGGACTCTGTTTGAGGCCATATATCGCCTTGTGATGTGTACAGACCATCTGCTTCTCCCCCTCAGCAGTAAACTTAGGTGGTTGCTGCATGTAGACTTCCTCCTGTAAATCTACAGAAAGGCATTCTTGACGTCTAGTTGAGATATACTCCATTCACGAACCACAGCAACAGATAAGAGAATATGAAGGGTAGAGTGTCTTGCCACTGGAGAGAACGTATCCATGTAATCCACACCATAGGTTTGTGTAAACCCACGAACGACCAAGCGTGCTTTGTACCGATCCAACGTGCCATCTGCATGATATTTAACTGTGCAGACCCACTTACAGCCCACAACGGATGCATCAGGAGGTGCAGGGACCAAAGACCATGTGCCACGGGACTGCAAGGCCTCATCTCTTCTTCTATAGCTAATCTCCAGCAATCATTCTTCAAAGCTTCCTGGTAGGTCCGTGGTATATCCACGGAAGACAAGGCTGAGGCAAATCTCTGAAAATCACCAGTAAGACGGTGAAAGAAAACCTGTGAAGCAAATGGATAAGAGGCACATTGCCGCCTCTGCTTTCGAATAGCAATCGGAACATCAAGATCATCATCTGCTGTAGTGGATAGGCTAGTGTCGTCCTGTACTGAAGAATCCTACGCATGTCCAAACCTGACCCGTCAGTAGTAATGCCATCTAAACATACCTGAGACGTGACGAGTGGCTGATGTGTAGTCTGAGCAGGACCTGACCGACGCGTATAGAATTTTAGTAGCAGTGAAACGATAGGCCGTGGAATGGGTGGAGGAGGAGGTGGTGGTGGGGGTGCTGGCGTGGAGACAGGTACATGGGAAGACTCAGGTGAATTCCATGTAGGTGGTGGAGGAACATAGACATCATCAAGGGTAGTGGATGGTACCAGTCTGTCACCTGCAGGAGAGAAATACATGACAGACTCAAAGAAAGTGACATCAGCACTCACGAAGTACTTCTTATTCGTAGGATCATAACACCGGTAGCCCTTCTGAGTCCTGGAATAACAAACAAAGACGCACTTGACTGCTCTAGGAGAGAGTTTGTCAAGTCCGGGAGATAGAAGATGAACGAAAGCCACAGTACCAAAGACACGTGGAGTCAGTGAGAATAACTCCTTGTCTGGAAAAATAAGAGAGATAGGTATCTTCTCACCAAGAACTGAGGATGGCATTCGATTGACCAGATAACATGCAGTAAGAACAGTGTCCCCCAGAAGGAAATAGGGGCACAACTCTGAATCAACAGGGTTCGAGTAATATCCAAGAGATTGCGATGTTTTCTTTCCACCACACCATTTTGCTGTGATGTATATGCACAAGTGGTTTGGTGAATAATACCCTTTAATGAAAGAAATTGAGAAAGTGAGCGTGTACAAAATTCTCGGGCATTATCCGTCCGAACATATTTGACTGAGGAAGAGAAAACATTGTGCACTTCATTAATTAAATTCTTGTTCACATCTCCTGCTTCAGATTTATTCTTCAAAAGAAAAACCCATGACACACGAGAAAAATCATCCACTACCACAAGATAAAATCTGTGCCCCTGATAATCGGGAATACGACTCGGACCCCATATATCTATATGTAACAACTCGAATGGGGAGCTACTGCTCCGACTCTGACGACTTGGAAAGCTCGACCTATGATGCTTTCCCAACTGACATGCTTCACAGCGGAAAGACGAACTAGGAGAGATCTGGGGCAGAAGATGGCGCATTTTCTGGAGCGGAAGGTGACCAAACCGGAGATGCCAGATGTACGGAGAGACTGGTCAGGCAGAATGAGAGGAGACGCCAGCATAGGAATCCCGAACCAGCCGATATAGACCATTCTGCTCAGAGCCACAGCCAATCACCCTGCCCGTGAGTATGTCCTGAAAAATGAGAGAAGACGGGTCAAATATGCACGATAATGCAAATCCTTCGTAATCTGACTAATAGATAACAGATTCATCGAGAACTGAGGAGCATGTAGGACGTTCTGTAGCTGCATAGTGGAGGATAGGAAGACCTCCTCCTGTCCAACAAGGGGCGAATGGGTACCATCTGCGATCTGCACTGAACGGCCGGGAGGAATGTCCCTGTAGGCCTGTAATCTATCTTTATCTCGGCAGAGATGATGTGTGGCTCCCGAATCTATAACCCAGTCAGATATATCATGAGATGGTGTGAATGCAGTAGATCTACCTGAGGTACTAGCAGCGGCAGATGAACTGGCGGAAGCTGTAGCAACAACCTCTGAAGGACCACCAGACGAATCACCAGATGAATGTGGCATAATATCTCGGAGACGTGACACAAGTTCGTCAAATCGATTATCTGCATTAGACGGTAATGGAGACTGAGAATGCTCTGCAACACGTGCCGATGCTGGGAACCCATGCTTAGAATAGCACGTCTCCTCCGAGTGTCCTGTTCGGTGACAATAGGAGCATGTCTGACTGAAGCGACCACCCCTTCCCTGGGGTCCACGGCCACGTTCACGACCACAACCAGAAGGCGGGCCACCTCTCCCACGCGAGACTGCCATCGCTGATGGGGGTGGAGTAGAAGAACCGGAGGAAACTGGAATGCGACTGAGCCTTCTGTAAACATCCTCCACTGGAGGAATAACTGAATCAGCTAGGATCTGAGACCGGGCGGCATCATATTCATGATCAAGAGCCGCAAGTAGAACACCCACCATGGTGGCATTCCGAAACGTCTTCTGTTGTTCAGGAGTAGCAGCGAGTGGAATGGTACTATATAACTTCTCAAACATCCCTCTTAGGGATGTGTATAGGGAATGGAGAGGTTTGTCGCTCTTCTTCATTGTGAAAATATCATACTGAAGCTGCAACATCTTTGTCTCATTTCGCACCTGCGAATAGGTAGCGGCAAGAATGTCCCACATCGCCTTGGCAGTGGGTTGATGGAGGACGTCATTAGCAATCTCCATCGTCAATGTACCAGACAACCAGACCTTTGCGTAGGAGTCATCAGCCTCCCATGAGGCATATATCCTTGTCTTCTTTGCAGGCTCATCCTCGGTAAGAATGTGCTTCTTACCATTCGACTTCATGAGGCTCATGAACTGCATAGCCCAGAGCTCATAGTTAGACCCGTCCATCTTCACTATTGGCGCGGGACCTTTGAATGCGCTAGTGGAGGGCATATCGACCTTCGATTCTGACATACTGCCGCTGGAGAAGAACAAGGGTATGTAGACAAGATAATGAGTGTCTACACCAACTGCATCGGATTTGAGTGCGTATGGAAACGTTACGCACTCAAATCCATATATCGGCCGAAGAGACGAGGTGGACTAGGGCACGCCTTAGATGAGGCCTATAGCCCTTGCAGCGGCAAGGATGCCGCCTGGTGGTATGCGGCGGAGGGGGTTACCGCCTGGGAGTGTTGCGGCGGGCTGGATGCCGCTGGGGGTCTTATGCGGCGGGCTGGGATGCCGCCGGGGCCTTGGGCGGCGAGCTGGAGGCCGCCTAGGGCCTTCTACGGCGAGGTGGAATGCCGCTTGGGACCTCGGGCGGCGGGCTGGGGACCACCTGGAGCTTTGGCGACGTGAGAGAGAGAGACGGCGGGTGGGGAAGGCGTTGCGGGAGGGGCGGTGGGCGGGGAGGAAGCCGGAGGTCGGCACCGAGAAAGAAGAGGGCGGCGGGTGGGGAAGGGGACGGCGGGTGTGCTCTGATACCATGTTGGGAAAAGAGACTTTGATTATCATTCAGAAAAACCCTAGGCTCTCTTATATAGATAGACCTTAAGGGTAAATTACAAAGGGGTCTATAAAAGATAAAGAAATAACGACAAGATACATAAAGAGATAATAATACTAAGAACTATCTCTACAAATACGAATGTGAACACAAATGTTCAAATTTTTGAGGTTGCCAATACGAATATTCATTTTTTTGAAGGAAACAAATAAGGATACAAATACGAATACGAACATGAATACGAATGTTCAAATTCTAGATGATATTAATACTTACATGTTACACAAAGAAGTATGTTTGGTGAGCTTTCTTTTATTCTTTAGTTATATCGTTACGTTTCCGTTTAATATTTAGTTATTTTTATGCACATATTCATCACTAAAATATTTAATATACTTTTTATATATTAGGAATTGCTATGAATCTAAAATGCGTATAACTTTTAAGTAACTTTGGATATGTATAATATTCGTATACTAATTCGTATTCTCATGTCAAATATCCGTATCTGAATTATCAATATTCGTTTTGCATTCGTATTCGTATTTTGAGGATATGATTTTACATTTTACACATTCGTGTGATATTCATATTCGTATCCGAATTTTTAAAAAGGATAAGGATATGGTAACACCTATTTTCGTATCCATATGCGATAGTTTTCTTCCCTGATGGCTGGTGAGATGAAATACAGTGGGAACAATAATTGGAAGTAGATGAAGGATCGGTTTGATAACATGTGTCCAATCTGGAGGCATGCATGTGAGGATATGACTGCCTCTTCTTTTCATGTCCACGCATAGATGCACAAGCTTCAGGTTGAGAAAGCTTCTGGTTGAGAAGGGTCAATGTTGATAATTGGATTCGTATGAAACACCAAGATTGGAGTATGATGCGATATTTTCCAAATTGATAGGTCGAATCGAATTGAAGAATAGCATATTTCAGAATTTTTAAGAATTAGGAATTTTCATCCTAAATTAGTTGGTCAGTTAATTATACTTACGTTGAATAAATAGAGATTGATTGTAATCTCAGTCTTTTTAAGTAGATTAAATGATTTTATTTAGTTTGAATTTGTTTCTCTTTCTAATTTTGCAATCCAACCCCGTTTATATAAAGGAGATGATAGTTTATTATAGAGAGTTCGTGTTATGAATTAAAATCTTGATTTTTGGTTTGAAGAGAGCTTCACCATTATCCCCATTTCCCCAAATTTCTAGGTCTTCTCATCTCGTTCCTCCCTCAACCATGAGGCGCGAAGCGATCTTCTCTCCACCCCATCCCCTCGATTTCGCAAGTGCGCCATTTGGTATCAGAGCATGGCTACCGAATCGTCCGTACGGTTCAACGACCCTGTCGATTATTGGCGCATGAAGTTCAATCTAAGTCATATCTCCCATGGTTCGCGTTCGGGTCAACAAAAGTTCAAGAATTGTTTCTTGACAAGTTCTAAACTTCAAGGGTAGTTGGATACGTTAATCAAGGAAGAATCATTCGTCGGCAACAAAAAATCAGATCATTGCAACTTCTGTGTAACCAGATTTTGATCAAGAGAGCTAAGGTATATTCATTCAAGACGAAGATTTTATAACGACTCTGGTATAAAAAGATAAGGAAGACATGAAATCCATCAACGATGAAGGCGAGGAAGGAGGGTAAAGAATATGAAATAAATGATTTTAAAGCAATTAGAGTTGATGTCCAGAAACAAAAAGATGAAGCAAAAATTAAAGATATAGGACCCATCTTCGACGAAGATCCTGCACATGAAGAGGTTGAAGCCCACAATTTGTCTGTGTTTGAAGTAACTGTCCAGGGAGCCCCCACGCCACTAACACCACCACCACCACCACCGTTGCAATCACCAGCTTCTCCAACGCCGCTTGCACCCTAACCCCAATGCATCCACCCTTGAAACCCTTTGTCGAACCATCACCCACCATGCAACCACAACCTTCCATCACCTCAACATTAGCAGCCCTTGTCGCTTCTCATGCAGCTCGCAACCCTAACACCGCCCACCCCTCCAACCATTGCCCCAAAACCCCATGCTCGAGCGACTCTCTACTACAGTCCTAATCTCCGCACCCAATCTCGGAGATGCAACTGCTTCACTTACTCCTTGTGCGTCCATCATCGACCCACACGTTACATGTACGGCAATTGCCACCGTCGACGCATTCCTGCACTATCAGTCCCAACATGTCATCGATGTTTCCTCCCACGCTGTCATGGAGCCATCATCATGGCCAAGATTACCACCATCAATGGAATCCTAAATCGAGGGTCGAGAACCGTCATTCGAAGGAAATTGAAGGAAACTCATGGCTCACGGCTCCTCTCGAAATGGAAATAAAGCCCGTCAATTTGGGGATTTTGCTCCAGATGTATCATCTAAAATAAAGAAAAAGGGGCTGATTTGGGGATTTTTCAGGCACGCCCCTAGCCACTGCTCCAAAATTTCTTTACCATATGGAAAGTGTTAAAGAAAGAAAATGGGGGTGGATACTTTGAAAGGGAAGAAAATTTGCAGCCACACCAGCCACACCCACTGGTGGAGAAAAATTACAAATGTAACGTTGAAAGGATATAAAAATGGCTCAAACTGGGAAGATTGAAGCCACAATTTCATATCACATTCTAACGACGTACCGAAGATTTTTCAAATGATGGAGAATTAATGTGATATTTACCAAATTGATGGGTGAATCAAATAGAAAATTTGTTGATTTGAGGATTTTTTAAAATTAGGATTTTTTCGTTCTAAATTAGTTGGTCAGTTAATTTAATTTACGTTAAATATATTGAGATTGATTGTAATATCAAATTTTTTAGTATATTAAATTAGTTGAGTCAAATTAGATTTAATAAGGAGTCAATTGTCGATGTAGGACTACTACTTTTGGTGCAAATTAAAATATTCCAACAGTAGAAAATTTTTTTAAGGAGAAATATTTGGTAGAAGAACTTTGAAGGGAGGAAAAGAGAAGGCTCGCCGGATGCGAGGGATTTGGAGGAAGAAGAGTGGAGATCGCATCGAGGGAATAGATTGACTCCGAAATGCATAAAACAATAGAATATCATCTCCTTTATATATGAGGGGAGGAATTACAAAAATATAAAGCGAATAAATTTCAAATCCTAACTTATCTTAATTAACTCTATATAGAATATAAATATCTCTAACCAACTAACTACTTATTATAACTGACTAAGTAATTTGATTTGACATGCGATCTCCATATTTAAAATAAAATTGCAGACTCAATAAAATTAACATGTCCTTAATTTAATTAACGAATGAAAAATAGAATCCTATTTGTTTGTTTTGCACTGCATCAGCTCTCCGTTGCTTTGAAAAAGACATCTCCTAATGAGTGGCTATTGTTTTGCATGTGGTATGGGAGAGTTTATTCGAAAACGTCGAACCAACCTTCCCAATTTCAAGCCAATTCGACTTCAATTCAGCGTTACATTTGTAATTTTTTTACAGGAGGGTGCATCTACAATTTTTCTACTCCATTTAAGTATTCTCCTCTACATAAGCTTCTTCCTATTTCCACCTTTAGATAAAATAGATTTGGAGGAGGAGCATGTGCATAATTCTTCCATGACATATTGTTATCCCTAAATTGATGGGATACGTTCTTCCATAGAGAAAAACCCTTCTCTCAAGTTGCTAGGGTTTTACCTTCTTCAAGTACTCGATAATGGCGGCGAGGGTGTGGGAACACAGTGCATTGAGGGCGGTGGTGCCTCGGGAAGCGGGTACAGGAGATAGTGGTGGCTCCACCAGAAGCAAAGGTTGGCGACGATGGGAGGGTGGCATCAAGGTTTGAAAAAACTAAAGGCGGAATGAGGCGTTTTTCTCGGAATCGAGACAAGGCATAGCCTCGAGATGGTCGAGGCGTAAGCCTCAGTTTATAGAGAAAACTATGCATAAAACTATAATTATATATACATCAATGTAATTACATGTTCTGTCCAACATATAATACTTGACACTATAAGATATGATGAAATAATAGAGATAAGAACCTCAAAATATAAGATACAACAATATCATATCCCTTTCTACGCATTTTCATCCAATCAAAAAAGGAATTTGTCGTCATTGTGAAAGAATTAAACAATACATATATATTTGAAATATTATTGTATAAAACTACGATTAAATATACGTCAAAGAAATTTATGTTATGTGTCTAACATATAATATATGAACGCGACAGAACCGTGAATCCTATCCATTTCGAACAAATCTTTGAAATATTATTGTAATAAAAAGTATGATTAAATATATGTCGAATTGTTGATATGCCTTTAATTAACCATCTGACCATTGTTGAAGAAGTGTGTATGCATCTCTCTTACCGTTCCATACTCCAACAAGACGGGGGTCTCGTTGTACCATACCTCAAAATAGTTAGACATAATTAATAATCAATATGAAGTTATGGGCACGAAAGAAACATCAGACTTAGGCATTTAACTTGTATAATCATTATCCTAAACCATTAAAATTATAAAAAAAATACTTCAAAAAAGCGAAACAAAACACCCAGACTGCCTGGAGATGAAATGCATCGAGGCTACGCCTCAGCCACCTGAGCTGCATGCCTCACTGGACTAGGTCGAGGCGCATGCCTCGAGGCTAAAAAGGACTGCCTCGCCTCGAGGCGTACGCCTCGACCGCCTCAGGGCATGTTTTTTAATACCATGGGTGGCGTCGGGTTGGGGACACCGAGGCAGTCGAAGGGGAATATGGAGTTGGCATTGGAGGTCTAGTAGGGGATGAGTGGGGTGGTGATGTTGGGTTTAACGACGCAGGTGGCGAGATTAAAGGGAATAATGGTGGTGGGGTCAGTGTGAATGGTGGTGGGGCAACCGAAGGGGTTGAGGGTGGTTGTGAAGGGGCCTGCAACTGGGATGGGGGTTCGCCGGAGGTGCGATGGTGGTAGAGGGGGATTGTTGTGTGGTTCGTTGGCGTTGGTAGACGACTTGGGAGGTGAGAATGGGTTGTTGGATGGCATGACGAGGCTGGAGAAAGGGTTACGGGGAAGGTGATGGGTGAAGTTAGGGAGCGAGTTGCAGGGCGACTGGTAGTGGTGCCAGTGTGAAGATAATGGGCGAAGGAGGTTGCGAGGAAGGCAGGGTGAGTAATCAGTAAGGCTCCAACGAGGTCAGGACGACTAGAGGGGGTGACAGTTGATTCCAACGGCAGTGGCTGATCGAAAATGGGGAGGACAACAAGTCCAGACGGCCATTTTCTTCTTTTTCTTCAACTTTTTTGCATTGTGGACTTCAAACTCGCCTTGGACGAGGGTTGCACTAACAACAACACTTGGCAATGGCTATGGGGTTTCCGAAACCTTTTGGACAACAGCTTTTGCAACATTCTCCTCTAGTTGTCATGTCAACGACTCAACATTCCGTGGTTCTCTGATTACTCTAGCCAAAGCTTACATATCTACACACACTCGGAGCATAGCAGATAGTGTTTTTCTAACCTCAGCTCGCCATGCACAGTTTGTTGAACGGGATTCTTTGGATTTATATATGTGTGAACGCATGGATGGATCGTCAGATCGTGAGGACGATCTGTAGGCCATGCTTTGATACCAACTGATGCAAATGGAAAAGTTCCAACGGTGAAAAATATTTTTTGAAGGTGGAAAATATTTGGTGGAAGAAGTTGGAGGGAGGAAGAAAAGAAAGCTCGCCGAATGCGAGGGATTTGGGGAAGAAGATTCGCAGAGATCGCGTGGAGGGAGAAGAGATAAAAGAGGAGAGATATGCAAGATAAATCTCAATCTTGATTGACTCTAAATTGCATAAAAGACTATACTATCATCCCCTTTATATAGGAGGGCAGGAATTACAAAAATATAAAGCGAATAAATTTCAAATCCTAACTTATCCTAATTGATTGTAAATAGACTCTAAATATCTCTAATCGACGAAGTACTTATCATAACTGACTAAGTAATTTGATTTGAGATCACATGTGATCTCATTATTTAAAATAAATTGCAATGGCCACAATAAAATTAACTCGATCCTAATTTAATTAACGAACGAAAAAAAAGCCCTATTCATTTTTTTACGTTGCATCAGCTTTAGATTGCTATATTGGCAAAAAGGTTAAACGATAGCAAAGCTGGTAAAAGTTTTGTAGATAAAAAAGGAGAATAAAAAGTTAGAGGGTGGGTAATGGAGGTTGAAGTTAGTGGAAGAAGAGAGGAAGAAGATTTTTGATAGAGGTTATCGTTCGATTGATTGAAAATCAAATTGAAAGAAACCTTTGTGGCATATAGAAGTGTTGAGACCGCCCAGCACCGCCCGAACCCCCGACGGCCTCCACTGCCCTGTGCACCGCCGTCGCAGGGCTCCCCAGCCCCTGCGCAGTAGCCTGCCCAGCCCTCCCCCACCCCCAGCCCTGTTGCGCGCAGTCCAGGGCATTCATCCCTCTGCGTAGCAGCTTCCTGCTGCCATATTCCGACCATAGGCCCCTGTCGTCCACTGCTTCCGGCCGACGCAACCATCCACACGTCCGAGCCTACTTTGTGCGCCCAGGCTATATGATTTGGAGCCTGATTTGAGGCGAAGCACGTGATATTCCTCATCTAAATCACATTTCAAGGGTTCTAACCTTCACATGAGGATGGTTGTATGAGTCTACGATACAACCATTCCTCCTTATGATTGTGTAGACATTATCTAACCAGTCTACTATCCTGCTTCTCCGTGGTTCTGATCATTTCTATCATGTCCGACGCCAAGAGTGACGTGTTGTCTTCTTCTGGGGCATTCAAGGGCCCGACTCCCATCGTAAAGATGGATGGGACCAACTACGAGTTATGGTCCATGCAGTTTCGTACGCTTATGCAATGTCATAATAAGGAACGCATTCTGACGGACGCAGAAACCAACGGATAAGACGGGGATATATGCGACTTGGAAGCAAGATGATGCTTATGCCCGTTTCTGGCTCTCGGGGAAACTTACCACAGACATAGCCAACGATATAGTAAATCAACTCATGACTAAGGTGATGTGGGACATCCTAGCAGACAACTACGGGCAGGCAAAGAATGAAATCAAGATTCTCTAACTGCAGTTTGACATTTTTTCGACCAAACAAAATGGTCGACCACTCCACACTCACTTCTCCCATTTGAGGGGCATGTCTGAGCATCTACATAGCTTCATGCCTACTACCACCAGCATTGAGCAACAACAACAGTATCGGAATGCTACAATGACGGGAGTGTTTTTATCGTCCCTCGACCCTAAGTACTATGCAGCACGTACTCAACTTCTGACGGGTGAGACGAACTCACCGATGGAGGATGTCTACAAAAGTCTGAGCAGAATCACTACCACGCCTACCACTACACAACAGACGACTTCCTCAGCAATGGGCTACCTCTCATGGACGAGGAAGTTTCTCCCATCCTCATGGACGTGGACCGCGTGGTAGAGGTGGAGGACGTCAGCGTGGACCACGTTCCTATTGCCATCAACCTAGTCACTCGGAGGAGAAATGCTTTCAGAAGCATGGATATCTGCCAACTGCACGTGTGGCTGAGCAGACTGATCCTTCTCCAGTTTCTACTACAGATGGATGCTTTGATGATTTTGTCTCCAGACTTCGCAAGATGATGAACACCGCTACGACTTCGACTGATGATCCTTCTGATGCAGCAGCTTCTGCCAGAGCATCATCTAGTTCATCAGGTATTTCCTATGCATTTACCAGTTGTAGCAGTTCTGATGCGGCAGAATGGATTAAGGACTCTAAAGCGTCTCATCATATGTGTGGAGATCGAGCATAGTTTCGCTCCTACAGGTCTATCCATCATGGACGATCTGTGGTAATTGCCAATGGAGTTCGACTGTCTATAGTTGGTCAGGGAGAGATTATGTTAGCTCCTTCTATGCACTTACAGAATGTCTTACATGTTCCTGAATTTTAGATGAATCTTTTATCTATTAGCCAAATTACAAAAGATTTACATTGTCATGCCATTTTTTATCCTTCTTCTCTTGTATTTCAGGACATACTGACTGGCAGGTGATTGGTCATGGCCGTGAGCAGAGAGGCTTGTATAAGCTCGCCATTTCTTCGTATGCGGGAGCGGCCTCTATTCCTTTTGGATTTGTATCTCCATTTCTGTGGCATCTTCGCTTTGGCCACCTTCCTCTTCAGAAGATGATTCATGTGCTCCCACAGATATCTACTCGTTCTGCTTTGGACTATGAAGCCTGCCAACTTGGGAAACATCATCGTACCTCTTTTCCGAGTCGTTCAAGTCGTCACAGTAGTCAGTCTTACGAGTTGTTCCATTTTGATATTTGGGGTCCGAGTTGTATTCCTGATCATCAGGAACATCGTTTTTATATGGTTGTTGTGGATGACTATTCTAGACTATCTTGGGTTTTTCTGTTAAAGCATAAATCTGAAGCTGGCTCCATTATTAAAACTTTTCTTCTTGAAGTCAACAATATCTTCTCTGCTAATGTGAAATTCATTCGTACTGATAATGCATTGAAAATTTCCACTTTACATTTAGCATACTTTCTCAGTTCTCGTAGTATAATTCATCAAAGTTCTTGCAATTATACATCCCAACAAAATGGTGTAGCAAAGCGTAAACATCGACACCTTCTTGATGTCACGAGGACTTTGTTGATTCAAAGTCATACACCTCACTCTTTCTGGGGGGATGCAGTTCTCACCGCATGCTACGTGGTGAACCATATGCCATCCACTGTTCTTGGAGAGAAAATTCCTTTCTTGACTGCGCTTCCCGAGAAGGAATTATTTTCTCTTACTCCCGGAGTCTTTAGATCGGTGGCCTTCGTCCACAACTTCACCCCTAGCCATGACAAGCTCTCACCTAAAGCTGTCAAATACGTCTTTGTTGGTTACTCCCGTACACAAATGGGATGTCGGTGCTTTGATCCTGTTGGGAGAAAATATTATGTGAGTGATGACGTCGCATTTTTTGAGTCCATTATGTATTTTTCCCTACAGGTGACCGGTTGTCAGGTATTAATGCTGGAGAGGATGTTGTGGTTCCTCCTCCTCCTTTGTTACATGATCGCCGGCCTTCTTCACCTCCACTACAGTCGCCACCTCCACCACCGCCACCACCTCCTCCTGCAATAAAATCCATGTTTTTACCACATGTTTATACTCGCAGGACCTCTACTCGCACTTCTGCTCATACGCCATCCACATCATCCATCACGCCACAGGTATGTCCTGAAAATACTATTTCTACTGATGGCACCGGAGCTTTGAATGATACACAGGAAGGATCAAATGTAGAAGACACAGATGCCGATGACCTGGATATTCCTATTGCCCTAAGGAAGTCTAGGCGTGGATGTGCCAAGTATCCAC
Organism: Ottelia alismoides; assembly: GCA_037367405.1. Taxonomy (NCBI): domain Eukaryota; kingdom Viridiplantae; phylum Streptophyta; class Magnoliopsida; order Alismatales; family Hydrocharitaceae; genus Ottelia; species Ottelia alismoides. The sequence continues at coordinate 564,932 of JAZKJV010001036.1, read as the reverse complement.
TTGCTGCGCATGTCTCCATGGATGATCTTTCAGAGGATTACAAGAAGTTTGTAGTGGGACTATCTGCTATTACTATCCCACATACATATCAAGAGGCACTTCAGGATAGCCGGTGGCGTATTGCTATGGAGGAAGATGGAGGAAGAGATGGACGCTCTTTAGTCAAGGGGTACCTGGAGCATTGTTTCTGACTCGCCTGGTGCGTCTATTGTGAGCTTCAAATGGATATGTTAAAGCAAAAGGAAGATGGTAGTGTGGACCGCTGTAAGGCAATACATGTGGCCAGAAGGTTTACCCAAACCTATGGGGTAGACTATCAAGACATCTTCTCTCCAGTAGCAAGACACTCGACATTACGCATTCTTCTGATGGTTGCAGTTTGCAAGGACTGGCCTCTTTACCACCTTGATGTGAAGAATGCATTTCTATATGGCGATCTACAGGAAGAAGTGTACATGCAACAACCTCCAGGTTTTGCTACTGAGGGGGAGTCCCAGAAGGTGTGCAAACTTCATAAGGCGATTTATGGTCTGAAGCAGAGTTCGAGAGCCTGGTACCAAAAGCTATCAGAATTGATAGAGCATCAAGGGTTTATGCGCTCCACTGCAGATCATTCTTTGTTTGTTAGGAGGACACCAAGAGGTATGGTGGCTATAGTTGTTTATGTGGATGATATTGTAATTACAGGAGATGATAAACATGCCATTCATACTGCCAAGGAATTCTTAGCCCAACAGCTTGTGACTAAGGGACTTGGAAACCTTCGTTACTTCATTGGGTTGGAGTTTGCTAGGAACACGCGTGGTCTTGTAATGGCGTAGAGGAAGTTTGATATGGATCTTCTTTTTGAGACAAATATGAATGGATGCAAACCCGCTACTACTCTCATGGACGCAAGCATGAGATTGTATGATGCGGACATTGAAGAAGTTGACAGAAGGAGATATAGAGAGCTAGTTGGGAAGCTTCTATACGCCACTATCACAAGGTCAGACATTTTATTTGCATTAAGCAAAGTTAGCCAGTTAATGGAGCAACCCAGAAAGGTACACATGGATGCGGTACATATGATCTTGAGATACTTGAAGAATTCACCTGGTTCGGGTCTTATATTTTGTAGGGATACATCCCTTGATGTGATAGCATGCACAGATGCATATTATGCAGGTTGTCCAAAAGACAGGAAATCCACTTATGGGTTTTCTATTTTCATTGGCAGTTCACTTGATTCATGGAGAAGCAAGAAGCAGACAGTGGTGGCTAGATCAAGTGCAGAGTCTAAATACAGGGCGATGGCCCAAGGAAGTGCTGAAATGATGTGGGTGAGATCGATGTTGACTGATCTTACTATTGAGGTTCCTCTATCTATGCAGCTTGTATGTGATAATCAAGCAGCTCTATTTATTGCCAATAATCCTGCCTTTCATGAGCGCACAAAGCATATAGAGGTGGATTGGCACTACACTAGAGATATGATTCAGAAAGGTCTCATATCCACTTATCATGTGTTCACTGGAGATCAGGCGGCTGACATTTTCACCAAAGCCCTTGCTAGAGGTCCATTTCAGAGGTGTTGTTCCAAGCTGAGCATGACAGATATATATGCTCCAGCTTGAGGGGAAGTGTTGAGATAGTTGTATCTCATAGTACTTTTATGTTTACATTTTCTTCATGTATCGTTTGTGTAATTTACCCATAGCATTTCTCCTATATAAGAGAGCCCTTGGGACTCAGTTTCTTCATGAACTTATTTTCCACCAACAAGAAGTTAATCACAATAAATTTTGAAGTCGAGAGCTGCAACCATTTTTCAAATCTACATTTTTACCTTCATCATGCATATTTCACACCTCTTAATACGTTTGTGTTTGTATATTGTATAAATTCGTACTTTAGCCTAGATTTCGGAATCCGTCATTGTTTTATATATTCACCTTAAATGAATGGGAGTAGAAGTCCCCATTTAAATAGATTTTGATTTTTTTTCCCACTTCAGTTTAAAATAAATAGATATATAACTTTGTTATTCAAAAGTTGTATATATATTGATGTTTTATTCATATTTCCATTTTAATATATAAATAAAGTTGTAGATTTATTTCTATAATAATATATAATGACATGATTTTCCGAACTGTATATGAAATAATTGTTATGAAATAAATATATTCAATGTGTTTATCTCATATGTATAGAAAGAGAAGAGAATTTCTGTATTGATAAGAGGAATATATGTCTGTTGTATAAAATGAGACCCTAGCATCCAAGAAGATGTTATAGTAGTGCATACACAGTCACACAGATATAACGTAGAAAAATAAATACAATAAGGCGAATATTATAAAAGCAAAATGCTAACTATTATATATAAGGGAAATTTCAAATGAGATGGGGGCTCACCATATATATGCTAAGCCAACACCAATTTAGGTATCTTTCCCGTGTATTTTACAATTTCTTATGCTACAGAATAAATAATAAATATTAATATAACATGTACATCAAGATAGAATTATAAAAATATTATTATATTGGACGAAAACTACAGTTTACATACGGATGCTATATTTTACAAAAAAATTACAATGTGCAGTTTATACTTTTACAAAATTATAAAAGATTTTCTTACAAAGTTGACAGTGGCTTTTACATCTTGGAAAATACCCATTCAAAGGCATATAAATATGTGTAAAATGAGATTGCCTCCTAGGGGTAGCCCAGCTAGCTTAGTCTACCTTTACTTGGGAGGGACTTAGATCACCTGATATCAACATGTTCTCCTTGAAAATTCAAATCAATTCGAAACTCATATCTCACCCATCAAACCTATCAAATTTAATCATCTTAGAACTGTTAAATTGACCCCTTACGGATTAGGAACGTTAGTCTTGCATGAAATTTGAAAAAAAAATATTTCTCTTCATCTTATTAGTCGAAGTTCATCCTCCCATGTGTTATTAAAAAAACACAAAAAATAAGTTGAGAAAGCTAACTTAGCTCCCTCAAGTGGTAGCCCCATTTCTCCCTGTATATAATAACACTCTCCTTCATGTTGGAGCAAATCCATCGGCACCAACTAGGATGGAAGCAGAGAGATATGCTTCATAGGAAGCTTTTTGGTGAAGAAATATTCTAATTAGTCCTTAGTACAAATATGAGTAATAATATTTCCTTTTCACGCAATATCTATGATAAAACAACAATCCACTACCTTTGAAAGCATGGGTAAACTAGCAGAAGAATAACCTGTGGGAGGGGTAAGATGGTGGGTAAGCTGTTTTATTTGTTTTGTTTGGCTAGTGGGGGGAGTAAGATGGTGGGTAAGTTGTTTTATTTGTTTTGTTTGGCTAGTGGGGTAGTTGTTGGAGCTGTAAATATGATGCGACTTTTATCGAAGTTTGGAAGAATGGTTGGTTATTGATTATTTTGTAATTTTTATATGATAATTATATGCGATAGTATAATATTTTTTGCTCAAATAGAAGAGGGAGAAATATGATATTAATGATGATTTGATAAAAAGAAGAGAGAGAAAGGGGGAATTAATGGGGATTTGATTTAAAGAAGAGAGAGAATAGATATAAATGGAGATTTGATTGAAAGAAGAGAAAGAGAATTGGTAGGGCCACTGAGTGGGGTAAAAGGTTTGAGGAAGGGTAACATGGTGGGTAACTTGGTAGAAACCTGGTTGGTAATCCTTCTTTTAGAAGAATGGCCTTCCAAGCCAATACAATACAAGAGAATTGGTAGCACCCTTTAGTGTGCTCATAGAAAATGAGATTGGAGGCAATATAAGTAGCTGATTTGTCATAAATTCATAATAGAGAGGAAGTTTTGACAGATAGTTCTTTTAAGAGAGAATAGGCCATAGCTCTTAGAAGTGGCTTGGGTCATACCTATGTACTATGCTTTTGTACTAGATCTAGAAACAACACTATGCTTCCTTTTTTGCTATGAAACAAATTTTCTACCAACAAAAAAACGAAACTAGTGGTGAAACACATTTCCTCGAGAGAGCTAACAAATGTTGAATCTGCATAATAGATAACATCGGTATGTCCGTTTGAAGCATGGAAAAGTACTCTCCGAGACAAACTTTTTAGATATGCAAGGATAAGGACATTATGTCAGTGAGTGTATCTAAGATCCTCCATATGTTCATCGACTCTACTCACAACATATTCTATATACGTCCTAGTGACAATAACTTCATATATAGAACTTTGCCCACTTGACTTCTATACCGCTTATTGGTGCCTTCAAACTGACCATTCTCAGTGGGGAAATTGGATTTAGATTCCGCTGGAATGAGGGATGGCTTGCAACCAAGCAAGCATGATTCTAATAAGATATCAAGATGGTATTTCTTGCATAAGAAGAAGTCATCCAAAATCATGAGTTACCTCTATTCTCAAATGTTGATCCACAAGCTTAGGTGTAGCGAAAGGGAGAGAGCCATGTCGTCTTTGATAACATTCGTTGGAGAGGGGAGGGGACGACAACTAATCCTAGGGGTACAAGTAATAACTGTGCAGGAAAGTAGGGGCACATCTGATATTCCAAAAGGAGGGATATAACTGATATTGCAGAAGTTAAGAGGGGTACAAGTGATAAAAACCCTATTAACAATATGTAAGACATCCAATACATATATGTATATAGACAAATCCACAAAGTATTCCTTTCATTTTTCGTATATATTCTACATCTGCACATGTGTGTAAAAAATATGTAAGCCATCAATCCACAAAGTATCTTTTCGTTATTCATATCCGATCTTTACGTGTATATGCATTACGGATATTATTGATATGCTTAAAAGTCTAACCATATGTTCTAGTGACCCAGTTGAAAATCATTTTTATGCACTCTCTACGAGAAGGGTGGGGGTGGGTAAACCTGCGGACGAGAGTCTCGCTTGTCTACTATATAAACTCCCTAGGATATGCCTTGCACTCGCTCCCGAAACAAAATTGTGTAAATGGTTTCTTTCCTATTTAAGTAATTGGATCCCATTGTCTTCAGGATCCATTTGTACTGGGATTCCATATAAACTCCATATGCTTAGGGTTGTAAAATATATCCTTTCTAATTTCTCTTCTCCATTTATAGCGAAACTGATAGTTATCGCTTGAGAACATATTTAGATAAAGGTGAACCTTGTAATTTCGTGTGCACAAGTGTTTGCTTGTTTGTTTCCGCTACTCACAACATATATAGTAATAGTTTTTTATATTCGTCAATATCTTTGTATTTATATTCTAAAAATAGATAAGGATAGTGTCATTTGTAATTGTATTAGTACCCATATATTTGCATCTCCCATTAAGTAGTCCGTAAATATCTAGACGAGAGGAGGAAGATACATACAAGGAACATATGAATAAACTACAATTTTTCATAGGACAAAAAAGTTAGCGTAACAAAAACAATTTTATTAAAACATCTATGCAAATATGGTAAAACCGACGGGGGATAGGCACGATATCAAACTTGTTAACAAATGTAAGTAAAAAAAACCTACACTTATCTATCTTAATTTGGAACTTTTTGGTTGTCATCTCATCTCATCTCATCTCCTCAAGATTTCTACACTTATCCCATCTCATCTCCTCAAGATTTCTGGACCTATACGTGTTTTTCCATCATTCAGAGATTTAAAAACATTATTTTATAAATAAAACTTGATTACTCTGATGAAAAATGAAGAAAAGGGCTTGCTTCCATCTTCAATTCTTTCCCTCACACCCCACCCTACCCCACGCCCCAAACACATCATTTCCTAACACCATACAATATTTCTCACGCTCCTAGTATTCACATTGGTTTCCTTATTTGTGACTCCTTGAAATATCGAATACCCATCTACTCCTGATTCTCTCATCCGTACATTTCAACCCCCCCCCCCCCACACACACAATAAAATTGTTTGAATTATTATATTACAATTATGGTTGTAACATTTCAGGTTACATAACCCTTAACCCTTCGGGTTCCGTAACCCCTCAGGGGCATTTATGTATTTTTCCCCTTATACTCTCTAGGGTTTTCTCTCTATATAAGAGACCCTAACCCTATGGAATACACATCATATCCGTCTCTCTTCTCCACATTGTATTAGAGCAACGATCTTGGACCGAGGTTCTGACCTAAAATCCCCACCGCCACCTTCAAGCCTCGCAAAAGCCCGCGCGGGCCCTCTTCCCTGAATTAGGGCCAGCGCAAGGCCCTCCAATCGCCTCCAATGCAGCAGCTCGACCCCAATGGAGCATCTCTAGCACCTACCGGTGCCATCAAGGGGCACGCGGTCCTCCCGCTAGCGCTACCATGCGCTTTCAGGACCTCCTACGAAGGTCATCAGCCCCACAGCTACCCTCCACGGGTACCGTAGGACTCTTTGGAGATCCAAAGCTCATCACGAACCACTGCCAAGAATCCAAGTCTAGGGCATTTTTCAGCTCTTATATGCATCCTTAGTTGATCAGGATCGTCTTTCTATTTTAAGACCACCATGGCACCTTCTTCTACCGAGAGAAAGCCCTTGGCCATGAATATTATGGCACAAAGCGCTACTATCAAACTCAAGGGCACAGAAAATTATGTGCTCTGGTCTCGATCTTTTATGGTGTTCATTGGTGGTCAGAGGAAACTCTATATCTTGACTAAAGATCTTTTAGATGAAAAGGAAAAAGAGTATAACTGACAAACTGACAATTTTGGTTATCAACTGGATGGCCAACAGTGTTGAGGCTCACATTGCCTCAAATCTTCTTTACAAAAATACGGTCAAGGAAATGTGGGAGAATCTCGAGCAAACATACTCCCAAAAGAAGACAGTCACGCCTTGCAGACATTTACAGGTGAATTTGATCGACATCTCAGGGTGATTCCACCATCATCGAGTACTATAGGCATCTCTCCAGTTTGTATGAGGAGCTTGCAATATTCCAACCCTCATATTGCACTAAACGGATACAAGAACGTTTTGATTGGCAAGTATACCGCTTCCTTGATGGCATGCATTCTAGATACCATGTAGCGAATGAGTAATTTCTTATATCAGACACATTGCCAACAATGAATGCCATCTTTGGCCGACTTGAGGAGCTCAAGACATCCGCTGCCCGACCTCCCGTCTTACATTCAACAGAGAACTTTGCATACATCGCCTCATCTGGGTGAGGAGACAAATACGGCTTGCGAGGAGGACACGGCCGTGATCCAAGTCATGGCTGTTGACGAGAATCTGGATGAGGCCGTGACTTTGGTCGTGGTCATGGGCGAGACTCTACTGCCCCATGCACTCACTGTGGTAGGTGGAACCACCCAACTGAACGATGCTGGCAGAAGTTTGGCATACCTTCTTATCACACCAATAATGCTTATGAGGACACCTATAATGTGGAAGAGGCATCGCCTACCTAGAGTGGCAAGATTGTTCATCTTAATGATGCAGATTACTCCCGCCTACTGCAGATCCTTCAGACTCCAGGGCTTACAACCTCTAGTAACACTACAACTACTGCTCTGGCTACTCCTTCAGGTACAATAGCCAACTTTGTTGTCACTCCTACTCCAGCTTGGATTATTGATTCTGGTGCCTCTACTCATCTCACTGGAGTAGTCTACTCACCTATTCCATACAATCTACATCTATGAAGTCAGTTCGAGTCGCTAATGGGACTCAATCACAGATTACTACTGTCAGAACTATGGAATTCTCTTCCAAGTTCCGACTTTCGATGGTTCACTGTGCTCCTAATTTTCCTCTTAGCTTGCTGACAATTCACAAGCTTTATGTTGAGCTTCATTGTCGTATGATATTTGATGACTTGTTATTTTCAGGACATTCATACGAGACAAATTTTTGGTGGGGGTCATGAGAAGAACGACCTATTTATCTTGACATACCCTCGGACTTCAATTTTGTCGGTCCTGCGTCCATCTCTGAAGATCCTCTCCTATGGCATCTACGCTTAGGGCATCCCTCTGCCAATGTCATCTCCATGATGTTTCCAAAACTCTCTGCACTGAAGCCTTTTCAGTGCGAGGTATGTGAGTTCGGGAAACACCATCGAGCTTCATTTCCCTTTCGTGCTGAGTCTCATAGTACTGTTGCTTTTCATCTTGTTCATTGTGATGTTTGGAGACCTTGTCCGATTCGTACATTTAAGTGGTCATCATTATTTTATAGTTTTCGTTGATGATTATAGTCGATCTTCTTGGGTATATCTGATAAAAGAACGTTAGGAGATTAATTAAATTGTCAGGAACTTCTTTCAATATGTTAAAACTTACTTTTCCAGCATCGTTAAGATCATTCGTACTGACGATGCTCTTGAGTTAGCCCAACATGACTTGACCTATTTCTTTGCATCCCAGAGAACAGTTCACCAAACAACATGTCCATATACCTCACAACAGAATGGTATAGCTGAGAGGAAACTCCGATACTTCTTAAATGTTGCCAGATCTCTTCTTAGTCAAATGAGTGTTCCTAAGCAATATTGGGGAGATGTTATCCTTACTGCAGTGTATCTCATCAACCGTGTTCCTTCATCTGTTCTCAAAGGGAAAACTCCATTTTCCTTACTTTACCCTGCTGAGTCTTCTTTCCCCATACCTCTACGAATTTTTGGTTGTATTTCCTTTGTTCATAACTTTCATGCAGCTGACAAATTATCCTCTCGTGCCATCAAATATGTCTTTCTTGGGTACTCTCGTACCCAGAAAGGCTATCGTTGCTATGATCCTGTTGGATATCGATACTATGTGTTTGTTGATGTCACCTTCTTTGAGCAAATAAGTTATGTCACACAGACTGTGAGTGACATTCCTCTGAACCCTCCCGCCTCTGCCAATCGTCTATACTCGCCGACGTACCTCTATACCTTCTACACCAGTATATGTACCTTTGCCTGTCCCTTTTATGCAGGATGATATGACCACTTCGAGTGCTCCCACCACTGTTGTCTCGGATGTACCTGGGGAGCTTCCTATAGCTCTACGTAAGCAAAAAAGGCAACGTACGCATCACCCCATGTCACATTTTACTTTTACAGAGGTTTATCTAGATGTGACAAGAGATTTGCAGATGCTCTGAATGTTATTTCTATTCCAAGAGATCATTTCAATGCAATGCAGGATCATGGTTGGCAACAAGCCATGGATGAGGAGATGGAGGCACTTAACTCCCGGGACACGTGGGATCTTGTGTCGTGACCCCTAGGAGTTCGCCATGTGGCTTGTCGATGGGTCTTCACGATCAAACAGTCGCCTGATGGTTCTCTTGGCAGGTTGAAAGCCAGACTTGTTGCCAAATGCTTCACACAAACCTTCGGAGTTGATCATTTTGAGTCCTATCGCCTGTTACCAGAATGGGGTCGATACATACCATTCTCTCTGTTGTTGCCAACAAGGCTTGGCCCATTTATCAACTTGATGTGAAGAATGCCTTTCTTTATGGTGATCTTGAGGAGGAGGTCTACATGATGCAACCGCCGGAGTATATAGTCGAGGGGGAGCATGTATGTCAACTACGCAAGGCCATTTATGGCCTGAAGCAGAGCCTAAGGGCATGGTTTGACATGCTCACTACGGAGATCAACACACTTATTTCAGAGGACAACATCTGACTATTCTGTCTTTATTAGACGACGGTCTACTGGCACGATCATCCTTATTGTCTATGTTGATGATATGGTTATCACAGGAGATGATATAGATGGTATTCAGGAGACCAAGATCTTCCTACAGAAGGTCTTTGTCACGAAAGATCTTGGCCAACTTTGTTATTTTATTGGCATCGAAGTAATACGCATAATAGAGGGGCTCCATCTTTCAAAGAGAAAGTATTGCCTTAATATTTTGACTAAGGCAGGACTTCTTGGATGCAAGCCATCTGACATCCCTGCAGAAGTGGGAAAATATTCAGCACTTACTTATCCAACTTTTGAAGATGCAACACGATACAGAAGCTTAGTGGGAAAATTACTCTATCTCACTGTTACTAGGCCAAATATATCATATGCTGTGAGCAGAGCCAGTCAGCATATGGAGAAGCCTCTTTACAGTCACTGGCAGGATGTTCTTTTAATCCTTCGATATTTGAAGAAATCTCCCGAACGTGGACTCTTCTATGAGGTGAATGGGCAACTAATATCTCTACCAATACAGATTCTGACTATGCTAGCTCTCCTGAGGACCATCGATCCACTACAGGATATGCCATGTTTATTGGGGATAAGCTTGTCACTTGGCGAAGCAAGAAGCAGACAGTGGTCTCCAGATCCAGTGCAGAAGCAGAATACAGGGCAATGACTCAGGCCACATGAGAGATCACATGGCTTATTTCTTTCCTAACAGATTTTGGCATGTCAGTCGCCACACCTATACCTTTATACTGCGACAACAAGTCTGTCGCGTATATCGTCACCAATCCAGTTTTCCATGAGTGGACAAAACACATTGAAGTTGATTGCCATTTTATTCGTGATGCAGTACGAGGATGACGAATCATCACTCCTCACATCTCCATTGAACTACAACTTGCATACATCCTCACAAAGGCTCTTCCAAGGAAGCGCCTCATGTACTTAGTATCCAAGTTGGGCATGATAGACAGATATGCTCCAACTTGAGGGGGAGTGTTAGAATTATTATATTACAATTATGGTTGTAACCTTTTGGGTTCCGTAACCCTTACCCTTCGGGTTCCATAACCTTTAACCCTTCGGGTTCAGTAACCCCTCAGGGAGACCCTAGCCCTATGGAATACATATCCTATTCGTCTCTCTTCTCCACAAAAATATTTCCCTCGGTCCTAGTTTTCACCTCTGTATCAGTGATTCCTTAAAATATCGCATACCCATCTACTCTTGATTCTTTCTTACACACACGAAGTCCTTTGATGAAAGGACTTTTTGACTGACCATGAAATATTATTTGTTGATACATGATACACAATATATGCTTTTGGAACTTTGTAAGAAAATATTTTTAGAGTTAATCACGTAGGCGGCCGCACAGTCCCTAGTTAGCTTTGGATTAATTTGACCTTCTTGGTTTCTGGCCTTCATCTAAGCATGGCCTGGTAATTTAATCCTTTACTTTTAGAAAATTGACTTTATGTAGATGAATGCACTTGTTTAGAAAACGTGCATGCAGTATCCTTTCCCAATCTTAAACGATCTGATCACAGTCTGAAGGTTCTAAAGTAAACTGAGAATGAAAAAAACTAGAGTAACGCCATACCGTACATTGATACCAAGCATACTCTTCTCCATGAGGGCCTGAACAAGGATTTTATAGAATGAGAGAGCATAACTCTGACAGAAGTCATTGCGGAAATTTTGGAGTATAATAAAGTTTGGGGGTAATTGAGAAAAATAAAATTATGCAAAACAACTTTTGAATTCAAACAGGGAAGAAAGAGTAACCTGGAGTAGACACTTTAATAACCTTGAATTCTACATCAGATGGGGTTTTGACATACATTCTCCGAGGATCAATGCTGACAACAACTGCCTAAAAAGATTTGATGAAGATTATATCATAAACAACCAAATTTATGTCATCGAAGCATCTCCAATATTCACTAAATCTTCAAAACCAGAAAACCATAATAAATATAAAAAGAAATAAGATGCACTGAAGGCACACAAAATAAAATGAATGTAAAATTGGACATCTGTCCAAAATTTTACAATAGATAATGTTTTTATTTGGAATGAAGATCATAAGTAACATGAACAAAGTTGATAAAATGCCAATTTATATTGATGCATCAATAATGTTAAGTATGCATTAGATAGGTAATTGTTCATCCAAGATACAATTACATTAATCACTTTAGTCCCATATTGCTTATTAGTGGGAGCCTACAATTTTAATAAGGCTATATAACGAGCCCCACACCCCCTACACTCTTTGAGAAACATAATAGAAAACACAACCCTTTGTGGTGTTCTCTTTTTGTTTCATCCCGCTCTTTATGGAGTAAGGTTCCACGTAAAGTTATGTTTTATTCTTTTTGTTCTTGATTTGCTTCCGTACTCTACTTTTAAAATGGTATCAGAGCGAGTCGATTTTGAATTATCTTTTAGATGCAAAATTTATTCGGTTTTTTTTTAGATCTCGGAATTAGCATTGCATTTTGTTCTTGGAGTTTTTGTGTTAGAAGATATGTAGTCGTTGTCTGAAAGAATTGATGGGTAGGTTCCATATTTAGAACCCTATTGATGAAGGTGTCTCCAAAAGAAGCGACATTTTGATCCTATCTTAGATGGAAGGCAAGGAGTGACCCTGTAATAATTTTCTGATGACTGTCAGCCCACTTGGGCTTACATAAAATATCCCTGTAATAATTTTTTAAATACCCCCAACGTTATGGTTTCTGAACCCACACTGGAAAAGCTCATCACCCCTGAAGGAGCCTTCACGTTTGCGCCGCCCCTCCTTTAGGGTTCCCACTTGCGGGAACCCCTTCTTCGAAGAGGATAACTGCCGCCGCCCATGGATCATGGATTTGAGAACAAAAATAATGTACAGATTAAAAGCTATGATTTGAATAAGTTTCCAAAATCCCAACTTCCTGTATCTCTCAAATAAAAATTCGAAATGTACCCAACTCACCTTTAATTGTATATAATTTCAAATAGGCTATTTAATGAAGGTGGTTTCGTATTTTGCGGAGCTACGGTTTGAAAGTTGAGTTTTGGACCCCTATTGTATACTTGTACAGATTAAAATATTCATTTTATTTATTATTCTTTATTTTTATAATTTCTTATTTTTATAATTTTGTAAATATTATTTATAATGTATGTATACATTAAAATCAGAATAAAAAAACCTAAAGGAAATACAAAAAATAAAACGCATGTATATAGAAGATGGAGGAGGCTACGACTATACCTCCTGAAGTTGCCACCGATCACGCGTGAGGGAGAAGAGGGGCAACTCGCGCGGAGGGGGCCGCCTGGGCGAGCGATGGAGGGTGTTGCGCGAGATGCTGACGAGGAGGAATCGACCCTGCCTGTTTTATGTGGCGCTTCGAGGCACTCTGCTTGCAGAATCACCGCGGGGTTCTGCTGCAGGTGATCGATTGTCGCCTTGAAGGTGCGCGTGCCATTTGCGCGCTTCTGCTCGCGGGAAAGAGAGGAGATAGCCGGAGAGCGACGTTGTTTTGGATGCGACTTGAAGCGGTTCTATTGTGCGCGCCTGGAGGTGCCGAGGCGTTCGAGATACTCTTGGTGGCACCGCCTTGAAGATATTACTGTGGGAATGGGTTCCCGACGATATGAATCCTAGATTTGAATCAAACTTCGATATTCTGTGCAATAGACAGGGCTCGCCAACTGTGAGCTGCGGCGCTGCCGCTTGGAATATATGGCCTTGCATGGGGACAGATCTGTATATGTGATGGAGGAGCCGTCAATCATCACCATGGAGCAGTCATCCACATAGGAAGGAGGTGTGTACTCTGCGGAAGAAGATGCTCCGTCTGAGCATCTTGCCAGATGTTGTTGCTGGTACAGCACCAAGAGCCCCATGCGTGTGCAGGAGTTCAAGAAGTTGAACCCTCGATCTGGACTGGATATCTACATTGATGGTGACCGTGAAAAAACTAGGGTTTCAAGAAACCCTAGACTGAAACCTTGATCACAAACATGATAATACAGAATAACAATCTTCAAAAACAATCTCCTATAATCAAGAATCAAATCTCGAAGAAGGCAAAAATAAATCCTCAAGAACAAATCCTCGAGAATCGAACCCACTCTGATACCATGTTAGAGAATAAACATGCGGAAGTGAATGATAAACAGAACATAGAAATAGAGAAAGATAAACATCAAGAACAAAGATTTAACGTGGAACCCTACTCCCTAAGGAGCGGGATGAAACCACGGGAGAAGCCCTCAAAGGGGCATATGCTTTATAGCTTTTTTCTCAATGGACTACAGGGGTGTGGGGCGCTATATATAGCACCCACGAAGTCTCCACATCCCACAGGTGGTAGATGTGGTACTAAACCCTGTATGGGGTAAATGGATCCTCTTTAAGATCCATTTACCATCTCTCATACATATGGCGCACAATCAAATACTCCAACAATTTCAAAAGCTCTCAGATCTGATCGAATGACAAGGGTTCAAGAAGTCAAATGCAGATCATTCTTTATTCGTGCAGAGAACACCTAGAGTTACAGTTGTTATCATGGTTTATGTTGATGACATAGTTGTTACAGGAGATGATGAGCAGGGAATCAAGATGGCAAAAGAATTTCTGGCTAATCAATTTGTGACTAAGGATCTAGGTACCCTAAGGTATTTCTTAGGGTTGGAATTCGCTAGAAATGCGCAGGGTCTTGTGATGACCCAAAGAAAATATGTTACAGACATGTTTGTTGAGACGGGCATGACTGGGTGTCGACCTTCTACTACTCCTATGGATCCTAACATGAAATTATATGATGATGATACATATGAAGTTGATAAGAGGAGATACAGAAAGATGGTGGGAAAGCTCTTTTATGTTACAAATACCAGACCAGATATCGCTTTTGTTGTGAATCGAGTGAGTCAGTTCATGAAGCGGCCTCGACAAGTACAAATGGATGCTTTATACATGATATTGAGTTATCTAAAATCTTCTCCGTGTGCAGGACTACTTTTCAAGAAAGGAGAAACTCTCTCTGTATCTGTGTGTGCTGATGCAGACTATGCAGGGTGTCCTAAGGATAGAAAATCTACTTCGGGCTTTGCAGTATTTGTTGGCAGCTCTCTTGTTTCTTGGAGAAGCAAGAAACAAACAGTTGTAGCGAGATCAAGTGTTGAATCTGAATATAAGGCTATGGCGCAAGCAAGTACAGAGATGAAGTGGGTTCGAGTAGTGTTAGCGGATTTGCATATAGATGTTCCTCTACCCATGCAGTTACAATGTGATAATCAGGTTGTCCTGTTCATTGCAAACAACCTTGCGTCCTATGAGAGGACAAAACATATTGAGGTAGATTGCCATTACACCAGAGATAAGATTTAGAAGGGTGTGATTTCTACTTCTTATGGTAGTTCAGGAGAGCAAACAACAGACATCTTTACCAAGCTATTGCTCAGAGGACCATTCCAGAAGTATTCGTCCAAGCTGAGCATGATTGACAGCTATGCTCCATCATGAGGGGGAGTGTAGAGATATTTACATATTTCTATATTCTATATGTATCTTTTATTTATTTCTATTTCTTTGTTTCCACCTTATGTAATTTACCCATAGGCCTCTCCTCTATATAAGAGAGGCTAGGATTGTCAGAAATAACAACGCACTCATTTCTTCCAACAGACATGAAGTCCACTTCAAGCTTCACTGTGATTGTAGGTAGCTCGATGGTTTCATGGAAGACCAAGAAACAAAGAGTTGTGGCTAGATCTAACGTTGAATCAGAGTATAGAGCCATGGCCCAAGGGAGCATGGAAATGATGTGAGTCAAGTCTGTCTTGATTGATCTATCTATTGAGGTACCTCTTCATATGCACCTCAAATGTGATAACCAAGCCGCTTTGTTCATATCTAATAATTCAGCCTTCCATGAAAGAACAAAACATATTGAAGTAGATTGTCATTACACTTGTGATCTAATCCAGAAGGGACTTATTTCTACATCTCATGTTGCTTCAGCTGCTCAGATTGCATATATGTTTATCAAAGGTCTCGCAAGAGGACCTTTTCCTCGTTGTTGTTTTAAGATGAGTATGATAGACGTATATGCTCCAGCTTGAGGGGGAGTGTTGAGATATTTATATCTCATTATTGTTATTTAGTAATTTCTTATTTCTTATGTCTACTTTATGTAATTTTTCCCTTATAGCTTTTCTTCTATATAAGAGGGCTCTAGAGATACGATGAATGATAACTTTTCATTTTACGACTTTCCACACATGGGAACCCTTTTTTATTGAGACTCCCCTACATGAAATGCGTAGGGAAAAAAGGACATAGAAACAAATTGAGTACACTTCATATTTAGTTTTTTATTCACATCTACAACCACGAAGGTAGTAATTGGAGCGGCAGATATGCTCCATTTATTATGTAAAATCTTCTGATAAATAATAGCACATTTTTTTCTGGAGAAAAATATCCTGATTGGAAGCGGATACACTAACAAGAAATAAAGATTTTAATGAGTTCTAGATAATTAGCAGCATCAGCAAACCAGAAGCATGATGAATAAATAGACATATAAAAGGTTACCTTACCTGATTTCCGTAAACTCGAGATATTTGCTCCAGGCTGCTGTTACCGGTCTTTACCTTAACCAATGAACAAGAATGTTCATAGATAAACAAAAACAAATTAAATTGTTGTCATATTGCAAAATCAAGAATACCCCTGTTTTCAGGTACTCTTCTGCAGCATAAACTGCATCGCTTCCAATGGAGATCTTGTCAGCACCAGATCGGAAATATTCAGAAGCTACCTCCAGACTAGAATAATATCTGGTGACAATAAAAATTAATAAAACAACTTTCTATTGCTTAAGAGAAAGAAATCCGATGGGATGGATATATTGAAGTTAAAGGTAATCCAAAGAGACAGCAGAATGGTTAATACAAATGATAAATGCATACACAGCATCTCAAATCTGTGTCTGTTTATAAATAATAACTTTTTTTACTAAAATCACCATTGACTAAAAGTAAGAAAAAGGCTTACCTTCCATTTCCATCTGTAAAATCTCTAATACCCCCTCCAACTGTAAGCGGCACGAAAATATTTTCTGAAGCAAATCGCAGTACCTGGAGTTAAAGCAACACGGCATCAAAGAGAAGCGTGAAAAAGCATCAAAACCCCACTTAGTTGATTTAATTCTTAAGATGTTTGTCTTCACACGATAGTAAAGGTTTATAAATTAGCATTCTCTACAAAAATAATTTACAAAGGACACACATGGTGTTCGAGTATTGAGTTTCGAGCTCCAGAAACAACTAGAAACAAGCAGAGAGAGTAAATTAATGAATCTAGTTAGACCTGTAGCATTGGCAAATCACCAAGAGGGAAGTCTCGGAAACCAGTAATGTTTAGAAAGCTAACCTGACATACAAACAAGAGTTCTCATTAATGTGCTATGCCAGTATTTCTCGGTTATTCACTTTGGAAACAAAGAATATTTTACCTCATCAGCTCCATCCTTATAATACTGACCTGCAAGGTCCACTGGCTTGCCCAGATTTCTAACCTTCGAATGGAAATACAAAAAAGTTTTCAAAACGAAATGCAAAATAGAAGTTAACTGGAGTTAAAGATGAAAATAACAAAATATTAGCCCCTTCGGGAAAAAGCAGATAACTATTCTAACCAGAAGCATTATAACTACATCTTTAACAAAGCTGAAGGCAAAAAGCCGGTCACTCCCTTAGAGGAGCTATAAAATTCCATTTATAAGTCATGCATCCAAGCCAAACTGCAGGAAGTTTCAAAAGATAAAGAGAGAACATATTTGTGGCATCACGGATGTTCATGAACCCGAAATCCGAGGTATCTAGTAAGTAAACTAACGAATTAAACTCAGTTCAACTGAATCAGATGAATTGGATTCAAAGGGAACAAGATTAAATTGAATTGTTGTTATACAAATGTACCTGAATTAAGTTGTGGAAATATCCCAATGAGGCTGAGTCAATTAAGAGGAAAATGTCATATTAAGAAGATAAGATGGGAAGAAATTGAGAAACGGAGGTTTAATTGAAGTAAAATGACCCGTATACATCAATTGGATAAAGTAACTAGTACTTGATCCTAGTTGTCCAAGTAGGAGAAAATTGGGTGGATTTCAGTTTACACGAAAGAAACGGGAGTTGCATGATGCTCTAAAATTAAGATGAAGAAATTGTAACCATATTCGAGGCAAAATCACTAAAGATTAAGTGATCCAAGGGCAGTAGGGAGTAATCAATAAATATCAAGTGGTGCAAGGACAATTTAGAGTCTCCATGAGCATCCTATTGATCTACGAACCTGGTATCCATACAGGCACACAGGTTGATCTCAAAGCTACTTGAGCAAACTTTCACATGTGAACAAGAGCTGATGTCAGTAAAAATTCATCCAGTCCTATTACTTGGTTTCAAATGGGTTTTATGTATCTTGATCATGAATCTATCGCCTGAGCCTAGATCATGTGCTAGGTCCAGATTTGGGATTTAAACAAGCATTGGAGTGTTTTAATCCAAGGAAGAAGATCAAAGAATCATCAGCGAGTGCGCCTTGTTTTTAAACTTAAGCGATCTCGGATGCAATAGAACTAATGAAGACTAGTATGTAGATGTAAATAACATCAATTACACGAGTAAATCATGATTGAACCTAACAGGAGAGAGAAGTTTAGTTGTTCAGATATTCGGAACTTGAGTGGACGGACTAAACAAACCGAAATTCATTTTCCTACAGGTATCATGTGACATATGCCCTCACTTGGAGGAAATTATAAGCACAAACGAGCTTCATGTGTAATAAGTGTGGTCATGGTCTTAAATTTCGCGAAATTTCGACGAAATTTCGTCGAAATTTCAGTTTCGACAGGGAGGGTCTTTCGAAACACCTATATATATCGATTTCCCGGATTTCGACCGAAATGGATCGAAATATAACATTTCGACCCATATCGGTCGAAATTCACGTTTTCAGTTCAAAATTTCTCGAATTTCGACCGATATGGACGAAATTTCGCTGATACCTTTGTAAATCAACGATATTAATCATTTTACTAACTATCTAGTATTTACCAATTCTCTATATCAAAACACATCATGATTTATATATTTTGTTTTGGGTCAGGGGCCTTTGTCTTTTATCTTTGTAAAAAATATCATCTTTGCTGTAAGACTATAATTATATATGTAATTCACTAGAACTGCGTCTATGATCGTTATTTCTATGAACTAAACATTGTCTTATTAATAATTATCTACATTTTAGAATAAAAATACTCATCTATTTTTCTGAACAAAAAGACATTTTATAAGTATTTTTAACTTAGTTATTTTAATTTCGATTCCAATATCTATTAGTCAGCTCAATGATATGCCCCAATATGTGCGATATAAGGCATATGGATGAGAGATATGTGTGATATAAGTGTGCATTTGTTAGCTATTATTGTTTTAAGAACTTGAATTTAATGATATCCATTTCCAATATGTATCAATCAATAATCAGCCTTAACAACGAAATGACCGATATGACCGATATGTGTGATATAAGGCATATGGATGAGAGATATGTGTGATATAGGTATGCATTTATTAGCTATTATTGTTTTAATAACTTCGATTTAATTATATCCATTTCCAATATGTACCAATCAATAATCAGCCTTAACAACGAAATGACCGATATGAGCGATATGTGTGATATAAGGCATATAAATGAGAGATATGTGTGATATAAGTATGCATTTGTTAGCTATTGTTGTTTTAAGAACTTGGATTTAATGAATCCATTTCCAATATGTATCCATCAATAATAAGCCTTAACAGTGAAATGATCGATATGACTGATATGACCAATATGTGCGATATAAGTGGCATATATGAGCAATATGTATGATAAAATTGTGTATATGCGAGCTATTTATTGTTGTAAATAACTTGAAAGATCTTAATTTGCAAAAAAATGGTCGAAAAATGACTTTTTGAGCCATTTCCGAAATTTCCACCGAAATCGTCGAAATTTCCCGAAATATCGGCGAAATTTCGGTATTGGAGGTGACCGAAACGAAATCGAAATCGAGATTTCGAACCTTGAGTGTGGTACAAGAGGGAACATACATATGTGTGCGAGGTTAAACAACGCTATTAAGCTTTCTCAGATATACTGGTCAAGGTACGCGCCTGATCACTCTTTATAGGAGATAAAAGAGAATAGTTTGGGTGGAGAGGGATGCCGATGACAAGTTTCGGACTGGTGATGCTTCCCCTCCCCTTTTTTTTGAAAGCCAGAAACAGGGGGAGACACTCGATGGTGTTCGCCCCATAATTTATTTATTAAAAGAAAACAAAAGAAACAAGTACGCAAGTGACAGGAACAAAAAGACCAATTACAGATCCCATTCCTCCATTAGTCTCGTTGCATGACTCCCCACATTTTCTTTGTAAAAGCATTGCTCCGAGAAGAGTATAGCATTCCTCCCCAGCCAAATGGCTCACAGAATGGCGATTGGATATATTAGCTCCCTCCGTACCCTGGTCCTATTAGCCACCATCGATCCGCAAAAAGACGCCAGACCCACAACGCATAACCAAGGTAACATGCCCCCCCCCAAATCTGGATTACCTTGGGGCATTTAAAGAAAAGATATTCCACGGTCTCAATCGCCTCCTAGCAAAGAAGGCACCTATCAAAAATGGTACCCAGAAGTGTATCACACATGTCCCTCGTCATCAGCCTCTGTCTACGCAATAGCCATAAGAAGAAACCAATTCGCTCGGGCAGCTTGAGAGCCCAAAAGAACGTGCAATCGCGAATCACAACCTCCGAGCGAGATGGCGGAGGTCTGCAAATTGCCCCAAAAGCCTTCTTAACCGAGATAGGACCCGCACGCCATCCCCAATGGTCCCTCCCTTCCGTTGGACGCCCCACCTCCTTAATAGAATCCAGTAACGCAAGGAACTTTTCCAGTCTCTGGTCGGAGAAATTAGATGAAAAAGCAGGAAACCAGTTTCCATCCGACCAGCAGGATGCCACCGTCATATTTTTATCATCTGCAAGAGCAAACATGCGCGGGAAGCACGCGCAAAGGGGATCCCCCCATCCAGTCATCGGACCAAAAAGCGAAGGAGTCGCCACTGCCAAGGATCGGTCTAAACAGAGAAATATGCTTGGTAAAAAATCCACCACCCCCCTCCCCTCCAGAATGGAGTGGGAGAGTCCAAGCGAGCACCCGGCCTCGGTGGTGCTCCCCCCACCATCGTATATCTTGCGCAACACGAATGAACAAAAATCCTCCCCAGGGCCCCAAATTCTGCTTGCCCATTTAAGAAGCAAGGCCTCGTTCATTTGATCCAGATGCTTGATCCTCAGTCCCCCCTCACTCTTGGGGAGAGTAATTTCATCCCATCCAACAAGGTGAATGCCCCTTGTTTCCTCCCCATGCTTCCCCCACAAGAACTGATGCATGAGCTTCTCAAGCCGATCACGAATTCCCTTTGAAAAGCGGCGATTATATGGCCTCAAATTTCAGCGAAATTCGGTCGAATTTCTGTCGAATATCGATATCCAATCGAAATCGAAATTCGACCGAAATGACCGAAACGACCGAAATATGGGGGTCCTAGTACAAAAAATGACCGAAATGACCGAAATTCCGATCGAAATTCCACCGAAATTCCATCGAAATTCTGTTTTGGTCGATACCGAAATGGTGACCGAAACCGACATTTAGGGCCTTGGGCCGCGATTAGAAAGGAAGTAAACAGAGATGGAAGATAGGACCGCCTTTAGAAGGACCAAACACCCCCCCCCCCTCGATAGAACGGCCGACCTCCAACCTGCCAGCCTCGCCTCCACCTTTTCCACAACTCTGATCCAATCCCGCACCCTCGTTCTTCCTACTGTCAATGGCATCCCCAGATAGTCCATCGGCAAAGAGCTGCAGTCCGACCCTAATGCCCACGCACAAGCACCAGCCTCATCCACAGAAAGGCCGAGAGGGACGACCTTCGATTTAACAGGATTCTTGAACAAACCGGAGAGTTCATTGAAGATATCCAAGGCCATGGCCATGCCATCGGCCTCCGTTGCTCCCCCCTCAATGAAGAAGATAGTGTCGTCGGCGTACTGTAAAAGAGGGATCAACAACCCGCGTTTATCATAACCACTTGAGAGCCCGCAATTAACCACACGAATAACAATGTGAGTCAAAACGTCCGCGGCAAGAACAAACAACATAGGAGCAAGGGGGCATCCCCGACGCACGCCCCGACGAGGTTGGAAAGAGCCGCCCTCCAGGCATTCATTCACCATGACCGAGAGAGAAGACGTTGTCACACAACGTCTCATCCAAGAGATCCATCTTTCCGGAAACCCCCTCCTCAGAACCGACCACAAGAAACCCTAGATCATTTTGGTTTCCCCTCCCCTTGGGAGATATATTTACATGCGTGATTCACCTAGCATCATGCACTCTCAGTAGTCGCCCACATTTGATGCTGCATTGTGCAACTATCGCCTCATGGAAACGCAAGCGAATTTTTTTTATAACTAGATCATTTTGGTTCACAGAAACATTCAACACGGATATGTACTCATAATTTTATATACATGATATACATGGGAACTAGAAGGTGAAACGAGATAGGATATAACGATATGGCCTCTAAATAATTACCAATACACACATACATAATAGGATCTGGAGTGAATACACCGATATGGGTTCTTGGATGTCGGTTTATGAATAGAGAGCAACCAGTGTATTGAATATACATGTATAACTTGGATATACCTACAGAGCACATCTGGAATGTTTATAAGCGTCGATACTAAATGTTGATCAACTGTACAGGTACTACGAAATGAACACTAAACAACATAAGCTAGTCTAATAGATCTAAGTGAGAATAAACATGGAATGCTTGGTGCTTTTCTTGCGAATAGTTATACAAGACCAAATGACTTGATCATAGGCATGATTACAAGATTAGCACATCAAAAATGATTAGCCTGATAAAGCTTATAGAAATGCAAAGAGATATATTCCTAATAAGGGAATATGTGTAAATAACAGGGCCGATTACTGAAATATGTTGTAAATGATGCATATACGACTGAAAAAGAGAGAATTGCATGTTTTTTGCAATAATGAAAATGTTGGGTAGCATGTTAAGATAGGTTGCTATTATGGCAACTAAGGAAGAACACAATGGAGCTTCTGAAGTGGGAGATTACCAAACTGCAAATGCCAAAGATAAGTAGAAGAAGAGACTCTTGAAAAGACAAGCAAGCTCTACTAGAAAAAGGAGATCATACCATTAATAAATACCTCCATGTTCAAGACCATAATTATCAGCGGGCTCATCAATATATATTGGAAAAATAGACAAATGATTAAATATGACACAATGGTTATGATTCTCATTAAGCAAGCGGGAACATGGGAAGTATACGGGGGAGAGACAAATGAACCTAACCTTATCGTGTCGCTAGAAAATGTCAAACATTTGCAGAAAACGTAAATCTACATGGAACAAGCTTAAAGAACTTGAGTTGTCCTCTATCTACACGTAGATGTCTATATGCTCCAGGATCAACAAGCTAGTCGCCCTATTAGGTTAACCACAAGAAATACAAGCACGTGCAAAGAAACCATATTTGTGCATACTAAATATAGAAGAAGATGGTGGTACGACCTTTACTGGTGGAGGAGGGTGGGTCAAAACAAGGGGGACCGACGTGGATTTAATATGGAGCATGGTGGTTTATGTTCATGTGTACTCTAGTTTATGGACCAAATGATGTTGGCCAAAGGGGACATGGAGACTTGGTGGCAGCAACCTCTGTTTGCAACAGTCTATAAGGGATGTCAGTGTCACCCTCGACTTGGAAGATCGTCTAGAGGGGTACAAGAGGAGGAACCATGTTGTAACTTATTACACAACATTATCCATGACTTGGAGTTGTTGGATATGCAGGTTTCTAATTTCCAGTCTATGCAAAGGAAGACAATGCATACTTCACGATCTTGCTAGATTGCCCCATGTTCCTTGTGTTATTTAGCTTATTTGGAAGCCTTTTTGGCGTCATGGGTGACTTCTGTAACTAGGTCATCTCTTGATCACATGCCATTATTAGTTACGTGGAGAAGATGGGAAGGTAGCTCCTATACAAAGCTAAGAAGGCTCGCTTACTTGAGCTGGGATCCAAGATATTATCAAGGAATCCAGGAAGTTACTAAAAAGGGGATTGGCAATTAGAGGCCGGTATTTAAACTAAGACCCATGTGCTTCTTCTTTCTGGAGTGCAAAAAAAATAAGGGAGAGGATATGAAACCAAACCCACAAATTAAAAAAACGTCAATCGAGGAGGTAGAGTCGAAATTGAAGGAGCTCGGGATCATATGGAAGGTGGATTTAGAGAAGATCCATTGGATGCAACATCTAGGCAGACATGGTTGTGGTCCTTGTGGATGGGGATGATAAAACTTGTTACTTCCATTCTTTGCTACCCACTGAAGGAGAGAGAAACAGGTCCACAAGGTTGTGAAGTGATTATGATTTTCGTGGGATAGAGGAGGCAGGAAGGGCTCTGCCCCACTTGAGCTTCTAATCATGGCAAGCTCCAGGCAACTGGCAGTAGCAATGGAGAGGGTAAGAAAACTGTCAACTAAGTACACGTATACCTTGTGCCTAAGGACAAGGAGGAGGTCATGGCCACTTTATAACATTTGCCTAAGGACTCCTCAATATAAGGACGGTTCAAAACCTAATGCTTTCCCTAGGGAGTTATTTGAGGTTATTAGGTACTTTGAGGAGTGGTGGTACATGAAATCCTTAAAGGGAGTTTGTGGTTTCTTCATCTTCCATTTTACCTAAAAGGCAATGTCTACCAGGGTGAACAAGTGCAAATTGTATTATCAAATGTAACAATCCGGATCATGGAGAGTAGGACTGGGTGTTTAAATGGTTGGTAATTGTACCAAATTACCTAGATTTTAAAAGGAACAACTCTATCTTTAAAAACGTGTCTTACCGGATGAGGCAATGGTGACATGATGACACAAAATCCTTACAAAAAACGAACATGATGACACAAACCTTTCTTAGGAAGGTGGATTATGCAAGGCATACAACACCTTGAGCAATGTACTCTTTGAAAAAAGTTTTAACGAGGAAGCGTTCCTAAACATACAAGTCTTGTAAATGAAGAGGTATGTCGTTGCTGCTCTTCATTCTTGTAACTAATTCTTTAGAAAGGGATGCTTTTGAGAACTGTGAGGAAACCATAGTGGCTATTTGTTTTTGAAAGGTAGTGGCTAATTCATTAAAGATGGTTGGACTTTGATCTCGGTTGGTTGTAAAATGAACTATAAGGGAGGCGACTGTAAAGATCCTTCTTAGTCCAAGATGATCGGAGGCACATGTATAGAACCTTTTTATAAGTTGTTGCTCTCAGGGTGAACCTAAAAACTCTCTCTCTCTCTATACATATATATATTATGCTCACTATTAGATGGGAGATGGTTATATATAAACTCTCCCGTTATCACTAGGGCATGCCCCATTCTCCACATTGAGATGTTCTTGGTTAACTCCTTATCAAGGGTGGTAGAACGACATATGCGGTTAAAAAAGACATTAATAACTGAAATCAGCACTATGTTGTTATTGTCTTCACTCTTGATTTACGATATCTAGAGATGAAGATTCCTTTGAAAGGGTTCCAACAAGGTGAAGTGGGGATTGCTTAGTAGCCTGATGAGGATTATCGATCTACCAAGCAAACACGAAGCTACATTGCTCTCAAAGCGATGTTGCTAGGGAAACCTCAAACACACTTAAATTTTAAGGAAAGAAGCATCAAGTTCCGCTCGTGGTTCAGCTTCTTAGGATGCGGAGTTTTCCCGTTTTTGTCTTGTTTTTTTGGTGGGGGGGGGGGTCACCAAACTGAAGGGCACATGTATTGCCTCAAGAACGGTATATCATTACAGGTTCTTACTTTGATTTTCCTTGGTTGAACATTTTGATGAACTTTTGGATTGCCATGGGAAGCTTTTTGTAGGGGACTTTTTAGGTAACATCTACCTACAAACTATTGCATCCATGCATGAACCATTGACTTACAATCAAAAGCAAATTGTAAATGATGAAGCATTTGTAAAATTGTAGAAGACTTATAAGCACATGTCTTATACATTAATCTTATAAATGATATATATGATGGGGCTTCATCTTGCATAAGGATCCAGTCTTGGAAGACTGGCTATTTTAGCATCAGCATCAGTCTGCATCAAGGCTCAGCTTTGAGTCCATTCTTTTTTACTTTGATTAAGAGTGAGTAGGCTAGTCACATTCAGGATGAGATACCTTGGTGTATGTTGTTCATTGGTGATATTATGTTGATATATGAGACAAGAGATGGAGTAAATGAGAAGCTGAGGTTTGGAGACGTGTCTTAAAGACTAAAGAATTTCGTATAAGTAGGGCTAAAACTGAATATATGGAGTGCACATTTGATAAAAACAATAGTGAAGGACTCGAGGTGAAGATTGGAGATCAACAATCAGAAGAAAGATTCTTCGAGATACTTGGGATCTATTTTGCAACAGGATGGGAAAATTGATGGAGATATTACTCATAAAATAATTGCAGGTTCGCTAAAGTGGAGAGAAGCCTCTATTGTTCTTTGTGATAAGAAAATCCCTTTTAAATTCAAAGGAAAGTATTCTAAAGCAGCCATGAGACATACTATGCTCTATAGATCAGAATGTTGGTATGTGAAACTAGACATGTGTAGAGAATGGCAACATCAGAAATGAAAATGCTAAGATGGATGTGTGGTCATACATGAAAAAATCGGATTCAAAATGATGCGATCAGAAGGAAAGATAGTGTAGCTCCGATAAAGGATAAGATAAAGAAAACGCTTAAGATGATTTGATCAATTGCAAAGGAGGTCGGTTAATGCATCAGTTAGAAGATGCGAGATTTGAGATGTTGAGCCGATTAAGAGAGGACGAGGAAGGCCCAAGAAGTGTTGGAATAAGACTATCCGATGAATCCGGATTTAAGCGCGAGAATGACCAAAATTAATCAGAATGGAGGCAAAAAATCCATGTAGCCGACCCTACTTAATTGTGGGAAAGGTTTTGTTGATGTTGTGTGTTTATAGTCATAGGTTGTTAACAATTATTAGATGATGACTACATTATGCATTTCTTTTTATTATCAAAACTTGTTGCAAGACTAGTAGCATTATATATTCTAAGATTACGAGCTTTTTTGAGTCAGAAAAGAAGGAAACACTCATGAGGTAGTTGTCCCAAACTTCTACTAAGAAAGAAATCTTACAAGAAAACTTACAACAACCAGGTCTCGAGAAGAGATCTAGCTAAGTGGACAACATTCTCAACAAAAAATCTATCAACAACAACAACAAAGACTTTTCCCACATTAAGTAGGGTAGGCTACTTGGGTTTTTGCTTCCATTCAGATCTATCTTGGGCTAATCTCGAGCTTAGGTCCAAAAAACTAAGATCCGTTCATATAAGTCTCATTCCAACACTTCTTCGGCCTTCCTCGTCCTCTCTTAGCTGGTTCAACATCCCAAAATTCGCATCTCTTAATTGGAGCATCAACTGACTTCCTTTGCACATGATCAAACCACCTTAAGAGGTTTTCTCGCATCTAATCCTCAATCGAAGCTACACCAACTTTCCTTCTAATTGCATCATTCCTAATCCGATCTTTACGTGTGTGTGTGTATATGTCCACGCATCCACCTTAGCATTTTTATTTCTACTACAGCCATTCTCTGCACATATCTAAGGTTCAAAAGCCAACATTCGGATCCATAAAGCATACCAAGTCTCACGGCTGTTTTGTAAAACTTTCCTTTGATTTTCAAAGGAAATTTCTTATCACAGAGAACAGTAGAGGCTCATCTCCACTTTAGCCAACCTGCATCTATTCTTTTAGTAACATCTCTATCAATTTCTCCATTATGTTGCAAAATAGATCTCAAGTATTTAAAAATCCTTCTTCTGACCGTTGTCGTCACCAATCTTCACCCTGATTGAACAAAAAAACTATGCGGACGAAAAATCGGCTCATTGTGTGAGAGCCAGATTGCCCAAATCACAAGTGTATGCGACAACTCTGCCATCGATTTGATCGAAAAGTCAGATTGAGAAGAAGGGTCCACCCACGAGATGCCCACCTTCGCCCAAATTTCTCGGACTCGAGCACACAAATAGAAAAGATGGTCCATATCTTCCTCCTCAACTGTACACATAGAGTACATGGTGTCTCCCCCAGATGAAGGAGGACCTCCTTGCCTTAGTTAACACCAAAGCAAGCTTGTGGAGATAAAGGAAGACCTTGATCTTCATCAGTGCCCTCATAATCTAAATCATAATGCAGTCCTTATCCCTATCCCCCCTTCCTAGCCACCACTCATGCGGGCAATGTAGGCCATTCTCATGGAGAAAAAGGCATCCCGCCGAATCCAGTAGTCCTATCATTCGGTTTTGCTTAGTGTTGAAGCCATATGTTCCATCATATACATGATTTCATTGAACCGTTGCTCCGATAGAGGAGAGGATAAGCATGGCATCCATTGACCGTCCACCTAAGTATCACTAATGCACATCTCATGATCACCAGCCAAGGCAAAAAGTCAAGGGAAGAGCTCCAGCAGAGGTCCATCCCCACACCAATCATCCTTTCAGAATAATTTACCGTCACCAACAACTGGGCCTGCAAGACCGAGCAAATCCCTTTCCAAATGAAGAATGGTTATGTTGAGATGAAACCTCCACTGTGGTTGCGCATGAATGGCATAAATGTCCTGAATAATCCTACAGGTGAGGTCCTCACCATGGTCCCACATCCTTGCCGCCCACTTCAATAGCAACGCTTTACTCATGTCCTCTAGCCTGAGGATGTGAAACCCCCATACTCCAACAATAAGGTGACCAACCCTCAATTGACGAGGTGGAACATTCTCAACTGCCAATTGGAATCTTAATGTCTAAAATTATTTTTAAATCATTTAAATGATTTCCAACGATATCAAAGACGTTTTCCTCGATATACCCATTTTTCACGGGACGAAACAAGACAAAAATCAATATTCGAAGCTACAATCAAGAGCATGTTGAACATCTTTTCATATATAATCCTTCAGTTCTCGAAATATCATGATATATCAGTGATATATGGCATCAAAGAGGAAGAGGATGAGATATTCATATACATATAAATATCAATTTCTAAGATATCGGTTGATATATCACAAGATATCGACTTATATCTCATAAGATATCAGCGAGATATCGCTATATCGACCTATATCGGTTGAAAATGAATGCTTGCAGCGTATTATTTCTCGAATATTAGTCGATAAATGATGACACCATCGATATTGGGTTTATTGTGCTTAATATCACCATTTTATATCTTTAGTGGTTCCTCTTTTTTTGAGATTTTGCTTATGTATTACTCCATAAATTAAAAATACACGATGATTTATGTATTTTATTTCAAGGTCGAGGGTGTTGGCCCCATACTTGTGCAAGGGAAGCGCATGCTCCCCTGGACCCCCCATCAAGAGCATGCTTAAAGCTACAGTCAAGAGTAGGTTGAGCATCTTTTCATGTAGCATCCTACAATGTTCAAAATACTGCAATATATCGGTGATATATGGCATCGAAAAGAATAGAGTGTCGACATTCACAAACACATACACACACACACACACACACACACACACACACACACACACACACACATATATATATATCGAAATCTAATATATCGGGCGATATCTCATAAAATATCGGTAAGATATCGCTATATCGACCCGTATCGATCGAAAATGAATGTTTGCATTGGATTACTTCCGGATATCAGTTGATATTGACCGACACCACCGATATTGGGCTTTATATGCTCGATATCACAATTTTTATCTTTAGTGGTTGATTTTTTCGATATTTTATTTATGTAACTACTCAAGAACCCCACATCCCTACAAGAGAAGCGCACTAGCCCCCACTGCCCCCCCCCCGTAGGCTCGTTCACTGGGCAGCGAGACTCACATTTCTAACGAAGGGCTACATGACCATTTTGACGATGGAAATTGAAACAATTTTAAAGTTGATCAAAGAACGTTTATCGATGGAGATTTATATAATCTCCTTTTCAATACTTCTCAACTGTCAACAATCAACCGTCAGCATTGACAACAGCGATATGTGTGATACAATGTGTATTCACATGTTAAATATACATCATTCTTGCAAATAAGTGTGTATTTGTATGTTATTTGATTTTTTAAGAGATAAAACGATCTTAATTTATGAAAAATCACTTTTTTGTGCCAATTCCAAGATTTCCACCGATATCATCGATAGATCTCGATCTATCCCTTTTGGGGTTGACCAATACAACATCGATATTGATATTTTGAACCTTGGTATCTTTTTGCAAACAATTCTAGACATGTGAAGATTTCCCTAGGCTATTCTATAGATATGGCACCTTCAACTAGACGCTCGATATAAATAAGGAGGATCAACAACGCATATGTAACATCCTATTAGGAGGTTGGATATGGTAAGACCTCGTGCTACTTTCCCGACACTTTGAATATTGCATTACAAAGCGATCTTCAAGGTCGATGCCATACACATGTGGCAAATATCTAACTTATGTATTCTCGAAAATGGTAGGTATGGGAGGAAACAGGGATGATTGTTATCTTGTTACGCATTATGCAATATCCATCACTCCTTTCATTAATGTATACGGATGCTTGCTAACCAATAGTAATCGTTCTTTCGCTTTTTAAAATAAAAAAGTACATGGTTGAATAAATTTGCGATGGGTTCCAGTCTTGGGACTACAACCTCGTTCTCTAAAAAGTATGTGTTGTTGAAGGTTATAAATGCACTCTACATCGTACTATAGTCATTCTTGTTAACTAAGATTGTGTTTGGTTGTGCGATAAGTAATAAAATTGTGTTGGCAGAATAAGGAAAGAAAGAAGTGCATTCCTAATTCATGCTTAGTTGGTGAATTTGCACTTAAGGGTAAGAGTTCGATAAAGTGAAGTTCTTATCATGTTGACTTTTATTTGGAATGCGTGATAAGTGTTGAATTTAAATATATGGTGAGTGTATGATCGAATTGATCACGTGTGTCAAAATCGCACGACAAAGTTCAAATCTCTGGATTTATTAGGATGCCCCAACTTCATTCATTGCACTTCCACTTGATACCTATCATAATGAGAAATGGCTCGTCGAGCTAGGACTGGATCTTGGATTCTTAAGGGCATGTTTGGTCACTGGGTTGGGTTGGAGTGACATCCTGAAAAGTAGTTGTTTGAATGGTTAGGAGGGTTGGAATGAGAAATGTGATGCAATGTCGCATTAATTTATGATGGAATTCCAACTCAGGAATGTAAGGGTAAACCAAGTTACCCCGGGATAACTTGGTAACCAAACGAGCCCTAAGACGTCTGCTGCTCCATCCTTGCGGGGGCAAAGAATCTCATAGTTGTCTCGGTTGTGCTTCTAAATGCTCCAGGGAAGCTATTAACTATCTAGGAAAGCCCTCATCTTGCTTGCAGTGAGATTACTTAGATGCTTTTAACAGTTATCTTCCCCGAACTTGGCTACCTACAGCTATATAATGGTTTAAGTGGTAGTTATTAGAGTTATTATACTTACATTTATGTTTGCAACCCTTCGATTCCGTAACTCTTAACCTTAACCCTTCGGGTTCCATAATCCCTCGAGGTATTTATGTATTTTTCCTCTTGTACTCTCTAGGGTTTTCTCTCTATATAAGAGACCCAAGCCATGTATATATCCCATTTGTCTCTCTTCTCCACATGGTATTAGAGCAACGGTCCTCGATCGAGGTTCTGACCTAAAATCCCCATTGTCACCTTCAAGCCTCACAAAAGCATGTGCGGGCCCTCTTCCCCGAATAAGGGCTCCACACAAGGCACTCCAATCACCTCCAGTGCAACAGCTCGACCCCAAAGGAGAATCTCCACCACCTACCGATGTTGCTAGAACCACACCCACAGAGGCCCGATAGTACCATCAGGTGGCCCACAATCCTCCTATTAGTGTTGTCATGCACTTCCAAGACCTCTTACGAAGGTCATCAGCCCCACAACTACCCTCCACGGGTATCGTAGGTCTCTTTGCAGATCCAAAACTCATCACGAACCGCTGCCAGAAATCCATATCTATTGTCCGTTGAGGTTTTTCAGCCCTTCTTCAAGGGCAAACAGAGTTCTAGGTATTTTCTAGTCCTTATATACATCTTTAGCATGATCTTCTTTCTGTTTTAATATCACCATGGCGCCTTCTTCTACCGAGACAAAGCCCTTGGCCATGAATATTATGCACAAGGCACTATTATCAAACTCAAGGGCATATAAAATTATGAGCTCCGGTCTCGATCTTTCATGGTGTTCATTGATGATCAAAGGAAACTCTACATTCTGACTAAAGATCCTTTAGATGAAAAGGACACAGAGTACGGCAACTGGCAGACAGACGACTACTTGGTTATCAATTGGATGACCAACAGTGGTGAGGCTCACATTGCCTCAAATATTCTTTATAAATATACGGTCAAGGAAATGTGGGAGGATCTCAAGCAAACATACTCCCAGAAGAAGACAAAGTCACGCCTTGCAGATATTTAAAGGTGAATGTGGTCGGCATCTCAGGGTGATTCCACCATCATCGAGTACTATAGGCATATCTCCAACCTGTATGAGGAGCTTGCATTATTCCAACCCTCATGTTGCACCAAACAGATACAAGAGCATTCTGACTAGCAGGTACAAAATTTTCTTGATGGCACTAGATACCATGCATTGAAGAGCAATTTCATATATCAGACACACTGCCAATGATAAAGGTCATCTTTGGCCGACTTGAGGAACTCGAGACATCTACTGCCCAGCCTCCCGTCATACCTTCAACAAAGAACTTTGCAAACACCGCCTCATCTGGGCGAGGTGGCAGATACGGCTTATGAGGAGGGCGCAATCGTGATCCAAGCCGTGACCGTGAATGAGAATATGGATGAGGATGTAACTTTGGTCGTGGCCGTGGGAGAGACTCTACTGCCCCATGCACTCACTGGGGTGGGTGGAACCACCCGACTGAATGATGTTGGCGAAGTTTGGTGTACCTTCTTATCATGCCAATAATGCATATGAGGATGCCTATGATGTGGAGGAGGCATCGCCTACCTCCAGTAGCAAGATTACTCACGCTTGGTGCAGATACTTCAGACTCCAAAGCCTACTACCACTAGTAATACTACCACTAGTAATACTACCACTACTGCTTTGTTATTCCTTCAGGTACAATAGTCAACTCTGTTGTCACTCCTGCTCCAACTTGGATTATTAATTATGATGCCTCTACTCATCTCACCGGAGAAGGTAGTTTGTTCACCTCTTCCATACCATCTATCTCTGTGAAGTCAGTTCGAGTCGCTAATGAGACTCAATCACCGATTACTACTGTCGGAACTATGGAATTCTCTACCAAGCTTCGACTTTATGGGGCTCACTGTGCTCTTGATTTTCCGCTTAGCTTGTTTTTTTTGAAGTCCAAAAAAAGGGGGAGACACTCAGCGGTGTTCGCCCCAATAAAGGAGCGTTGTTATCGAGCTTCATTGTCGTGTGATATTTGATGAGTCTTGTTATTTTCAGGACATTTGGACGAGGCAAATTTTTGGTGGGGTCATGAGCAGAACGGCCTAATTATCTTGACATACCCTCGGACTCCAATTTTGTCGGTGTTGCATCCATCTCTGAAGATCAACTCTTATGGCATCCGTCAAACAAGGCCATCTCCATGATGTTTCCTGAACTCTTTACTCTGGAGCCATTTTAGTGTAAGGCGTATGAGTTCGAGAAACATCATCAAGCTTCGTTCGTAATGAGTCTCGTAGTACTGCGGATGTTCATCTTATTCATTGTGATGTTTGGAGACCTTGTCTTATCTGTACATTAAGTGGTCATCTCTATTTTATAGTTTTCATTGATGATTATAGTCGATATCGATCTTCTTGGGTATATCTAATAAAGGAGCGTTTGGAGATTAATAGAACTGTCGGAAATTTCTTTCAATACGTTAAAACTTTCTTTTCTAGCATTGTGAAGATCATTCGTATTGACAATGCTCTTGAGTTAATCCAACAGGACTTGACCTCTTTCTTTACGTCCCAGGGAATTGTTCACCAAACATCATATCCATATACCTCATAACAAAATGGTATAGCTGAGAGGAAACTCCGGCACTTGCTAAATGTTGCCAGATCTCTTCTTAGTCAAATGAATGTTCCTAAACAATATTGGAGAGATGATATCCTTATTGCAGTTTATCTCATCAACCGTGTTCCTTTGTCTGTTCTCGAAGAGGTAATTCCACTTTCCTTTACCATACCAAGTCTTCTCTTCCCGTACCTCTACGAATTTTTGGTTGTATTGCCTTTGTTCATAACTTTTACGCGGCTGACAAATTATCCACTCATGCCATCAGACGTGTCTTTCTTGGGTACTCTCGTACCCAAAAAGGCTATCATTGCTTTGATCTTGTTGGGTGTCGATACTATGTGTTTGTTGATGTCACCTTCTTAGAGCAAACAAATTATTTCACATAGACTGAGTGGCATTCCTCTGGACCTCCCTCCTCAGCCAATCGTCTATACCCGTCAACATACCTCTATACCTTCTACACTAGTGTTTGTACATTTGTATGTCCCTTTTATACAGGGTGATACAATCATTTCGAGTGCTCCCACCATTGTTGTTCCGGATGTACCTGAGGAGCTTCTTATAACTCAAAAAAGCAATGTACATATCACCTCATGTCACATTTTACTTCTACAGATGGTTTATCTAGTTGTGACAGAAAATTTGCAGATGCTTTGAATGTTATTTCTGTTCCAAGAGTTCTGATGCAGCGTGGGCCCCAAACATAGGGCCAAATATTTATTTATTTTTAATTGTCAATTTTATTTATGTTGTCGTAATTGTCTAATTAAATAATTGAGATCGCCTGTGATCTCAACGTTTATTCGTAGAGTTAATTTTGGTCAAGAGTCTAATTAGGGTAATTAGAGGTCAATTTGAATTTTAAAATTTGTCAGAGTCCAATTAGGATAAGTTGGTTGTCAATTTTAATTAGTTTACTATTTTTGTAACCCCATCTCTCCTATATAAAGAGATGGTAGTCCAATGTTTTTAGGCGGTCAAGTGTTAATCAAAATTGAGATTTTATCTCTATCCCTCTCTCTCTCCTCTCCCTCTACGCGATCTCCGTGGTTCTCCTCCTTCAACCTCTCGTATTCCCGACGAGTTTCTTCTTCTCAACCCTTCCAATTTCTTCTTCTCAACCCTTCATTTTCTTCTACCAAAAAAAATCCACCATAAAAAATTATCATTTTTATCGACGCCGAATTTTATTTTGCATCATTTGGTATCAGAGCATGGATATTAAATCGTTCCTACGATTCAACGATCCCGTTGCATATTGGCGTTTGAAGCTTGATCTCAACCGCATATCTCATGGGCCGCATGCGCGTTCGCGTCAACGGAAGTTCAAAAAACGTCTTATGTCATCCCTGAAGGTTCAAGCATGGCTGGACGCGCAAATCGTCGAAGAATCGCTTGAGGACGACAAAAATCAGATCACGGAAGCTGCTGTATAGCCTATTGGTGAACAAAAAATTGAAGGTATTTCTATTCTAAATGAAGATTTGTTTGATATACCTCCTGTGCAACCAAACAATGAAGACAAAGGGCCAATTTTTGACAGAAGCACGGAAAAAGGATCTGATTTCGAAGTCGAAGCGGCTGTCCAGGAGGTTTCGGACCAGTCCCCGCCGCCGAAAACGTCCCCGGCAACGGCTTCAGCACCTGTGCCGCACGGCCTGGGCAGTCCCACATCCTCGGGACCCCTTCCCGCACCCACGGCAACCCCCCCCCCAGCGGTTCCCCAGACCTCCCACTAGCAACCGCACTAGCCTGCCCTCCTCCCTCGACGCCGTGCGCGCGACACCCCACCGAGTACGCCCGGCCCGCTGCCAAGACCATCGCGCACCCCCTGCGGCTCGGCCTTACGCCACGCGCGCCGTCCCTGGAAGCCAAGGCAGCCCAACAAGGCTGCCCAGGCGACCCCCACGGCAACCCACCCGACCACCACCCTCCGCCTGCCACCGCGCGGTCTCGCCCTCGCCCTCCCGACTGCCCCTGCCACCTCGCAAAACCGCCACCGCCACCTTCCGCACCTCCTCGCCTCTCTCTCCCTCGCGCCGCTAGCGCCCCCGCCACCTACCCACGCCTCCCTCTTCCCAGCGCCTCCACGATCTCGCCCCCCTTCCGCGGCCGCCCCTCCTGCGCGAAAAAGATGCGGGCGTATAGACCCCCGTCGGCGACGCCTCCGTCAAACTCAGTCCCGCCGCCTTTTGATGATGAAGAAGGGAACCCTAACTGGGGGTCCGAGTGTTACGGGATGGCAATCCCACAAATTGTGGGGTGGGAGTTTGATTGGGGAAAATTGTGAAAAAATTCCCATAAAGCCCCTATTTGCAGAAAGGTCCAAAGTGATAATAAGGTAAGAAACAATGAAAGGGTGTGAAGTTTGCACCCACACCCCTGGCGGCAGAAATATTTAAAAAAGAGGGTTGTATTTAGGAAATCAGGGGATCTTCCTTATCCAAATAGGACTAGGACCTTGGATTTTCCCTATATAAGGACCCCATGGCTCCATTCCTTGGACGCATCTCCTCCCCTCGTCTCCTTGTGCCATTGCTTCACTATGGATTCTCCAAAGGCCGTGTTTTCCATGCCTCATCAATTTTTCGGGCATCACAAGAAGGAGACGACAATCAAGAAAACGCCGCCGTTCGCGCCGCACATGTTCTTCAACCACGACGGCCACGTCATCCTCGCCCGCGTATGGACTCTGCCGTTCGCTCCACACCAATTCTTCCAGACGATAGATGAGCACGCTGATTCATCCGCCAAGCCTGCAAATCCAGCAATTCGTCGGGAGACAAATTTTTAAAGCGGAGGAGAGTTGATGCAACGTGGGCCCCAAACATAGGGCCAAATATTTATTTATTTTTAATTGTCAATTTTATTTACATTGTCGTAATTGTCTAATTAAATAATTGAGATCGCATGTGATCTCAACATTTATTCGTAGAGTTAATTTTGGTCAAGAGTCTAATTAGGGTAATTAGAGGTCAATTTGAATTTTAAAATTTGTCAGAGTCCAATTAAGATAAGTTGGTTGTCAATTTTAATTAGTTTACTATTTTTGTAACCCTATCTCTCCTATATAAAGAGATGGTAGTCCAATGTTTTTAGGCGGTCAAGTGTTAATCAAAATTGAGATTTTATCTCTATCCCTCTGTCTCCTCTCCCTCTCCCTCTACGCGATCTCCGCGGTTCTCCTCCTTCAACCTCTCGTATTCCCGACGAGTTTCTTCTTCTCAACCCTTCCAATTTCTTCTTCTCAACCCTTCATTTTCTTCTACCAAAAAAAATCTACCATAAAAAAATATCAGTTTTATCGACGCCGAATTTTATTTTGCATCAAGTTCATTTCAGTGCAATGCAGGATTATGGTTGGCGACAGGCCACGAATGAGGAGATGGATGCACTTACCTCTTGGGACACGTGGGATCTTGTGTCGTGCCCCCAGAAGTTCACCATGTGGCTTGTCGATGGGTCTTCCGACAGTCGCCTGATGGTTCTATTGACAAATTGAAAACCAGACTTATTGTTAAAGGTTTCACATAAACCTTTGGAGTTGATTATTTTGACACCTCGCACGTTGCCAGAATGGGGTCGATACGTACCATTCTCTCTGTTGCTGCCAACAAGGCTTGGCCCATTTATCAACTTGATGTGAAGAATGCCTTTCTTTATGGTGATCTTGAGGAGGAGGTCTACATGATGCAACCGTCGAGGTATGTGGTCGATGGGGAGCATGTATGTCGACTACACAAGGCTATTTATGGCTTGAAGCAGAAACCCATGGCATGGTTTGACAGACTTACTACGGAGATCAACACACTTGGTTTTCAGAAGACAGCATCTGACTACTTTGTCTTTGTTAGAC
Organism: Ottelia alismoides; assembly: GCA_037367405.1. Classification (NCBI taxonomy): domain Eukaryota; kingdom Viridiplantae; phylum Streptophyta; class Magnoliopsida; order Alismatales; family Hydrocharitaceae; genus Ottelia; species Ottelia alismoides. The sequence goes on along the minus strand of JAZKJV010001036.1, from coordinate 527,041 downwards.
GATGGTCTATTGGCACGGTCATTCTTGTTGTTTATTTTGATGATATGATTGTCACATGAGATGCTGTAAACGGTATTTAGTAGATCAAGACCATCCTCCAGAAGGTCTTTGTCATGAAAGACCTCGACCAACTTCGTTATTTTCTTGGCATCGAGGTAATACACACTACAGAGGGGCTCCATCTTTCACAGAGGAAGTATTGCCTCGATATTTTGACTGAGGCAGGACTACTTGGATGCAAGCCATCTGGCATCCCTGTAGAAGTGAGAAAATATTAAGCATTTATTTATCCTTCTTTTGAGGATGCAATGCGGTACAGAAGCTTAATGGGAAAATTACTCTATCTCATTGTTACTATGCCATATATATCAAATGTTGTGAGCAAAGCCAGTCAGCATATGGAGAAGCCTCTTCACAATCACTGGCAGGATGTTCTTTTGATCCTTCGGAAGGGAATCTCCCGAATGTGGACTCTTCTATGGGGTGAATGGGTACACTAATACATTGTTGTAAAAGTCCCCTGAATGGCCCGACTAGTGGGTCCGACTAGTCTAGCCAGTGGGGTTGCTGACTGAGTATTGACTAATTCCGACTAGGTCAACTAATCAATCGATTTTTGCTTGGAGATGCCACATTTTTTTTTACTTTTTGTAAAGCAAACTTATTCAAATATGTTTAATGCTTTATTTACATTCAATTACTTCTTTTCTTTCACTGTGATAGTATAATAATGTAGAAATCTTTGTAAATACATAAAAGTAATATGTATCAAAATAGTTTATATAGTTAAAATAATTAAAAAATCAAAATCGATTAAAGCCCGACTAAATCTAATTAGTCGTCTGATTGTCGATTAAAGAAAAATCAAAATCGATTAAAGCCCGACTAAATCTAATTAGTCGTCCGATTGTCGATTACTCTTTAATCAGTGACCCAACCGACCGAATACCGACTACCAATTTTTGCAACCTTACACTAATATCTCCGCCTATACAGATTCTGACTATGCTAGCTCTCCTGAGGACCGTCCATCCACTACAGGATATATCATGTTTGTTGGGGATAACCTTGTCACTTGGTAAAGCAAGAAGCATACATTGGTCTCTAGATCCAGTGCGAAAGCAGAATACAAAGCAATGGATCAGACCACATGTGAGATCTCATAGCTTGTCTCTTTTCTAACAAAACTTGGTATGACAGTCGCCACTCTTGTACACTTATATTGTGACAACAAGTCTATCATGTTCGCCACCAATCCAATTTTCCATGAGTAGACAAAACACATTGAAGTTCATTGCCATTTCATTTGTGATGTAGTATGAGGAGGATGAATCAGCACTCCACACATATCCAATGAGTTTCAACTTGCAGACATCCTCACAAAGGTTCTTCCAAGGAAGCATCTCATGTAATTAGTATCCAAGTTGATCATGATCGATAGATATGCTCCAACTTGAGGGGGTGTTAGAGTTATTATACTTACATTTATGTTTGTAACCCCCGGATTCTGTAACTCTTAACCCTTCGGGTTACATAACCCCTCGAGGTATTTGCGTATTTTCCTCTTCTAGGATTTTCTCTGACTATAAGAGAGCCCAGTCCTATGAAATATACATCCCATTTGCCTCTCTTCCCCACGGTAGTATTGTGACAAAATAAATATTATTATCATTCTCTTAAGCAAAGGGGTGATAATAAGGATAATTGTTTCTCTTTTGAAAGAATAAATAGTACTATCTATACCTATACCAGGGTAAGCTCATCCAAGAATAAGCCATTATACCATGGGACATATTCATATTTTCCTACAACTAAATGAGGTCAGAATAACGAGAAATCCTATACGAGCATAACTAGTGGATGAGATGAGAGACCACCAGCATGTGATGATTAACAATCAAAGTGAAGCACCAAAAAGAATTGTAGTGGAAGTATGGAGTATTTAAGCAACCACATGACGGGAAAAGCTCGTCACCTTAACAAAAGGAAGCAACGCGGATGAATCGGATGCAATAAGAAGTACTAAATGATTGGAAAGGGCCATGACTGTAATATACGGGAGGGGGAGAAAGGCAAAGAAGGTAATGTCATGGCAAGGTAGAACCAAAGGCAGCAACAGAAACTAGGTTAGGTTGCAATAAAAATAAACGATGCATCAAGGTTTTGTTCCATTTATTGAAAGGTTTTGGGGGTAAAGGTGTTATATATAGCATCCTTTTACTGACATGGGGTGGATGAAACATAGCGAATCATCCTAGTCAATAACGATTCAGCAATTTCTATATGGTAATATATAACTTTTTGTGAGAGGAACTGGTCAGAATTTATTGGTTCATGATTTTAAGAAGTTACAACAATCACTCCAGCCCAATTTTTAAAACACTGCCTTGTATGCATTCGCCAAGAACATAGAACGAGTTGCCAACAAACAAATACAAGTAGCAGTTGGACCATTCAAATTATCATATTAAAAGAAATATAAAAGTTTGAAGGATTAACAATCTAATGCTAATCCTGGGCAAATATGTTGAGGTCATGCAAATATGTTGAGGTCATGAAAATATAGACACATAAACTAGGATTTACTTTATAAAACAAGCAACACAATCCCTTTGTCTAACTGATTTGGTAAATAACATGGCATTAGTAATGCATATATTGAACCCTCAGATATTATTTAGACCAAAATAACATTGCAACTTTGCAGCAGTTTTGTATAAATATTTCTAAGCTAGTATAACCAGACAGCAAGAGAGAAATCATAACTGTAAAGCAGATTACTGAAGCATGGCGTGACACCATCCCAACTCAAATAAATAAACTCAACATGACATGCACATAGTTAAACAAAAAAACCTTTACCGTCCATGTGAGCCATGTAAGCAATGTGAAAAACTCATCCTATACCTCTTTCCCTTTAGTATGCTCTCTAACATCATATTGATCCCCTTTAGTTACAACCAAATCACCGTTATCATTGGCTCTCACGTCAAGGCATGCAATTACCTTGATAAGCAAATACCAAAGAAAGCTCCATTAACTTTATACACAACCACATGTATATATAAAACTGGCAAATATAACTTTCATGGACAGGAAGCTTACTCTTTTAGCCAATTTCGATGCCTTGCCTTTAGTTAACTTCTAAAATGGGCGACAAATATGATTTGTAAGATTAATTAATAAAATGGTTTCCAGTATTTGACGAGAACACAACAAAAATATAACTAAATCATACATTTAATGTTGAAGGTTTTGATAATGATGAGGAGCAAAGAAACCTTCTCAGCAACGAAAGCCCAACATCTGTAAAATGTGCATATTAAATATGTGAGCTTATCAAGACTAGAAATAGAATAGAATATATATCTACTCGATAAGGAGAGAGTTCTGTTAGATATTAGGGCACCTCCACTCTTTTCTGGGTGAAACTGCACTGCATGCACATTCCCTCTACTGATAGAAGCTATAAAATTCTCACCGTAGTTGCAGGTAGATGAAATCCAGTCTTCGTTGGTATCTGACTACATCATATGTTCGAGAATTTACTACACGAGAGAAAATTAGCATGCCGGTAAAGATAAAGATAAATTTGTTCTATATGCCAAGTAGACAGAGAGCATACAGGCACGGCACGATAAGAATGAACAAAGTAAACATGTTCTCCTTGGATGCCATCCAAAATAACAGAGTCCTTGGTTATTTGCAATGCATTCCAGCCAATATGTGGCACGCTGAAACCATTAGATGAGTCAAAACGGCCAACTACACCAGGTATCAAGCCGAGACCTTTTACTGCAAATTGTATATCGCATAATCAAGAAGCTTGAAAACCAAAACAAAATCATCTGTTTTGTTTGAAAAGGAAAGGGTGCATGCCCAGAAATGGCATGCCCAGAACCAATTCAATAAAAACAATAACTTGTTCGATTCTGTAAGGCATTTAAACTATGACATTAAATAAATTTTGCTAGAACCAAAATAGAAATTATAATGCAATTATATAAAATGGTCCCGGAATTATGGTGCCTGCACAAATGGGGTCCCGATAATAAATTGCCTCACATCTACACCTGATTAGTATTAAGCATGCAACTTTGGGTTACACCATCACATAAACTTAGACGCGACTATCATGGGGCATGTTTATCTAATAATTCTTTCCTCTGCCTCCTAAAAAATAACACTTTCCTCGTTTACTTCTCATCATAGTCCTCTCTCTCACATGTATCATCAACCTCTTCTTTCCTTCTTCCTCCTCTACTTATGTTGCTAATACCAACCCATCACCCAATCCTGTGACCATATGTTCCATCATCCACATAAACTACATTTTAACCTGAATTCTTCCAGGAGAAACACTTTTTTTGCATGTCTTATCACGATATCTGCATAACCACTGTCTACTATTCGCATCATGACAAACAAATCTAGGACATGATATGGAATTCATTATAAAATCTAGGGGCGAACACCTTTGAGTGTCTCCCCATTTCTTGACTTCAAAAAAAAATAAATCTAGGACATCAGTTAATATCAAGAGATAATTCTGTCTTTCATAGAATCTATGAAATTATTATCCATTATTCAATCACCATTGTCCAAATTATGCATCACGCTAGCTATCAAGAAAAACGAATTCCACGGCATTGAAGCATAGAACACTACCCCAAAACCACATTAAAAGAAAATGGGAAGCAGCGAATATCAATAGAACTGTAAAATAGTGCACCAAGCCACAAGGGCATTGGCAATAAAACCACAGACACCATGCAAATACCAGTAATCGTGCAGCATTTGTTTTGTGTACCACCACAAAGGGCACCCATTGTTGTTCTGTCTTCACACACAAGAAGTAACCCATAACAGGGACCCGTATCACAACGCATAACAGCAGCTTCCCACAAAAACTCACAAACCTCGCAATAGCAACAAAAGGGAAACGGTAAATAGCCCTTCATGGCACTAAATCTCATGAGCAGCGACTTTAGGGCATAACTCCGAAGCATCAGAGGTATAAGATCTACTTTAATTTTACGAATTTTTAATCTGATTGTACAAATTTAAATTGGATGCGTGGAGTTGCTAAATAAATTGTCATTAGAGAATGGTAAAACATGGTTATTATTAATGCAACGAACAGTTTCGATGAAGGGTGACGTATTAAAGTTTCAAATAGTGAAAGGACAGTGGAATTCATTCCCAGGGGAAAGATTTCTCAGTGGCACTCCCTCATCTAGTTGAAGTCAGCAATGTCAAGACGCCTCATCTGAGAGCAGCTTGCAAACAAGCTGATAGCCAACATCCCCTGCATTTTTAACCTGCTTCGCAACCTTGTTGTTTCCAGTCTACTTGACCAATGCTTTCTTCAGCTATGGCTAATGATGAGGGTGCCAGCTATCAATTGCCCAATAGGAAGTGATAAGAAAGTAGGAATGTTGTCAGTAGAATGGACCGCGCGTAAAGGGGTAACATGTGCATATTGCATAGCCATTCGAGGTCTGCGCATGTCAGAGATAGTTACGATTTTTTTTTTGAAATCCAGAAGCAAGGGGGATACACTCGACGGTGCACGCCCCAAAAATTTATTCAACATAAACAGAGAAAAGAGAGGAAAAAGAAACAGTCACACTACATAACCATTACAACGCCCAATCCCCCACCAGGTGTTTAGCAAAAATCCCCACATTCTCCTTATAGAACCTTTGGCCCGAGAACAACAACTCATTCCTTGCCTGCCATATCGCCCAGAGCACGGCCACCGGATACAGCACCTCCTTCACCGGCCTCCCCTTATTAGCCTGAAGCGACGTCCAGAACGACTGGAGGCCATTAGTGCAGCACCATTCCAAACCATCCCACTGCCACACCTCAATCACATTGGGGCAAACAAAGAAGAGATGCTGCACGGATTCAATCGCCGCATTGCAAAGCAGGCACCTGCCAGAGATGATACCTAAAAGCCTAGCACAACGGTCTCTCGTCATCAGCCTCTGCCTCCGAAGCAACCACAAGAAGAAGCCAACCCACTCCGAAAGCTTGAGAGCCCACCGAAAGGCACAATCCCGTAGAATACCCTCCGCCAGCGACGGCGGCGGCAGAGAGATAGCCCCAAAGGCCTTCTTGATCGTGAACGGGGTCTCCCGCCAGCACCAGTGATCGCGCCCCCCCGCAGGGTGCCCTACCTCCCTCATAGCCTCGAGTAAAGCCAAGAATTCCTCCAACCTCTGATCAGAGAAGTTCGCGGAAAACCTAGGGCACCAATTCCCATCCACCCAGCAAGCCACAACCGAACATGATTTATCGTCTGCCAAAGCAAATAACCGAGGGAAGCGAGAGCAAAGGGCTCCCCCTCCCACCCAATTGTCCGTCCAGAAGGAGAAGGATCCCCCCCCCCCAGGACCGGTCTGAAAAGCGCGACATTCTTCAAAAACACCTCCACAACCCCCCTCCAAAACATGGTAGGGGAGGCAACACGGGATATCTGCGAAGGTAAGCTGCCCCCCACATTGTAAATCATTTGCACCACATTGCAGCACAAGTCCTCCCCCGGCCCTCAAATCCTGCACGCCCACTTAAGGAGCAAGGCATCGTTCATTTGCGTGATCGACTTGATACCCAGCCCCCTCCCCCTGATCCTTCCTGCAAGTAATATCTTCCCACCCAACCAAGTGAATCCCCCTCGACCCACCCCCCTGCTTCCCCCACAAGAAGGCGCGCATACGCTTCTCCAGCCGAGACCTGATTCCCTTGGGCATCTGCCGGTTGGACAAAAGAACCGCTTTAAGCAGAACAAGCCGGTCCCCTCTCGATAAAATCGCGGACTTCCAACCAGCCAATCTCGCCTCCACTTTCTCCACCACCCTCAGCCAGTCTCTCAGCCGTGTCCTCCCCACGTTCAAGGACATCCTCAGGTACTCCATCGGCAGTGAAGAGCAAGCCGATCCCAAAGCCATCGCATACGCTCCGTTGTCCAGACCCGCATGACCGAAAGGCACGAACTTGGACTTGCCCTCGTTCTTGACCAACCTGGACAGCTCGCCGAAAATCTCCAGAGCCACGGCCATACCCCTCGCCTCCGCCAACCCCCCTCCAAAAAAGACAACGTATCATCGTCGTACTGTAAGATTGGGACCTCCACATCCCCCCTAGAGTAGCCCCTCGAGAGGTCGTTGCTGACCATACGAGCCGCAAAGTCCGAAAGAACATCAGCCGCCAGAATAAAAAACACAAGAGCAAGAGGGCACCCCTGGCGCACCCCCCTCCGAGGTTGGATCCATCCCCCCTCCGGGCGGCCATTGACCATGATAGAAAATGAGGCAGTGGTAATACAACGCCTCACCCACGAAATCCACAACTCCGGGAAACCCTTCCTCCTAAGCACCGACCATAGAAACCTCCAATCAAGGCTATCGTAAGCTTTTTTGAAGTCTACCTTCCAAAAGATACCACGCGCGTCCCTCCTCTTCCAATCCCCTATGATCTCTGACGCAAGCATGAGACAATCAGAAATCTGCCTCCCAGGAATGAAGGCTGATTGCGTCGGGGAGACAACCCCGCCAAGAATGTCGCACAGACGAATAGCGAGAACCTTCGCAATAATGAGGTAAATGGCGTTGGAAACCGCAATAGGGCGAAAGTCGTCGATGGAGGCCAACGCCGACGACTTCGGCAACAAAATAATATGCGCACGGTTGATCCTGTCGAAGCCCGCGTTCCCCTGACAAAACTCCAAAGCCACCTCCAACACCTCGTAGCCCACGAGATCTCAAAAATCCCTGTAGAACGACACCGGGAACCCATCCGGGCCAGAAGCCGCATCAGCATTAAGCTCCCACACCGCATCCCTGAGCTCCTCCAAGGTCATATCACGAACAAGCATATCAATGTGCGAGACCGCCACCGCACGCATGTCCGGTCCCAGCCACCTCCACAGCCTCGGAATAGTCGAAGAAGACACGCCCATGAAATAGTCTGCAATAGCCCTCCACATCTCTCTGTTTCCCTCCACGCGAGTCTCCCCAATGGTGATGGACCGCAACGCATTCGCCCTGCGCCTCCCACTAGCAACACGATGAAAGAAAGAGGTATTCGTGTCCCCATCCCGAAGCCAAACGCTCCTCAAACGCTGCCTCCACTCCGTCGGGCGCTTCTTATCCTCCCGAGCGACTTTTAATTGAGCAGCAGCGCGGTCGGCCAGCTCCTCCGTCGTGAGATCCCTGAGATCCCCAAGCGTGTCGAGACACCGGATAGTCTCCTCCGCGTCCATCCTTGCGGCACAACTGGCCGCTCTAGACTCCCTCTTGAAAGCCGATAGCCTAACCCGCAACGAAGATAGCTTTTACGCAAAGCGAGACGCAGCGGACCCCGATACGACCATCTCCGACCAATACGACTCCCCGACCGCAACGAAGAGATAGTTATGAATTGAGGAACTGTAATGGATAAAACACCTGATAGATGAGGACTATAAACGGTCAAATCAACTGCTCCTCGCGAACATGGAACTTTGAAGATAGGGAAAAGAATTAGACATGGTAGTTCTTCTCATCAAAAGAGAGAGGAAAGAAAGCCCATTTTTTCACCATTCAGTTGGAGATACGTGTCCAAATGACAATATTTCCATGATGTTCAGTCAATAAAATGCCCAAAAAGAAGTGGAAGAAAGGAAGAACAAATGAGACAACCCCTTTGGATTGTATATACAATGAGTCCTTTCTATATCAATCACAAGTTTTTTAAGGTACCCTAAATTGCAAAAAAAGAGTTTCCAATTATGCTCCGACTTCCAATTAGAGCCCTCATTTTTCAAATGCAACAGAGGTCAGATATTTTTTATCTCAAATAGAAGCTTCTGTAAGCATCCACGAACCTTCCATGTTGACATTAAATCATAAAGTTGAAAGTGTAGTATACTCTTTGTTACATTTGAAAAATTAGGGGCCCAATTAGGAATGGGGAATCGAGGCATAGATTTTATATCATCATTATGCCTCCTGGTAGGATTTGAAAAGACATTACATGTCATTACTTAAGCCTGACTTTGAATCTTCCATAGTTCCCTTTTTCCCCAAATCTTTTCTCCTCAAAATGAAAAAGAAGATGGTGTATACTTAAATTCTATTATAAGTGCTTATTCCTAGCCAATTATCCTACTTCTGTAATTATATGTAACCAGCTTCTGTTCTTTAAAGAAAAGACAGAAGGAATGGCTCATTAATGCTATGTTTTCTTTAACCTCTTTTTTTATGAAAAAGAGGATGCACTCCCGAGACGGGAGTCACCACAACCAAAATTATATTATGATAAAATCGGAAACCTTACAGAAAAGTCCAAAAATTATAGAACGCATTACAATGTGAGACAACATTCTCAGAGTAGAACCTCTGGCTTTTGAAAATCAGCTCATTTCTCCCTGCCCAAATAGCCCAAAGCACTGCAAACGGCTTGTAACAGTCGTCCGTCGAACCCATGCCCACCGCACAAACCAATTGTAGAGATATGTCTAGAGTTTATGTACTTTTCTATTATGTTTGTTTTCCATGTTCCACCTTATGTAATTAACCCATAGGCTTTCTCTATATAAGAGAGCTTAGGGTTCTTTGGAAAAAACATCTTCTCATTCTTTTCTTCCAACATGGTATCAGAGCCACACCCTTAAACCCTAGCCGCCACCTTCTCTCCCTCATTTCGCTGGTGCTGCCACCCTCCCGTCGGCCCTCCTCCAGCGCTCCTCCTCCCCCGTCGTCTCTCCTCCCGCAGACCCTCCTCCCGTCGCCCCTCCTCCAGTTGTCCCTCCTCCCGCACAGCCACCCTCCGGCCACCCCTCCTCCGACGTTGCCTCCCTCTATTCGACGCCACCACCGTCTCCTTCTCTCTCTCTCGTCACTCATGGATTTGAGTGCATAAGTCTGCATATGCACTCAAATGCCTAGATGTTTATGTAGACATTTCTTACTTTATCTACAAATCCTAGTTCTTCGTCTCCGGCATCATTGTCAGGAAACAAAGTAGGCATGCCCTCCATCGGCGCTTTCAAAGGTCCAACGTCCATAGTCAAGATGGATGGGATGAATTACGAGCTCTAGGCGATGCAATTCATGAGTCTCATGAAGTCCAATAGTAAGAAGCACATCCTTACCGAAGATGAGCCAGTAGAGAAGACCGGGGTTTATGCCCCATGGGAGGCTCATGATTCGTATGCCAAGGTCTGGCTTTCAAGCACACTGACGATGGAGATTGCTGATGATGTACTCCATCCGCCCACTGCTAAGGCATTGTGGGATATCCTTGTCGTGACATACTCGCAGATGAGAAATGAGATCAAGATCCTCCAACTTCAGCATGATATATTTACGGTCAAGCAGAATGGTCGGCCTCTGCATTGTTATATACGTCCCTACGAGGGATGTTTGAAAAGCTTTACAACATCATTCCCCTTACGGCGACCCAGGAGCAGCAGAAGACGTTCCGCAAGGCTACAATGGTGGGCATCTTACTAGCAATGCTTGACCTAGAATATGATGCGGCTCACTCACAGATCCTGGCCGATGCTACTATTCCTCCAATGGAGGAAGTGTATCGAAGGCTTAGCAGAATCACAGTTCCCTCTACTACTCCACCTCCTTTGGCGATGACAACTTCCAGAGGTAGAGGAGCCTCTTCTTCTTTCCGTGATCGTGGACCTCGTGATCGAGGTGACCGCTTTCGTCAGCCATGCACCTACTGTCATCGCCCTGGTCATATGGAGGATACATGCTATTCTAAGCATGGTTTCCTGCATCAACTCGTGTAGTCAAGCATGTTGCACCTCCACAGCCATCTACTTCAGATCAACGATTTGAGGACCTTGTTGCCAGACTCCGTGATATCATGCCTCCTGCCTCTACTGACTCTTCAGGAGGTCACTCGGACATAGCAGCTTCAGCTTCTGCCAGGACGTCAGCCCCAGCTAGCACATCAGGTAGTGCTTATACATTTACGTCCTGTCATAATTCGGATGTTTCAGAATGGATTATGAACTCCGGTGCGACATATCATCTTTGTCAAGACAAAGATAGACTTACATCATACAAGGAGGTACGTCGGGACGATCGATAGTGATAGCAGATGGGACCCATTCCCCCATCATTAGACAGGGAGAGATCAGTTTGACACCCTCTATGCGCCTACAAATTGTCTTGCATGCTCCAGATTTTTCAATGAACTTGTTATCTATCAATCAGATTACAAAGGATTTGCACTGTCGCGCTATTTTTACCCATCGTCTCTTCTTTTTCAGGACAATCTTACGGGAAGGGCGATTGGATGTGGCCGTGAGCAGGATGGTCTCTATTGGTTGGTCCGAACTCCCTATGCCGGTGTCTCATCTCAGTCCAGTGGAACAGTCTCTCCTTTTACTTAGCATATATGCTTTGGTCACCTTCCTCTTCGGAAACTGCGACATATCTTGCCCCAGATATCACCACGTTCTTCTTTTCAGTATGAAGTATGTCAGCTGGGAACATGGAAGGCATATATCGATATCGATATCGTTTCGATATCGTGTCGATATCGAGATCGGCGATATATCGCTATAGCTAGGAATCTTTCTGAAGAAAATTCCTGAAATCGGATACATCGATATATCGATTTTGATATCGGTCCCATGTCGATATCGATATATCGTTGATATATCGCCGATATATCGGGATACGGCCTTCCATGGCTGGGAAAGCATCACAAATCTACTTTCCCTAATCGTGAGTCTCGGAGTAGTTGCTCCCCTTTCGAACTATTGCATGTTGACATTTAGGGTCCGAGTCGTGCCCCTGATCACCAAGGACACATGTTTTACCTAGTCGTGGTTAATGATTTCTCTAGATTTTCATGGATGTTTTTATTGAAGAATAAATCTGAAGCAGGGGATGTAATCAAAAATCTTATAAATAAAGTTCAAAATGTTTTTTCTTCTACTGCAAAAATTGGACGTACGGATAATGCCTTGGAATTTTGCACTCGTGCTCTTTCATGATTCTTCTTGTCTCATGGCATTATCCATCAAAAGACTTGTGCTTACATGTCTCAACAAAACGGTGTTATAGAGAGAAAACATCGTCATCTTCTTGATATCACTCGGACTTTACTTATCCAGAGTTGTGCCCCTGTATCTTTTTGGGGTGATGCTGTCCTTATGGCGTGTTATATGGTGAATCGGATGCCCTCCTCCGTCTTGGGTGAGAAAGTTCCTCTTTTAGTTGTCTTTCCTGACAAGGAATTGTTCTCCCTAACTCCTCGAATCTTTGACTCAATTTCTTTCGTTCATCAGCTCACTCCAGGACTTGACAAGCTCTCGCCTAGGGCTGTCAAGTGTACGTTTCTTGTGTACTCCCGTACTCAAAAGGGTTACAGATGCTATGATCCTGTGAACAAACGATATTACGTCAGTGTCGATGTCACCTTCTTTGAGTCTGTGATGTATTTTCGCCTACAGGTGACAGGTTTACTTCGTCTACTACTGATGATGAGATTTATGTGCCACCTCCTCCTCTGCGTTTGTCTGTTCACAACACCTACTGCACCACCACCTCCACCACCATCACCACCACCTCCACAACCACCGGTACCACCTTTACCCAGATTTTATACTCGTCATTCGATCACAGAAGTCGTCATTCATCCGCTACGCCCCAGGTATGTCCAGGTGATATTACTAATGATGGGACAGAAAATGTGCAAATGTAGGGATCCTTGCAGGGGAATAGCATACTGGCAAGCACTTCTGATGATTTAGATGTACCTATTGCCTTAAGGAAGCCGAAGTGGACATGTGCATCTTATGCACTTGCTTCACAGGTTTCATTCCATCGCTTCACTGGTGATTTTCAGAGGTTTGTTGTAACCTTATCTACCGTGGAGATACCATGGAATTATTAGGACGCCTTGAAAAATAGCTGATGGTGTTTAGCCATGGAGGAGGAAATGGCTGCTCTGCGGTCTCGTCGTACATGGAGCTTGGTTGCTACTCTCCCAGGAGCTTCCGTTGTCAGTTGTAAATGGGTATTTACTGTCAAATATCATGCGGATGGCTGCCTTAATCGTTACAAAACAAGGCTAGTGGCACATGGATTCACTCAGACCTATGGTGTGGATTATATGGACGTACTTTCTCCAGTTGACGTCATTCCACTCTACGTGCCCTTTCAGTCGATGTAGTATGTGATTGTCCCTTGTTTCAACTTGATGTTAAGAATGCCTTTTTATATGGAGATCTGCAGGAAGAAGTCTACTTGCAGCAGCCTTCAGGGTTTGCTGCTGAGGGGGAGTGTCAGATGGTATGTAGACTTCACAAGGCCATATATGGTCTTAAACAAAGCCCACGGGCGTGGTTTTAGAAGCTTTCAGACCTAATCCAGAAGCAAGGGTTCAAAAAATCAAATGATGATCATTCTTTGTTTGTCCAGAAGACTCCCAGAGGTGTTGTCATTATCATGGTATGTGTTGATGATGTACTTGTTACGGAAAATGATATGCAGGGGATAAAGATGGCAAAAGCATTTCCAGGCCATCAGTTTGTAACTAAGGATCTTGGTACCTTACGATATTTTCTGGGGTTAGAATTTGTTAGGAATACGCAGGGTCTTGTGATGACCCAAAAGAAGTATATTATAGATATGCTTGTTGAGACGGGCATGATCGGATGTCGACCCTCGACTACTCCCATGGATCCTAGCATGAAGTTATATGAAGATGATACAGAGGAGGTTAACAAGAGAAGAAATAGAGAAATGGTATGAAAGTTTCTCTATATTACTATCACTAGACCTGACATCGCTTTTGTTGTAAGTCGAGTGAGTCCGATCATGGAACAGTCCAGACAAGTACATATGGACACCATATATATGATACATAGATATCTAAAGTCATCTCCAGGTGCAGGACTTTTGTTCAGGGAAGAAACAAATCTCTCTATTTCTGCATGTGCTGACGCGGATTATGTAGGATGTACTAGGGATCGGAAATCTACTTCAGGTTTTGTAGTGTTTGTTGGCAGTTCCTTGGTTTCTTGAAAAAGCACGTAACAGACAGTGGTAGCTAGATCTAGTGTTGAAACTGAGTACAGGGCCATGGCACAAGCAAATACGGAGATGATGTGGGTCCGAGCTGTATTAGAAGATATGCATATAGATGTACCCCTACCCATGCAATTACAATGTGACAATCAAGCAGCATTATTTATTTCTAATAATCCCGCATTTCATGAAAGAACAAAGCATGTTGAGGTAGACTGCCACTATACCAGAGACGTGATTAAAAAGGGCTTGATTTCTACTTCTCATGTTAGTTGAGGAGAGCATACTGTAGACATCTTCACCAAGTCATTGCTTAGAGAGCCATTTCAGAAATGTTCTTCCAAGCTGAGCATGATTGATATCTATGCTCCATCTTGAGGGGGAGTGTAGAGATATTTCTAGAGTTTATATACTTTTTTGTTATGCTTATTTACCTCGTTCAACCTTATGTAATTTATCCATAGGCTTTCTCTATATAAGAGAGCCTAGGGTTCCTTGGAAAAAGCATCTTCTCATTCTTTTCTTTCAACACCGACCTCCAAAACGGCTCTAACCCTATCGCCTCCACCCAAGCAATCCCTGACTCCCTCCACACCTGCGCCGAAGTCGTGCATCCAAAAAAAAGGTGGTCTGCATCATCATCCAAGCCCTCACACATGTCACATCGCATGTCCTCCAAGCCAAACATCCTTCCCCTCCTCGCCTTATCACATAATCGATTTCATCTCAGACACCAAAGGAAAATCTTCACCCTGAGAGGGATCCTGACCACCCAGAAAATCTTCATGTCCTGACATAAATCCACGTCCCGCTCATGCTCCACTGATGACCCCCTCATCGCCTCATATGCCTTCTTAAGCGAGAACATCCCCCCTTCCCATACATAGTGATCCTCCTCCTGAGATTGGCCCCCTCGGCGGAGGCACCTCAGCCAGCAACCTTAAGAAGTCCTCCATGCACTGATCCAATAGATCCAGAGACGAAGTGAGGTGCCCAAGACCCCACCACACCACCGCAACCTGAGCAAGACCGGCCTCCCTCGACGCCGCAAGAGCAAGAAGTCTAGGGAACCTCCTCCCAAGTGCGCCATCCCCCGTCTAGTCATCTCTCCAGAATCTGAACGTCTGATCGTTCTCAACCTTTGGCCGCAACCGAGGAGAGATAGATGGCAGAACAGCACGGATTCCGACCCGGAGCGGCGACTCGAATCTTTTCCTGTTGGCAATTAGCTCCTCGTTGACACCATATATGTTTCTCAACAATCTGGCAGCAATGGAGGTTGAGGGGGGCCTCAAATCTAAATCACCCACTTGGCAGGCAATGCCTTGCTCATGAACTCAACATTCCGAATTCCAAGGCCACCATCACCTCGCCCCTTGGTAACATCATCCCAACCCACAAGGTGCAGACCGGATCTCTGTTGCCTACCATCCAACCGAAAAAAGATCTTCATTAGAGTTTCAACCTTTTTCCTAACCCTCATCGGCATTAACCGAGTCGAGTAGAAGAAGATGGGAATGGCGGCGATAACATGTTTAAGGAGAGTCAACATCCCACTCCTAGATAGGGTCACCGCCTTCTAACCAGCTAATCTCTCCTCCATTCTGCGTATCAGGCAATCCCAATCCGATTTTTTTAGTTTACCATCCACGAGTGGTAGTCCAAGATAGGAGATAGGGAGAACCCCCAAAGGGCACCCAACCAAATCTGCGAGTCTACTACGCTCGGCACCTTCCATCCCAAAGCCCACAACCATCGACTTCTGCCTGTTAATCTCAAGACCAGAGAGACTGCCAAAGATATCAACAAGGAGCGTGGCATTACGGTTCTGCTCATCCGTCCCCCCTCAGGAAAAGGATTGTATCATCTACATATTGTAGCAAGGGAATAGAAATGTTCCTCGGTTGGAAACCCTCACACCACCCGACCTCCACCGCCCGCCTCAACAACACCGCCAGGCAGTCTGCCACAAGGACGAAAAGCATGAGAGCCAGCGGGCAACCCTATCGGACTGCACCTTGTGGGAATTAACCTCTTATAAGTAGTAATGGTTTTAAGCCTCCCATTAATTCATGTGAGAATTCCCTACGAGCATTATAGTTTCTTTGCCAAGTCGAGGTTTAATATTGGAGACTTTCAAAGAATGACATGAGGAAAAAGAACGTGATCTCAAATTTCAGTGAAATTTGGATGAATGTCTCTGAAATTTCCAATTCTCCATGTTAGCGAAATCAAAATGGCACCTCATTTCTTTTTCCAGGATTTCGGCAAAACATCGGTGACATTTAATAGAATTTGCATGTCGTTTCGACGAAACAACAAAAATGGGAATCTACCATTTGCTTTCATTGAAATTTGTCTATAGCAATGAATCCCCCATTCTCCCGTCAATGTGATGATTTCTTAGAGAGCGTCATAATTGCTTTAGATATTTCGGAAATTTTAGGTTTAGTGGTAGTACAGTGTGTCTACCACACAAAAGACCAGGGTTCAAATCCCACTCTTGCAGGGATTGCGTTAGGTAGTCGACGGCCAGCGTAAAAAATAGTCGAATCTTTCAACATGGATATGAACAAGAATCCATGTAGCCGACCCTACTTATAGTGGGAGAAGGCTTAGTACATTTATTTCTGAAATTTTAGGTTTAAATCCAAACCAAATCAGCTAGATACAAGATTCAAGAGTTAAACTCAAGTTTTAATTACGGAGTTTTATATTTTTTGTCCATTTTTTATATGTGTGTGTGTTTTGTTTTGTTTAGTAGTTATTGTGTGTATTCCCTCAGTCTTGTTGAAAAGGTAATTAGCATGGCTTTTGTTTCTAGTTCGGAATCCAATTCTGGCTCAGCAACTCTTGCTACCACATATCAACATGTATGATGATTATAACCAAGGCCTTAAATGTCGGATTTCGGTTTCGTTTCGGTGACTGACCGAAACGAAATTTCGGCCGAATTTTGGTCGAAATTCGACCGAATTTTCGGTCGTTGTTTCAACTAAGGCCCCCAAATTTCGGTCGACACAAGGCATTTCGGCTGGATTTCGGTAACCCACCGAAACCGAAATTCGACCGAAATTCGGTCGAATTTCGGCGAAATTTGAGGCCATGATTATAACAATGATACTACTTCAAAACTTACATTTGCACCTCTATATTTACGAATAATTGTATTTATAATATGTTTGATTATTTAGGATTATTATATACCATAATTTAGGGGAAAATCAAGTTTAAATCATTTAAATGATTTCCAACAATTTCACCATGATTTCCCAAAATTTCTCCTTCTAAACTTGGGTGAAACGAAAACGAAATCCGATATTTTCGAGCTTGAAAAAGAAGAATGATACTCATCAAAAAATCCGACGACCTTGAGTGAAAGCATAATAAAGAGAATAGACGTATACCAAAGAAAAGATAACGAGATTGAGATGTGAAGAACTAAGACGACATCAAAGGTCTCACGAGGATCAACTTGAAGCAACTCTACAAATGTACTAAAACTAAAGACCAATTGCAGATCAAGAAGATAGTTTTCTCTGATATTATGCAAATTTTGGCATATGTATAGATCCTGCACCCCTTGTATCCGTTGATGTAGTATCTTTCTCTGGTGATTTCATCTCAATCCATCGAGAATAGGATTCCACATTTTCTATTTATTATTTTCTATTTTCATGTTGTATCAAGCAACCAATCTTCGTCTTTTTCATGTTTCAATTTAACTTTTATTATTTTTATCAAGTTCTTGAAGTTCTATTATCGAAGAAAGATATTTTTATGTGATGAACGCCTCCAACAATGGTGATATCGAGTTTTCCACAATAAAATCATAGAGCTTTTGGAAAAGAAGCCA
Organism: Ottelia alismoides; assembly: GCA_037367405.1. Taxonomy (NCBI): domain Eukaryota; kingdom Viridiplantae; phylum Streptophyta; class Magnoliopsida; order Alismatales; family Hydrocharitaceae; genus Ottelia; species Ottelia alismoides. The sequence continues at coordinate 509,134 of JAZKJV010001036.1, read as the reverse complement.
TAGAAAAGAACATGCCATGGCGTGTGAAGTTGACATCATCATAGCGGCAACAAAGGTTCCCCATCGTGGAAACCTACCCCATGAAGAATCTAAAGATTGCAGCCATTGATCAACAAAGGTTCGTAATTCCATGATAAAACAAGGTAGAAGGATGTAGTGTTATCAAATGAAGGAGGTAGAAGGATGTAGTGTTATCAAATGAAGGCATCCACATCTATCCATATGCGGTGACAATAGCTAGGAAAAGGGACTGCAAATGTTATATATCACATAGGTGGGGAGGTGTGAAAGCCCATCTCGTTTCTCAAGGTAATGAACTGCGAGGCTGGCAAGATGATTAACGAACGATATGTCATCTTGGATCCACGATGAAGGTCGCATGGTGGTGGTGGTGGTGTAAACTGGTGAGATCGGCATTGTTGACGAAGAAGATCAAGAGATGATGGAGGCATTGATGAAAAGACCACGAGATGAATCAGTGTGAAGAAGCGTGAGAAAGTTGTAGCAGTGATGATTTCCACCGTTTGGGAACCTTATTTTCAAAGGAATCGAAGGAGAAGATAGAAGGCCTAAAGGGCTTCGATTGGCTGGTTGGTTTTAAATTTGTTTTATTTACGTTGGTTTCATCCCATGAATAGTAAGTTTATGTATATTCCAAGCTTAGATGTCTTAGAAAGCCAGCCAACGTTTTAAAAAAGGGTTTTATACTCGTGCCCCTATGAGATTTTAAAATTACAATTATGCCCCTAACCGTTTTGTGATATCATGTGTACCCCTATCTTCTTGGGGCAATAATTAGTATGCTCTTCGCGTTAGTTACTATTACTTCCCCCTACAAATAGACATTAACGGTGGGGTACATGCATAAAAAATGGTAAAGACCCCTCCCACTGTAAGTAGGGTCGGCTACATTAATACTTGTTGTAATTCATGTTGAAAGATCCAATTGTTTTTAAGTTGCCCATTGGTTACCTAACGCAATCCCCATAAGGGGGGATTTGCACCCTAATAATTTGGATGGTACTCGGTACAAGTATAAATGGCAAAAAAATATGACAATGATGATATTAACAACCATCCTCTTTCATTTTCTCTTTCCTTTAGGGGAGGTGTCCTAGTCGACGTCGTGGATGAAAACCTAGTGGTCTATCAAATAATTATTCGCAACATCTCGAATCTAATCCAGCATGTTCAAATGGTGGGATGATGCGCATAGGACTTCCACACACCTCATGTGCGCAACTTGAGGAGGTCGCGCATGCCCTCGGGCTCACAATCGAGCTTGGGTTCAAGCTTGGAGTTGGACTCGACAAGCTCGGTGGGTTCAAACAGAGGGTGTCAAGCTCCCATCGAGGTAATGGGTGTTTTCAGCCATGGGAAGTAGCGCTCTAGTCGTAGAAGGGACGAAGGGGAGGATGAAGAGGAAGGGTTAAGGTCAGGTGGCTCGAGGAAGGAGGTGGGGAGGAAGGAGGCGGTGGGGAGGGGCATAGGAGGTTTGGACGAGGGTAGATAGGGTTAGGTATGAGGCCCTAAGGTGAAGGAGGGAGAAGGGAGGAAAAAGAGGAGGGAAAAGGGGGCAGAGGATGTTCTTAAGAAGGGGGCTCGGAGGCGGAGGAGCCAGTCCACGACTCTGAGTAGTCTAAAGAGCCTTCTAGTAACCCCCTTCACCCTTCGCCCGTCAATCCTTCCCTCTTTGCCACCACGGTCCGTAGCATGCCAACGAGGTCCTCCACGATGTCATCCTCATTGTTGATGACGTTGTTAGTCCTCGAGAAGATTGGAGGAGGTTCACAAGAGGACAGGGAGCAGAGGTTGTTGTCAAGATGTGAGGAGGAGTTAAAGTTGTTCCTAGAGAATTGGTTGAGGGAGTAAAGAGGAGTGGAGGTCTAAGGGAAGAGGTCGAAAGCATGCAAGGTAACCACATTCAGGCAACATTTCATAACCTTCATCTCATTGAATAACTCCACCGCTGACATGAAATTTGTGCCACTTAATGATTGGGTTTAACCTTGTCGTTTAACATCCTTTGTTACCACCCAATCACATCGCTTTGCATCTTGCACTTAGCGAACCCATTTGTGATAATGGTGTACAGAGCCATGTTACGATTTCCATCCAGGGATCCCTTCATCTCGGAAAAAGTAACAGTAATATCTTTGAACCACCACACGATGCAGAAGGCGTTGAGGGAAAGGAAGTGGATGGATTCAAGGTGTGTGTACATTGAAGCTCCAATTAACCCGTCAGAGCAGAGGATGGGAGGAGGGAGTGGTTTGAAGTGGAGAGGGCATATGATTAAAATTACAGGGGTACAATTGCAATAAGATATCCTTTAACCAGAACTCAATTTGCATAAAGCAAGCTTTGGTTCATTTAATAGACTGTCAATTTAACGAAGGGGCATAACTGTCAACGTTGTAGAAGGTAGGGGCACAAGTGATCGCAAAAAGGTAGGTGCACAACCATTAGTTGCATAATCTTGGAAAGGCAAAAGTGTAAAAAATCCTTAAAAAAAGGCGAAAAAAAGGAAGGTGAAAGAAGCCTGTGAAAAAAGGGAAAGAATACGAAGTTGATTGGATGGAGGAACCATGAGGAGCTTAGGGGCCTTTAGACCAATCATCTCTTGTATCATTCGAGTATTAAATGCCATATTTTTCTTTGCAAAAAATAAAGAAGTTTGAGGGGAAAAAATCAATTATAAAACATCTCTTCATAAAAAATCGATCGTGAACAAATAGTGGAGAAATAATAAAAGGAGATGGTGAAAGAAGTTGTTTTAAGAGAAAGAAAGGTATGATGTAACAAAAAAGGACAAGGAAGGGCAACAGAATTCTCTAAAAGAGAGGAAAAGAAGGAAACTAAAAGAAGTGGAATAAGAAGAAAGGGAGAGTTTTTTATGAAATTTGCATTTTTCCTACATTGATAATGGAGATAAAGGGTGTTTGTGACCACCTCCATTATTTGTATCTTTTGTTGAAGAGGTCCCCATACTGATGTGTTTTGGCTCATCGTGACATGGACCATGTATGTCAACGACCTGTAGTAGAGGCTCAGTACAGAGATATTCGTAAGGACTTCATGGTAGAGACCTCAATTTCTAAGCCAATGTAGAAGAGGTCTGGTTCAAGGCACTCTTTTGAGGGAAGCCAATTGCATAGAGGCTGAAACAAAATAGAAAAAGGGTCAGACATCAGCAGTTGCATATTCTCCTGACCACGAGTGCGAGAGATGTTATTTTGATTTGAGTCGTATTTGAGTTATTTTCCAACTTGTGTGTATTGAATGTTGTATTGTCCAAGCTATGCATTCCATGCTCCAACTTAAGAGATGCATTTAGAGAATTGTGTAATTAGGAATATGTGCGGAGATGCTTAGTCCTACATGGATGGGAGTGGGATTTGGTTGAGTTAGTAGGGCTACAAATAGAACAACCCTGTATCCATTAAGAAACTAAATAGAAAAAACATACATTAATGGTTTTCTCCTGTGATTTCATCACATTCCATGAGGAATAGGATTTCACGTAAATTTAATTTTCTTATTGTTCTTCAAGATTCAGGAAAGCGGTATGTGTATGCATTCGAACAGGTCGCCGAATACTAAATAAGTGGTATGCGAGGGTATATACGGTTCTATGCGATTTTCTTTTCTAATTTTTAATTAAAAAATAAATAAATATCTATGAGTAACATTACAACTGAATTTATGTATCTAAGTAGAGTTAAAAAAGATCTAAGAAAAATGGCTCATGTTAGATGGGTATGTATATGCTTTTTAATTGCCTCATATTTCATCCAAAAAGAACATTTACCATAAAAAAATACATATTAGATGATTTGTAATAACAAAACTTCAATACACATACATGCACTACAAGAGCAAAATCTCAATCGACATAAATAAAAATATTCGACAACACATTGCATATACTTGTGAAAACATATATTGCATATACTCGTGAAAACAATACATGAGAAAACATAAAACATTGCATATACAAATGGTATAATGCATTGCAATTGTATACAAATGCATGTCATATTCTTACAATTGAATGAAGAGACAGAGCTATGGAATTAAGGAGCTGAATGAGAAGATTGAAAAGTTGGAGCTGCTGGAGCAGTATGCGGGGCATATGCGGGATATGCAGGGCATATGCGGGGAGGGCGCATAATGTACTGATTCATGAAATCGATGCGGTCTCCATGTTGCACGGACATATGCGACCATATATGCATTTCGTGCGGCCGATTTCATGAACATTGTTATTCTTGATTCCATTTTTTCTACTTTCATAGTAATCAATCACACAAACGTGTGGAATTTACAAGGAACACCACAACAGGAGATAAAGCCATGGGAGTGATTAATACTCTTCACTAAACCAGTACACTAGATAGACACTTGGGCTAAAGAGATCCACATGCATGATCCACTACCTAAATATATGCAACCCAAAAAATAGTACACGGTGAAAGTTTTCCGAGGGCACAATTATAGAATTTCCTATCAACAACAACAAAGCATTTTCCCCCATTAAGTAGGGTCAACTACATGAATTTTTTGCCTACATTCATATCTATCTTGGGTCATCCCCATGCTTAGATCCAAAAAACTAAGATACCTTCATATAGTCTCATTCCAACACTTCTTGGGCCTTCCTCGCCCTCTCTTAATCGACTCAACATTCCAAAACTCACATCTCCTCACTGGTATATAAGCTGACCTCCTTTGCAAATGGCCAAATCACCTTAAGCAATTTTCTCGCATCTTATCCTCGATCGAAGCTACACTAACTTTCCTTCTGATTGCATCGTTCCGAATCCAGACTTTACGTGTGTGTCCACACATCCACCTTAGCATTTTCATTTCTGCTACTGCCATTCTCTACACATTTCTATGGTTCACAAGCCAACATTCAGATCCATAGAGCATAGAAATTTCCATTTAAGTTGGAAAAATTAGTTGAGTTAGAAATAAACTTATTAAAGATTTGAATAAATATATTTACTACAAGCATATTTAACTTGATACGAATTAGTGGATGATTGTTAATCTCTAGAAATCATTCTTTTACTATTAACAAAAGAATATGTTTGAAATCAATGACATCTGGAATCCATTCTTTTATTATAAAAAAAGATTTAAAACAAAGAAATACGGAAATAGAAATAGCCAAGGTTTCTTATTGAACTCCTAATGTGGCGAAAGACGTGTAACCATAAGAACATAGGAAGTATTGGAAGCATTGTCAAATAAAAACATATTGAAAATTTCCTCGATAAGTTGTCGTCTCCACCCATCATACTATTCACTAACTTCGAGCACAGAAGGGACATTTTAATTTAGGTTTTACAAACTCTATCTCCCATCATGAAGCACTCGCTAACATGTGATAAGTTCCTATACAAATAAAACAAGCATGCTTAATTGTGCATTCACTATAGTTCTCAATAAAGATATAAACTAATCTACAAGTTTGAACTTTGAACCGCTCCTATTTTCAGTTTCAAGTTTCAACAAAACGTTCTTCATTCATAAATCACAATAACTCCCCTCAATGTTTCTCTCTTAGAAAAAAAAATCTGTTTGTGGCTCTTCTGATGCATAAAAGAACAATATTGTCAATAGAAACAGCATATAGAGGGCTGGGGAAAATTAGAGTCAACATATTTAAATGCATGTAAATTTTAATATGGCACGGTGATAATTAATGTACTACTAACAATTATATATCATACCTGGTCCATTTTCCTCGCTGGACTCAAAAAGCAACTGCAACCCCAGACAAATGCCTAAAAAGGGCCTATCCTTTGCTATGTACTCACAGAGTGCTTCCGCCAATCTAGGAATCAGCGAACCAAGAGTAAAAATATTATGAGAACATGAATCCCGCAGAAAAGACTTTGCTGTTGTTGATGAATACCGCAGAAAATGCAAAAAAAATAGATGAGTAATAGAAGAAAGGAAATGGATATTCTCTCATCATAAAAATCGTAATAAAAGATCCATAATACCCAGGTGAATCGACATGATAAGGACCAATCTTCAATTATGTAAAGAATGTGTTCTAACTTTTTTGTCACATTATCACATGAATGTTTAAAGTTCTTGGCAAAAATTCTGTGAGTTTATCAATGGATTCGGAAAATAATTCTTAAAAGATTAAGTTGAAGCGGTAGCTAGCTTTCCTGCAATAGATCGTCTATGTAAGATGATATAGGTCTCCCAAGCAATTCCACTTGGGTTTCATGCACCATTGTTCAACATTAAAATATTGAAAAGTCGACATTAACAAATGTGAAAAAAAAGTTACCATAGTTATCATGAGTACCTGAAAATAATATGAGCTAGAAACAACTTACCAAATATAACATTTTGTAACTTGAACAATGTGATATTACAAATAATTGGGTTGAGCATGATCATGAAATAAACACAAATTACATTGATCCAAGGGAATTATTTAGCAAGAAAAGGAAAAGATGATGACAATGACAAGAAAATAAGAACGTGCAGGCTATGACATGAACCACAATACTTTTTCTAATCTAAAAAGTATAAATCAAACGTATTGATGAAAGAGAGATGACAGTGATAGTGATATCAAACTGGCTTCACAAGGGCTTTAAAGTGACCATGTAAAGTGGCTTCACAAGGGTTTTAAAGTGACCATGTAAGTAGAGGTGTTTGTGGATATGCGAGTCACTGAACACCCAATCTAACCCATTCATTATGATTTAATGGGTCTGGATATCCATTTGCTATGATTCCGAGTATCCGTTACCAGTGATCCATCCAATGTTGGCTCATCATCTTATGGAGAAACCCGGTCACCAATTGATCCAGTTGAAGTCCTAAGGCTGGTCGCCATCAGACCAAAGGTCCAGCATTCCTCTCCAAATACAGAGTGCTTTTGGCATAACAAACGAGGGAGAGATGCGGAGGAAGTTGCCCTGATGGGGAGGTGAATCCGATAAGATGTTTTAAAATTTTCGTCTACACCATTCTCCGCAATGCAAACTATAGTCCATATCCATCTTCTTTGTGGATAATCTACGCATCAAACTTCAATTATCGATATTGTTAAGAAAAGCATTTATTATCTTCTTTAAGAATTTAATATGGTTCTAATGGTTCGACCATATCTAGGATTTATGTACAATATAAATTCCACTTCTCATTGTTTGATTCCACATCTTCTATTTCTATCTTTATTTCTATTTCTTGAAGGTAACCTCGCCAGGTAAGTCCGATCTAGCCAGTGCCTAGAAGCACTAATCATGAGCAAAAAGTGATTTTACTCTACAGATCTGATTATCCAGGAGCAGAGACCATTCCCTTCATCTGACAGTAAAAAATGTGTTATTGCTTGGTGTGCAAGAACCCAGGTAATATGTGTGTCTGTTGGCAATCCACTATCCAATTCAATGATATGGATATTTGTTTGGGAAATAATTGAATGCTTTATTAAAGGTCCAAGGGTTCTCTTATATAGAAGAAGAACCTATGGGGTAAATTACAGAAAGAGGTACAGAGAAATAAGAAAATATAACAATACTAGAGATAGCTAATATCACAACACTCCCCCTCAAGCTGGAGCGTAGATATCAATGAAACTCAGCTTGGAACAACATCTCTGATAAGGTCCTCTTGCGAGAGCCTTTGTAAGTACATCTGTTGTCTGGTCTCCCACGCTGACATGCGTAGTAGTGATGATACCCTTTTGTACCATGTCACGAGTGTAGTGACAATCTACTTCTATGTACTTTGTCCTCTCATGAAAAGTTGGATTGTTTGCAATGAAGAGAGCAGCTTGATTATCACATTGGAGGTGCATGGGAAGAGGTACTTCTATAGTTAAGTCAGTAAAAATGGATCTGACCCACATCATCTCTAAACTGGCTTGTGCCATGGCCCTGTATTCCAATTCAGCACTCGACCTAGCAACCACAGTCTGCTTCTTACTCTTCCATGAAACAAGAGAATTCCCTATTAATACAGCAAAGTCGGATGTAGACATTCTATCCTTTGGACACCCAGTATAAGCTGCATCTACGCATGTTGTAACTGAGAGAGATGTGCCTTTGTTGAAAAGAAGTCCAGTACCAGGTGAAGTCTTCAAGTATCTCATAATCATACGGATTGCATCCATATGTGCCTGTCTGGGCTGCTCCATAAACTGACTCACTTTGCTTACAGCAAATTATATGTCGGGCCTGGTAATAGTTACATATAGTAGCTTGCCAACAAGTTCTCTATACCTCCTCTTGTCGACTTCCTCAGTATCATTATCATAGAACTTCATGCTTGGGTCTAGCGAAGTAGTGGCAGGTTTGTAATCTGCCATGCTTGTCTCTGACAGAAGATCTATAACATACTTCCTCTGGGTCATCAGAAGACCCCGTTGGTTCCTGGCAAACTCTAGTCCAAAGAAGTAACGTAATTGTCCAAGGTCCTTGGTCACAAACTGCTGACCTAGGAAGTCCTTGGCACTATAGATGCTCTGCTCATCATCCCCTGTAATAATGATGTCATCAACATAAACAAGAATGACTATAGTACCTCTTTGGGTCTTTTATACGAACAAGGAGTGATCAGCAGTTGATCTCACAAACCCCTGATGCTCTATCAAGTCCGAGAGCATTTGGAACCATACCCATGGACTCTGCTTGAGGCCAAGATAGCTTTGTGTAACCTGCAAACCTTCCGACACTCCTCCTCAGCAACAAACCCAGGTGGTTTCTGCATATAGACCTCCTCTTGTTCACTATAGAGGAATGCATTCTTTACATCAAGCTGATAAAGTGGCCAATCTCGTGTCACAGCAATAGCAAGGAGAATACGTAGAGTAGAATGCCTAGCAACTGGAGAGAGTATCATGATAGTTTGCCCCATGTGTTTGGGTGAACCCTCGTGCCACAAGTCTCGCCTTATAGCGATCCACACTTCCATCCCTACGGTGTTTCACAGTGAACACCAATTTGCATCCCACAATAGACGTATCAACAAGAACAGAACAAGACTCCACGTACCATGTGACTGTACCGCAGCCATCTCCTCCTCTATGACTAACCTCCACTGGCTATCTTTGAGAGCCTCCTGATATGTTTGTAGTATATGTACTGCTAATAGTGCCAAAGTAAATCTCTCGAAATCCTCTGACAACCTGCTCTAAGAAACCTGGGCTGCAAGAGAGTAAGTAGCAAATGCCTGTTTCTGCTTTCATAGAGCAATCGATACGTCAAGATCATATGTCAAGTCTGGTGGGGTGGCGAGTGGTCGGCGGCGATCCAACTCTCTTTCCTCTCTCATTGTTAATGGCTCTTTATTCCAGGGGTTAGGGAGGTGGGGGTGGCGGTGGGGAGATACTATCGGGAGGTGTTTGGGGGATCGGCGCCGCGGCAGTGGCGGTGGTCGGGTCATGGAGTGTCCTCTCTTTCTGCCGATGCTGCAGAGGCTCTCTCTCGGCCGTTGTCGATGGACGATCTTCGGGGGGCCGTCTGGGACCTCAACTCTGACGCCGCGCCGGGGCCTGATGGCTTCCCGGTGTCTTTCTATCGTGATTTTTGGGACATTGTTGCTCCGGACGTTCTCGAGGTGGCTGTGGAATTCTGCAGGGGGAACCGTGGTTTTGACGTTCTCAACAGGTCCCTTCTTGTTCTTATCCCTAAATCGCATCCGGCTCGCCGAATTGAGGACCTCCGGCCAATATCTATTTCGAATGCGATTTACTTAATTATTGCTAAGGCTTTGGCGAGGCGGCTGGCTCCTCTACTTCACTCGCTTGTCTCGCCCTATCAGGCTGCCTTTGTCCGCGGGCGGCAAATTGCGGATTGTCATGCCGTGGCTTCGGAGATTATCCACAAGTGGCGCACTTGTGGGACGAAGGGAATCCTTTGGAAGATCGACTTTGCGAAGGCCTACGATTCCCTTGATTGGCGGTTTCTCTGGTCTGTGCTTTCTAAGAGGGGCTTCCCTCCGATTTGGATTTCACGGATGAGGCGATGTGTGACAACGGCGTCTTTTTCCATTCTCCTTAATGGTTGTCTGGCTGAGGGTTCGTTTCAACCTCGTAGGGGGGTTCGGCAGGGATGTCCTCTTGCTCCCCTATCATTTGTTTTGGCGGCGGATGTCTTGCCACGCATGATTGATGGGGTGGTCTCAGCTGGCCTTTCTCGCGGTTGCTACTTTGGCACGCTTCATGTGCCTATTCTCCAATTTGCTGATGACACATTATGTTTTATCGAAGGTGGCTCCTCGAGTGTCTCCTGTATGGCTACCACGCTTCAGCTGTTCAGCGAGCTTTCGGGGCTCCAAATCAACGGCCATAAGTCCAAGGTTGTCCCCTTTGCAATGTCTGATGTGGAGGCGGGGGAGTGCGCGCGGCTGTTGGGGTCTCCTCCCGCTTCCCTCCCCTTTGATTACTTGGGTCTTCCTTTGGCTGCGGGACGCGCCCGCATTCGCGACTGGCGAGTGGTGGTGGAAAAGATGGAGGCCCGCTTGGCGGGGTGGCGTGCGGCCCTTCTCTCTCGCGGGGGTCGGCTTGTCCTGCTCAAGTCTGTGCTATCTTCCATTCCTATCTACTTCTCTTCTGTGCGCGGGATGCCGAAGGGGGTGCGTGCTCGGTTGGACAAGTGTATGCGGGGCTTCTTATGGGGGAAGAAGGGGGGCGGAGGAAGGGGGTGCATTTGGTGGGGTGGGACGAGGTCACGAGGCCCAAATGGGAGGGGGGTTGGGCGTTCGGCGGCTGGAGTCGGTGAATGACGCCCTCTTGCTCAGGTGGGCGGCGAGGGTGTGGGGAGGGGGGGAGAACTTCTTGCTGGATTGCTTGAGGGAGGCGGCGGACGTTGGCCTCTTCTCGGTTGTTCGGGGGGATTTCGGCGGCCACCTATCTTCCTTTTGGCGTGGGGTGATGCAGGCTCTAAATCGGAGTCGGATGTTTTTTGCTCCAAAGCTTGGTGATGGTTGTTCTCTGCGTTTTTGGGAAGATGATTGGTCTGGGAAGGGTGCCCTTCGGGCCTTGTTCCCACGGTTGTTCGCCTTGGTGATCGAGAAAGATGTCTCGGTGGCTTCCTGCTGGGATGGTTCTTATTGGTTTCCTTCAATTGCTGATTCGTTGTCGGATCAGCGGCTGGAGGACCTCATCTCGCTTCTGGCTATTCTCCATGATGCTCCCAGGCCCGCTCTTGGGCGTGACCTTTTGGTGTGGAAAGATGGTATGTTCTCTACCCGCAAGGCTTACATGGCTCTTTTACCTCGTCTTCCTGTGGTGGATGATTCCTTCTTGTGGGATTGTCGCTTCCTGTGGGGCCTCAAGCTCCCGGAGCGTATCGGTATCTTCCTCTGGCTCTTGCGCCGTGGGCGCTTGCTGACTCGCGATCGTTGTGCATCTATGTTTCCCAACTTTTTGGACACCTGTGGTCTGTGCGGGCTGGAGGCGGAGTCGATTGACCATCTTTTCTTCAGGTGCGACTGTGTCTGTGCCCTGTGGAATGATTTGTCTTGGCTAAACCTGTCCTCCTATGCTTCCTTCTTCGATAGCCTATTCAGCGCTGGGACTCAGTCTCGGGAGATCTTGTTGAGCCTATTGCGAGACTTTGGAGCTTATGGTTGGGCAGGAATGAAGCTCTTTTCAATGGGCAGCGGTTCTACTTGGAGAATATTCGCTGTTCGGCCTCGGGGTTCTTACGTGATTGGTCCTCTAACTAGTTATTGCATGTGTAATGGGGGTATCCCCTCTCGTTACCTTCTGTTTACTGTACCTTTTGTACTCCTGTTAGCTGCCTACCTCTTGTAAGTATTTCTCTTTCTTTTCTTTTAATGCATTGGGGCGAGCACCGCTGAGTGCGTCCCCCTTTTTTGGAGCCTCAAAAAAAAGTCTGGTGCCTGTAAATTTCCCTCATGAGAGGGCACCTGTTCATCCTTATGCACAGTCAACTCAGTAGTGTTATCAGTAGAAATAATATGGTCATTACATACCTAAGACATGTTGAATGATGGACAAGGCATGTGAGCATGGCGAATAGAGCGAGACCTGCGAGGAAAAACATGAGGCAAAAACTGAACGAAAGGAGGAGGTGGTGGAGGTGGTGGAAGAGGAGTATGTGAAGGACCAACTGTAGGAGGTGGTGGCATACATATCTCATCATCAGAGTCAAGCAAGTCTATCACCTGTAGGAGAGAAATACATGACAAACTCAAAGAAAATAACGTCAGCGCTAACAAAATATTTCTACCTTAGAAGATAAAGCAGTGATACCCCTTTTGGGTACGAGAGTAGCCTACAAACACTCATTTGACAGTTCTAGGAGAGACCTTATCACACCCTGGGAGAAATCATGAACGAAGGCAACCGATCCAAAAACATGAGGTGTAAGAGAGAAAAGATCCTTCTCGAGAAACGCAATAGAAAAAGGAATCTTTTCTCCCAACACGGACGAGGGCATATAGTTTATCAAATAGCAGCAGTAAGGACAACATCACCCCAGTAAGCATGAGGAGCACGACTCTTTATCAACAATATTCTGGTCAAATTAAGTAAGTGACGGTGTATGCGCTCGACAACACCGTTCTGTTGGGAGGTGTAAGCACATGAGGTCTGGGGAACAATGTCATGGGATCTAAGAAACTAAGAAATTGTAAGGTGCGAAATTCCAAGGCATTATCAGAACGGAGATACTTGACATTGGCAGAAAAAATATTCTTTAATTCATTAATAAAATACTTGACAACGGATCCATCCTCAGACTTATTCTTCAATAAGAAAATCCAAGAAAGTCTAGAAAAATCATCTACAGCTACAAGATAAAAACGGCATGTTTGGTGATCAGGAACACGACTAGGACCCTAAATGTCTAAATGAAGGAGCTCAAATAATTAAGAACTACTCCAACTCTAACGTGATGGAAAAGAGGAATTTTCAAGTTGACATGCCGCACATTGAAAGGAGGAGCTCATAGAAATCTGAGGGAGAACATGACATAGCTTATGCGGAGGAAGATGTCCAAATCTAAGATGCCATAGATAAGGAGAGACATGTCCAGTAGGTATATTAGAAACATTAGCATAAGGAGGTTGGGCCAGTCTGTAAAGTCCCCGCTGCTCACGGTCACATCCAATCACCCTGCCCGTGAGTATGTCCTGAAACACAAAAGACAAGGAGTCAAAGATTGCACGACAATGCAGATCCTTAGTGATCTGACTAATAGAAAGTAAATTCATCTAAAAAGCAGGGGCATATAAAACATTCTTCACGCGCATGGATGGTGTAAAATGCACCCCCCCTATCCTGTAATGGGTAAGTGGTCGCCATTAGCAATGACAACCTATATTCCATGTGGATTGGCCCTGTAGGACCTCAGATGCGTTCTGTCGTCACACAAGTGGTGAGAAGCATCAGAATCCATAATCCACTCTATCATGTCTGTATTCGTACTACAACTAAAGGCATAGGTGATACCTGATGAGCTCGAAGAGTCTCTAGCTGCTACAGCGGTATCTGTAGTGGTAGTGTCGGCAGTAGGAATCATGATCTCTCAAATACGAGAGATAATATCATCCAGGCGAGGATCGTCCTGTGGAGCTGAAGTCTTTGAAGATACAATCTGCTCTGCTGCTCGACCAGAAATAGGATATCCATGCTTCTGATAGCATTTATCCTCTACATGTCCAGGCTTGCAGCATTAGGTGCAGGGACCACGTTGACGTCCTCCGCCTCCTCCTTGAGGTGTGCGTCCTCTAGACTAGATCGCCCCACCTCAGCCACGAGAAGCGTCTATCGTTGAGGAGTGTGAGGACATGGTTGTTGAAGGGATGATGAGATGGCTATAGACCTCCTCTATAGGGGGGATGGTTGCTCCAGTAAGAAGATGAATATGTGCAACATCATATTCTATATCAAGTCCAACCATGAAAACTCCAACCATCGTGGAATTCCTATACGTCTTATGCTGCTCAGTAGACGTCGAAATGGACATGTAGTTATGAAACTTTTCAAACATGCCACTCAGCGAAGAGTAGTAAACATGCAGAGGACGGCCATTCTACTTGGTGTTGTAGATATCAAACCGTAGTTGAAGGATCTTCGCGACATTCTTCGTCGGGACATAGGTGGATGTCAAAGTGTCTCACATTGCCTTGCCAGTGGGTTGAGTTAGAATATCATTGTCTATCTCTGTAGTAAGAGTCCCACAAAGCCAAACACGCGTGTATGCATCATCTTATTTCCAAGAAGCATTTGCCCCACTCTTATCCGTGGGCTCTAGGTCTGTCAGGATGTGCTCCATGTTATTACACTGCATGAGGATGATATAGGTCTCCCAAGCAATTTCACTTGGGTTTCATGCACCATTGTTCAACATTAAAATATTGAAAAGTTGACATTAACAAATGTGAAAAAAGAGTTACCATAGTTATCATAAGTACCTGAAAATAATATGAGCTAGAAACAACTTATCAAATATAACATTTTGTAACTTGAACAATGTGATATTACAAATAATTGGGTTGAGCATGATCATGAAATAAACACAAATTACATTGATCCAAGGGAATTACTTAGCAAGAAAAGGAAAAGATGATGACAATGCCAAGAAAATAAGAACGTGCAGGCTATGACATGGACCACAATACTTTTTCTAATCTAATAAGTATCAATCAAACGTATTGATGAAAGAGAGATGACAGTGATAGTGATATCAAACTGGCTTCACAAGGGCTTTAAAGTGACCATGTAAAGTGGCTTCACAAGGGCTTTAAAGTGACCATGTAAAGTGGCTTCACAAGGGCTTTAAAGTGACCATGTAAGTAGAGGTGTTTCTGGATATGCGAGTCACTGAACACCCAATCTAACCCATTCATTATGATTTAATGGGTCTGGATATCCATTTGCTATTGTTGGAGTATGTGGTTGTACGCCTATTGAGTTGTAGCAGGGTAAATGGATCCTGGAGAAGATCCATTTACCCCCATCTAGTGTTTAGTCCCACATGGACCAGCAATGGGACTTGGAGGCTCTGGAGAGGCTATATAAGGAGCCCCAGACCTCCTGTATCTCTTGAGAAAGTGAATAGAAAAACACGCCCCGTTAAGGGCTTCTCCCGTGGTTTCATCCCGCTCCTCACGGAGTAGGGTTCCACGTTAAATCCCGGTGTTCTTCTTGTTTTATTTTTTTCTCTGATATTCGCTTCTGCATGTTTATTTTTTTATATGGTATCAGAGCGGGTTCGATTCTCGTGGAATTTTTAGTTTTATTTGAGATTCGATGTTGGAGTTCACGTTCTTGAAGATTTCTAGTTGAAGATTATTTTGTATTGAGGATTGAGTTCTGTTAAAGGGTTTTTCAAAACCCTAGATCTTCTGCCCTCGATTATGGTGGAGGCTGGTGCACCTCGCATCAACCCACGGAGAGGCTCTTCCCTCCAGGCAACGCCCAGGCACCCTCGCGTAGACTCCCTCTCTGCATCCAGATCTGGACCCTCGAGTCGGCCCCTCTCCAGATCTGTGCCATCGCACTCGTCGCAAAAGAAGCGGCATCAGCGCGGGTCGCGCATCATGCATATGCCCCGATGACCGTTATTCCCATACGGTGCAGCTGCGAGCCTGCGGCGATTCCCAAATCCGCCCGTGAATCCCAAGCCAAGGCGAAACCCTCACAGGCCTGGGCGGCGGCTGCTCCGAGCCCCGGTCCACGTTCACGGCGCCCAGGCGGAAGTCCCCGGCGAAGCCACACAACCAGAAGGCGCCCTCCAGGTCTGCGGCGCTCCCCTGGACCCCCCTCAAGCGCAGGCGGCGGGACTCCTCCGTATCTCTCAGGCCGAGCACCTCCCTCCAGGCCGCAACCCCCCCCCCTCGGCGGCGCTCCCCGCGCGCAACCCAACGTGTCACACAGCCCCAGGTTCCCAGGAGGCGGCCCCAGCCACGCACCCTCAGCGCGTTGTCCCTCCTGGCGGTCGGCGGAGGGTCGAAGGTGCCTCCAGTCTTCATCGCATGGCGCCTCCCGTATGCCCCCCACCCTTCGGCGGCGCGATTCCAGAAAACCCCGAAAGGGGGCAGCGGCTTTGTTACGAAGAGGATTCCCGTAGGAACCCTAAGCGGGGCCCACGGCCTTTTTTATAAAAAAAAAAGAAGGTGAAAGTGAATAAGCCCAACGTGGGCTGGAAAAATGAGGAGAATGAGTTGGGCCCAATAGGGCCACGTTAAAAAAATTTGCAAAAAGGCGCGTACATTTGAAAAAAAAACCGTACGCAAGTATTTTGAAAAAAAAAAGAAGCCACGTACAAAGAAAAGTCGTACGCAATTTCAAAAAAAATTTGAGTTGCAAAAGCCGTAAAAAATGTGACAGCTTATTTTTTAAAAAAAATGTTTTCAAAAAAAATGAAAAGCCGCAAGTATGTTTTATTTTCCCCTTCTATCTTGTCTTCTCCCAACTTTGTCGATGTTCATTTTCCGACAAGTATGGGAGAAAGGGGGAGTATATATGTAGAGTCACAGGTATTATTCAGATGATCCAAATCAGATGCAGATTTCTAGAGCAATTCGATCAGACTCTACAGTTCGGTTTCAGACTCGACGATCATTGTTTCCGAGTCTCCAGTTTCAGACACACACGAGTATGCGATCATTGTCAGATGTGCATATGTTGCCATCATCAGTTCGAGGTCCCCATCATTCTTGTTGTTGTTCGGCCAGAGTTTTCATGTGAGCCATAGGGACTCCAGAGCAGAGGACCATTCCCTTGAGGGCAAGGATTTTCATGTGGTATCATAGGTACACCAGAGCAGTGCACCATTCTCTGAGCCAGATGGGAGAGATCCAGTTCTCCGACGAGGAGACTTCAGGCGCAAGTTCAGACTCGACGGTCAGATTCCGAGTCTTCAGTTGACTCACACTCCAGCCCGTTCGTCCTCCTCACCTGCACGGCATGAGAAGCAACGTCCTCGACTGCAGCAATGTGCGCGTTGGGTTGATATTGTCCGTAGTGTCCTGTAGCGCTGAGTTGAGTATCTTTCTGTTTGTCCAAGCTGAACATCGCATAATCCAGCTTGAGGGGGAGTGTTGGAGTATGTGGTTGTGCGCCTATTAAATTGTAGCAGGGTAAATGGATCCTGGAGAAGATCCTTTTACCCCCATCTAGTGTTTAGTCCCACATGGACCAGCAATGGGACTTGGAGGCTCTGGAGAGGCTATATAAGGAGCCCCAGACCTCCTGTATCTCTTGAGAAAGTGAATAGAAAAACACGCCCCGTTAAGGGCTTCTCCCGGGGTTTCATCCCGCTCCTCACGGAGTAGGGTTCCACGTTAAATCCCGGTGTTCTTCTTGTTTTATCTTTTTCTCTGATATTCGCTTCCGCATGTTTATTTTTCTACAGCTATGATTCCGAGTATCCGTTACCAGTGATCCATCCAATGTTGGCTCATCATCTTATGGAGAAACCCGGTCACCAATTGATCCAGTTGCAGTCCTAATGCTGGTCACCATCAGACCAAAGGTCCAGCATTCCTCTCCAGATACAGAGTGCTTTTGGCATAACAAATGAGGGGGAGATGCGGAGGAAGTTGCCCTGATAGGGAAGTGAACCCGATAAGATGTTTTAAAATTTTCGTCTACACCATTCTCCGCAATGCAAACTATAGTCCATATCCATCTTCTTTGTGGATAATCTACGCATCAAACTTCAATTATCGATATTGTTAAGAAAAGCATTTATTATCTTGTTTAAGAATTTAATGTGGTTCTAATGGTTCGACCATATCTAGGATTTATGTACAATATAAATTCCACTTCTCATTGTTTGATTCCACATCTTCTATTTCTATCTCTATTTCTATTTCTTGAAGATAACCTCGCAAGGGTAAGTCCGATCTAGCTAGTGCCTAGAAGCACTAATCATGAGCTAAAAGTGATTTTACTCTACAGTTCTGATTATCCGGGAGCAGAGACCATTCCCTTCATTTGACAGTAAAAAATGTATTATTGCTAGGTGTGCAAGAACCCAGGTAATATGTGTGTCTGTTGGCAATCCACTATCCAATTCAATGATATGGATATTTGTTTGGGAAATAACTGAATGCCTTATTAGAGGCCCAAGAGTTCTCTTATATAGGAGAAGAACCTATAGGGTAAATTACAGAAAGAGGTACAAAGAAATAAGAAAATATAACAATACTAGAGATAGCTAATATCTCAACACTCCCCCTTAAGCTGGAGCGTAGATATCAATAAGACTCGGCTTTAAACAACATCTCCGATAAGGTCCTCTCGCGAGAGCCTTTGTAAGTACATCTGTCGTCTGGTCTCCCGAGCTGACATGCGTAGTAGTGATGATACCCTTTTGTATCATGTCACGAGTGTAGTGACAATCTACTTCTATGTACTTTGTCCTCTCATGAAAAGTTGGAATGTTTGCAATGAAGAGAGTAGCTTGATTATCACATTGAAGGTGCATGGGAAGAGGTACTTCTATAGCTAAGTCAGTAAAAATGGATCTGACCCACATCATCTCTATACTGGCTTGTGCCATGGCCCTGTATTCCAATTCAGCACTCGACCTAGCAACCACAGTCTGCTTCTTACTCTTCCATGAAACAAGAGAATTCCCTATTAATACAGCAAAGTCGGATGTAGACATTCTATCCTTTGGACACCCAGTATAAGCTGCATCTACGCATGTTGTAACTGAGAGAGATGTGCCTTTGTTGAAAAGAAGTCCAGTACCAGGTGAAGTCTTCAAGTATCTCATAATCATACGGATTGCATCCATATGTGCCTGTCTGGGCTGCTCCATAAACTGACTCACTTTACTTACAGCAAATTATATGTCGGGCCTGGTAATAGTTACATATAGTAGCTTGCCAACAAGTTCTCTATACCTCCTCTTGTCGACTTCCTCAGTATCATTATCATAGAACTTCATGCTTGGGTCTAGCGAAGTAGTGGCAGGTTTGTAATCTGCCATGTTTGTCTCTGACAGAAGATCTATAACATACTTCCTCTGGGTCATCAGAAGACCCCGTTGGTTCCTGGCAAACTCTAGTCCAAGGAAGTAACGTAATTGTCCAAGGTCCTTGGTCACAAACTTCTGACCTAGGAAGTCCTTGGCACTCTGAATGCTCTGATCATCATCCCCTGCAATAATGATGTCATCAACATAAACATGAATGACTATAATACCTCTTTGGGTCTTCTGTACGAACAAGGAGTGATCAGCAGTTGATCTCACAAACCCCTACTGCTCTATCAAGTCCGAGAGCTTTTGGAACCATACCCTTGGACTCTGCTTGAGGCCAAGATAGCTTTGTGTAACCTGCAAACCTTCTGACACTCCTCCTCAGCAACAAACCCAGGTGGTTTCTGCATGTAGACCTCCTCTTGTAGATCACTATAGATGAATGCATTCTTTACATCAAGATGATAAAGTGGCCAATCTCGTGCCACAGCAATAGCAAGGAGAATACGTAGAGTAGAATGCCTGGCAACTGGAGAGAAAGTATCCTGATAGTCTGCCCCATGTGTTTGGGTGAACCCTCGTGCCACAAGTCTCGCCTTATAGCGATCCACACTTCCATCCGTATGGTGTTTCACTGTGAACACACATTTGCATCCCACAACAGATGTATCAACAGGAGCAGAAACAAGACTCCACGTATCGTGTGACTGTACCGCAGTCATCTCCTCCTCTGTGACTAACCTCCACTGGCTATCTTTGAGAGCCTCCTGATATGTTTGTAGTATATGCACTGCTAATAGTGCCAAAGTAAATCTCCTAAAATCCACTGACAACCTGCTCTAAGAAACCTGGGCTGCAAGAGGGTAAGTAGCACATACCTATTTCTGCTTTCGTAGAGCAATCGGTACGTCAAAATCATATGACAAGTCTGGTGCCTGTAAATTTCCCTCATGAGAGGGCACCTGTTCATCCGTATGCACAGTCAACTCATTAGTGTTATCAGTAGAAATAATATGGTCATTACATACCTAAGACATGTTGAATGATGGATAAGGCATGTGAACATGGCGAATAAAGCGAGACTGCTAGGAAAAACATGAGGCAAAAACTGAACCAAAGGAGGTGGTGGTGGAGGTGGTGGAAGAGGAGTATGTGAAGGACCAACTGTAGGAGGTGGTAGCATGTATATCTCATCATCAGAGTCAGATGAAGCAAGTCTATCACCTGTAGGAGAGAAATACATGACAAACTCAAAGAAAGTAACATCAGCGCTAACAAAATATTTCTACCTTAGAAGATCAAAGCAGTGATACCCCTTTTGGGTACGAGAGTAGCCTACAAACACTCATTTGACAGTTCTAGGAGAAAGCTTATCACGCCCTGGGGAGAAATCATGAACGAAGACAACCGATCCAAAAAAATGAGGTGTAAGAGAGAAAAGATCCTTCTCGAGAAAGGCAATAGAAAAAGGAATCTTTTCTCTCAACACGGACGAGGGCATATAGTTTATCAAATAGCAGCAGTAAGGACAGCATCACCCCAGTAAGCATGAGGAGCACGACTCTGTATCAACAATGTTCTGGTTAAACCAAGTAAGTGAGGTGTATGCGCTCGGCAACACCGTTCTGCTGGGAGGTGTAAGCACATGAGGTCTGGGGAACAATGCGGCCAATGCCATGGGATCTAAGAAACTAAGAAAGTTGTAAGGTGCGAAATTCCAAGGCAATATCAGAACGGAGATACTTGACATTGGCAGAAAAAAAATTCTTTAATCATTAATAAAATACTTGATAACGGATTCAGCCTCAGACTAATTCTTCAACAAGAAAATCCAAGAAAGTCTAGAAAAATCATCGACAGCTACAAGATAAAAACGGCATGTTTGGTGATCAGGGACACGACTAGGACCCCAAATATCCAAATGAAGGAGCTCAAATAACTAAGAACTACTCCGACTCGAATGGGATGGAAAAGAGGAATTTTCAAGTTGACATGCCGCACACTGAAAGGAGGAGCTCGTAGAAATCTGAGGGAGAATATGACATAGCTTATACAGAGGAAGATGTCCAAATCTAAGGTGCCACAGATAAGGAGAGACATGCTCAGTAGGTATATTAGAAACATTAGCATAAGGAGGATGGACCAGTCTGTAGAGTCCCCGCTGCTCACGGCCACATCCAATCACCATGCACGTGAGTATGTCATGAAACACAAAAGACAAGGAGTCAAAGATCGCACGACAATGCAGATCCGTAGTGATCTGACTAATAGAAAGTAAATTCATCTAAAAGACAGGGGCATATAAAACATTCTTCAGCCGCATGGATGGTGTAAAATGCACCTCCCCCTATCCTGTAATGGGTAAATGGTCGCCATTAGCAATGACAACCTATATGCCATGAGGTATAGCCCTGTAGGACCTCAGATGCGTTCTGTCGTCACACAAGTGGTGAGAAGCATCAGAATCCATAATCCGCTCTCTCATGTATGTATTCGTACTACCACTAAAGGCATAGGTGATACCTGATGAGCTCGAAGAGGCTCTAGCTGTTACAGTGGTATTTGTAGTGGTATTGTCGCCAGTAGGATCATGATCTCTCAAATACGAGAGATAATATCATCCAGGCGAGGATCGTCCTGTGGAGCTGAAGTCTTTGAAGATACAATCTTCTCTGTTGCTCGACCAGAAACAGGATATCCATGCTTCTGATAGCATGTATCCTCTGCATGTCCAGGCTTGCAGCATTAGGTGCAGGGACCACGTTGACGTCCTCCGCCTCTTCCTCGAGGTGTGCGTCTTCTAGACTAGATCGCCCCACCTCAGCCATGAGAAGCGTCTATCGCTGAGGAGTGTGAGGACATGGTTGTTGAAGGGATGATGAGCCGGCTGAGACGGCTATAGACCTCCTCTATAGGGGGATGTTTGCTCCAGTAAGAAGATGAATATGTGCAACATCATATTCTGTATCAAGTCCAGCCATGAAAACTCCAACCATCGTGGAATTCCTATACGTCTTCTGCTGCTCAGTAGACGTCGAAATGGACATGTAGTTATGAAACTTTTCAAACATGCCACTCAGCGAAGAGTAGTAAACATGCAGAGGACGGCCATTCTACTTGGTGTTATATATATCAAACTGTAGTTGAGGGATCTTGGCCACATTCTTCGTCGGGACATAGGTGGATGTCAAAGTGTCTCACATTGCCTTGCCAGTGGGTTGAGTTAGAATAACATTGTCTATCTCTGTAGTAAGAGTCCCACAAAGCCAAACATACGTGTATGCGTCATCTTATTTTCAAGAAGCATTTGCTCCACTCTTATCCGTTGGCTCTAGATCTGTCAGGATGTGCTCCATGTTATTGCACTGCATGAGGGTGAGAAATTGCATGTACCACAACTCATAGTTGGTCCCATCCATCTTAAATATGGGAGCCGGGCCCTTGAAGGCTCTGGACGAGAATATGTCACCCTTGTCTAACATTATGATAAAATAGCTAAATAATGGAACTTGGCTAGGGAGTAGACTGATGGAAACGAGTCTACAGAATCATACGAAGGATTGGTTGTACGTGTAGACTCATACAACCATCCTTACTGATCTTCGTCGCTTGTCGGAAAACGTGACTTAGATGTCCGAAATCACGCTCTCCAGCGCAAAACTATCTGTAAAGGGCTGACTCGCAGCTCAAGGGGCCAGAGCGCAGGGGGCGCAAGGCCTAGACACGCAGGATGCGTAGAAGCCTGGACGCGCAGCGACCAGGGCCTGCTTGGGTGCAGAGGAGCCTGGTGCGAGGGCGCCCGAGCGTAGAGGGGCCTGGGCACCGGGCACGGAGGGCTTGGGCACGAGGGCACCTGGACGCGCGGGTGCCGGTGGTGCGGGGGCGCAGTGGTACGGGTGCCTGGAGCGCGGGCGAAGCTTGGAGTGCCCGGACGTGCGTGGAGCACATGGATGAGCGGAAGACGTCTGGGGGGGGGGGGGGCTGGACGTGCCTGAAGTGCGGGGAGGCGCTGGGGCCGGGCTTGCGCCTGGACGCGTAGGGGGAGGGGCGACGGGGGCATTGGGGGGGGGGGGGTTAGGGTTTGATATGGCTCTGATACCATGTTAGGGAAATAATTGAATGCTTTATTAGAGGTCCAATGGTTCTCTTATATAGGAGAAGAGAACCTATGGAGTAAATTACAGAAAGAGGTAAAGAGAAATAAGAAAATATAACAATACTAAAGATAGTTAATATCTCAACAATATTCATTGCATTGGATATTCGATTTGAACAAGTCGGCTTGACTCATTATCCGACAATAGCAAGTTGGATCCGGTAATAAGTAAATGGATAAAGTAATCGCCCCAAACATGGATTTAAAAAAAAAAAGAACACCCCAAACTGGACGATGCAAGCTGGAGGGAGGTTCCTATATTATGACTATAATCCTGAGCCATGTGGAAGAATGCTTCCAAAGTACTCCAAAAACTCACATATACATGAAATTTAAAAAAAAAAGGTAGTTACCCCCCTTGAAGAGTTCCCAAACAGCATCAGAGCTTGGGAAGCTCGAAAGCACCAGCTTAGATTACCTCTCCTTAGTCCAGTCGAATTGTGTAGGATTGATTTCAAGTGACTATGGGAAAGGGTTATGACTGAACTCACGCAGAAGATATATATATAGGAGTGATCCTATGAGAGCAAAAAAATATGAGAGCATGCATTCTGGACCGCATGGTTCTGTTTTCTCTCTCCTGGTCTTATCTCTCCTAGTTGGATCATGTGGTCCAGAATGCATGCTCTCATACTCTCACAGGTTTTGGCTCTCATAGGATCACTCCTCTCTCTCTCTCTCTCTCTATATATATATAGGGGGCCTTTCAAATAGGATGCAGTCCTTCCTGAGTTCAGGAAGGCCGCCCCTTTTTTGTATAAAACATGAGCACTTTAGTAGAATACGTATACAGTTTGTATTATAGGTGCATGTTATAAATACAAAGTCGCATACAAAACTGGGCATTATAATACAAACATTAAAATTGTGCATTATAATACAAAATTGTATATGTATTCTACTAAAGTCATCATGTTTTATACAAAAAAGGAGCTGGCCTTCCTTAGCTTAGGAAGGACTGCGTCCTATTTGAAAGAAATCCTATATATATATATATATATATATATATATATATATATAGTGTGTAAGCTTTAGACTGAAAAAGCATTCTGTTGAAATATATTTAAGTGCCGAAAATAGGCTTTTTCAAATGCTTGAAACTGAAACACCGCGTACCCATTTCTGTTTAAGACATCCATTGCAGGCGCAAAGGCTCCAACTCCGGGGAAAATAAGAATGTCTGCATCGAGGATGTCTCCCGGTTGTTGCACCTGTAAATGTATATTAAATTGTGATGTCCAACACCTTGCCTCATCTTGTACAAAACAATTTCCAGCAACAACAGCAAGAGACATTTTGAAATCTTATAAAAAAACAATCATGTATCACCACGCACGACTGTTGATTCCTATAAATTTCCATAATGTGATGACTTCAAATGCCACAAAAGAGACATTTTTATATTTCAAAACCAATGAAATGCCTATAAAAAAACCCACATCTTTGACGTCAAATCCGAGATGCCGAATGGCATTCCGCACACTCCGGACATTCCCGGCGCCATAATCGAGCAGAGTAACTTCTGGAATACAACAGAGAGATTTAGACCCCGAAAAAAAACCCTAAAAAGGAGCTGCAAGGCGTGATCTTCGGATGTTCGTACTCGAAGTTGCTGACGAAAAGGCGCGGACCCGAAGCGCACGGAGCCTCGTTGCCACCGCAGGAGACGAACGGGTGCCGAAGCTGGTGGAGGATCGGAGAGGGAAGGGGAGTAGGTCAAGAGGAGCCGCCGCCGCCGCCGCCATTAGAGCGAGGGCGGAAGGTTTTGGACAGCGGGTGTGAAGTGTTGTAGTTGATGACAAATCAGCGACGAAGATACTGAAATATTAAAATACTAACTCTCAATGTTAACATAGGTACAAAGGATAAAAACTATGTATATACAAGATGTATTAATTACATTAAAAATTATTAATACATGGACAAATGTACGGAACAATGTATTATACGTGTAGCAAACATGATTTCAAAAATTATACGAGCAAGAATAATCACCGCAAGTCATTGTTGCAAGTAAAGATGTAAAGTATGAATTTATATTTTATTATATCATTATCCCTTTGTAAAATATGAATACGAAAATAAAAAACTTTGTGGATATTGAAATTGCAAATTATATACTTGAATATGAATACTAATATAGAATCAGATAATCATAATTTGGATACGAACATTTAACAAATCGATAAAATTATCCTGTAGATTATCGATATTTCTAACCAACGTTAAAAAAAATGTTATGTAATACAATAAAATAAATAATAAAATAAAATAATAGTCTAATTTGCATAATTTGTACAACAAGTAATCAAATAGAATAACAACATACAACTTTCTTCCCACATTTGAAAATGACTCCAAAATGTGATATATTACATGTAATAATTTAACATATTAATTTAACATACGTATATATAGGCGGATACAAATACTGATATAAGTTTATACGATACATGAATAGAGTCAATTTTGTGTCTATATCCATCAGAAAAATATACCACTATATATATGTATTCATATACTCAAAAAAATGATATATGTATCCATATCAGTATCCCAAAAGAAATAGAAACTCATCCTTATCAGTATCCAAATCCGCTAAAATCAAATTATATATCCAAGTCCTCTTAAAAATGGATACGATAGAGGATGGATAGATGTATCTGTATTTGATTGCATTCGTAGCTGCAAGCATGTACGATGAAAAGATAGGAAAGACTAAGTAGTGGTTTTTCTTGTTAGTGTAGTTACACCTATATCAAATTACATCACACATTTGGCATATGTATTTGTTATTCTAGTTTGGGCATGTCGTATTCGTATATTTTTATGGATAAGGTCTTAGATTTTCTAAGTTTATATCTTGGATTTTTTCCAATATCAGTTATTCCCCTCTCTTTTTGAAAATATCAATTGTTCCTGGACTTCTTGTCGTTCTATCACTTCTGCCCCTCTTTAGCTTAACCATCAATGAGTTGAACTTAAATCATGGTTTTTTCAAACTATGGTGCATTTAAGAGTGGCTTAATTGACCAAATTTTTTCATCTTCTTCCTCCATTTGCTCTTCTTCCTTTCTTTTCATAACGTTTCTCTCTTAATTACACCTTCATGCGTCCATCAAACTGCAAAAAATTTTGCATTTTCATTTCACAGATATATCACTCATTGCGGATCAAACGAATGAATTTTATAGATTTGTTTGTGCATTTTCATGAATCAATTAATCAAAAATTATGTTAACTAAACAAAGGATAAAAGGCCTATGTTTCAGCCCCCTTTATCCTCCTTCGCCATCACTTCTTCCTCCGCTCCGTCGCCAGCCACCCGTTCCCTTGGGAGCTTCCGAAGCATCAACATCCTCCTCGTGGTGGCAATGGCAAGACGTCCCTTGGTGGAGGTGGCGAGGCATGCCATGGCAGGGGAAGGAGCTGGGGACGGGGACAAAGGGGAGATGCAGGTAGAGGAGCTTGGGGTAGAAGGGGGAGTGCAGGGGCGGCAGGAGGAGATGGGGGCAGAGGGGGAGGTGCAGGTGGAGGAGTTCGGTAGAGGAGGAGGTGGGGGCGGAGGGGAGGTGCAGGGACATCTTCGTAGGTTCTGCCCCCTCTCTCATCCCTCCCACGGGGACAACAATACTTGAAATAGGGACAATCACCTTGACTCCATCGGTTATAGAACCCTCTCTATCACACACACAGTAAATTTGTTGCGTCTAAAACTGCAAATGAGAGAATTGCACCAATAATAGGCAGCGAGAAGTGCGTGGGTGGAGGAGCTCGAGGCGAAGGTGGAGGTGCAGCAACGACAGAAGGAGCTGGGGTAGAGGGAGGTGTGGGGGCGGAAAGGGGAGGGTGGGGAGCTCCGGGCGGAGGGGGAGGTGTAGGGCGGCGAGAGGTCCTGGGCGACAGGAGGTCCGGGGGCGGCATGAGGTGCATGGGTGGAGGGGAGATGCGAGGGCGTGAGGAAGAGCTCAGGGTGGAGGGGGGATGCAGGGGAGGGGGAAGTCAGTGGAGGAAAAGGAGGAGGCGTAGGAGGATGAAGGGTAACGGGAGGGAGAGGAAGAGGACGTGGAAGGAGGAAGAAGGTGTTGTAGGAAATGAATAACTTGTTTATTCTAAGGAACCCCAGGCTCTCTTATATAGAGGAAGCCTATGGGTAAATTACATAAGACGGAACAATAAACAATAAGCATGACACAAGTACATAAATACTAGAAATATATCTACACTCCCCCTCAAGATGGAGCATAGATGTCAATCATGCTCATCTTGGAAGTACACTTCTGAAACGACCCTCTGAGCAACGTCTTGGTGAAAATATCTGCAGTCTATTCACCTGAACTCACATGAGAAGTAGAAATTAACCCTTTCTAAATCATGTCCCTGGTATAGTGGCAATCTACCTCAATATGCTTCGTCCTCTCATGAAATACAGGATTATTAGTAATATAATAATACTGCTTGATTATCACACTGTAACTGCATGGGTAATGATACATCTATATGCAGATATGTTAATATAGCTCGAACCCACATCATCTTCGTGCTTGCATGCGCCATGGCCCTGTACTCAGATTCAGCACTAGATCTAGCCACCGCTGTCTGTTTCTTGCTCTTCCAAGAGACTAAAGAACTGCCAATGAATACTACAAATCCTGAGGTAGATTTCCGATCTCTAGGACATCCTGCATAGTCCGCATCAGCACATGCAGAGATAGAAATATTTGTTTCTTTCATGAACAACAATCCTGTACCTGGAGATGACTTTAGATATACAGCATCCATGTGTACCCGTCTGGGTTGCTCCATGAATTGACTCACTTGACTCACTGCAATGCAATGTCAGGTCTGGTAATGGTAATATAGAGAAGTTTTCCCACCATTTCTCTATATCTTATTTTATCAACTTCCTCTGTGTCATCTCCATATCGCTTCATACTAGGGTCCATGAGAGTAGTAGAAGGTCGACACCCGACCATACCTGTCTCAACAAGCATATATGTAATATATTTCCTTTGTGTCATCATAATACCTGCGCATTCCTCGCAAACTCCAATCCCAAAAAGTACCGTAGAGTACCAAGATCCTTAGTCACAAACTGACTGCCTAGAAATGCTTTTTCCATCTTTATCCCCTGCATGTCATCTCCCGTAACAAATATATCATCAACATATACCATAATAACAACAATACCTCTGGGATATGAATCCTTGTGTCTGGATGAGATCTGAAAGCTTCTGAAACCATGCCCGCGGACTTTGTTTAAGACCATATATGGCCTTGTGAAGTCTACACACCATATGACACTCCCCCTCAGTAGCAAACCCCGGAGGCTGCTGCATGTAGACTTCTTCCTGCAGATCTCCATACAAAAAGGCATTTTTGACATCAAGCTGGAACAAGGGCCAATCACGTACCGCTGCAACTGAGAGGAGAATATGTAGAGTTGAGTGACATGCCACCGGAGAAAAGGTGTCCATATAGTCGACCCCATAGGTCTGAGTGAAACCAAAGGCCACTAGTCTTGCTTTGTAGCGATCAAGGCTGCCATCAGCATTATATTTGACAGTAAAGATCCATTTACAACTGACCACATAAGCGCCTGGAGGAGGAGCAACCAAGCTCCATGTACCACGAGATCGCAAGGCGGCCATTTCTTCTTCCATGGCTAACCTCCAGCAGATGTCTTTTAATGCATCCTGATAGTGCCGTGGTACCTCCACGGTAGATAGGGCAATGGCAAATCTCTAGAAATCACCATTGAGGCGATGAAAGGAGACCTAGGAGGCAGGTGGATAAGACGCGCATGTCCGCTTGGACTTTCTCAAGGCAATAGGTACATCCAAATCATCAGCAGTGCCCACAAGTACATCAGTATCCTGCACTTGTGCATTGTCGGTCCCATCAGTACTCATATCACATGGACATACCTTGGGCAGTGTAGATGAATGACGACCTCCGTGAGCAGGATTCGGTCGACGAGTGTAGAATTTTGGTAAAGGTGGTACTGGTGGTTGTGGAGGTGGTGGTGGTGGTCGTGGCGGTGGTGACACAAGAGTAGGAATGTGATCAGGATGACGTATAGGAGGGGGTGGCACATAAATGTCGTCATTAATAGTTGAAGGCATCATCCTTCACCTGTAGGAGAGAAATACATGACATTTTCAAAGAAGGTGACATCAACACTGACATAATATCTGTTATTCACATGATCATAGCAACGGTATCCCTTTTGAGTACGAGAGTACCCCAGAAAGACGCACTTTACAGCCCTAGGTGAGAGCTTGTCAATCCCTGGCGTAAGTTGATGGACAAAAGCAATTGAACCAAAGACACGAGGAGTTAGAGTAAACAATTCCCTGTCAGGAAAAATGACAGAAAGAGGAACTCTCTCCCCCAACACATAAGATGGAATACGATTGATTAGATAGCTTGCCATAAGTACAACATCACCCCAAAAAGATAGAGGAGCACTATTATGAATGGGTAAGTCCGAGCCACATCAAGAAGACGACGATGTTTCCTTTCAGCAACACTGTTCTGTTGAGACGTATATGTACAGGTTGTCTAATGAATAATGCCACAAGATGAGAAGAAATGGGAAAGAGCACAGTTGCAAAATTTTATGCATTATCTGTACGTACAAACTTCACATTAGAAGAAAAGACATTTCGAACTTCATTGATAAGATTCTTGATTACATCCCCTGCTTCAGATTTATTTTTCAATAAAAAGACCCAAGACAATCTAGAGAAATCACCTAAGACCACTAGGTAAAATCTGTGTCCCTGGTGATCAGGTACTGATGAATCTCGTATTCATCATACTAAAATTGGTCATTTAGGCTCTGTTCCCCATCATGCACTTGTAATTAATCATTAATAGAGCATTATTAGCATTCATACATGTGTAAATAATATATGCATTTCATCATGCATAATTGCATTAAAATCCCAAGTGTAAAAAGCCGCTAACTTCTCACATTTTTTATTAATTCATCCTAACTCCAATTGATCCCAAACCACCTCCATTGTGTAGATATTACTAACCTTATTAAATAAAAAATACTAAAAAAATTACTAACTTGAATAAGTGTCAAATAATCCCAAAGTCTAATTTCACAACTGACGGACTAAAACGAGCATATCTCCCTCATACAGTGTCCGATTTTGGTCTACTGACTTTTAAAGTACTCCATTTTCAAATACCTTCAAAACAAGACCAATTTCGTAAAATTCAGGGCTCGTCTGTGAAAGTTGGGTTTTGGGCCTCTTTTGCGCATTTTGACTTTTTGCTATTTTCGACCTAAGTTTTCATGTACATAATTAACTCTATTAATTTTATTTCTTCTTCATTATCATTCTTTGATGAAAGTTTTATTAAGCGACACAAAAATCCAAATCCAGATCAAAACTGAAATCAAAGAAACTGACCGAGTCCAAGTGCCCGTTGTGAGTCTGTACAAAAGTTGTGTGTTTCTGACTTCTAGTTTATTTCCCTATTTTCTTATTTATTAAAAATCCAAAAAATAGATTAGTATGTAAATAACTATCTTGTATTTTATATTAATTTGTATAGATTTTTATCCTCTCTAAAAATACCAAAAAAATTACAAAACTCCAAAAATGCGGTTTTCTATACACATGGAGAACCACCAAAAAGACCACTTCGCACAGATGCTCACAGATCCTTCATGAAAATTGTAGATCTCGTCGAGATGAACAAGTTTCGTGAAGAAAATTTTTTGATCCGAGGTCTTCTTCTATCTCTTTTCTCTATCCAAAGTTGAAATTTTTTTGGGAGCGCCACGTGGCAGCCCCTGGGCGTGCCACGTGGCACCCCGACTCTCTGTCATGATCACACCCAGGTCACGTGCCCAGCATGTGACCTGCCCCCTCCCCTTCCTCCGTTCACCTTCTTCCCCTGTAACGCCCACGCCTTCCAGCCGTTGTCCGCCACCATCACTCCTCCTCCATCGGCCATAACTCCTCCCCTTTAGCCGTTACTTATCTAGCCATCTATAAAGACGCTCCATCGGCCGGCCACACAACCCATCCGCCCTTCTCCAAGCTCGCCGGTGACAGCGGCACAACACTCCTTGTGGCGTGATCCACGGTAACCCATTGCTGTGCCGCTGCCTCCTTGCGAGCAGCAGAAGCTTCGAGGAGTTCCCGCCGTCCTCTGAGGCTATCATCAGGAAGGAGCCTCTGCTTCTCATATTATCCAGGCAATCACCCTTTACCCATTCGTTCTTTTCCAGTTTCTAACCTTGCAGGTCCAACCCCCTCCGACGCCTCCATCTTCGCCGCCACACCGCAACTCCACTTCGCCTCTCTCAGCAACCCCCTCCAGCGCCACCACCTCACCTCGCACCTCCACACGCCATTGACGGAGCAGCCGCTCCTCTGCGCCTCCTCCACCCAGCTCGTGCCCTTCGTCACTGCTCGACCGTGGGACGGCCGAGCTCTGCCACTGCGCCTCCCGCGCCCCACCGCCACCGCCTTGCGCGGGTCCCCGAGCCTCCGCCCTCGGCCGCACGACACCACCATCTCGCCCCACCGTCGCGGCGAACGCTGCACCTGCGCGTAAGGTCCCGCCATCGGCTCCTCCTCCATTCGTCCTCCGCCTTCGCGCGGAGGCGCCGCCTTGACCACCCTCCGCCTCGATCGCCCTGCGCCGGTCGTGTGTCGACCGGCCTAGGGCCAGTCGACTGCGCCCCGCCGCCCCGGCTGCATTGCGCTGCCCTTCGTGCCTCGCTCCAGCCGCCGTTGGATCGGGCCAAGGCCCTTGATCCAACGGTGTAGGGGCTGCCACGCCTCCCTGCCCCAGCCTCGAGGCTCGGGTCCCCGAGCCTCCGCCCCCGAGCCGCAGCCTCCACCTCCAAGCCTAGGCGCACGTGCTTTGCATGTGCATTTGTGGGCAAATTGCATCAGAGGCCTTGAAAGTTTCAGAAATTGCATTTATACCCCCGCCCGAGGTAAAATACATCCGGGCACACGACACCACCATCTCGCCCCACCGCCGCGGCGAACGCTGCACCTGCGCGTAAGGTCCCGCCAGCGGCTCCTCCTCCATTCGTCCTCCGCCTTCGCGCGGAGGCGCCGCCTCGACCACCCTCCGCCTCGATCGCCCTGCGCCGGTCGTGTGTCGACCGGCCTAGGGCCCGTCGACCGCGCCCCGCCGCCCCGGCTGCACTGCGCTGCCCTCCGCGCCTCGCTCCAGCCGCCGTTGGATCGGGCCAAGGCCCTTGATCCAACGGTGTAGGGGCTGCCACGCCTCCCTGCCCCAGCCTCGAGGCTCGGGTCCCCGAGCCTCCGCCCCCGAGCCGCAGCCTCCACCTCCAAGCCTAGGCGCACGTGCTTTACATGTGCGTTTGTGGGCAAATTGCATCAGAGGCCTTGAAAGTTTCAGAAATTGCATTTATACCCCCGCCCGAGGTAAAATACATCCGGGCCCCTAAAGTTTTTATTTATTACAGATAAGTCCTCGCAGGGACCTCTTTGCAAAGAAAACTTTATTTTATTTACATTTTAGTCCCTGAAACTTCATGTCATCATATCTTTTTCTTACGAACTCCGTTTTGAGCATATAATATGTCATTTTGAAGCTATTTTTATGCTTTACAACTTAGCATAATTTGTGGACAGATCTGAGGGCATTTATTGAGAATTATTATTGAGGATATCTGTTGACATTTGCGGGGGCATTTTGACTTGAAAATTTTGACGACTTATTTTGCAGGGCTTTGATTTATGCAATGATGAAATTAAATTCAGATCTGAGGACTTAAATTTTGCAGCGGTTAAATCAAGGAGATTTATTAGGCTTATTAACTTGTGAACTGCAAACATTTCTTAAGAATATAATTTGAAGAATTTTGGAGATAAAATCATTGCAGGATTAATATGATAGCCTATACTTGCATCAGGGATTAATTTGATACATCCCACTGGATTTGATATTATTTGATCTGTGATTTCATTTCGCGGTTATTGATTAATCTTATTTAGTTTAAACATCACTGAATCGCAGATCCGATGCTTCATTTTCCCTGTATATTTCTTCGCATTTGCATCTCATTGCATTGTACAATTTATCAACACAAGAATTAATCGAGCATTAAGTTAGTTATTTAATTTGATTCGAAACCACGCAATTAAAAATCTCCGTTCCCTGTGTTCGACCTTGGTAGACTTGCCAAGTAAAAATACTCCACAACATTCAAAGATTGTGGTATTTTGATCGTCCGAAATTTGCCTCCTATACTACAATTCATCATTATTTAAGAGGTGGATTTCACGTTTATCAAATGGCGTCGTTGCCAGGGAACGGCAAATTTTTAAGGTTTTAAATCATTTTTTGTAATTAATTTTTGTAAAAATTAATTTTTTTTGTCATTTTCTGCATTTTATTCTGCATCTCTCTCTTACTTCAGATACTAACTGCAGTTTCTCTCTTTGCAGACTACTGGAGCGGAATTTTGAGATTTGATCAAGGATCTGCAAGGAAGAATTTTAATTTTGTGAGAGAGAGCTTAGACTAGGTTTACATTTCCTCATTATTCACAGGGTCCCTCCCTCCCTATCCCTGTTAATTTGTAATATTCAGGACTGGACTCTCTGTGGCATGACGTAGAATTTAGGAGCACATACGCTAGATTAGAATTATTTGACTGTGCTCGTAATTTTTAGGCCACACATTCACTAACTATACGCACTATAGATCGTTCAACATTAGCCAAATTTTGAAATCAATTCTTCCCGCTAATAGAACTATCTGCTTAGGGCGTTTTTCACCTGTGCATATCATTTAGTGTAAATTTAAATTCCTTGTCTTGCATCCTGCATGAAGAACGTGAGGAGTCACTGTAAGTATTCTTCTTAAGCATGCATCATTGATTTACGTTTACATCGGCTTTTTCGGTTTCCTTCATCGAGTTTTACAACTTAGGAATTAACGGAATTGGGACTGCTCGTTAGGCGTGAATTTCTATGCTCACATAAACTTCAGTGATAACCTAATTTTAAAATCGGGACCGCTAATCAAGGTGACTGTAAATAAAATTGACCTAAAATTAACCAGTGTTTGGTGGAGAGAAACCCACTCGTTGTTTGTAAGGACAAGATCGCACACCTTAGGACAGAGCCAAAACTGAGAAATTTCACAAAGACTACTGTTTTTAAAACAATTAGCTACTTTTCAGTGAGGATCTCAGGTAGCCGTTTTACGGTCCGACTTCCCTTAGCAGAGTGGGTGGTTTAGAGGAAACCGCGGAAGGCTCCGTCCTCAAGTAACACGGGTAGCCGTTTAAACGGTCCGTACTTACACCTATACTGGTTGAGAGTAGGTGCAACTAGTTGTACGAACTCGGGACAGTCTTTGTGAAATATTTCGGTACCTAACAGCTCCGCTTAATCTTAAAGATTGTTTTGTCATTAAATTAAAACTGAAAAGATAAGCGGCTGAACCCTAACGTGCCTTCACTAGTGTTGAGTGGGTGAATCAACGTGTTTGTTTTGTGTTGGATTTGTGTGCGTAAAAGACCTTGCAATCGCAAGCAAATCGTGGTTCGCTGATCATTCCATCCCTCTTGACAAGATGTCGGCACAGTGGTCTTCTTTCCCGATCTCCACGATCATGTCCCGATATTCTTCTTCTCACACTCCTCAGGGGAGCCTGCTCTTCAAATCAGGTTCCCCGCAGCCATCATTCTCTTCCCACCCATACGTCCCACCCTATGACCACACTTCTTCTTGGACTAGCCCTCTCCCACATTCTGACAATCTTATGGATATGAGAGAGAGAGAACAGAATCGAGGATGAACAATAGAGTGATCGATATTGACAGTAGAACACGATCTCCGGTCACTATGATCTCACAACCTCTTTAACCATCCCGTACTCAAGATGACTATCCTCTTGAGTACAATCAATTTTCCTTCGACAATCCACGAGAAAACCAAAGTCAAGGAAATATAACTCATGACCAGAGCACAATGTTTACGAACAATCAATACTCTACTCGAGATTACATGCCAGAATCACGACACATGGAGAATGATTATTCAATCAATAGTCATGAGATGTTTGAGGATGAGATTGCTCGTATTAATCATAGAGCAGACACTTTAACTGAGAGAATATATTATCTCATCCAGTCCATGCAGAATTGAGAAGAAGTAAGGCCACCACCATGCGAGACATTGGATCATGACAATCAAGCACAGCCACCGCTGACCTATGACCCCCCGACTGAGCATATTACAAAAAAAACTAAAAAAATTGGAAAATTTGAAAATTCAAAAAAATTGGACAATTCTGAAATGGAAGCATTTTGCAAGAGTCTGATCTTAGAGCTTCCATTGATCAAAGCCATAGAATATGTGCCCGATCTTAAGAGATTTGTGAAGAGTCGACTGAACCCCAAAAAGACGGGCAAGAAACGATCCCGAACTGAATATCATGTCATATCTGTGGCTAGTTCTTTGGTGATGAATCATAAAATCAAAAGCCGCAAAGTCAAGCGGTTGACTCGGATCACATGTGAAATTAAGGATTCAACATTCACTCATGTTCGGTTAGACGAGGACTCCACATTAAACATCCTTCCCAAGTCCGTCTTTGACCAACTCAAACTCGGACAACTCAAAAAGACTAGGGTGATCGTTCAGTTACCCGATCGATCTACCAAAAGACTGCGGGGGATCGTTTCTGTCGTCGTAAACTTTCGAGGTAAAGAACATAAGGTGGACTTTACGGTCCTTGACATTGAGCACCCCGGAAGGATGGCTGAGTCTCCTATCATTTTAGGAAAGCCGTTCTTAGCCTCCGCTAAAATGATCGTCAATTGTGAGACTCAGGAAATCAAATTCCCGAACTCGGACCACGATGAACAAACCCCCAATGACACAACATGCTCTGAGGAAAACCAACTTGAAACCGACAGTTATATTTTACATTATCAGATATCTCCGCATGATACACTGAGACAAACCCTAGGAGAGTCAACTAAAAGACTAACTGTTGGACAAACTTCGGATTCTCACCACCCTATCACTGCTCCTAGAAAAGATTAAGATTTTGGAGCTTATGAAGATTTGGACCATATTATTGAAGATATTTGAGTGGTCCAATCTTTGAGTCGACAGTAATTCATGATATACTTGAACCATATAAGGAACGGACTCCGGAAACATCCGATGTCACCAAAATTAATGATCATTCGGAAGTGACATCAATACCCCCAGCCATAAACCACAAAATCACCAGGAACAATCTCCCTCGACCGAAGCAGTGCATGACCCTTCAAGAATTGGTCGACTATTACGGGGATTCATCTGATGAGGAACTCACGAATGCCACATCGGTTACTCAAGACAGGGAGATGAAGACTGTCCAACTTCCTCCCAATACTTCCCAAGGAAACAAACCGACCAAGAAAGTCACCTTTGACCTTAAACACCAGGTGATTTCTGAAGAGCCCTCGTCCGGTCCTGATGTGGTTCATCAGATAAGTGCAATAGGTACAACTCTGATCCATGGGCTCTTACCTCTGATCGACAAAAGTTGGAAATCCTCTGCAAACGACTACTATTCTCCTGAGGATGACTCCGACAATGGCAGATCTTCTTCATCGGCCGCCTCTTCATCGCCCTCCACACCTCCATATTATCTCCCTCCACACTCCCGCAAGAAGGTCCGTCGCAAACCTCCTTGATCTTGTACATCCGCAAATCTACCCGGTTCCCCATCTGTAATTATCCGATTATACTTAGGTTGACCTGAGCCTAAGTATAGGGGGACCGCTACCATTGTTTATGCATCGTTTCTCTTCTTTTGTTTTTGTCCCATCTATACTTCGTACGAGCTATGTCTACATTTCACTTTGTGCCATGAGGACATAGCACAAGCTAAGTATAGGGGGGGTGTTTGTATATATTTTATCTACTTTATCCATAGCTCGTACTTTAATCGTTTTTATCTAACATCGGTGATGGGTATAAGTAGCGTGTATAATACCAGTTCTTCAAAAAAACCAAAAAAAACCAAAAAAAAATCTTTTTGCATTAAAAAAATCACTCATGGTCTTGCATTTCATCAAGCATTTCATGCATTCCTTGGTTGATATATTCCTGACACATTCACCATCACTCAAGGCTTGAAGATTTTTGAGGACACTTGATTTCTGAGATCTTGAGATTCTGAGTTAGACTGCCTTAGTCATTAGGGTTTTGAACTTAATAATCCACACTTCCCTAGTTTGAAAGATTTGAGCGCTATATTGCACTCTTCATCTCTACCTTCAAAAAGAATATGATCAGCACAATCACTTTCACAAGTGCATGATTGATGAGATGAGTTGAGATATCACCTGAGGAACTAAGACTAGAGATTTGAGCTTAGACCCGATCTGATGATATTCGAGGATGGGATAAAGTTAATGAAGGCTGCAGAAAACCTGAGTGTCATCAAAACCCTAGCCAGTATGTGAACAAGATTCATATGCTATCTCTTTGATAATTGACCTAAGTGCCAGGGTCTGATGAAACTTAATGAAATTTGTTGATCAGGGTGCGCCAACTTTTGGTAAAAGCAGTGGAGCTAGCCAACAAAAGAAAAGAAAAAGAAATGTCAAAGAAAAGCTCTATCATCCAAAGTCAAATTCCAAATGAGCTTCCACCAATGGCAAGCACTCCCAAACATTTTCAAAGTGTCCACTTGGACCAAGTGTTAATTAGGACCAAGGAGTCGGGCTGACACCAAAAAAGGGCTCTGCATTGTAAATGCTACAAGTCTGGGTGTCAAAGGTATCTTAGATACTCAAAAGAGACACACCCCGGTGTACTCCCAGAAAAACAAGTGCAGACGACTCCAAATTCTCTTGACGGACACATTGATCAACAAAACAAAAATATACTTGTATCGTG
Organism: Ottelia alismoides; assembly: GCA_037367405.1. Classification (NCBI taxonomy): domain Eukaryota; kingdom Viridiplantae; phylum Streptophyta; class Magnoliopsida; order Alismatales; family Hydrocharitaceae; genus Ottelia; species Ottelia alismoides. The sequence continues at coordinate 471,104 of JAZKJV010001036.1, read as the reverse complement.
TAAAAAGGCATTCGAGAGACCCCTTGTTCCAATGTGAGGGAGAGAAAATTAGACACAATCTTATGCCCTCCATCATCTGGCTGTCCATATACACTTTCAAGTCTGACAAACTAATGAGACGGTTGACTGAAGCAAGGATAGACTTATTCCCTAGTGTTGAGGATTAGGTCTAGAGGAGGATCTTTGGAACTGGAACTTTGAGTGATACCCCGACTCGACTCTCATGAAATGTAGTACACTTAAGTTCATATCCTTATATTATATGTACAAACAGAGAGTCTGAAAATTGGAGAAGTTGGATTCCTTTTGATTAAAGCTTGGTTGAGCTTAGAATTTTAGGATCACTCAAATTAAGGGTCTTCTATGAATTAAGCCTTGAAAATTCACATGCACAGTCATGGATGTATTCAACTAAGTCATTCATTCAAGCTCGGGGACAAGCATGGTTTAAGTATAGGGGTATGATGAATCTCGTATTCATCATGCTAAAATTGGTTATTAGGCTATGTTCCCCATCATGCACTTGTAATTAATCATTAATAGAGCATTATTAGCATGCATACATGTGTAAATAATATCCGCATTAAAATCCCAAGAGTAAAAAGCCGCTAACTTCTCACATTTTTAATTAATTCATCCTAACTCCAATTGACCCCAAGCCACCTCCATTGTGTAGATATTACTAACCTTATTAAATAAAAAATACAAAAAAATACTAACTCGAATAAGTGTCAAATAATCCCAAAGTCTAATTTCACAACTGACGGACTAAAACGAGCATATCTCCCTCATACAGTGTCCGATTTTGGTCTACTCACTTTTAAAGTACTCCATTTTCAAATACCTTCAAAACAAGATAAATTTCGTAAAATTCAGAGCTCATCTGTGAAAGTTGGGTTTTGGGCCTCTTTTGCGCATTTTGACCTTTTGCTATTTTCGACCTAAGTTTTCATGTACATAACTAACTCTATTAATTTTATTTCTTCTTCATTATTATTCTTTGATGAAAGTTTTATTAAGCAACACAAAAATCTAAATCCAGATCAAAACTGAAATTAAAGAAACTGACCGAGTCCAAGTGCTCGTTGTGAGTCTGTACAAAAGTTGTGTGTTTCTGACTTCTAGTTTATTTCCCTATTTTCTTATTTACTAAAAATCCAAAAAAATTATAATAGTATGTAAATAACTATCTTGTATATTATATTAATTTTTCTAGATTTTTATCCTCTCTAAAAATACCAAAAAAATTATAAAACTCTAAAAATGCGGTTTTCTATACACATGGAGAACCACCAAAAAGACCACTTCGCACAGATGACCTCATTTGCTCACAGGTCCTTCATGAAAGTTGTAGATCTCGTCGAGACGAACAATTTCGTGAAGGAAATTTTTTGATCCGAGGTCTTCTTCTATCTCTTTTCCCTATACAAAGTTGAATTTTTTTGGGAGCGCCACGTGGCAGCCCCTGGGTGTGCCACGTGGCACCCCGACTCTCTGTCATGATCAACCCTAGGTCACGTGCCCAGCATGTGACCTGCCCCCTCCCCTTCCTCCGTTCACCTTCTTCCCCTGTAACGCCCACGCCTTCCAGCCGTTGTCCACCACCATCACTCCTCCTCCATCGGCCATAACTCCTCCCCCTTAGTCGTTACTTATCTAGCCATCTATAAAGACACTCCATCGGCCGGCGCCACCACCTCACCTCGCACCTCCGCACGCCATTGACGGAGCAGCCGCTCCTCCGCGCCTCCTCCACCCAGCTCGCACCCTTCGTCACTGCTCAGCCGTGGGACGACCGAGCTCTGCCACTGCGCCTCCCGTGCCCCACCGCCACCGCCTTGCGTGGGTCCCCGAGCCTCCGCCCTCGGCCGTACGACACCACCATCTCGCCCCACCGTCGCAGCGAACGTCGCACCTGCGCGTAAGGTCCCGCCAATGGCTCCTCCTCCATTCGTCCTCCGCCTTCGCGCGGAGGCGCCGCCTCGACCACCCTCCGCCTTGATCGCCCTGTGCCAGTCGTGTGTCGACCGGCCTAGAGCCAGCCGACCGTTCCCCGCCGCCCCAGCTGTACAGCGCTGCCCTCCGCGCCTCGCTCCAGCCGCCGTTGGATTGGGCCGAGGCCCTTGATCCAACGGTGCAGGGGCTGCCACGCCTTCCTGCCCTAGCCTTGAGGCTCAGGTCCCCGAGCCTCCGCCCCCGAGCCGCAGCCTCCACCTCCAAGCCTAGGCGCACGTGCTTTGCACGTGCGTTTGTGGGCAAATTGCATCAAAGGCCCTGAAAGTTTCAGAAATTACATTTATACCCCCGCCTGGGGTAAAATACATCCGAGCCCTTAAAGTTTTTATTTATTACAGATAAGTCCTCCCAGGGACCTCTTTACAAAGAAAACTTTATTTTATTTACATTTTAGTCCCTGAAACTTCATGTCATCAGATCTTTTTCATACGAACTCCGTTTTGAGCATATAATATGTCATTTTGAAGCTATTTTCATGCTCTACAACTTAGCATAATTTGTGGACAGATCTGAGGGCATTTATTGAGAATTATTATTGAGGATATCTGTTGAGATTTGCGGGGGCATTTTGACTTGAAAATTTTGACGACTTATTTTGCAGGGCTTTGATTTATGCAATGATGAAATTAATTTCAGATCTGAGGACTTAAATTTTGCAGGGGTTAAATCAAGGAGATTTATTAGGCTTATTAACTTGTGAACTGCAAACATTTCTTGAGAATATAATTTGAAGAATTTTGGAGATAAAATCATTGCAGGATTAATCTGATAGCCTGTACTTGCATCAGGGATTAATTTGATACATCCCACTGGATTTGATATTATTTGATTTGTGATTTCATTTTGCGGTTATTGATTAATCTTATTTGGATTAAAATCACTGAATCGTAGATCCGATGCTTCATTTTCCCTGTATATTTCTTCGCATTTGCATCTCATTGCATTGTACAATTTATCAACACAAGAATTAATCGAGCATTAAGTTAGTTATTTAATTTGATTCGAAACCACGCAATTAAAAATCTCCGTTCCCTGTGTTCGACCTTGGTAGACTTGCCAAGTAAAAATACTCCACAACATTCAAAGATTGTGGTATTTTGATCGACCGAAATTTGCCTCCTATACTACAATTCATCATTATTAAAGAGGTGGATTTTGCGTTCATCAGGTACACGACTCGAACCCCAAATGTCAACATGCAATAACTCAAAAGGGAAGCGACTGCTCCTAGACTCACGACTAAGGAAAGTAGACCTGTGATGCTTTCCCAACTGACAAACGTCACACTGAAAGGAAGGCTTGGGTGAAATCTGGGGCAAGATATGACGTAGTTTCTGAAGAGGGAGATGACCAAAACGCAGATGCCAGGTAAATCGAGAAGCAGATCCACCGGACTGAGATGAGACACCAGCATAGGATGTGCGAACCAACCGATAAAGTCCATCATGCTCACGGCCACAACCAATCACCTTGCCCGTAAGAATGTCCTGAAAGATAAGAGAGGACGTGTCAAATATAGCTCGACAATGCAAATCCTTCGTAAGCTGGCTAATAGAAAGCAAGTTCATCGAAAAATCTGGACCATGTAAAACATTCAACATGCGAACGGAGGGTGGCAAACTGATCTCCCCCTGCCCAATGATGGGGGAATGAGTGCCATCTGCTATCACTACCGATCTCCCTTGAGAAACCTCCCTGTAGGATGTAAACTTATCTCTGTCTCGAAAAAGATGATGTGTCGCACCAGAGTCCAAGATCCATTCTGAAATATTCAGATTGTGACATGAAGTAAATGCGTAAACGCTACCTGAAGAGCTCGCCATGGCTGACGTGATGGCAGAGGCTGAAGCTACGATGTCAGAGTGCCCTCCCGGCGAGTCAGTAGAGGCAGGAGGCATGATATCCCGCAATCGGGCAACAAGATCTTCAAACCTCTGGTCGGAAGTAGATGGCGGTGTAGGGGCAGCATGCTCGGCTACACGTGCAGATGCAGGGAAACCATGCTTAGAATAGCATGTGTCTTCCGTATGACTCGAGCGATGACAGAAGGAGCATGGCTGACGAAAGCGACCGCCTCGACTACGAGGTCTACAGCTAGGAAAGGAGGAAGCACCTCTGCCACGTGACGCAGCCATTGCCGAGGGAGGTGGCGTAGACGCAGAGGAGGGAACCGAGATTCGGCTTAGTCGCCGATACACTTCCTCCACTGAAGGAATAGTCGCATCTGCCAATATTTGTGAGCGAGCTGCATCATATTCCGGGTCTATTGCCGCTAGTAAGACCCCCACCATTATAGCATTCCGGAACGTCTTCTGCTGCTCAGGGGTCGCGGTCAGGGGAATGATGCTGTAGAGCTTCTCAAACATCCCACGTAGAGATGTATACAACGAATGCAATGGGCGGCCATTCTGCTTGATCGTAAAGATGTCATGCTGAAGTTGAAGAATCTTCGTTTCGTTCTTCATCTGCGAGTACATTGCTGCAAGAATATCCCACATGGCCTTAGCCGTGGGCTGGTGTAGAATCGAATGAAACCGGAACGCCAGTCCATAGTGGTGGGCCCAATCCGCTCTCGCTCGCCGCTACTAACGGGGTCTCGGTTGATTTCCCTTCCTTTAGCTACTCAGATGCTTCAGTTCGCTAAGTTAGAAAAGTCCAAAGAGCGCAGACAGGACACGGAGCTTGGATACGGTTTCCCGATCGGAGATCCATGGATCACAGACGTCGATCTCCCCATGGCCTTTCACCTCTGAAAGCGTCCTTCCTTCTCAATGCCCGGGCATCCATCCAATGCTTTCGATAGCGCATACCAATGCTGCAGTGAACACCAACCCAATCTCGATCATGTTGCAAGAGCAAGCTCCCCAACCCTTCTTAACGCTTGCGCTTGATATGGCTATCGCGTATATTATATATAGAAGGATTCAGAAACTGGCCCAGATATATAGTGAGAGGCCCCCTGTCGAGTCGGAGCTTGAAGCCTAGGCGACTCCATTTACGTAGAACATCGTTGGCTATCTCCATTGTCAGAGTGCCCGAAAGCCAGACCTTGGCATACGAATCATCAGCCTCCCATGAAGCGTAAATCCTTGTCTTCTCCTCCGGCTCTTCTTCGATAAGAATGTGCTTCTTACCATTGGACTTCATCAGGCTCATGAATTGCATTGCCCAGAGCTCGTAATTCGTCCCATCCATCTTGACTATAGGCGCTGGATCCTTGAATGCGCCAATGGAGGGCATATCAACCTTGTTGTCTGACATATTGCCGGAGAAGAAGAGCTAGGGCTTGTAGACCAACGAGGAATTGTCTACATAGACTTGAAGGGGTATGAGTGCCTATGTAGACTTACGCACTCACACCCATGAATGGAAGAAGTTGTTGGCACCGAGCTTGTGGTCCTTTGACGTACACGTTAGGGGCGACACAGAAGAAGGTTGGCCGGCGTTGAGGGGGCCACGACGTGGAGGGGTCGGCATGGAGGGGTCGTGGAGGGGCCGGCATGGAGGGGTCGTGGAGGGGCCGGCATGGAGGGGTCGTGGAGGGGCAGCGTGGAGAGGCAGGCGACGTGGAGAGAAGGGGCCGTCGGCGTAGAGAGAGGGGCCGATGGCGTGGAGAGAGAGAAGGGGAGGGGGCGGCGTGGAAAGGGGGCTAGGGTTAGGGTGGCTCTGATACCATGTTGTAGGAAATGAAGAACTTGTTTATTCCAGGAAACCCTAGGCTCTCTTATATATAGGAAGCCTATGGGTAAATTGCATAAGACGGAACAATAAACAATAAGCATGACACATAAGTACATAAATACTAGAAATATCTCTACAGAAGGGGGTGGACTTTTCAATCTACTTTTTTAAATTTAATTCCCGATGTGTCCTCAAAATTAACGTAGTTTGCGTTGAGGATGGACGGCAAGTAACTCGAGGAGTACAAGTGATAGAATGACAAGAAGTCGGGGGCATAACTAATATTCCCGAAAAGAGAATGACATAACATGTATTAGAATATCCCAGAGGAGCACAACTACAACTGATAAAAACTCTTATACCTTTATGGTCAATGTAGTATGACTTTTTAACTTATATAAACATAGTAAACTACAAGAAATAAGATAAAGGGTAACGTTCCAGCGCCGGAAACGTCGGGAACTGAAATCGTCAAGAGAGGTAAAATATTTTTAACTACTAAAAAGGTCCGTCGGTGCCTCCTCTTCTCCCATCAGCAAGTTGTTGAATTAGCAAATGTTTAGCATCTAAATTGGGAGCATGGTCACAGTTTGTAATATTAATCTCTTGGCCATCATGTCCAACAGTTCGATTGCTCCTTGATTTTGTAGTCGGAATCAGTGATTGATCAGCAGTCAGCATAGCCCCTTGGACTTGGTTACGTGCATATGCAAATGCAAGGAGATGATGAAGATGAACTACTCCGTTGGTGGTATTGATGGTAGGATTTCACACAAGTATGCAACATACGATCCTTTCCCTTTCGTTGGCGCTTCTAGAGATCTCTTTACCAGTATGATATGAAGCTCGAGAAGAGGATGGATGCGGATGACTCATCCAGGCTGAGGCTACATGCCATTAAGATACGACGCAGTGGAGTCAAACACATTCCGACCGGATCCTCTGCTGCACGTGCAGCAGGAATCTGCTGTAACCCGGAAGGACGCCCGAGCTGCTTGATCAACGAGCTGGAGTTTTGTAGGCCCTTACCGTGTGAACCGCTGCAGATCCCTGCTGCACAGCAGAGGATCCGCTCCCTAATGCATGCTGCTTCCATGGCTCTAGCTCTGCCCGTGGGAAGACCGGGATCTCGCAGTCATAGCTCCCAGTCATGATGGAGTTGTTGTCACAGTCAGGTAGTAGTTGTTGGTAATGGTGTAGGCACCAATTCGTTGTTCTTCACGGCTGTCACTAACGTCATCAGCTCTTCGAAGTCCTCTATCTGCATTCAGAATTTCTTTATCAGAAACACGAATCGTCTAGAACATAATTTTCTGATAATTAATTTCCACTCTAGGAACAGGAAAACGCTGATAAGTTTTCTCAGTGTTGGTCGGTATAAAAAGGCAAAATCAACCTGCTGGATAAACAGAGTCCGTCACCTTCAAAATACTGGCATAATTAATTTGGTCATTAGCAAACAGGGGAGAACAATATACGAGGTGAGCCTCACGTCGTAATTAAAGCGTGCTCTTATATCATTTCTATTCGCAGACACACGTATAAATTCTATTCTCCTTAAAAAAAGATATAAATAGTTGAATATGATAAAAAATATACATACAGAATAACAGCGTCTCATTGCTTCTGAGCACTACAATTCTCCACGTTGCAGATTTTCAATTCGTCGTCTAAGTTTGAAGAATTCCATCCACATTGCCGCAAGAATATATATGCCTTGACCTCAGAATAGAAACTTTTAAATAAAGAATATTAAACTCTCCTGCGGCATCCTTAATAACATAATATCAGATGTTTATACGGGCATCCATAGTACTAGATTTCGGATGAATGAGGAGTGGAGGGGTGTTCATCCACCACGGGCTCATTGAAAACGAGTATCTGTGGCTGCTGGCAGCTTCAAAAACCTTCCAAAGAATCTCATGAAATAACCTCAACTGCTGCTTGCAGCTACCAAATCCTCCAGAAGATGGAGGAGAAGATCCGTCCCGCAACCATCATCCCCACCTCACCTTCCGAACCTCCACTACTCCTCCTCCATATAGTCCGTCTCAATGCGCACAAGCTCTTCCTATGTATCTTCTTCCTTTCTTCTCCGCTCCTGCTTCCACGTTCTCTCGCCGCAGAAATGGAGTCGTTTCACTACCTCGATTTCAAGGATTCTGCCGGCATTTGCTTCCAAGGAAATGCCACTGCAAAGGAGACAGGTGCAATCCAGCTGAACGTAAAAGATCTCGATGGAAGCGTGGGACTGGCCTACTACTGCGAGCCGATCCATCTATGGGATCCCACCACCCACCAGCTAGCCAACTTCACCACCACCTTCACCTTCGGAGTCGGCAGTATTACAGGCACCACTCGAGGCGGCGGTGTAACCTTCTTCCTATCCGAGGATCCCACAATCCCACAGGGTGGGAGAGGTGATTACCTCGGCCTCGAGAACGGGCAGAACGGAGCGGTTCCAACCAGCAGTCGTTTCGTCGCCGTCGAATACGACAGTCGGGCTAACAATTGGGATCCTGCCGATAGCCCTTGTCACGTGGGCATCGACATCAATTCGCTTGAGTCCGTCAAGGTTGCAAAGATGTGGGAGGACGTTTTCATTCCTGGTCCCCAAGGTAAAGCTCAGGTTGCCTATAATTCCATCTCAAAGTATCTCATGGTCTCTCTCGAGTACAACCAGACCTTGTATCGGTTGTCCCACATGGTTGACCTCAGGAGTGAATTGCCGGAACGGGTTTACGTTGGCTTCTCGTTGGCCACAGATAAATCACAAGATCCTAAGAACATTACGTCCTGGTCATTTGCATACTCTACTTTGGACACCCCCAAAGAACCTCCACCACCTCCCTCTGCAACCCCGTTTAAGACTAACAGCAGCAGTAACAACAGCGAGGGAACATCCACAAAGAAGAAGACTGGCATATTAGTAGCGGTTATTACTGTTCCTTTGCTGATTATACTAACCACTGGAATTCTTTATTTCTTCCTCTGTAAATTTAAGAGCGCAAAAACTTATATCGAAGTTGGTGGGGAAATACTTCTCAGTCGGAATGCGTCTCTCAAGGAGAAATATGAAGATAGTTGTCCTCGGCACATTCCACTGAAGAATCTTGCTGCCGCTACGGGTGACTTCGACAAAAGCCAACGGCTCGGCAAGGGGGCATCCGGCGAAGTCTATCGCGGATTCTTGAAAGATTTGAACCAGGAAGTTGCCATTAAGAAGATAGCGAAATACTCCAAGCATGGTGAAAAGGAGTTCGTGGCCGAAGTCGCGACCATTAGTCGGTTGCAACATCGCAATCTAGTGAAGCTTATTGGCTCCTGCCACGAAGGAGATGAGCTAATCGTTGTTTACGAGTTCATGCCTAATGGAAGCCTCGATCGTCACCTTTTCGACAACGACGAGGTAATCTCATGGCCTAGGAGGCGCAATATCGCCGTTGGGTTGGCGTCATCTTTGCAATATCTCCACGAGGAGCTAGACAGATGCATTGTGCATAGAGACATCAAGCCTGGCAACATTTTGTTGGACAGTGAATTCAACGCAAAGCTCGGAGACTTTGGACTAGCACGGATAGCAAAGCATGGATCGGCTTTGCAATCGACGATGATGGCAGGGACGATGGGTTACATGGCACCAGAGTACTTCATCACAGGCAAAGCAAGCAAGGAAACAGACATTTATAGCTTCGGAATTGTTGCGCTTGAGCTCGCAAGCGGTAGGAGGGCATTGGAGCCTAAAGTAGAAGGGAGGGAGGCATTAGTGCACTGGATATGGGAGCTCTATGAGAAAGGCTCGATAATGGATGCGATTGACAAGAAGCTTGGAATGGCGTTCGATAAGAGTGAAGTCGAACGATTGATAATGGTTGGCATGTGGTGTGCGCATCCAGAAGCTCATTGCCGTCCATCCTTCAGGCAAGTAATATCAGCTCTAAACTCTGAGATTGCAGTCCCTGATTTAAATAGAAACCCATTTAGCACAACACGACTACCATGTACGATGATATCGGGCATGTCATCTTCTACAAAATCTAGCGATGATTGGAGAAACAACGATGGTGGAAAAAGGAACAACTCGCACGTGACTACTTCCACGGGTTCTTCCGGCTAAGGATGGATTGAAAGATTTTGTAATTGTAATTCTATTGTTTTCTACCATGGATTCCCTCGTTCTCTTCTTTTCATGTCTTTAGAAAGGGGGAGTGTTACTTTCGCGAGTTGATTTACTTTTTCTTTGATGTTTCTACTCGGGGCATATAATTGCTAAAGTCCTTTGTGGTGTATAATTATCTCTGCCTCATTTAAACTTGTTCAAGGGAAGATGGTGTTAATATTCAAGCACAAAAGGATTAGTAAATAACAGAAAGGATCGTAAACTATATAGAATTACTAATGATATATCAACATATATAACTTTCATATGTAATTTCTAATATAAAAAATTACTTAGCAACAGATAATATTCGTCACTACATATTTAGCAAAGACTATTTAGTGAAGGATTTTAAAATAAACATCGTTACAGATCCAATTTGTTGTGGTGACATGTCGCACACATAGCATCGGCATTTTACTGATACTGCTAGAATTTGTGAAGATGACTATGAAATTCAAGTTTTTCATAAAACAAAGATTTGTAATGTTCTTTAGTCAACAAATAAGATGGAAATACACACTTATTGGTTAAAATATATCTTTATATCCAAATTTGGCGTTGTATCGACATCACTCACCGTACGTGTTTATATCACTACAAGAAAATGATCTAAGGCAACGAATAATTTAATATTCATTGACATCTCTTTTGTAGTTAAATATATAACAACACTATTTGTTGCTTACTTCTTTAAGTTCGCAATGAATAATGGTATTCGTAGCTATATTCCTCTTAACGAATCATATAACAACTATTATTCGTTACCGTTTTCTTCTAATCATTGCTAAATTTGGTAACGATTTGTGTGAATTTTAATGAATAATTTAACAAAAAAATCGTCGTTATATGGACCTTTAAAAACGAATATGATATTTGTTGCTAATTACAAGTACAAAAGATGATTTGGTAACGAATAATATTCGTTGTTATAGCTTTAACATCGGACGATATGGCAACGAATATTTAAACTGTTCATTTCCTTAGGTTCAGTTTCTTGTAGTGTATGCAGTACCATGTAAGCCTTGTAATTAGAAGCTTGGTGATGAATCTTCATTCCATCACCTTTATTCTTTCATTTTAGCTTTAAATCCCTAACTAAATACATTTAAATAGCATTAATTTGTGTAAAATAATACATATTATTTAACCTCTAAATACTATACGAATACATATATTTAATTCTAAAATAAAATAATAAAGAAAAAAGAAAAACAAATGAAGTGTCAAAGACACTAAATAACCCGAGATCCCGAGGACCAAGTCAATATTGACTTGGTCGACCAAGAATTTAGTAGGCGGTGATAGGGCCAACGAATCACCAATAAATACACTTAAAACCCTAATTCTATTCTTCAATATATAGCCACATACACCATATTTTATTTTCTATTTTATACACCTCAAATAATAAAAAATGTCAACTTGAACATTGTACATAAAAATGTATAGAAAAATACCAAAATAAATGCACACTAAAGTAACACAAAGTGTAACCGAGACACATAGATGAAAAGGCAACAAATAAAACTTCACATACTTGTATCTTCCCATATGAAAATCCTCTAAACTCATCTTTATTATTCTTAAAATTAAATCTAATGAAGCTGGTTTCATTAAAAATAGAGTTACGATGCAAAAGTCAACTTGGGTCTCCACTGTCTCATATACATGGTTATTTTATTCAATTTGTTTATTCTTTGCATTTTTCTTTCTTACATTTTTATATATTTTAATATATTATTTGAAAAATATTAAAATATAAACATAAAACAAAAAAATATAAAAATAAATATTGTATTAAAGTATAGTATATTATACCTATAATATATACCTTTATTTATTTAATTTTATAAATAAATAAAAATTTAAAACATGTGTATATATATATTTATATATATTATAAATATATAAAATATGTAAATATAATAATAACATATAAAATATAAAATAAAAATAATATACCTAAAATATAGGTAAATATACCTATGTTTAGACTTGTAAAAAGTAGCATCTAATAAATGAGCACGAGTTTAGGATCAATTAAGTAAATAAATCGATTCTAAAAATTGTAGGTGCGATCCATTGAACCTCTAGTCATAGTTGATTCACATGTGTTTCTCACAATAATTTGATAGGAGTGAACTTTTACTTGAATCATGTGAGCTCAAAATCAATATGGTATTGAGGAAGGAGACTTGGGTTGGAGACTGATCGATCCTGCACATGAAAAATGAACAAAAATAGATGATAACAGACGACGCGACCAATGAAAGATAACTTCTTGAATCCAATATCAAAATCTGATTTCATTGTTGTTCTTGAACCAACTGGATCAATCATAACATAAGAAGGTGAAATCAAGGGAAATCCTTTCTATTTGAGAAGTTGATACCATGAAAATCTTCCACGCATGGTACTTCCCAAGATCAACTACCAAATCAAGAGTTCTCGCTTTGGCACTACCAATGATGTTCGTCATTTGCATCAGTAAGTGCAGCTGTAAGGAATTTTTCGAGGTGAAGCACATTGTTTTGAAATTCATGATTGCATGCCGTTTATCATATTTTATTTCTCATCCAAACCTCCATCACCACTACACATTCTCACCGCGAATTCCACCTCCTTGACGTCGTGACACCGTGTGTGGAGGACCTGTGTCCCTCAACATAGCTACCTTGTAAACGTAACAGAAAGGATCCTATGTTTTAATGGGTATTACAATAGAGGTGTTTTAATCTCCATTTTTTTACGATTTTGATTTTGTTTTTCCTTAATGATAAAAAATTTGATTTTTTAAAATGGAATTTAAGTTGCTTTAATGTTGATCGGATATTTGACCATTAAGATGAAATAACAAACGACATCGGATTTGAGTGAAATTTAAAGAATACATGGAACATTAATAGAAGATATAATCCATAAGATTGGATTTTCAAAATCAAAATCGCAAGAAAAATGAAAATTACAACACCTCGTCTGTAATATCTACCCATTACAACAGAAGATCCTTTCCCATGTAGATGTTCTGACTAATTCTACCTCCTTTAGCATAATCATAAACAACCCATATGGAGGTGCTATAGGAGACCGTCGGTGGTCCGTCTAAGCCAACAAATCGCCACTTCGAACTTCAACGTCGCATCTATACGGTTCATGATATTTCAAAATTCATGTTTAAAAATATAATAACATTTTCCTATTATTCATATTTTAAAATGGGAAATACATGTAAATACCTATACAAAACAGTAATTGAAGTTTTGCATCTCTATTCACAGAATGACAAAAAAGGAAATAGGGAAATGGGCCTCCGTGAAGTAATTGTCCTTGAAAAACAGATTTACATAGTTTATATATACAGAACAGTAGTAGTGCCTCATTGCGTCCGAGCATTACAGTTCTCCACATTATAGAATTTGAAGTTGAAGTCGTCTTCTAAACTTGTAGAATCAGAAACATTTGTTGTGACGTTCACTTAATTGGACATCGTTGTCCAAATAATAAGGGTAAATTACAATTTGGGTCACCATCTATGAGTCCGATCCCAGAATGGGTCCTGATCTTTAAATTGTAACGATTCGGGTCCCAGAGTCATTAATGTAAGGAAATTCTTGGGGGCTAATGACGAGTATGTCCTTGTTTAAAAGTTGAAACCCAACCCCCATTCCCTTCCCAACAAGGACATATTCGTCATGAACTCCAAAATTTCCATTTCCTAAATGTTCATGGGACCCGAATCGTTATAATTTGAAGATCGGAACTCATTCTGGTATCGGACTCATACATTAGTACCCAAATTATAATTTACCCAAATAATAACGAGGTGGTCCGCCGCATGAATATACCAGATTAAACGTTTCATACAACGCATATTAAATTATCCTGCGGCAGCTGTAGCAACATAATATCATATTAAGTAAATTACACAGAAATCTCTAAATTATACACTTGATTTAAATGTTGTACGTGATCTTTAAAAGATATAACAATATACTACCCAATTTCAAACATTTGTCCCAGCGTGGTTCTAAGCTGTTTTGATTTAAAGAAATATTTTTGAAATCGAACTGGACATCGAACCGAAAATCTTATCGAAATGGTTGGATCGGGTTGAACCATGTAATCAAATCGATTTAACCGGATGATGACGTCATCATTATTTAAAATTAGATTAAATCGAATCGTGAAAAAAAGTGGTTGAACATGCTAATCAAACCGAAATGAAATAAAATATATAAAATATACACTTAAATATACTTGAAATATAAACAAAATACGAAGATAATGTATATATTTCATAATACACATAAAGTATTTTTTTCATACAGCATCAAATATCATACATATCATATATATATTATTTAGACTAATGCTATTTAACATGATAATAATTTAAGTATAATTAAAACTCAATCCATGCAAAAAGTTGTATTAGTATAATTAGTTAGAAGTTCAAAATAAGTACTAAAGGTCATGGGTCCAATTCTTACTATTAGCAATTTTTTTAATAACTTAAAAATTAAATGCGACTCAACTTTGGTTGAACCTGGTTAAATCGAGACAAAAAATATGTTGAATCGGACGAGTTAATTAAAATTTGAATAACTGAACCGAACCGGCATAAATCGGTTAACCAAACCAGTTTAGGCCCGTTTCACCGGTGGACCGGTCGGGTTAACCAGCCGGTGTGGTTTTCAAAACATTGATTTAAGGTTAGAAAGACCAAACTATCAACTAGATTTCAATAGGTAAGGACCACATTGATAAAAATCTTAGAGATCGAGTACTACATTATTACATTTCAAAGTTTATGTATATAATTGAAATCAGGTGGGAGGATAGTTTATCAATTTTTTTGTAATTTACTCTATTCAGATTTCAGATGGTGGTCATCCACCATGGGCTCGTTGAAAACGAGTATTTGTGGCTGCTGGCATATTTTAAAAAAATCCTAAAGAAATAATCTCAAATGCTCTGCGTGAAGCTACCGAATCCTCCATAGGTGCTTGGAGAAGATGGAGAAGAAGATCCATCCCTCAATCGCCATCCCCACTTCTCCCTCCAAACCTCTCCACCACCTCTACCACCACCACATTGTTCATTTCGATGCGCAGAAGCTCTTCTCGTTGATCATCTTCCTCTCTTCTCCGCTCCTTCTTCCACGTCCTCTCGCGGCCGAAATGGCATCCTTTCACTACCTTGATTTCAAGGACTCTTCAAACATTTGCTTCCAAGGAAATGCCACTGCAAAGGGGACGGGTGCAATCCAGCTGAACGTAAAAGATCTCGATGGAAGCGTGGGGCTGGCCTACTACTGCGAGCCGATCCATCTATGGGATCCCACCATCAACCAGCTAGCCAACTTCACCACCACCTTCACCTTCGGAGTCAGCAGTATTATAGGCACCGCACGCGGAGGCGGTGTAACCTTCTTCCTATCCGAGGATCCGACGATCCCACAGGGTGGGAGAGGCGACTATCTCGGCCTTGAGGATGGTCGGAATAACGTGGTTCCAAACAGCAGCCGTTTCGTCGCCGTCGAATTCGACAGTCGGGCTAACAATTGGGATCCTCCCGATAGCCCTTGTCATGTGGGCATCGACATCAATTCGCTTGAGTCCGTCAAGTTTGCGAAGATATGGGATGACGTTTTCATTCCTGGCCCCCAAGGTAAAGCTCATGTTGTCTATAATTCCATCTCAAAGTATCTCATGGCCTCTCTCGAGTACAACCAGACCTTGTATCGGTTGTCCCACATGGTTGACCTTAGGAGCGAATTGCCGGGGCGGGTTTACGTCGGCTTCTCGTTGGCCACGGATAAATCACAAGATCCTAAAAACATCACTTCGTGGTTATTTGGGTACTCTACTTTGGATACCCCCAAGGAAGCTCCACAGCCTCCCTCTGCAACCCCGTTTGAGCCCAACACTAGCGAGAATAACCTCGAGGGGACATCAACAAAGAAGATTGGCATATTAGTAGCGGCTATTGTTGTTCCTTTCCTGATTATATTGGTCACTATAATTCTTTGTTTCTTTCTCTATAAACTTAAGAGGGCGAAAAATTATATGGAATTTCGGAGGGAACAGAATGCGTCACTCAAGGAACATGAAGATGGTTGTCCTCGGCACATTCCATACGCACATCTTGCTGCCGCTACGGGCGACTTCGACCAAAGACAACGGCTCGGCAAGGGGGCATCCGGCGAAGTCTATCGCGGATTCTTGAAAGATTTGAACCAGGAAGTTGCCATTAAGAAGATAGCCAAATACTCCAAGCATGGTGAAAAGGAGTTCGTGGCCGAAGTCACGACCATTAGTCGGTTGCAACATCGCAATCTAGTGAAGCTTATTGGCTCCTGCCACGAAGGAGATGAGCTAATCGTTGTTTACGAGTTCATGCCTAATGGAAGCCTCGATCATCACCTTTTCGACAACAACGAGGTAATCTCTTGGCCTAGGAGGCACAATATCGCCATTGGGTTGGCGTCGGCTTTGCAGTATCTCCACGAGGAGCTGGACAGATGCATTGTGCATAGAGACATCAAGCCTGGCAACATTTTGTTGGATAGTGAATTCAACGCAAAGCTCGGAGACTTTGGACTATCACGGATTGCAAACCATGGATCGACTTTGCAAACGACGATGATGGCAGGGACGATGGGTTACATGGCACCGGAGTACTTCATCACAGGTAAAGCGAGCAAGGAAACAGACGTTTATAGCTTCGGAATTGTTGCACTTGAGCTCGCAAGCGGGAGGAGGGCGTTGGAGCCTGAAGTAAAAGGGAGGGAGGCATTAATTCAAAGGATATGGGATCTCTACGAGAAAGGCACGATAATGGCTGCGATCGACGAGAAGCTTGGGATAGCATTCGACAAGAACGAAGCCGAGCGACTGATGATGGTTGGCATGTGGTGTGCGCATCTCGATGCCGATAACCGTCCATCCTCCAGACAAGTAATATCAGCTCTAAACTTTGAGATTGCAGTACCTGATTTCGATGTAAACCCATTTAGAACAACACCGTTACCATGTACGATGATATCCAGCATGTCATCTTCTACAATATCCAGCGATGATTGGAGAAACACCAATGGTGGAAAAAGTAACAACTCGCACGGAACTGCTTCCATGGGTTCTTCCAGCTAAAGGTGGATTGCAAGATTTTGTAACTGTAATCTTGTTGTCTTCTGCCATTTGGATACCCTCGTTCTCTTGTTTCATGTCTAGAGAAGTTCTGAGGGCTACTTATGAGAGTTGATCGTTTACTTTTTCATTGTAACAATTTGACATGTTTCTACTCGGGGCATATTTGCTGAAGTCCTTTGTGGTGCTCTTTTCTTATGAGTTTTGTCATCATATTGTACGATTATCTATGCCTCATTGAAACAAGTTCAAGGAAAGGATATCGTTAAAGATATTTACATCCACAATTTTGAGTAATTTCGTAATTACCCCAGAAATCCTCTATAATCACGAATTACATCCAGGATATTGAATAGTGATTAACTCTTACATTCATAACCATGTGTTAACTTCCATCTAAATTTCCTCTAACTATGATAATATCCGTCAAGTATTTTACATTTTATACACCTTAAATTTCTATTATTTACGAATGGCCAGTTCCTTTCCTCCAACCAGCAACCCCCACTGACCTCCTCCTCCTATAGCCAAGGAACCCCTCCGCCCCCGTCGATGTCCTCTACCGATCTCCCCTTCCTCCTGACCACCTCCTCCTCCCGGCATTGCCGTCAAAGCGACCTGCCTGGAAGCGCCCCCTGGCCCCTCCCTGCCTCCAACCCCTTCCTCCCGACCACCTCCCCCTCCCCTCGACGACACCTTCTCCTCCCCTTCCGTCTGCAAGTGCCCCGCCTTCCCCGCCCTCCTGGAAGCCCCCCCGCCTCCCCTCAACGACACCTCCTCCTCCCCTCTTGCCTAGAAGTCCCCCACCTCCTCCTCCCCTTTCGCCTACAAGTCCACCCTATCCCTCCCCCTCCCCACATCCCCTCCCGGCCTCCAACCCCTTCCTCCCGACCACCTCCCCTTCCCCTCGATGACTCTTCCTCCTCCCCTTCTTCCTACAAGTCCCCCGCCTTCCCCGCCACCCTGGAAGCCCCCCTTCCCCCGAATCCCCTCGACGACACCTCCTCCTCCCCGCCCGCTTGGAAGCACCCCCCGCCTCCCCTTGATGACACCTCCTCCCCTCCCACCTGCCACCAACATGCGATAGTTCTCCTCATGTAGCTGCAATACATCAGAGGCTTATTCCTCAATAGAGTAGGCATTCACCTCTGGTGCGTGAGAGGAGCGATGGCAGCGTCGCTCGTATGCCTCCTAGGCCATGTAGGCAACCTCCATGATGATCTCAATGACTTCGAGGGAGTGGAGAATCCCCCCGGGCCACCATGGTGGGAGGCCACCATCGCCTCTATGTTGATCGAGTTGTGTCGTACCCGAAGGGATGGGGACAGATTGGTCACCCCCAAGCCTCACCCCGACAGCCATCGCCTCCTGCTTGGGAGTCCCCCATTGATGATGGAAGCCGACCTACCGCGTCCTGCCTGGAAGCATACCTCCCCCGGGCCCATGCTACCCTCGACCCCCGCAGTCATCCTCACCATCGTTAGCCCCTCCCTACAAGACCCCCCAATCCATCGTGGAAGCCTTGCAATGCTTGCAAGTTTTTTTTCTTTTGATTAATCGTAGTCATTAGATCGTGGATCGGTTAGATTAACTTGCTCATATGGTTGAGTTAAGGAAAAAAACTAATAGAAGATTATGGATGTAAAACAAAGCATTTATTTAGGGTCCTGGATGTAATTCGTGATTATAGAGGATTTCTGAGGTAATTATGAAATTACTTAGGGATATAGGTGTAAATATCCCTAAAATAAAAGGATATAAGTATAGGTATAATTATAATGAGGGTCAGATATATAATACTGGACTTGATGCAATGAACCAGCTAGTCGAGGCAAGCAAAATGCATTGATCTTAAGAATAGATTCGTATCCACACGAACATTCTGATGGTAAAATTAGTATTGGTATAACCACTCTTCATGAACGTGCACGTGTCATCATTAAGATCTATGGAGAAACAATGTATCGTTCCTTCGAGAAAAAAACTAAATAAATTATGAGAAGTAGACAATGGCTATGTTTTCAACATGCAAATACCTATGCATATACAATGGAATCCAAAGGAAAATGGTTACAAAAATATCGATCATAGATGCAAATGTATTTTTGCATCAAAATAAATTTTGCCGTTTTCTTTACATTATAGAAATGGTTAATGACTTTTATCCGACAAAATAAATTATACAATAACATGCACCTTGTCCGTTTGAATTTTTATGGCATTAGAAAATAAAATAGTAACTTCTAGGGAAGTTTAAATCAAGAGTAAAAAGGAAATTAATAAGGATTCCATAACAAAAGCCCATGTGCCTCTTCTTTATTTGGGTGAGAATATATATATAAAGACCATGCAAAAAAGGTAACTAAAATATTCTTGAGAAATGTAAGGAAATAAAATGAATTTGATAAAATACCAACAAATATTTATGCACAAAAAGATCACTAAGTAACAGAAAGTAGTTTTGATTATTTTAAACTGAATATTTTCCATAGAAAGGAAACAATGATTTTTTCTCATTTGATCTTGATTTTGTCATATAAGATTAATGGGACTGTTTACTTATATGAGTATTGCTCCTTTGAATGTAAGCCCACATATTTAATCATCTACCGGTCTCAACAAAGTTTATTCTTTCCCCTCAAATCATGCCGCGTGCCTATGTGCATTGTCCATTGTGGTTCTTCTGCCGAAGGGTTTAAATATCGATTTCGGATATCGTATCGATACCCTATTGATACGAAATTTTGACGACATTTCGCCCATATCGATCACCATTTGTGAAAAAATGACCCAAAACCGCCCTCATCATATCGTCATTTCGCTCGAGATTTCGGTGCCTTGTCGGAATCGAAATTTCGTCGAAATTTCGCCGAAATTTCGCGAAATCTGAAACCATGCTTCTGCCTTCGCAACAGATACCCTCCCAACAACTACCCTCCCAACAACTACGCAACCATCCAAACAATAAAATAGACAAACAACTTTCCTATCCTCTTACCTTTCTTAAAAGGGCCACATTTCTACCCACTTACTTCTACATCCAAACATCAGTTTACTCCTACATCCAAATGCATCCTTAGGGTCCTGGGTACATTCATCCTCTTCGCCTACATTCATCCACCATTACAACCACATTTGATTACCAAGCTTATGAGACATCAAGGTTATGACATATTATTCCTTAGCTAATCTCATCTGTTCTCTATCATTCCATTTACATAGGAATCATCAAGATGATCCTAATAAATCTAAACCATGATCCACAATGTTCATATTAACATGGTTTGTCCAATCTCGGAAAGGTCACTACAACAAATTGGATCTATAACAGTATTTATTTTAAAGTCAACACTAAAAGACCATTATTAAAATATAGAGCGATGATTATTATTCATTGCTAAGTGATCTTTTATACTAGAGATTATCGATGAAAGTTATATCTGTTGCTATATTGATGAATCCATGATTCATCTCATTTATTATTTTATTTTATCCAAAATCCTTGGTAAATTACATGTAAATATCATTTAATTCTCATTGATTAACATACTAAGTCCAATTGCTAGTATTACATATTTACCACTTATTTAATCAAAAATAAAATAATAAAGAGAAAAATAAAAATAAAAGAAAGAATGGTATAAATATGTAAATATATACCTACTGATCCTAACCCCGAGACCAGTTAATATTGACTTGGTCGATATGATAAATAAGCAAGGAGAGATAATGATCTTAATCTATAAAATTATCATAATATATAAATCACAAGTGTACATATACACATTATTCACCTTGTACATATAATCATCTATTTTTTTATCATTCGGATAATCTCATATCCAATTATTTTTTCTTCAATGTATTTTTTTTATAATAATGTATATAAATTTATAAAACAACAACAAAGTCTTTTCCCACAATTAAATATGGTCAACTACATGGATTTTTTGCCTCCACTTGAATCTATCTTGGGTCAATCTCATGCTTATATACAAAAACCTAAAATCCCTTTGTATAGTCTCATTCCAACACTTCTTGGGCAGTCCTAGCCCTCTCTTAGAATGCTTAACATCCCAAAACTCGCATCTCCTAACCAGGGCATCGACTGACCTTCTTTGAAAATAACCAAATCATCTTAAGAGTTTTTCTCGCATCTTATCATCGATTAGAGCTACACCAACTTTCTTTCTGATTGCATCATTCCGAATCCGATCTTTATATGTATGCCCACACATCCACTTAACATTTTCATTTCTACTACAACCATCCTCTGCTCATGTTTATTGTTCACAGGCCAACATTCAGATCCATAGAGCAAATCAGGTCTCACGACTGCTTTGTAAAACTTTCCTTTGATTATTAAAGAACAACAAAGGCTCCCCTCCACTTTGACCAGCCTAAATTTATTCTATTAGTAACATCTTCACTATTTTTCCCATCATGTTGCAAAATAGATCCCAATATCTGAAAGAATCTCTCATCCGAATGTTATTGTCACTAATCTTCACATCGATTCCTTCATTATTTCTTCCGTCAAAGGTGCACTGCATATATTCAATCTTAGACCTACTTTGAAATCATTTAGTCTTCAATGCATGTCTCCAGACCTCAAGCTTCTCATTTACTCTATCTCTAGTCTCATCAATCAACATAATATCATCAACAAATAATATACACCAACGTATCTCATCCTGAATGCGACTTGTCAACTTGTCCATAATCAAAGTACAGAAATCGATTCAAAGATGAACTTCGATGTAAACCAAGTTGATGTCAAAATAATCAGTCTTCCCAGATTGGATTCAAGATAAAGCCATATCATACATATCCTTTATGAGGTTAATGTGTACGACATGTACTTGTCTCTTCTCCAAAACTCTCCACAATTTCTCACATGGGACAGAATCATAATCCTTCTCCAAATCAATAAAAAGCATACAGAGGTTCTTCCTTTTACTATATAAATCTCCATTGTTCTCCACAACAATGTTGAATCTCCATTTCATCACCTTTATTCTTTCATTTTGGACTTTAAACCCTAATTAAACGTATGTAGATAGTATTATTGTGAATAAAATAACATGTATTATTCATAGTGTAAATGTTGTGTAAGATACTGTATTTAAATCCAAAATAATAGAATAAAGAAATTGATTTATAAAAATAAAATTTAAAATACAAAATAAAAATAAAATATATACTTTATAGATAAATATACATATAATTACACTTATAAAAAGTAACTCATAATAAATTAACTTAAAAAAATAAATAAAGATCACTATAAAATACTACATAAAATAATAATTCTTTCTTATATTTTAATCAAAATTTAAATAAATCATTTATCATTTTATCTTGATTTAATTCAGAATTAAATTTTTATTTTGTCCTCTAGCGGAGGACGTGGCCCAATAAGGGCACAGTCTTCGTTGACTCTGGGTCAAGTCCCTGGTCGACGTAGCCCTGTGACTGTCAGAGGTTTACGGCCTCGTTTCGCCTAATTTTGGAGACCAACCCTTTCATCTATTTAGCTCGATTTCTCTTTGACTTTTGCACCTCGATTAGTGCTCTTTCACACCAGCTCTTCATCTCCATCGATGGATCATGAGACGAGCTCCGTTCCCGATCAAAGTCGCCCATGTATAAAGTATCGCCTCCGACTTCCTTCGATTCTTGTTCTTCTTGCACCCTAAAAAACCCTAAACCTAAGAGCGATTGAAGCACCTGCTGACAACAGGAAGCTACTCCAGGGTCCAACGAATGATTTTGGCGCCGAATCGAGTTGATCCGAGCCTTTACTAGAGTCTCTCCACCGTGAGCTCCACTCCTAGACTCCCGGGTCTGGTGAGTGTTTACTTCTTGCATTTTTCTATTCTTCGGCATAACATTAGAGTAAATTAGTTTTCATTTACAATTAAAATCGCATGTATTTCGTTAGAAATAAAAGATCATAGTTCATCGGAGCTGAGCTCTGGTGAACCTTTCCATTGTATTTCGAGTGTGCTCCGCCCCTCCTTTCACTTTCATTTCATTTCCTAGCTACTTCTTCATCTTCCCGGCCATCCGCTCCCCTTCGACTCCATCTAGATCGAAGAGGCGAGGTCCTTCCTCCGCCGCTCATTGGACCTCTTCGCTCCACCTCCATTTCCCTCCGATCGGCCATCAATAAAGGCCAGGAACCTTTACCTTTGCCTCATTGTTCCTTTGCGTCCCTTTGCAGGTCATGAAGACTCCATCCAACAAGAAATAACCTGCAATCTTCTTCGAGCTCCATGCCCCAATCGATGGGGCCTGGACATATTTAAAGGCTCCACCAGTTGCGGAACATCCCCAGCAACCTTCCGAGCATCTCAACAGCAACATCGAGCATTAGGACGAGGATATTTGGCCGGAGGAATCTCGTCCTAGTGGAGATTCTTCCGAGTTCTTCCAATCCCTCATCTACTGTCTGATCATCTTCGAGCTCCAAGTCTAATCGCAACCGTCATATCAAGCAACGTCTCTACTGTCGGATTCCATCGAGGATCAAATTCAACTCGTTGATCAACGAATCGACATCGAGCGTTGGCTGACCAACACGTGGATAAGTGAAGAACCCCTACCATCGGATCGCCTAGCGGGGGTAATTTTCCTCATTTAGCCCCACATTTTGTTAATTTCATTATAAGATTTGAACTTTCATCTATAGTGTAAAGTGTTCGTGTTATTTTGCATTTAGCCCCTTGTACTTTCCATATTTGTGTTTAGGCCCATTCCACATCATTTCACGTGCTCGTATGCATGAGGGACATGATATTTTGCATCGAGATCCTCAAGCTTTTTGTATTTCTTTTTAGTCCAAGATTTTGTAATATAGCCTAATATTTTTTGTGATATTTGCATTTATCCCACTGAACATTATATTAATTGCATAAATACCCTTTCAAGCATATATTATTGGGAATATTTGGGAATTTTACATTTTTAGCCCCATACTTCTATAGGGTGTTCGGAAACAGTACCCAAACTTTAGATATTTGCAAAAATACCCTTTCTAGGCTACATTTTCTTTTTGTTGAACTTATTTTTATTTAAAATAGCTCATGTATCCTAAAAATTCGTAGCAACATATATTTTTATTAAGACATTTTATCTTATATTTCTATTTATTAAAAATAAAAATAGGGAATCCACAAAAAAAATTCAAAAATGTTTTGAAAAATTCGAAATAAATTATTTGTTTATTATTGTGTTTTGCACCTCCAGACCAAAAATCCTTAAACATAACAAAAGAACACTAAAAATTAAAAGCGCCAACATGATTATAAAAATTATAAAAAATTTTTTATAAAAAATCCAAAAATAGTTATTTTTGTTTCTAAATTTTGTTTATTATATATACTATATATTAAAAATAGTTTTGGACAATTTTAGAATCTTTAGCTATTTTTAAATTCCAAAACAATTTGGCCAATTAATATTAATCATTGTTTTGACATTTTAATTTAATTAAAAATCCAAGAAAGTTAGTCAAAATTATAAGAAAAATACAAAAATAGGTCGGAACTTAAAAAGGACAAAAACATTTTATTTCATGAATTTTGAATATTTATATCTATAAATATAAAATCCGTATTATATATAAAGCTATATGTTTTTGTATTATTATTTATAATTATTATAATTACTAAAATTCCCAAAAATATTTTTATTACCTTTTAAAAAATGTAAAGGATTGTACCTCTAGGTATCTTCCTATTTTTATTTTTATTTTATATTTTTATTATGTACATTATCTATATTATCTATATATCTATACTTATATTATAACTACTTATAAAGAAAAAGGAAACTAAGAATAAAAAATAAAATAAAATAAAATGATGTATACAAATCATGAAATTAAAATAAAAATTATGAAAACTAAAACTAAAAAATTACATAATAAAAAACCCACAAAAAATTAAAAAATCCTCAAAAAACAAAGACACTTGTTGTCTTTTCAGCCAATTTTGTTTAGCTATCCCCCGTTCTCCCTATGTTCTATACCGCATACATACTTCCACTATACATTTATATGTAGGGTTATATTATAATTTGAACCCTTATTTTGTTTTCTTATATCATTACTTGTGTGGGTTGATTGTTGAATAATTCAGATTTAGTGAGCGGTCACATCAACGACATTCTATTTTCGCTCTTTGTGAGGATATTTTAGACCCTCGCCAAATTTGACTCTTCAACTGGCACTGTTGTCGGTGAGCAATACGCATGATTGGTTTTTGGGTCTATATTTCTTTCGTGATTTCTATTCATTTATTTTCCCTTCATTTGATATAATTGTTTCATTATGCTAATGTGTTCTCTTCTTTTTTTTCTTACGAGGGACTTGGAGGTGACAAAGACCGTTTAGGTGGTTGGAGCACCCGTGTCAAGAGGACTTGGTCATTCTGCTTGTTGACCAAGAGGAGAGAGCAGGAGAAAGAGAGGAGCACCATTAACATAATGCCTTCCTTTTTATTTTTGTGAGTGAGTGCTATTTATTTTGCACAATTAATTTGTAATAATACATGTGGACTTGAACTTGGAGACTCGAGACTTTATCTCCTTTATTTTCTTTATTTTCCATGCTTTGAGTTTTTCACCTTTTTCCATTTGTTTTGTGGAATGAGCCCTTAGTTTTGTAGGATTTCTTGCTCAATGATCTAAGGCCAAACACCCTATATCTTCCATGTACCTAAATATTCCATATTTGGACTTAGATCAAAGATTAATTATTGAATACTTGGATTCGAAACCGCGTGCCATGAGAGGTCTCCATACAATGCTTGCAGGATCCACTGTGGTGGGCACCGAGGAGCCTCCCAAACCGGACCCCTAGGTTTCTCTCCTCGTATTTAGCATTTGGTACTTCCTCTTAATAGCAATTCCTGTTTAGGGAGATTTGTTCTTATGCATATCATCATATAGATTATTTTAAAAATTCTTTACATTACATCCTACATGGAGAGCGCTGGGAAGCACTGTAAGTCTTATAATTGAGCATTCATCATTTATGCACAAAGGTGAGATTTTCATCTTAGTGCTACATTGGAACGAGGATCGAAGCTCCCCGAGCTCGTGTTCTTTGTCTATTCTTCTAGCTAGTTCCTACACCATCCGATCATGAGCCATCTCTAGATAGCACATACGCTGTTGGATGCGAGCATCAGTAGCCATTGGATCATAAGCCACTGTCTCATCCCTGCTGCACATTAACGAAGGGGTATCAAATGTCCTCGTGCAACCACGTGTCCAAGTAAAGTCTTCTCTACCACCCGATCCTGCACATGAGAGTATTATGCACTATAAGTCTCGTACATTTTGTATTTTATTTTTAGTACAAAAACTTTCTTATATAGATATAAATAATTTGTAATATTTGTGATTTGGCCCTTGGACTTTTTATATCTGCCTTTAGGACGAGTCCACATTACCTTAAATGATTGTGCACATGAGGGGAATGGGCATTTTGCACCCAAATCCTCTGGTTTCTCGTATTTTTTTAGCCCTTAAAATTAAAATTCTAGTGTAATATTTTGTAGATAAATTGTAGTTTGGATCTCTTGCCTTTTGTTATTTGCATTTATATTCCTATCAACATTATTTATTGAATATATTCTAGGCATTTTGCATTATTAGCTCTAGGTTTTATTCAAGGGTTTGGGAATAGAGTATTAATTTACAAATTACATTTAGGCTCATGTTAGAATCTGTATTTTTATTTATTGTATTTTATTGATTAAAAATAGAATTTAGCATCAAAAAAGTTTAGGAAAAATATTTTAAATGCCTTAGACCATATTTAATCACATAAAATTTTCTTGGTCTATTTGATTCCTCTTTTTAAGAAATAAAAAATTGCATTTTATTCTTTTATGCATTTAAAAATTTCAAAAAATTACAAAAATATTTTCAAAATTCCAAAAAATCAGATAACCCCTATTATTGTATTTTACAACTTCAAATAAAAAATCAATAAAAAATTCAAAAGAAAAACAAAAAAATAACAAAACCCTTCTAACATTATAAAATATAAAAAAATTACTTAAAAATAAAAAAAAATTAAAATTTCTATTTTTAAATTTTCTTTATTATATATACTATGTGTAAAATTAAATTTAGGAATTGTTGATCTATTTAGATATTTTTAAATTCTAGAATAAGTCAACATATTATTTTAAGTCAAGGTTTTGACATTTTCGTTCAATTTAAAATACAAAAAATAGTAAGAGATCTGAGAAAATACTAAAAATAGAGAAAAATATAAAAAAGATAAAAAATTTATTTTGAAAATTTTTAGGTATTCATCGACACTTTATAAATATAAAAAAATTAATATATTTATATAGCTATATTTACTTACATTTATTATTATAATTATAAAGAATACCAAGAATATATTTAATACGCTTAAAAAAAATAAAAAGGACTATACCTTAGAGTATTTTCTTGCTTTCTCTTTATTTTACATTTGGGTAAAATGTGTATGCCCCTTGGGGGAGCTAACTTAGCTCCCCCCCCCCCCGCATTATTTTTCCCAATTTTTTTTTGAAAAATGCTTCCGTGAATTTTCCTAAATATATCCCTATATTATGTCATTCAAATTTCGTGCGAAACAGAGACTCCTACGGTGTCAATCCAAACAGTCATTTTTTTAGCAATTCTGAGACCATTAAAAATGACTATATTGATGGAGGTCGTAGGAGTCTCTGTTTCGCACGAAATTCGAATGGTATAATATAGGGATATAGTGATGAATATTCATGGAAGAAATTTTAAAAAAATAAAAAATATGTTGAAAATGGGGCGGGGAGAGTCAAGTTAGCTCCCCCTAAGGGGCAACCCCATTTTTCCCTTTATATTTTTATTATCTATATTGCATGTTTTATATTTATATATTATACTACTTATCTTATATCTAATTAAAAATAAAATTAAATAAAAAATTAATAAATTAAGAAACTAAAAAACAAAAAATTTTATAAATTTAAAACTCCTAACAAAATTAAATATTAAAAACTTACTAAAAAATTTTGAAAACCTTTGTTAAAACACCAAAATAGTTATTGTCTTTTTGCCAATTTCCCGTTGTTTATTCACCTTTCTCCAAGTGTTTGACCTCTACATTATTTGCCTCATAATTTTGCTTTGCTAGATCTATTTGTTGGTTAATTATTATTTGAATTCGAGGTTATTGTGGGTCGCTTCAACGACTGTGTTCTCGCCTTTTATGGAACATAAGACCCGCATAATTCTTGGGTCAATAGGAGGAGATCCAAGGGCAGAGATAAGAGCGTAGACGGGCAACCAAGATGGAAGCTTGAAGGCGGGATCCGACACATGAGGGAGGTGGTGCGAAGAGAAGCAGGCCTCATGGTGGCTCTAGAGATCGCCACGTGACCTAACGAGATTAAGGAAAAATGATAAATAAAGAGAAATTCAAAAAGAACTAGAAGGAAGCAAAGTCAGGAAAAGTCAAAACATGAAAGTTGTTGATCCAGAGGAGGTCTACAAATTTCATGTTGGACAAAAAGACAAAAGATATTAAAATAAAACAATTTTTTTCAAGTTTTTTTAATACATAAAAATACTCTTTTTATTCTTTTGTTATTTTTCTTTTAAATTTATTATTAAAACAAAAATAAGTATATATAATATTTAATCTATTTTTTGGAACTTTTCATAATAATAAAATGGTAAAGTAAAGAAAATAATTAAAGGGTTTAATTTTTGTACAACAATTAAGGTCATTTACAATCAAAGGGTAAATTGTTAATTAAGCTGAAATAATGATGATTTTTATTGATTTATTTAAGCTCTGAGGATAATAACGGAGTATAGTGATGATAAATCAAAGATTCAATACTCAACCTGGGAGCAATTTAGTACATATAAGGTATGTAGTGATGGCACGATCAAGATGGGAGGTGGAAAGGTTCACCACGTCAAGGGGATTTGGATCAATGCAATTCCACATGTTTGATGGAACAATACGAACTCTGACATGTATCAAACACATTTCTAAAACTAAGAAGAATATGATTTCATTGGAAACGATCGAGTCACAAGGACATGGAGTCACCATTGAAGGGGGAGTTCTCAGAGCGAGCAAGTGAGCAGACATGGTGACACGTGGGATGGGGATGCCGAACATGATGTATAAGCTCGAGGGAAGGGTCGTGACATGTTGAGAGTAAAGGGTAGTTTTGGTATTTGTCCTTGAGTAGAGTCCTTCTCCTCTAAACCCTAACCCTAATCCTTATTTGTATTCTTTATTTTTCCACATAGTTAAAACTGATAGATGTCGTTAAGAATGTATTCCCGTTATGGGTGAACCTTGTAAATTCGTATGTTTGTGTCTTGCTTGTTTGATCATGTTTATGGGTGTTTGCTTCTACAATATGCATAAACTAGTATCAGAGCTTTGGGTTCCGTCATGATCATCCGACAAGATGGCTCGCATAATCTGAAGATCGAGAAGTTTATAGGGAAGAATGAATTCAGTTTATGGCAGATGTGATGTCACCTGTGGGAGAGATCGACGAGGGGTCCCTAACGTCCGGTCTTTGAGGGTCTACGATGCCCGACAAGTTTGGTCCGACAGCTAAAATGAATAATAAATAGAAGATGAATTAATTAAATTCAAGTTATAAAATAAAAAATATTTATTATTTTTTGTAGTATTTTAATACAATTTTTATTTATTTTTAGGGCTTATTTATAACAAGCTACTTTTAGGGTTTAATTATAAGTATATTGACCAATGATTTGTATATTTTATTTTTATTTTGTATTTTATATTTTATTATTTTATACACATAATTTATATATTTATAGTGTATATATATACAGATATATTTTTATTGTATTTTTCACATATAATATGTATGCTTAAATAAATAGAGGTATATAATATACATGTATAGTTATATTGTATTCATATATGTATTTTTGTATACTATTTTATTGTAGTATTTTATTTATGGATTTATTTTATACTAAAGTCGTACACACATTTTAAATAATATTACAAAATAAAAAAATAAAAAAATGAAAAATATAAAGAATACATGAAATGAACATTTTATTCATGTATATTGTACAATAGGGGTCCAAAACCTAAAATTTGTATCTTAACTACAAATTAAATGAAACCACCTTCATTAAAAACTTAATAAATGTAATATACAATTAAAGATTATTTTGGTGCATTTTGACTTCATATGGAGAAGATACGGGTCTGTGATGTTTGGGTTTTGGATTTGTATTCTGTGTATAAAATGAACACTGTATATTATCTTTGCGTGAGATAAATTTTCTAATTTTTTATACATTTTATCTACAACTGCCATGTATAATGTTTCTTTATTTGAGGTATAAATAATAAAAATAAAATAGGTCCTAAAATGAACTTATCGAAGGATAAAATATTAGGTTTTTATCTATTTTTGGCCCTTATCTCCCCATACTTTATTCCTTGTCGGCCAAATCAATTCATTACTTGGTCTCGAGAATTAGGCTCATAAAATACCTTTGCATTTTATTCTTTTTCTTTTCTTTTCTTTATTCTATAACTTTGGTATTAAAGACTATATTTTATATACAGTAGATGGAATACATAATAAATGTTAATTTGTACAATTTAATGTTATTTACATACATTTATCTAGGTATTTTAATGTCAAAATGATAGAATAAAGGTGATGAAATGGAGATTAATCAATTGTGACTTTGGTGTGTGATCCATAGCTGCAAGAATCTGTTCTTATAATCATTTGAGATATCTGTCAAAATAACTTAGGATATAGTGGAATAGTTGGTTGGCTCGGCTAACAGAAATCCTAAGTTAGGAAGGCTTCAGTCCTGATTTTCAACCGCTTAGGTTTCCACATTAACATATTGTATATTGTGATTGTTGGCTTGTTGTTCCTAATTGAGTTTTACTGCTTGTCAATTGTTTTCGCTAAAAAGGTTTATCTTGTCATACCCCATTCACCTCCCCAACGAAGTATATTTGATCAACAATTTTTATCAAATACACGGTGATCTAAATCTCAAAGGTTACATTCCTTTAATGATGGTAAAATAAGTCGGTGAGATTATCCATCTCATAATCTCATATATTCCTCCATCTCATAGGATCTCTCTTCTTTACACACACACATACACACATATTTGTGCGTGTGCATGTGTATGAGATTTTTTTGAGAAACATTGGTAGAATCCCAAGTAATGATCCACCTCCATATAAATAAATACATAAATAAATAAATATAGCTAGTAGAGTATACAACTACTAGAAAAAAAGAAAAAGGAAAATGTTTGCATCACGCTATTATCGCCACGATGTATTCAACATCCTACAATGTTCAATGGCATCATCTAAATAGAAAGTTTGTCCCCCAAATATGACCGAGTTTCTGGCACACTAAAGCACCCAAATAACTGCAAAAGGATACAAGATGTCCTCGTGACCATCCCCACAAACCACTCTAGCCTCCCTCTAGAACGTGATACAATTCCCACTGGTAAGCCACGACACGTTGTCTCTATACCAAATTTGAGCTGATAGAGAACATGAGAAAAACAAGTGATCCAAGTCCTCTGGTCCCCTCCCCTTACATCTGTTGCATGTATGATCCTCCACCCCCAGCAAATATTCTCGCCGAACCTTGTTGAGAAGCCGTCCATGCCTAAACAACCACATAAAACCTTCACGTGATTGGGTATCTTGCTCCTCCAAATCAACCCCATCTCCTCATCTGTCTTCTCCATTCTCGCATGGCCGACACCTGTGAAAATTCTGTAAGGCTTTTCCACCGTGAATCTACTATCATCCCATTCAAAATGATCCTTGGTCGATGTTGGACCCTTAGCTCCAACCAATTCCACATGCATTGCCAGAAATTCCTCCACTCTTCAGTGCGACAAAGATGAAGAGAAAGTCGGGGACCATGTGCCTCGATCCCATACCTGCTTCACCAATATCTACTTGTCACGCACCAACCGTAAGAGTTACGGGTACCGAACCCCAAGAGCCCCTTCCCCAGTCCAATCATCCAACCAAAATCGAAACCCATCCCTTCATCCAAGCACATGTCTCAACTTACATTCTAGATCAGACAGGATGTCAGAAATGCCTTTCCATAAGGCTGATGGTAGACATCCAGAGGCAACCTCCAATGACGTTGAAATACCATATATCTTCCTCATCAATCGACACACTAAGTCCTCCGATTTTCCCTAAATACGAACCACCCATTTTGCCATAAAGGCCTTACTCATTTCTCCTGTCTGTAACACCCAAAACCTCCCTTCTTCTTAGACGTTGTCACCTTGTCCCAATCTATCAAGAATATTCTCCTCTTGATGCCCATCAGACCAAACAAATGCCTCATCATAGCTTCAATCTTCGCCCGTATACCCGCATGCATTAGCCTTGTAGAATAGAAAAAATTGAAATTGTTGACAGAACATGCTTGAGAAGAACTAGCTTCCCCCCCTTTGAGAGCATTCTCACTTTCTATCTTGCCAATTTCCCTTCCAACCAAATCACCAACGTCCCCCAGTCCTGCGAGCGCGGCCTCCCCGCCATCAATGGGATTCCCAAGTACGTAACTGGCAACGAAGTGATAGGGCACCCCAAAATCCCTGCCACGACATGCAATTCTTGCTCCACGAGGCCACAAGGAACCACCTTTGACTTCTCTCTGTTGATTTGAAGCTCGGATACCTCCCCACAAATATCCATGGTAGCCTATGCGCGACGCATCCCCTCCATGTTTGCTCTCAGGAACAACACTGTGTCATCATCATGCAACAACGAAATTTACCACCTCCTCCTTGTAACCCAAACACCGTTCCCCATTAGTCGCAAGTCTCATAATTACTGCAATGCATCGGCTAGAACCACAAATAGAGTTGGAGCCAACAGTCACGCCTGCCTGATACCTCTTTGCGGCTGGAAAAAGCCACCTTCTGGCCTACCATTGACCAACACCATATGTGAAGTTCCCATGATACGTCTCTTAATCCAAGCGATCCAAATCCCCAGAAACCCCCTCTTCTCTAGCGAAGCCCACAGAAACCTCCGGTCCACATTGGATCTGTAGCGATGTTTGTCTTAAATTAGTCACCATATCCATCGTTGTTAAATGTATAGTGAGGAATATTATCCATTGCTAAAATGAATTTTAATACTTGAAATTAATGACGGAAGTCATATCCATTGCTATATCATTACAAATGCTTTATATAACGACACTTATGTGTTGTTATTTATCATAACTTGAGCGAATCATCACTAATTTTTAAGTTCAAAATTTAGCAACGATTATAGCTTAAAATTTTAAAAATAGCAATAAATTATTGTATCTATATAGAGCATTTCTCATGACTGCAACAAATGATATTAAAAAATAGCAATAATTTATTGTATCGATAGAGTAACAGAGTCAAAGTAAACATCATTATTGGCTCAATTTGTTGTAACACATGATAGTATGTGTCTGCGGGCACACATCCACCCACCCACCTACACACACAAAATTTTGTGTTCGCTAAGTCCTAAAGTGAACACGATCACATACTAATAAAAAATCAACAGCTCTGGCGAAATAAATGTGTCACAGATTTCCAAATGACTTGGAACTTTAATACAATCTTCATTTTATAATATAAATCAAGTTCATCGGGTTTTATTTATATTTTTTACTAGAAAAAA
The DNA here is from genome assembly GCA_037367405.1 of Ottelia alismoides. NCBI lineage: Eukaryota > Viridiplantae > Streptophyta > Magnoliopsida > Alismatales > Hydrocharitaceae > Ottelia > Ottelia alismoides. The sequence continues at coordinate 437,347 of JAZKJV010001036.1, read as the reverse complement.
AGTGCATTTTTTATTCACGAGGAGACATAAGTGTGTGGGGTCATGCGCACATCCTCCTTTTTCTGTCTGTGTGCATATAGATACACATGTCTCAAGATCGTATTTGGTTCATCTCTGTTTTCAAAACTTCCATGTCCTGTTATCCATTTACCTCCAATGCAATCTATGTATGGATCTGCCCCAAGGTTTTAGAAACCAAACCAAACATCAAATCGGGCATATATCGGTTTTTGATTTTTATGGTTGGACCATTAGAACTGACCGGTCGAACCGGTGACAATGTCAGCAGTTCAAAAAACCCAGAAAAGACCGAACCGTTGTATTGTTAGTTTGATTCGTACGGTTCAACCGGGTCGAACCGAGTTAAACCGGTATATCATACAATTAAATACGAAAAATGTTACATCATATCTTTAAGGATTTGTTTACTCTTGTCCTTCCAAGTTTTTCCAATAACACTTATACCCCTATTTTTAATACAATTACATGTATCCCCTATATTTTTACAAAATCAATAGCAGTGGCATTTATTGTAAACTTGTGCTCCCATTTTATTCCAACACAAGGATAATATTGTTAAATTTTTAAGAAAATATTGAAGCACAAATGATATTGTTTAAAAGTTAGGGGCATAAATGTTCTTAAAAAAACTCGAAAGGGCATAATAATCATATTTCATAAAATTATATAAATACATATATGTGATGTAAAAAGTTAATAAGTTTAAAAGTAATTAAACTCTAATTAACGATAAGTGTCGTTAATTTATTGCTTTTCATAGTATGATTATGACAATGTCTTCTTCGCTTATTATTGTTATAGGTGAAAAACCTCATACACAACGTGGGAAGAGAGAGGTAATGCACATATGACAGGAAGGGACAAGCGATAATGAGTCATTGACACATGTGAAGGAGAAGAAATTAAAGAGTTACTATACTATGGGTTAGAATGAGACTAGATTACGAATATTTCTGAAAAAGTTTGTATTTTGATAATTTATTGGAAATTATTTTTTTTTTATCAAAAATAGATAGTTGAACCGGTGTTTTGGTTAAATTGGTTCAACCGGATTTAAGTGGTCCAATCGGGTTTTGACTGGTTTTTATTTTCTGAATAAAAACCGGATGGTTTGACCGTTTTCCCTCCGATTCTTGGTTTAATCGGTTCAACTGTAACATCCCGGATCCTCGGTGACCAGCGGAAGCATATCAAATGTCACGTCGGATCCGAGTGTTACTCTCAATCATCAATGATATCACAAGTAACAATCAAGAATCATCTGTACATTTTTCTATCCATAAAAATAAACATGTCTAATACAAAACCAAGATCTTTCGTTCCAGTGGGCACAATGATATCCTTCCTTCAGGCCTTGCAATAACTTCCAACTGCCACTAAATTTATCTTTACACTAACCTGCAATAAAAACACAAAAATACATGGTATGAGCTTAACGCTCAGTATGTGTCGAGAAAAGGTCAAGCCAGCTAGCGAAAAATCAAGTCTCCTTATGCTACTACAAATAACTCCATGCACGGATCATCAGCTGGATAAATATTTTCCACAATAAATCTTTGAAAATCTTTTATATTCCCCAACCTGGAATAATATTCACAGCATAAGTTATCCACGGATTCGTTCCGTGAATACGATCTTAATCATAACATAATATGCATGGATTTCACTATGTTTCTCTTGCCCAAATTTACAATATCAACAATTTCATAAAGATGATTACATATATGGAATTGTGTGTTACACCCATACACCTATTGCTATGAGTTTTCACATGTAAGCCCTTATTGTATCCTAACAAAGAGATTTGCATTGTTCTCATTTCCATCATCATATCATATACTTTTTCATATAACATATCATACACGAAAGTAGTACCATGGCATATTCATTCACAAAATACCCTTATGTTAGTTAATAAAAATACCCGACTGTTGTCATACAATAGCATCATATGGATCACTCAAAAATATAACTATGCATAGAAGGGTATCTTTTTATATTCATGCAATGCATATCATACTTTCCATATATGCCCTTAAGGTTAACCATGTTTGCACATATGCCCATAGCAATAACATAATTATGTATATACCTGTGCATTTCATGTAATTGCACATATACACTTATCATTCCAAACATTTGCACTTCTACACTTAGCATTTCACATAAATGCACATACACACTTAACATTTTACATATTTACACATATACGCGTAGCATTTCACATAAATGCATATGTTCACTTAACAATTGACATAAGCACTTGGCTTCCACATAAGCACTTAGCTTATTCATTGCATATTTGTCTTACCTCATAATTTATTGGGTGGCTTTGGTGGCTTTTACCGCTGGCACAAGCGGCCACTCAATCATTACATAGAACATGATGACATCAGCGCTGAGTCAATATGTGGACTTTCCACTAGGTTCTACTGAACCCGACACCCCCGGAAGGTGTTGCCCTTTAGGCCATCGATAAACGGACTCTAGAGGTGGCTCCCACCTTAGGCGTAGCACTTAGCTCCGCTTACCATTTAAGTGCCATTATTCACATTATTGGGAATTTCAATTCTTTAAATTCCTTTTTCTTTTTCATGTAACAATGGTTCATGCGAACCATTCGGTTCCACTACTCAAATATATCTTCATTGTACAAATACATAACCAATATAACTTAGCTACTCGGTAGTTAATAAAATCATATTAGATTGGACACTTGATATTATAATTTGTTTGCAAGTAATCATGCAATCACAATCACCAAGCACAATTTCCAGACTCGACCTTCAATATAAATTATAGAATAACTAACTGAATAATCAATCCTGTAGCATTCACGGTACAAGATACCATGATGCTTTGCAAACACACAACCCATTAACATGTTTTCAATGGTATTCATATTGTCATTAAATAATAACTTTCCATACATGTACCATATATGTGATAAATTAAGAATAATATAACTTACGTCAATTAAGAGGGATCGTGCGTAGTTACAATACACCAAGATCTAACCGTTACAATGATTATTAAGGTGATTGTATTATCAACAATAATGGTCACATTACAGCATTACGTGTACAATGCATTTTATTTCTTTCCAATAAAAATCGTGAATTGATGGCGGCATGCATTACTATAAATTTGGCGACATTATGAATACATATACACACATATCAATTACTTGATTTTTTTAATAATATATCAAGAGAAGGTTAATGGGTTACGAACATAGTGACTATAGATGACATGAAGATAAGGGCACCCAATAATAATTTGTAATTACCTTAGTATGCATGTACCTTAATAATTAGGGATGAAAATGAATGTGAATATATTCGTATCCAATCCGCTATCGTATTCATTTTATACATTCGTATTCGTTTTTAAGGATGCGGTAACACATTTTTCACATTCGTTAAGATTCGTATCAGCATTCGTATTCGTATTTGTAAAAGGATAAGGATATGATTATACATACATTCGTATCCGTATCCGACCATTTTCATCCTTATTAATAATGGTGTCCATAAAATCAGATATATTTATTCCTACATATGATACATATAACATTGTGCCATGCAGTCTACAGAAATTGCATGCGTGACAATCATAAACTTTACGTGCAAGAATATGACGATTGTATATTAAATTATTAATACCCAACCATACCATGTATTTTACCTATTAATTTAACATCAAGTACACATATAATTTTTCGTTGAAGTAGAGAACCTAGAGATGCATCATGAACCACTCATATTGTAAGCATCTATATAACTTATCTACAATTATCCCATCAAAAATAGCATATAGCATTCCCCTAAATCCATACATTATAAAGATAAATTAGGAGGAAAGAAACCATATAAAAGAAAGGTGAGATTATCACGCATATGTTTATGTCATGTATCTTTTCATATCTCCAAATATATATATATATACACACACACACACACACACACACACACATCAAATATTTGAGAAAAACACTCGTATAAATATTTTACAAGATTATGGTAATTCCTCATATTTTCTGTCAACAAATCCGACGAAGAAAATGTATCGATGCAACTTATATAATAAAAAAATAACAGTAACAATCGACTTGGTTATAGAGAGAACGATCACCTCATTCCTACATGTTCGACACATACCTCGATGGTGCGAGAAATCCATTCAAGAAGATGACTTGACTACGTCACTCGAACTCGACGTCGGCTACGTTGACACACCTCTAATTTTTGCCAGATCGAATTCCAGGTCAACAACAAGGTGGACATTGTCGAATCCAAGAGAAGCATTCACCATGTCTCTCTATATTATTCTCGTGCACTCTCACATATAACCTCTCTCTCTCTCTATATATCTTCATTCTCTCTCCTTCCCTCTAACTCCTCTCTCTCAATCAACGAGAGATATCATCCCGTGTTTCCAAAAATAACCACTCACGTTGGAAAGAAAAAATTGAATAGGTAATCCCGTAACTGCCTCATTTCCTCTCCTCCTTTAATTAATTCAATTAAATTATTTTTAATTGATAAATTTATTATTATTTATATTGAATTTAATGGCCGTTACAATCTACCCTACTAAAAAAAATTTCGTCCCGAAATTTACCAATCAAGAGACTGAAAAAAACCCATGATATTTGACTCTATCTCATTCTTCTATTTGCTCTTTGCATTTTGTGGGATCAGATTTCTTGTGCTCATACTTTAGAGCCATTCCTCTGTATTTAGTCCCTCTATGACAATTGGACAATTACCTCCTTCATGATCTTGATTGTGAGATAAACAAATCTAGAACAATAACTTCACTTAAGAGACAAAAGTAATTAACCCAACTAGAGGTTGAAAGGAATCTATAAGGATCAATTTGCAGGTTGTCATTCACTGAAAGTAGTCTATCTAGGTGGGCGACTACGGTATATACAAATAAAGATATTTCTAACTCAAGTTGGGATAAACAATATGTAAAAAGATTGTGTCTATTACTAGCAACTAACATATCACAAAGTCAATATTCATTAACTTACATGTCTTGTAGTGGCTACAATTAAACAAGAATCTTGACCAACATTGAAGTCATATCCAACAAAAATAATTAGGTCCAGTCAATATTTTCATGTTCTAAAGTCAAACCTAATCATACATGCAAGATCATAAGTGAGTTTAACCGCATCAATATCATCTAATAGCTATATCAATAATTGATTGATATTGTGTAATGAATCTAAAATATCAACAACACAAAGCATCACATGCTTTTCCAGGTTACCTCAAAATGCCCTATCACTTCATAATGTAGGTAGCATCTTTGTGAGGTCAAAAGTCATCACTAAGGATTCTTATCAGTCCTTGATATGTTTACAATCTAAATTGTAATTAAGTTAATGGTATTCTAACTAAAGGTCAATCTTGGAGAAGACAGCTGCTTGTTGCAATTGATCACACATGAAGAAGCAAATATTTTATTTTTAAGGTAAACTTATTCAATAATCACTAGAGTGTAAGTAATGCAAATACTCCAGAAAAACACCAAGTCTCACCCATCTCTTATCTAATTGTCCCTTCCATTTATTTTTCCGTTCATCCAACTCATAATGGTGTAACACCTAATACGACATCAATAATGAAGTCTATAACTCTTTCGGACAGATGGTCCTAAGATCATTAACACTTCATCAAACATAAATCTCGCCCAACTTCCACATTCTCAAGCCATACATGAAAATATTTTTTTGGCCAAATAAGTCGTACACCTGATGATTGTCATTGATAATGAAATAATCATATGATCCTCCTCTTTTGTCTCCAAAAATAATCATTAGTATATATGATTTAGTAAAATCACTTTCTCCTCATTGGGACAATCTGTAATCTTTAAGACTAGTTCTATCTCTCGATTGGTCGGACTTCTAATACTATTGCTATCTCCTAAAGACATGCAAGTAATACTAAATTTTCAGTCTCCTATTTTTTCTATACTAAAGGTCTTACGTCATCTGTGATGGATATCTCTTGCCCAGAGGAACTAGTGCTCTGATACCACCTGTAACACCCCGGATCCTCGGTGACCAGCGGAAGCATATCAAATGTCACGTCGGATCCGAGTGTTACTCTCAATCATCAATGATATCACAAGTAACAATCAAGAATCATCTGTACATTTTTCTATCCATAAAAATAAACATGTCTAATACAAAACCAAGATCTTTCGTTCCAGTGGGCACAATGATATCCTTCCTTCAGGCCTTGCAATAACTTCCAACTGCCACTAAATTTATCTTTACACTAACCTGCAATAAAAACACAAAAATACATGGTATGAGCTTAACGCTCAGTATGTGTCGAGAAAAGGTCAAGCCAGCTAGCGAAAAATCAAGTCTCCTTATGCTACTACAAATAACTCCATGCACGGATCATCAGCTGGATAAATATTTTCCACAATAAATCTTTGAAAATCTTTTATATTCCCCAACCTGGAATAATATTCACAGCATAAGTTATCCACGGATTCGTTCCGTGAATACGATCTTAATCATAACATAATATGCATGGATTTCACTATGTTTCTCTTGCCCAAATTTACAATATCAACAATTTCATAAAGATGATTACATATATGGAATTGTGTGTTACACCCATACACCTATTGCTATGAGTTTTCACATGTAAGCCCTTATTGTATCCTAACAAAGAGATTTGCATTGTTCTCATTTCCATCATCATATCATATACTTTTTCATATAACATATCATACACGAAAGTAGTACCATGGCATATTCATTCACAAAATACCCTTATGTTAGTTAATAAAAATACCCGACTGTTGTCATACAATAGCATCATATGGATCACTCAAAAATATAACTATGCATAGAAGGGTATCTTTTTATATTCATGCAATGCATATCATACTTTCCATATATGCCCTTAAGGTTAACCATGTTTGCACATATGCCCATAGCAATAACATAATTATGTATATACCTGTGCATTTCATGTAATTGCACATATACACTTATCATTCCAAACATTTGCACTTCTACACTTAGCATTTCACATAAATGCACATACACACTTAACATTTTACATATTTACACATATACGCGTAGCATTTCACATAAATGCATATGTTCACTTAACAATTGACATAAGCACTTGGCTTCCACATAAGCACTTAGCTTATTCATTGCATATTTGTCTTACCTCATAATTTATTGGGTGGCTTTGGTGGCTTTTACCGCTGGCACAAGCGGTCACTCAATCATTACATAGAACATGATGACATCAGCGCTGAGTCAATATGTGGACTTTCCACTAGGTTCTACTGAACCCGACACCCCCGGAAGGTGTTGCCCTTTAGGCCATCGATAAACGGACTCTAGAGGTGGCTCCCACCTTAGGCGTAGCACTTAGCTCCGCTTACCATTTAAGTGCCATTATTCACATTATTGGGAATTTCAATTCTTTAAATTCCTTTTTCTTTTTCATGTAACAATGGTTCATGCGAACCATTCGGTTCCACTACTCAAATATATCTTCATTGTACAAATACATAACCAATATAACTTAGCTACTCGGTAGTTAATAAAATCATATTAGATTGGACACTTGATATTATAATTTGTTTGCAAGTAATCATGCAATCACAATCACCAAGCACAATTTCCAGACTCGACCTTCAATATAAATTATAGAATAACTAACTGAATAATCAATCCTGTAGCATTCACGGTACAAGATACCATGATGCTTTGCAAACACACAACCCATTAACATGTTTTCAATGGTATTCATATTGTCATTAAATAATAACTTTCCATACATGTACCATATATGTGATAAATTAAGAATAATATAACTTACGTCAATTAAGAGGGATCGTGCGTAGTTACAATACACCAAGATCTAACCGTTACAATGATTATTAAGGTGATTGTATTATCAACAATAATGGTCACATTACAGCATTACGTGTACAATGCATTTTATTTCTTTCCAATAAAAATCGTGAATTGATGGCGGCATGCATTACTATAAATTTGGCGACATTATGAATACATATACACACATATCAATTACTTGATTTTTTTAATAATATATCAAGAGAAGGTTAATGGGTTACGAACATAGTGACTATAGATGACATGAAGATAAGGGCACCCAATAATAATTTGTAATTACCTTAGTATGCATGTACCTTAATAATTAGGGATGAAAACGAATGTGAATATATTCGTATCCAATCCGCTATCGTATTCATTTTATACATTCGTATTCGTTTTTAAGGATGCGGTAACACATTTTTCACATTCGTTAAGATTCGTATCAGCATTCGTATTCGTATTTGTAAAAGGATAAGGATATGATTATACATACATTCGTATCCGTATCTGATCATTTTCATCCTTATTAATAATGGTGTCCATAAAATCAGATATATTTATTCCTACATATGATACATATAACATTGTGCCATGCAGTCTACAGAAATTGCATGCGTGACAATCATAAACTTTACGTGCAAGAATATGACGATTGTATATTAAATTATTAATACCCAACCATACCATGTATTTTACCTATTAATTTAACATCAAGTACACATATAATTTTTCGTTGAAGTAGAGAACCTAGAGATGCATCATGAACCACTCATATTGTAAGCATCTATATAACTTATCTACAATTATCCCATCAAAAATAGCATATAGCATTCCCCTAAATCCATACATTATAAAGATAAATTAGGAGGAAAGAAACCATATAAAAGAAAGGTGAGATTATCACGCATATGTTTATGTCATGTATCTTTTCATATCTCCATATATATATATACACACACACACACACACACACACATCAAATATTTGAGAAAAACACTCGTATAAATATTTTACAAGATTATGGTAATTCCTCATATTTTCTGTCAACAAATCCGACGAAGAAAATGTATCGATGCAACTTATATAATAAAAAAATAACAGTAACAATCGACTTGGTTATAGAGAGAACGATCACCTCATTCCTACATGTTCGACACATACCTCGATGGTGCGAGAAATCCATTCAAGAAGATGACTTGACTACATCACTCGAACTCGACGTCGGCTACGTTGACACACCTCTAATTTTTGCCAGATCGAATTCCAGGTCAACAACAAGGTGGACATTGTCGAATCCAAGAGAAGCATTCACCATGTCGCTCTATATTATTCTCGTGCACTCTCACATATAACCTCTCTCTCTCTATATATCTTCATTCTCTCTCCTTCCCTCTAACTCCTCTCTCTCAATCAACGAGAGATATCATCCCGTGTTTCCAAAAATAGCCACTCACGTTGGAAAGAAAAAATTGAATAGGTAATCCCGTAACTGCCTCATTTCCTCTCCTCCTTTAATTAATTCAATTAAATTATTTTTAATTGATAAATTTATTATTATTTATATTGAATTTAATGGCCGTTACATCAACCGACCGGTTCGGTTCGGTCTTTAAAACCTTGATCTGCCTAGATTATCCAACCACAATCCTAGATTCTTGGGTTGAAATTAATAGATCCGGTCACACGTTTCTATAGTAGAAGATTGCGAATAACATCTCGTCCCCCCATCTGCGAGGCATTATTTCTCCCATAGGGACCTACCAAGACGGCCGTACGGATGCGGAAGGAGCTAATGATGTAACCATGCAAGCTCATGCTGATGTAGTGTAGAGTCAAAACATGATATATAATTTTAAATATAGACATGATCCACGGTGTTGGCCTTTGGACGATCGAGAGATCCTTTGCTGTTACATCACATGTTGTAACGTAGGGACCTCGACCTCTTATTAGGGATGTCTGACCCCATTTAAACGAGTTTTTGTGGTTGCTGTGAGCTTCCAAAATATCTGAAGAGATAAGATAAGCTCAATTGCTGCGATTCCAATACACGCTATCGTGTTTAGGGTGGAGCATTGGGCTCGACCCGGCCCAATTTGGGAAAGTCCGACTCGAGTCCATCAATTTTCCGTGGGCCTTGGGTCGGGTCGAGGCCCGCTTTTTTCAGCAAACTGAGGACCCGGGTCCAGCCCAAGACCCGCGAGATCGGGCTCAGGTCGGGCTCGGGTTCGGGCCGGGCTCAACCGTACTTATTTTGATTCCATGAAGTTGCACTTTGATTCCAATTTATTTTTATGGATATGATTCATACATAACACATGAATATTTGATGTATTGTTACTATATAATAGTACTATTGATGGATGAAGGAAATATTGGATGTATTTTGACTATAAATCTGTGTCCCCTAATTTAGTTCTAATATGATTTTTTGAAATATGAAGGCCCAGGCCTGACCCATTTATATTCGGGTTCGGGCCCGATCGGGCCCGAGCATAATATTTTTCATAAATGAAGACCCGAGCCTGACCCACTTGTACATCGGGCTCGGATCGGGCTCGAGTTTTGCGACTCGGGTCAGGATCGGGTTCGGGCTGACCCGGCCCAATGCTCCACCCTAATCGTGTTTCCCATATCACGACTTGCCAAAAGTCGTGCTTTCCAATCAGGGCTCCACCACTCGTTAGAAATAATCGGTCAATGCAAGGTGTGGTGGTTCTCATTTCAGTCGAAACACAATTTCGATTTGGATGTTATTCGAGGAATTGTCTAGGATTTCCCTTTGAGTGTATTTACACCTTCATATTTACATATCAGGAAGATATAGTTAGCTCCCTGTTTTTTTATCAAGTCCATCTATTGGTTCTAAACTGGCCAAGAAGAACAACTGGACATAGTCAAATACCAGGAAAACCTTTGTAGCTAAGTTGATGCATATTTCAGTGTAGTCATCATCTTAGGAGTTAACAGTGTAGACATAGTGCAAATACCAAAACAAAGATTCATATGTCCTCCATCCAGAACAATTTAATTACGATAATTCTATGACTGTTAAAATTACATGTTCTAGATGGAGGGCAATAGGGATCTTTGTTTCCCGATGAAATTGGAATGACATATTAGGGGGATGTAGTGATGAAATTCCATGGTGGCATTTTTCAAAAAAAATATTTTTTTTTCAAAAATCGGCATGAAGTAGGTAAGGTTTCCTACTTCATGAAGTAGGCTTCCTTTTCTCTATTTATTATATGTATAGTTTACCTATATATTTTAATACATTATTTAGTTTAATGTATTTTTAATACTTTTTTAATGTTCATATTTTTTATGTATTTCAAATAATATTTACAGGTATCTAAAAATATAAGAGAGGTAAAGATGTAAAGAATAAATTAAACAAATAAAATATGCAGGTATATGGTACAATGGGACTTTGGAAAGTCAGCTTTTACATCTTAACTCCATTTTTAATGAAACACCTTAATAAGTTAGATAATTTAATTTTATAAACAATAAAAGTAATTTGATGAATTTTGAGATTGTATGGAGAAGATATTGGTCTATGAAGTTCGGTTTGCGGCTTTTTAGTTTGTTTGTCCTAATTGCACAGTGTATTTTTTTTACAATTAATTTTCTTTCTATACATTATTATATAAAAGTTTCATGTTAAACAAATCTTTATTTGAGATGTGTATACATGAAAATAAAATAGTATAAAATGACTATTTATGGCTCACCAAAATAAGTTTTTTTGAGGTGGATTTCTCTATAATTATTCACTCTATCTCTCCTTATTCCTTATCGACCAAGTCAATATTGACATGATATCGGAGTCTAAGGTCATTCAATATTTTCAATACTTCGTTTCTTTTTCTTTTCTTTTCCTTTATTCTCTTATTTTAGGTTTAAATACCACTATTTATACAATATTTATAGGTCAATTACTGAGTGTTATTTCATGTATTTTAAATCTATTTACATGCATTTTTTAGTGATTTAAGGTCAAAATAAAAGAATAAATGTGATAAAATGAAGATTCATCATTCAACAATTAATCTCCTCCCACTGATCCACATATACCACAAAAAGACAAAACAAAGAATAAAATATTTATTAATTCAAAAATAAATACTAAATGATTTTATTAATAAAAAATCAAAACATGTAAAATATTTTTTTCATACTATTTTATGGTTATTTTTATTTATTTTTACCACTTTGTTTATTAGGTGTTAATTTTTACAAGTACATACATAGGTATACTTACCTCTATTTTAGGTATTTTCTTTTTTATATATTTTTAATTTTTATAATAATTTATATATAATTATATATTTATAGTACAATTAAATACATATTTACATTTTTTTATTTTTATGATTTTATTTACATAATTAAATAAATATAGGTATATACATTATAGGTATTATATATATATGAAAGAAAAAAGGGCATCCACCGTATAGGTGTGTGCCCAAAAACTTCACCTTTTATTCACCAAAATATGTGCAGACATAGTATCAGATTCTAACACCAGCAAGATAAAGAGAAAGTTCTACATGGACCAAAACTCAGTTAGTGCATTTGCGTGCGCCACAATACTCTCACCATAACATCGTTCCTGTCTAAAAATCACTCCGTTTTTGGCCACCCATATGGCCCAGATCATTGCAATTTGATTCACCATCTCCCTCTCTGTTCCATTCCAATTCGCGCCAATATAGTCCCAGAATCCAGTAACCCCATCCGCAGCCAGCGTTGGGTTCCCAAATATGTCCCAAGCATCCATCGAGCTTCTGCATCTGAAGAACAAATGATCTGCATCCTCTCTATCCACATGGCATCGACGACAGGCCGGATCCATCGTCTGCATGAACCGCACAAATCTGGCCCCTGTTAATAACCTCCCCCTTCTAAACAACCATAAGAAAACCTTCACACGAATCAGGATATTCTATTTCCACAACCTTCTACAGTCCGCCACACAACCGCCTGGATCAAACGTCATGGGCCCCTTTAGGTGTCCGTATGCCTTCCTCACCGAGAAGGTTCCGTCGCACCATGACCAACAGTCACGCTCCACTGTGGGTCCTTCCACACTATCCAATTCCTCGAGCATTACTAGCAACTCGGTGAGTGAATGTGTGACAAATCACATAGTTCACTGACGTGCATAGCCGCCCACACCTAAATAGGGTATTACACAGATTTCTCCATCAAACTAATTATAAAAGCAAAAGTGAAGGAATAGAACCATAAGCGATAGAGAATCGGTAGACACCACACGTCTTAGGTGAGTGAATGTGTGACGAATTACAGGGTTCACTGACGTGCATAGCTGCCTGCATCTAAGTAGGGTATTACACAGATTTCTCCATCAAAAATAATTATAAAGGCAGAATTGAATGAATAGAACCATAAGCGATAGAGAATCGGTAGACACCACGCGTCTTAGGCGAGTGAATGCATGACGAATCCCAGAGTTCACTAACGTGCATAACCGCTCGCACCTAACTAGGGTGTTACACATATTTCTCCTCGAACCACAACATAAAATCAATAAGAAAGAAAGATGAATCGAAAACAAAGCTTGGAAGAAAACATGATGAATAAAAAATCTAGCTTACGAAGCAAACTAAGAGAGGATCATACCTTCCTCCTCCTTGTTCTCCCGGCAGCGCTTCGCTAGCGCTCCTTCCCCACCTCAAAATCCTTCTCCCGACCTCTCAACCGTAGCCCTTGGGGTGGTGGTGGTAGTAGAAATCGTAGAGAATGAATGGGTGGGGGTATTTAAAGGCTTCAGAAAACCGCTAATCATGGTTAGAAAAACCTTAACTGTGGTTAGTGGTCCATGGTTTTGGCCAAAATTTATCCCAAACTTAGGTCTCAAGTTAGAACATTCCAACGGATTCTTGATTCGCTAATGATGCTTAATTAACGCTAATCTTGATTAACTTTCACAAATCGTGATTTAACTTTTGCGATTTATGCTTATCTTTTGCTAACTGTTTCCCAGTATTTGCTAATGGTCATTAGTCGTTTTCAATCCGTCATTAGTTTCTTTAATTATGCTTAATTAGTCTTAATGACAACCATTACGAGTTAATGACGTCTTAATCCTCCTTACTTCTCTTTCTTCCAAAAATCATAACAAATCAAAACGAAGTCCGATTCATACGAAACAAATTCCATTGGTTTTCTCTTGATGAGCCGGATCTTATGATATAGGATTCGAGAGATGCCAAGTTCAAGGCTTTACATGCACTCTCCCTTGAGAGGGTGTGGGGGTAGCACCTCCAACGAAATTTTTTAGGAGCGGTTCTATTAGTACTCTCATATATGGATACATTTGTTTTCATGGATCCGTCCGTATGAGAGTACTATACAAACTCCCTATGGTTAGGGCTCTCCTTATTATTTGTATTCTTTCTTTTTCCACATAGTGAAAACTGATAGATGTCGTCAAGAATGTATTCTCGTTACGGGTGAACCTTGTAAATCCGTATGTTTGCGTCTTTCTTGTTTGATCATGTTTATGGGTGTTTGCTTCTACAATATGCATAAACTAGTATCAGAGCTTTGGGTTCCGTCAGGATCACCCGGCAAGATGGCTTGCATAATCTGAAGATCAAGAAGTTTATAGGGAAGAACGAATTCAGTTTATGGCAGATGTGATGTCGCCTGTGGGAGAGATCGGCGAGGGGTTCCTAACGTCCGGTCTTCGAGGGTCTACGATGCCCGACAAGTTTGGTCCGATAACTAAAATAAACAATAAATAGAAGATGAATTAATTAAATTCAAGTTATAAAATAAAAATATTTATTATTTTCTGTAGTATTTTAATATAATTTTTATTTATTTTAAGGCTTATTTATAACAAGCTACTTTTTAGGGTTTAATTATAAGTATATTGGCCAAAGATTTGTATATTTTATTTTTACTTTGTATTTTATATTTTATTATTTTATACACAGAATTTATATATTTATAGTTTATTTATATATATACAAATATATTTTTATTGTAATTTTCTTATATAATATGTACATTTAAATAAATAGAGGTGTATAATATACATGTATAGGTATAATGTATTCATATAAGTATTTTTGTATACTATTTTATTTATGGATTTGTTTTATACTAAAGTTGTAAACACATTATAAATAATATTTACAAAATTATAAAAATGAAAAAATGAAAAATATAAAGAATAAATAAAATGAATATTTTATTCGTGTATATTGTACAATAGGGGTCCAAAATCTAAATTTTGCATCTTAACTCCAAACTAAAAGAAACCACCTTCATTAAAAACTTATTAAAAGTTATATACAATTAAAGATTATTTTGGTGCATTTTGACTTCACATGGAGAAAATATGGGTCTGTGAAGTTTGGATTTTGGATTTGTATTCTGTGTATAAAATGAACACTGAATATTATCTTTGCGTGAGATAAATTTTGTAGTTTTCTATACATTTTATCTACAACTGCCATGTATAATGTTTTTTTATTTGAGGTATAAATAATAAAAAATAAAATAGGTCCTAAAATGAACTTATTGAAGAATAAAATATTAGGTTTTTATCTATTTTTGGCCCTTATCTCCCCATACTTTATTCCTTGTCGACCAAATCAATTCATGACTTGGTCTCGAGAATTAGGCTCATAAAATACCTTTGCATTTTATTCTTTTTCTTTTCTTTTCTTTATTCTATAATTTTGGCATTAAAGACTATATTTTATATAAAATAGATGAAATACATAATAAATGTTAATTTGTACAATTTAATGTTATTTACATACATTTATCTAGGTATTTTAATATCAAAATGATATAATAAAGGTGATGAAATGGAGATTAATCAGTTATGACTTTGGTGTGTGATCCATAGCTGCAGGAATATGTTCTTATAATCATTTGAGATATCTGTCAAAATAACTTAGATATAGTGGAAATAGTTGGTTGGCTCGGCTACCAGAAATCCTAAGTTAGGAAGGCTTCAGTCCAGATTTTCAACCGCTTAGGTTTCCACATTAACATATTGTGTATTGTGATTGTTAACTTGTTGTTCTTAATTGAGTTTACTGCTTGTCAATTGTTTTCCCTAAAAAGGTTTTGATGACCGAAAATTCACCAAGACTCGGGTGAATAAAATAGATCAAGGGTCATTGCAACACGGATCTCGGAGACAATCCGGTCAATAAGAAAATAGGGATCAGACCACCAAACAGAGATAAAAATCGAATAAAATCAATAGTGACCTTGGCTATTAGATTAGCCTAGTATAGCGACCAAGGTTGGACTCAGGGAGCACGTGATGGCCTTGCGGCCTACGAAGTAGTCAAAAATAGTGAAAAATAAAAGACATATATTTTGATGGATTTTTTAGCTTTTAATATTTTTTTGGATTTTTAAATTAATTAAGAAAATAGAAAAACAATAAATCAAGCAACTACAAACAATTATTTAACTACTCAAAAATCATCCAAAAATTCAAACAAAAATGTTTTATGTATTTTATATTTTTTATGTTTTTGGTTTATTTTTGGGGTTTTTCTGATTTTTGTGGAATTTTATAAAAATCAAACAAGGCTGAAAAATAAAGGCACTGTCCAGTCAGACTTGGATGGCTAAATTAAAATGCAAAATAGCCCTATCAAGGTCTGAAGGTAATTTTCCTGTAAAGTAGAAAATACAAGGAAAAATTGGGCACTGGAATTATTATTTTTGGATTTTTCAATTAATTATTGGATTTTTTATGGGTTTTTAGGGGTTTTGTAATTTTTATAGGTTTCGTAAATCTAAAAATGACCAAAATTAGTCAGAAAATCAAACAATACAAAACAAACACTATCTACTTTTTTTTAATTTTTAAAGTTGATTTAATATTTTTTTGTGATTTGTAAAGCTAGACTGTAAGAAAATTGCGTGTTTTTGAATTTTTAAAAATAATAAATGAAGTCAAAAATGTCTCCAAAATTTAGAGAAAATTTTACATCATGACATGAGCCATATATCCAATTTTCATCAAAGTTGGAGTCGATTTGCTATTTTATTAAAATCAAACACAAAGGTACAATACACAGGGACCTGAATGCAATTAAAATAAGTTCTGGGGCCCCTTGGATAACAAGGATGTAAAACTTAGGGGCCTAAGTGTAAAAAGTCCTCGAGGCCACGCACGATACGCGTGACTCAGGCCTGGAGGGACCTTCTGTCATTCTAATTAATAAAAATATAAACCAGAACACACGAAAAGCACAGGGCAAGAAATGCAATTACACCAAAAGCTCACGTGACGAAGCACGTGTCCATCATTTACAGGGATATTAATGCAAATTAAACAAACAACATGGTCCTCTATGCAATATTCACAAAAATTAAAGAACTATAAAGTGTATTTACAGGACTAGATAATAAATGCAAAAAAACAAGAGGAGCCTAAGGGAAATTACCCCTTTATTAAATGTCGAGGGCTGGATGCGCGCCACGTGCTGGATCTGACGGTCAAGGAGGCGCAACGCACAACCAAGGGAACCCTCGGCACGATGGAACGGCGGAGGTCGTGCCACGTGGGGAATCGGACGGATCTGAAGCGTGGTGGCTAAGACTCGCTGAGTCGACGGTCACGATCAAGCCTCCAAAGATCTGGGGTGATGGCAACTCCTCAAATGGACGGGTCTGATCTGAACTGGAGCTGGAGGACGATCGGACGGCTGTTGAGGATGCTCGATGAACTCGACGCCGGCGAGTTTCGCCGGGCTCGTGCGCGTGCAGGAGAGCCTCTCGGAGGCTGCTGAAGATCGGAGAAGCTACGCCTTGGCCTCCCGCGTCTAATGGAATCCTCCGATGACGCAACGGAGCTCCGGAGAGCTCAGGCGACGTCGGCGGAGGCAGAGCTGCTGTTCCAGAAGGTCGAATCCTCAGGTGGACTTGCTTGGACCTGCAAAGCAAAGAAACGAGCTCCTGGGTCGAGGGCAAAGTGCCTCGACCCGGTTAGGGGTGGTGAAGGTGATCTGTGCATCGGGACGAAGGGGCTCCAGCGAAGCGACGACGGAGGAACCCCAATCCCAGTTCCTTTGAGAACTGGGTTGAATTATTGGGCGGAGAAGGTGCGCGGGGGAAAGGCGGAGATGATGGGTGACTCCGATGATCGAAACGAGGGCGAGGGTGGTCGGAATCAAAGATGGTCGGTGACGGGTCGATTTGGGCGAAACGCGAAATTAGGGAAATGGAGAAGGAAAGAAGGCTACCTACTAGATGCTGTCGATTGTGGAAGAGCTGGGGATGCTCCAGGTCCTAGCATCAAGGGCCGTCGGTGCCCGAGGCTCGAGCACCACCTCTGAGCGGCGGACGGCGGCGCAAAGTCGCCGGATCGATGGCTCGTCCACTCCCTCCTCGCCGCGACACGGCCGGAAGCAAGCTGTCACTCTCGCGGTGGCTGTGGAGGTCCTAGGGTGGAATGAAATGATCCAAGGATGCGAGAAAATGGAGGCGGAGCTCAGGCTATATACGAGTGCAGGTCTGAGAAGAGGAGGTCGGGCAGGGTTCCACGAAGCGCGGATCCCAACGCGGATGAGCGGGCGTGGATCTCGGATGCACGAGGAAGAAGGAGAGCCCGGGGTTTGCGGATATGGGCGTCGGATCGAGTGTAGAGAATTTTGAGAAATCGGGCCGTGGGCTCGGATCCGGGGCTCAGTGGTCCAGGGGGGGGGAGTTGACCGGGGGGTCAACATCCCCCGTGGACCAATCAGAACAGGCCACCTCAGAAATATTTGGAAATTCAAAATAAAATACTAAATGGCCGATTTAGGAAAAAACTTGAAACATGAAAAATGTTTATTTTATTTTAAACTATTTTTTGTGATTTTTAATTAATTTTTCGAAATAAAAATAAGGTATTTACAACATAGTACTATATGTAGATATATATACAATATGGATTTTTATTTTTTTGATTTTTAATTAATTATTTTTGTACATTTTTATTCTCATTTTATATTTTATTTATTTATAGCATAAAATTATGAATGTTTTGATGTTTTTAATTTATTTTTATTATTTATTTACAAGGGTAAATAAATACATGTGTGGTCTTATATACATGGTGAATACATACAAGGAATGTTATTTTTATTTTCTTTTTAATTTTTCTGTTTTTATTTTGATTTTGTATTTATAAATATTTACACATACATACAAGAAGTTTTTATTTTATTTTTAGAGGAAAATACTTTTATTATTTTTACAGGTATATTTACACATGAGCTCCCTATTTCTCTCTACTTTGGCTTTTATGCGGTCAGGCCCATGTTGAGCCCTCCCTTGGGATTAGGTTGCTCAATATTTATTCTAAATATCTCCCTCTTTTTCTTTTAATTCTTTATTCTTTTATTTTTGCACAAAAACATGCTAATTATTAGTTTTTACACAATGCATGTTTTTTGGTAATTATTTGTATTTACAAGTATTTACATGCATCTGCAAAGGTTTTTGTAGCTAAAATATAAGAATAAAGAGTGATGAATGAGTATTCATCAGGTTTATCCTGTCATACCCCATTCACCTCCTCAACGAAGTATATTAGATCAACAATTTTTTTATCAAATACATGGCGATCTAAATCTCAAAGGTTACATTCCTTTAATGATGGTAAAATAAGTTGGTGAGATTATCCATCTCATAATCTTATATATGCCCCCATCTCATAGGATCTCTCTTCTTTACACACACACACACACTTGTGCGTGTGCATGTGTATGAGATTTTTTATAAACATTGGTAGAATCCCAAGTAATGATCCACCTCCATATAAATACATACATACATAAATAAATATATATAGCTAGTAGAGTATACAACTGTTAGAAAAAAAGAAAAAGAAAAATGTTTGCATCACGTCATTATCGCCACGATGTATTCAACATCCTACAATGTTCAATGGCATCATCTAAGTAGAAAGTTTGTCCCCCAAATATGACCGAGTTTCTGGTACACTAAAGCACCCAAATAACTGCAAAAGGATACAAGATGTCCTCGTGACCATCCCCACAAGCCACGCTAGCCTCCCTCTAGAACGTGATACAATTCCCACCGATAAGCCACGACACGTTGTCTCTATACCAAACTTGAGCTGATAGAGAACATGAGAAAAACAAGTGATCCAAGTCCTCTGGTCCACTCCCCTTACATCTGTTGCATGTATGATCCTCCACCCCAGCAAATATTCTCGCCGAACCTTGTTGAGAAGCCGTCCATGCCTAAACAACCACACAATACCTTCACGTGATTGGGTATCTTGCTCCTCCAAATCATCCCCATCTCCTCATCTGTCTCCTCCACTCTCGCATGGCCGACACCTATGAAAAATATGTAAGGCTTTTCCACGGTGAATCTACTATCATCCCATTTAAAATGATCCTTGGTCGATGTTGGACCCTCAGCTCCAACCAATTCCACCCGCATTGCCAGAAATTCCTTCACTCTTGAGTGCGACGAAGATGAAGAGAAAGTCGGGGATCATGTGCCTCGATCTCATACCTGCTTCACCAATACCTACTTGTCACGCACCAACCGTAAGAGTTACGGGTACCGAACCCCAAGAGCCCCTTCCCCAGTCCAATCATCCAACCAAAATCGAAACCCATCCCTTCATCCAAGCACATGTCTCAACTTACATTCTAGATCAGACAGGATGTCAGAAATGCCTTTCCATAAGGCTGATGGTAGACGTCCATAGGCAACCTCCAATGACGTTGAAATACCATATATCTTCCTCATCAATCGACACACTAAGTCCTCCGATTTTCCCCAAATACGAACCACCCATTTTGCCATAAAGGCCTTACTCATTTCTCATGTCTGTAACACCCAAAATCTCCATTCTTCTTAGATGTTGTCACCTTGTCCCAATCGATCAAGAATATTCCCCTCTTGATGCCCATCCAACCAAACAAATGCCTCATCATAGCTTCAATCTTCGCCCGTATCCCCGCATGCATTAGCCTTGTAGAACAGAAAAAATTGAAATTGTTGACA
This sequence comes from Ottelia alismoides, assembly GCA_037367405.1. Lineage (NCBI taxonomy): Eukaryota > Viridiplantae > Streptophyta > Magnoliopsida > Alismatales > Hydrocharitaceae > Ottelia > Ottelia alismoides. The sequence continues at coordinate 416,385 of JAZKJV010001036.1, read as the reverse complement.
GAACATGCTTGAGAAGAACTAGCTTCCCCCCCTTTGAGAGCATTCTCGCCTTCTATCTTGCCAATTTCCCTTCCAACCAAATCACCAACGTCCCACAGTCCCGCGAGCGCGACCTCCCCGCCATCAATGGGATTCCCAAGTACGTAACCGGCAACGAAGTGATAGGGCACCCCAAAATCCCTGCCACGACCGTCAATTATTGCTCCACGAGGCCACAATGGAACCACCTCTCAGATACCTCCCCACAAATATCCATGGTAGCCTATGCGCGACACATCCCTTCCATGTCTGCTCTCAGGAACAACACCGTGTCATCATCATGCAACAACGGAATTTACCACCTCCTCCTTGTAACCCAAACACCGTTCCCCATTAGTCGCAAGTCTCATAATCACTGCCAAGGCGTCGGCTAGAATCACAAATAGCATTGGAGCCAACGATCACGCCTATCTGATACCTCTTTGCGGCTGGAAAAAGCCACCTTCTGGCCTACCATTGACCAACACCATATGTGAAGTTCCCGTGATACATCTCTTAATCCAAGCGATCCAAATCCGCAGAAACCCCCTCTTCTCTAGCGAAGCCCACAGAAACCTCCGGTCCACATTGGATCTGTAGCGATGTTTGTCTTAAATTAGTCACCATATCCATCGTTGTTAAATGTATAGTGAGGAATATTATCCATTGCTAAATGAATTTTAGTACTTGAAATTAATGGCAGAAGTCATATCCATTGCTATATCATTACAAATGATTTATATAACGACGCTTATGTGTTGTTATTTATCATAACTTGAGCGGATCACCACTAATTTTTAAGTTCAAAATTTAGCAACGATTAGCTCAAAATTTTAAAAAATAGCAATAAATTATTGTATCTATATAGAGCATTTCTCATGACTACAACAAATGATATTAAAAAATAGCAATAATTTATTGTATCGATAGAGTAACGGAGTCAAAGTAAACATCATTATTGGCTCAATTTGTTATACCACATGAAAGTATGTGCCTGCGGGCACACACCCACCCACCCACCTACGTACACAAAATTTTGAGTTCGCTATGTTTTAAATGTCCAAGTCCTAAAGTGAACACGATCACATACTAATAAACAATCAACGGCTCTGGCGAAATAAATGTGTCACAGATTTCCAAATGACTTGGAACTTTAATACAATCTTCATTTTATAATATAAATCAAGTTCATCGGGTTTTATTTATATTTTTTACTAGAAAAAATATGCATTTTTTATTCATGAGGAGACATAAGTGTGTGGGGTCATGGGCACATCCTCTTTTTTCTGTGTGTGTGCATATAGATACACATATCTAAAGATCGTATTTGGGTTCATCTCTATTTTCAAAACTTCCATGTTCTGTTTACCTCCAATGCAATCTATGTATGGATCTGCCCCAAGGTTTTAGAAACCGAACCGGACATCAAACCGGGTATGTATCAGTTTTTGGTTTTTATGGTTGGGCCATTAAAACTGATCGGTCGAACTGGTGATGATGTCAGCAGTTAAAAAAAACCAGAAAAGACCGAACCGTTGTATTGTTAGTTTGATTCGTACGGTTCAACCGGGTCAAACCGAGTTAAACTAGTATATCATACAATTAAATACGAAAAATGTTACATCATATCTTCAAGGATTTGTTTACTGTTGTCCTTCCAAGTTTTTGCAATAACACTTATACCCCTATTTTTAATACAATTACATGTATCCCCTATATTTTTACAAAATCAATAGCAGTGGCATTTATTGTAAACTTGTGCTCCCATTTTATACCAACACAAGGATAATATTGTTAAATTTTTAAGAAAATATTGAAGCACAAATGATATTGTTTAAAAGTTAGGGGCATAAATGTTCTTAAAAAAACTCGAAAGGGCATAATAATCATATTTCATAAAATTATATAAATACATATATGTGATGTAAAAAGTTAATAAGTTTAAAAGTAATTAAACTCTAATTAACGATAAGTGTCGTTAATTTATTGCTTCTCATAGTATGATTATGACAATGTCTTCTTCGCTTAGTTGTTATAGGTGAAAAACCTCAAACACAACGTGGGAAGAGAGAGGTAATGCACATATGACAGGAAGGGACAAGCGATAATGAGTCATTGACACATGTGAAGGAGAAGAAATTAAAGAGTTACTATACTATGGGTTAGAATGAGACTAGATTACGAATATTTCTGAAAAAGTTTGTATTTTGATAATTTATTGGAAATTATTTTTTTTTATCAAAAATAGATGGTTGAACCGGTGGTTTGGTTCAATTGATTCAACCGGATTTAAGTGGTCCAATCGGATTTTGACTGGTTTTTATTTTTTGAATAAAAACCGGATGGTTTGACCGTTTTTCCTCTGATTCTTGGTTTAACCGGTTCAACCGGCCGGTTTGTTTCGGTTTTTAAAACCTTGATCTGCCGAGATTATCCAACACAATCCTAAATTCTTGGGTTGAAATTAATAGATCCGGTCACACGTTTCTATAGTAGAAGATTGCGAATAACATCTCGTCCCCACATCTGCGAGGCATTATTTCTCCCATAGGGACCTACCAAGACGGCCGTACGGATGCGGAAGGAGCTAATGATGTAACCATGCAAGCTCGTGCTGACGTAGTGTAGAGTCAAAACATGATATATAATTTTAAAATATAGACATGATCCACGGTATTAGCCTTTGGACGATCGAGAGATCCTTTGCTGTTATATCACATGTTGTAACGTAGGGACCTCGACCTCTTATTAGGGATGTCTGACCCCATTTAAACGAGTTTTTGTGGTTGCTGTGAGCTTCCAAAATATCTGAAGAGATAAGATAAGCTCAATTGCTGCGATTCCAATACACGCTATCGTGTTTAGGGTGGAGCATTGGGCTCGACTCGGTCCAACCCGGGAAAGTCCGACCCGAGCCCATCAATTTTCCGTGGGCCTTGGGCTGGGTCGAGGCCCGCTTTTTTCAGCAAACTGAGGACCCGGGCTCAGCCCAAGACCCGCGAGATCGGGCTTGGGTTCGGGTCGGGCTCGGGCTCGGGTCGGGCTCAACCCGTACTTATTTTGATTCCATGAAGTTGCACTTTGATTCCAATTTATTTTTATAGATATGAATCATCCATAACACATGAATATTGGATGTATTATTACTATATAATATTACTATTGATGGATGAAGGTAATATTGGATGTATTTTGACTTTAAATCTGTGTCCCCTAATTTAGTTCTAATATGATTTTTTGAAATATGAGGACCTGGGCCCAGCCCATTTATACTTCGAGTTCGGGCCGGCCCGAGCATAATATTTTTCATAAATGAAGACCCGAGCCCGACCCACTTGTACATCAGGCTCGGATCGGGCTCGAGTTTTGCGAGTCGGGTCAGGATCAGGTTCGGGCTGACCCGGCCCAATGCTCCACCCTAATCGTGTTTCCCATATCACGACTTGCCAAAAGTCGTGCTTTCCAATCAGGGCTCCACCACTCGTTAGAAATAATCGGTCAATGCAAGGTGTGGTGGTTCTCATTTCAGTCGAAACACAATTTCGATTTGGATGTTATTGGAGGAATTGTCCAGGATTTCCCTTTGAGTGTATTTACACCTTCATATTTACACATCAGGAAGATATAGTTAGCTCCCTGTTTTTTTATCAAGTCCATCTATTGGTTCTAAACTGGCCAAGAAGAACAACTGGACATAGTCAAATACCAGGAAAACCTTTGTAGCTAAGTTGATGCATATTTCAGTGTAGTCATCATCTTAGGAGTTAACAGTGTAGACACAGTGCAAATACCAAAACAGAGATTCATATGTCCTTCATCCAGAACAATTTAATTACGGTAATTCTAAGACTGTTAAAATTACATGTTCTAGATGGAGGGCAATAGGGATCTTTGTTTCCCGATGAAATTGGAATGACATATTAGGGGATGTAGTGATGGAATTCCATGATGGCATTTTTCAAAAAAATATATTTATTTTTCAAAAATAGGCGGGAAGTAGGTAAGGTTTCCTACTTCATGAAGTAGGCTTCCTTTTCTCTATTTATTATATGTATAGTTTACCTATATATTTTAATACATTATTTAGTTTAATGTATTTTTAATACTTTTTTAATGTTTATATTTTTTATGTATTTTAAATAATATTTACAGGTATCTAAAAATATAAGAGAGGTAAAGATATAAAGAATAAATTAAACAAATAAAATATGCAGGTATATGGTACAATGGGACTTTGGAAGTCAGCTTTTACATCTTAACTCCATTTTTAATGAAACACCTTAATTAGTTAGATAATTTAATTTTATAAATAGTAAAAGTAATTTGATGAATTTTGAGATTGTATGAAGAAGATATTGGTCTATGAAGTTCGGTTTGCGACTTTTTATTTTGTTTGTCCTAATTGCACAGTGTATTTTTTTTACAATGAAATTTCTTTCTATACATTATTATATAAAAGTTTCTTGTTAAACAAATCTTTATGTGTATACAGGAAAATAAAATAGTATAAAATGACTATTTATGGCTAACCAAAATAAGTTTTTTTGAGGCGGATTTCTCTATAATTATTCACTCTATCTCTCCTTATTCCTTATCGACCAAGTCAATATTGACATGATCTCGGAGTCTAAGGTCATTCAATATTTTCAATACTTCGTTTCTTTTTCTTTTCTTTTCCTTTATTCTCTTATTTTAGGTTTAAATACCACTATTTATACAATATTTATAGGTCAATTACTGTGTTATTTCATGTATTTTAAAGCTATTTACATGCATTTTTTAGTGACTTAAGGTCAAAATAAAAGAATAAATGTGATAAAATGAAGATTCATCATTTAACAATTAATCTCCTCCCACAGATCCACGTATACCACACAAAGACAAAAAAAGAATAAAATATTTATAAATTCAAAAATAAATACTAAATGATTTTATTAATAAAAAATCAAAACATGTAAAATATTTCTTATTTTCATACTATTTTATGGTTATTTTTTATTTATTTTTACCACTTTATTTAGTAGGTGTTAATTTTTACAAGTACATACATAGGTATACTTACCTATATTTTAGGTATTTTCTTTTTTTATATATTTTTCATTTTTATTATAATTTATATATATTTTATATATTTATAGTACAGTTAAATACATATTTACATTTTTTTATTTTTATGATTTTATTTACATAATTAAATAAATATAGGTATATACATTATATGTATTATGTAGATATATATATTGATGTACTATTTATTTTTGAGTATATTTTAATGATTTTATTTTATATTTTATATATTATTTACAATTTTTCAAAAATATAAGAAGAGTAAAAATAGTAACAAAAAATATGAATAAAGTATACATGTATATAATACAACGGGACCCCGAAAATCTGACTTTTGTATCTTAATTTCATTGTAATGAAGCCATATTCATTAGTTAGAAAATTTAATTTCGATCATAATGTAGCTGAGTTTGGTTAATTTTGAGTTCAGATGGAGAAGATATTAAGTTGTGAAGTTTGGTTTACGGTTTTTTCATCCCTGTGTTCCAGTTGCTCAATATATTATTTTTATTGGAAATTATTTTTTAATTTTTTTATGCATTTTTATGTAAAAGTTCATGTAGAGCATTTTATTATTTGAGATGTAGAAAATGAAAAATAAAATATAGGAAAAATAGGTTATTTGAAGAATAAAGATTAGGGTTTCTATATACAATATAGACCCTTGTCTCCTCCTACTTTATTCGTTGTCGACCCAGTCAATATTGACTCAGTTTCAGGGTATATACAGACAACTAATGAATGTTAATTTGTATATCTTAGTTGTATTTACATGTGTTTTGATAGAGATTTAAATATAAAATGGAAGAATAAAGGTAGATGAATGGTTATTCATCAATATATCATTACCAATGCTTTATATAATGATGTTTCTATGTTGCTCTTTATCATAACTTGAGCCAATCGTCAATAATTCTTAGTTCAAATTTTAGCAACGATTAGATCAAATTTTGAAAAATAATAATGAATTATTATCCCAATATAGTGCGTTTCTGATGATACCACAACAAATGATATTCACCACTATATGTTTTATAATGATTGATATAGTAACGGATTCAAAGTAAGTGTCACTATTAGCTCATTTTGTTTTAACACATGAGAGTATGCGCTCGTGGGTACACAACCCCCTCACCCCCCACACACACATACACAATTGTTCGCTCGCTATGTTTTAAATATCCAAGTCCTAGAGTGAACATGATCATACATTAATTATACAATCAACGGAACGGCTCTGGCAAAAAGATTTCAGCATCACTCGATGGATGTATCATAGATTTCGAAATGACTTGGAACTTTAATACAATCTTCATTGTATAATATAAATCAAGATCATTTGATTGATATTTTAATAGAAAAATATGCATTTTTTTTTATCCATGAGCAGACATAAGTGTTGGGGGTTATGGGCACATCTTCCTTTTTCTCTGTGTGTGTATTACACATATATCTGAAGATGGTATTTGGGTCGGTCTCTGTTTCCTAAACTTCCATGTACGGATATCCACTTACCTCCAATGCAACCTATATATGGATCGGTCCAGATTATCCGACTTCACAATCCTAAATTCTTGGGTTGAAATTAATAGATCGAGTCACACGTTTCTATGGTAGAAGATTGCGAATAACATCTCGTACCCACTTCTGCGACGCATTATTTCTCTCATAAGACCTACCAAGACGGCCCTACGGATGCAGAAGGAGCTAGTGATGTAATCAAGCTCGTGCTGATGTAGTGTGGAGTCAAATTGCAATAAATATTTACAATTCGGACATGATCCAAGGTATTAGCTTTTGGACGATCGAGAGATCATCTGCTGTTACATCACCTGTTTAACATAGGGATCCGCTGGATGAGAATCGGACGAACCTCATACCTCATAGGAGACTGACCATCCTCGACCCCTTGTTAAGGTCGTCCGATCCTCATCCGATAGATCCCGTGCATTACAGCAGGGAATCCTTCCATCACGGGCCCATTTAAACGAGTTTTTGTGGTTACTGGCAGCTTCCAAAAGATCTGAAGAGATAAGATAAGCTCAATTGCCGCTTGGAGCTACCACATCCTCCACAGGAGACTAGAGAACATGGAGAGGAAGATCGGATCTCCTTGCAAATCTCTTCTCCTTCACTTTATAGTCTGTCTGGATGCGTGCACACTCTTACTGGTGATCTTCTTCTTCTGTCCTCTTGCTGCCGAAACGGCATCCTTTGTCTACCCCGGTTTCACGAATTCTTCTGGGATTTGCCTCCAAGGGAATGTCTCCGCAGAGGAGACAGGTGCAATCCAACTTTACGCAAGAGATCGCGCTGGGAGTGTGGGGCTCGCCTACTACTGCGAGCCCATCCATATATGGAGTGCCACCACCAACGAGTTAGCCAACTTCACCACCACCTTCACCTTTGGAGTGATCACCGACTCATCATCATCCTTAGGTGGTGGTATCACCTTCTTCTTATCTGAGAACCCAGAGATTTCACCAGGTGCTCGAGGTGATTTCCTCGGCCTTGTGAACCCGTCGGACGTATTGGCTTCAGGAGTCGGACGTTTCATAGCCATCGAGTTCGACAGTTGGCATAACAGCTGGGATCCTCCCAATAGCACTTGTCATGTGGGCATCGACATCAATTCACTTCAATCGGTCGCGTATGTGAATATGTTGGGCAACCAATTCCGTCTTGGCCTCCAAGGTAAAGCTCGGGTTACCTATAATTCCATCTCAAAGAATCTAAGTGTCTCCCTAGATTACAACAGCACCTTGTATTACCTGTCCACCATTGTTGACCTTAGAGATCACTTGCCCCAACGGGTTAAAGTTGGTTTCTCATTGACCACGGATATATCACTTGATCCTAAACATATTACATCGTGGTCATTTGTATATTCTAACTTGGATGTCCCCAAAGAGCCTCCACCCCCTCCCTCCGCCGTTACGCCTACCAATAGCAATTGTAACAACACGGGATGGTCAAAAAAGAAGGAAAACATCATACTGCCAGTGGTTATTGTTGTTCCTTTGTTGTTGTTGATTGTTATTGGATATCTTTCTTGGCTGCTTTGCAAGAAACGCAAAGACAACGTTGGCAACAATCGACAGACTGCTCTCGATACTACGGGACCATCTGATTTCCATGATGGGGGTCCTCGGTACATTCCATACGAACATCTCGTTGCTGCTACGGAGGGCTTCCACCAAAGCAGGATGCTCGGTAAGGGGGGATGTGGCAGGGTCTACCGCGGATTCTTGAAAGATGGATTCTTGAAAGATTTGAATCAGGAAGTTGCAGTCAAGAGGATAGCAGAATACTCCGAGCATAGTGAAAAGGAGTTTAAGGCCGAAGTCAAGACCATCAGCCAGTTGCGGCATCGCAATCTAGTGAAGCTTTTCGGCTTTTCCCACGAAGGTCATGAGCTACTACTTGTCTATGAGTTCATGCCAAATGGAAGCCTTGATCACCACCTTTTTGATAATGCCAACGATGTGTTATCGTGGCCAAGGAGGCGCAATATCGTGCTTGGGTTGGCATGGGTCTTACAATATATCCACGAGGGGTTGGACAAATGCATTGTGCACAGGGACATCAAGCCTAGCAACATTTTGTTGGATAGCGACTTCAATCCGAAGCTGGGAGACTTTGGGTTAGCAAGGATAACACATCATGGATCAGCTTTGCAGTCGACGACGATGGCGGGGACGATGGGATACATGGCTCCGGAGTACTTCGCCACGGGCAAAGCAAGCAAGGAAGCGGACGTTTACAGCTTTGGAATTGTTGCGTTGGAGCTGGCAAGTGGGAGAAGGGCAATGGATCCAAGAGAAAAGGGTAAAGAGGCATTATTTAATTGGATATGGGAGCTCTATGGGAATGGCATGATAAGGGATGCGGTCGACAAGAAGCTACAGACGTCCTTTGTTGAGCACGAAGTCGAGCGGTTGTTGATGGTTGGCCTGTGGTGTGCACACCCATATGCAGGCAGACGTCCAGTTTTTAGTCAGGTGATATCAGCTTTGAAGTTTGATATCGCAGTACCTTCTCTGGTGTGACGGCATTAAGCATGGGAATTAGCAAATCGTGTGTTCCACTAGTCTATTGCAAATCATCTTCTACTGCAGCATGTGAATCAAGTGATGATTGGAAATTTAGCAACCTAGCATGTGGTTAACCCCTTAGCAGGCCCTAGTTCGGACGGTGATCATGAGTATCGATCGATCGACAACCTGCCGTTCGGATAAATATTTTCCGTAGCAAAATCCAAATCTTCTGTTTCTTGTCTGCTTATATGCTAAGCACAACGTTGATTGCATGTTTCTCTCCCCGTAACCGTGTTAATTAAGTGCTTTTTTCTTCGTTGGATGTTTCCTTTTCAATGTATAATAATTGGATGCTTTAGTCCTTTTTACGGTGCCTGCGAGTTGCGAGGCTGCCTGATGTGACTTTTTTTTACTGTTTTTACCAAATTTCTCCAGTGTGTATTGTTCACCTTCTCTCGTTCTTTATAATAAAGAAAGAAAACTTAATTCTCCACTGTAAATGGATATATAGAATGATGAGAAATCTCGTATTTGATCAGAGGCGATGCCACCTATCGCGGGAAGCAAGATCACGAGGGGAAAAAAATACACAAGCAATCACAATGACGAGAAGATTATTGGGTTTCCACCATTTTCGTGTAGGAAATGGATCCTCTGCTGCAGGGAGATTTGCAGCAGAGGTGCTGTAATACTATTTAAGTTATTTTTATGATTTTGATTTCAAAATCTAACTTTATAGATTGTATTTTAGTTTAATTCCCTACCGATCCTCCAAATTTCGTCCAAATCCGAATTATTTGATATTTTATCTTAATGATCAACCATTTGGATCTTTTTTAAATCGAATTTAAGTTGCTTAGATTATGATCAAATGTTTGACCATTAAGATAAAATATCAAATAAGTTCGGATTTGGACGAAATTTGGAGGATAGGTAGAGAATTAAACTAAAATACAATCTATAAGGTTAAATTTTGAAATCAAAATCATAAAAATACCTAAATCGGGTTACAACACCTCTACTGCAAAACTCCCTACAGCAAGAGGATCCGTTCCCTTTGGTGTATGTCATGGCAGAGTTTTCCAATACAGTATGAAGTGTTCTGTGATTGGTATGCACAATCTCTCGGAAAAGAGTTGATGTATTTGATGCTATTTAAGTATTAAGAAAGATAAACATGATATGCACACTTAATAACATACCCAAATTTCACGGGATCCAAAGTGACATGCAAGCCCTCGTGCCATATACATCCATGCGATAGCATAGTGCTTTTGGCGGATTTGATGTAAAGATGGGTTTAATGTGGGTCATTTCCACAGGGATGGGATGAATGCGATATTTATTAAAAGGGATTAATTTTATAAACTTTACCAATTACCTCTTCAACATTTGAAACAATATATTTCCTTCCTGGACCTTGTAAACTTGCACCGTCTTACCCCCAAACCCTGCCACCAGTTTTAACTTTATTTGAGTCAATTGCTTGGGTTAGTCATGAGTTAATCTAACCAATGGAAATCCAACTGTAGATAATCCACCATAAGACCCCCTCCATCCCCCACCTCCCCTCTCTCCCTCCTCCATCGACCCACAACCCCATCCTTCTCCTCCTCCTCCTCTTCCTCCCATCCCCATTCTCTCTTCTCCGCCACCCCCCAGGCCCACGTCCTCCTCCTAACACCCGTCCTCCTCCTCTTACTCCCCTCCCCATTTTCCCTCCTAGCCTAGTGAAGCACGTGCCAGAGATGCATAAGACAATGCTGGGGATGATATAGTCCTCTTGGCAACGACATCGCAGTCATGGACGATGTAGTCAAACACTAGGTCAAGGAGGTAGTGCTCGATAGCGAAGAGGATGCAGATGGAGGCGGTGTGGATCGAACAACGCCTCAGTTATATACCTCCTCTATGGTAACATTAAGGGCCTGTTTGGTTGCAGGGTTGGGTAGGGTTGGGTTGGGCTGGGTTGGGATGGGTGAATAGTAATCTGTGAGGAGGAAGTACCCTTGTGAATAGTAACCAGGGTTGGGCCAACCCTGCCCAACCCTGCAACCAAACAGGCGAGCTCTGAATAGTATGTCAATATTATGTAATTTCTTCGGATCAAGAACACCATTGTCAAGCGCACTACCGGTTTCCTGACCGCTTCCTTGTTTGCAACATTCATTGAATTGCAAAACATAGATGCGAACATATCCTCATCCAATCTACAAAACACACCAAAATCCAAATCACTACAATTTTAAAATCCACACTCAATTCCAATTTAGAATGCCAGCGATCTCCTTAATTGGAATGAGCTCGACTTCAACTGATCCCAAACCATCTCGCGATCGGAGCTCGCACACACTTTGTCCCAATGAAGCAATTTCAACTTTGGCTTCTTGTCTGTCTCGATAAACAGATTCTCAGCCATGGGCATAGGCGCATCAGCTCGCGGAATGGGCTCTGCCCACTGTCGCCTCGACGGTGGTGGTCGGGCTGGGACTGAGAAATCAGTGACAATTTCTTTCGTAGTCAAGAAAATAACCATTAGTGGCGGAATCTTGTGATTCCCATGCTTGGGCCGCGGCGGTGGAGGAGGAGGAGGGGACGAGGAGGCAGGGGAGGAGGCTCTTTTGGTGATTGGGGGACAACCCTTTTCACGTTGGAGGATGACAAATTTGAAAGTCGTTATCTTGGCGACGATCTTCTCAATTTCAAGTTGTTGTCCACGATGCAGATTGTAATGTCTTTCCCCATGGCAGCGAGGCAGCTCTACCAAGACGTCGCGACACTCAATGGGCTCCCACTCACCGCTGATGTCGTGGAACGGTTCGGAGTATTATACATCATCATCGGAAAGAATCATCGCTTGCCGCGGTTGCGGGACCAACGATAGTAGAGGGGGAGGGGGCGGGGGCCACTGCCACGGTTGCAGGCAAGGGAGGAGGGGAGCGGTGCTGTTTGTGGAGGCAGGGGAGGAGGGGAGCGAGGGTGGAGGAGGCGGTTGAGGGGGAGGGGACGGGGGCCCCTGCTGCAATGGAGGTGGGGGAGGAGGGGAGTTGGGGTGGAGGAGGCGGTGGAGGGGGAGGGGCGGGGGTCCTGCTGCGGGTGGAGGTGGGGGGAGGAGGGGAGCGGGGGTGGAGGAGGCGGTGGAGGTGGTGGGGCAGGGGTGGCATACCTGGAGAAGGAGGTAGACGTCAGGGAGGAGGAGGGCAAGGGTGGTGGATGTGGAGGAGGTGGGTGGGTGCTTGTGGACACGAGGAGGGTGAGTTGAGTGGTACTCAATGCAAATTTGATAAACAAAATGGATATAATGTAAAAGAACATAACCGAATCTGGTTAATTTTAACGGGTAAATGGATAGAGGTTAACCACTATCTGTAGGGTAAGGGTTAGCAAGCTTACGAGGTCTAGGAGGGAATTAGGTAGTTTCAAAAGTTGAAGAGGTAATTGGCAAAGTTTATAAATTCTGCAGGGTAAAAATCCATTCTTAAAAATCTATGTACCCATTTTCCACACCCTTTTCCCATCTAGTCCAGTATTAGATCCAACTCTTTTTGCCGTTACCATATCAATATTCAAAAATTTTTTAATCAATACTCATATTCGATTAATACATATCCATTTTAATTCTTACTCGCGGCGAAAAAACAAAGATGATATGATTTTCGGCATGTAATACATGATGAAGATCATCGTTTCAAATTATAAAAAATTGAAGGCTACACTGAGGAGAAAAAGAAGATCACATAAAACTCAAGAGCAGTAGATGCCCTATATATCATGCATTCTCCCAGGCAAACTTTGATCTGATATCTCATCTCAAGAGCCAAGACATCCCACAAGATATAAGAACGTCTTCATATTACCAGTGAAGGCACGAGTACATCTCAATTATGTATTCACACATGAGTGTACAAGTTGTTTAAGGTGCATAAGTGAGAGAGTATCAAGGAGATCGATGCCCGAATACCTCGACATCTGTCAGTGAAGTTACTGATCAAACACCACTTGAATAATTTATCTATAGGATTTTTTTTAAAGGAAAAAAGGGTGCACTACCGTAGAGGCAAGCACCCAAAAAATTTTATATTCACAAATTAAACATCATAGTTACAAGGTCCAAGAATCCCGGAGGATCTTGGCATGTTGTATTACATTCTCAACATAGTATCGCTCACTCCTAAAATACACCCCATTCCTCGCAAGCCAAATCGTCCAGAGGGTTGTGGTAGACTGGATCTTTGCATTGGTATGGCCATATATCAACGACTCAATAGAATGCCTGGAAGATTGACAGTTCTCTAACTCGATCCCTGTGATGGCGGCCTCCCTCCACACATCTTTTGACTTTGGACATGTAAAGAAAAGATGATCGATGTCCTCCACCTCTCCATAACAACGTCGACACGGAACATCAGAATTATGAAACAGTCTCACCCTTCGAGCACTAGTCAACAACCTCTCTCTGCCCATCAACCACATGAATACTGACCTGACGTGGGATCTTCCACCTCCAGATCTGACCCAAAGATGGCTTCGCAATCCCTGGATCAAAAATGTATAATGTGTATAAAGCTTTATAGGCCTTCTTCACCAAGAAACTGCCCTCCGACCATACTCAGTGATCACGCCTATCACATGGAATTCCCACCTGAGAGAGTGTGTCTCTCAAGCATTGCAAGGCGATCGTATTTTCAGAAGATAGTTGCGAACGGAATGTAGGTGACCAACCATTTCCATTCCACGCCTTGCAGACGCGCAATCCCCGATTCTCTGCCAATCCAAATAAACTGGGAAAAAGATCACGAAGCTTCCCAACACCCGACCAGTCGTCATCCCAAAATCTGAAGGTATCTCCATCACCAAGACATGGCCGCATCAACTGTGAAATTTGAGGAAGGATGTAGCTGACCCTGCGCCAAAAGTTAGAGGGCTTAGATACACTCACTCCTTGAATATCATAGGAAAATTTGATGGTGGATCTTCCACCTCCCTCCCTCCTTGAATATCATCCCCCTCCATTCTTCTCCTGGTGGTTGTCCTCGACGCACACACCTCTTATTCATCCAATTGCTCGAGCACTTTGATTGGTACCTACGCCAACATAATCGCACTGCCATCAAGTGTAGGTACCACCATCATGCTCCAGCATAGTCGACCACGTCGTCGTCGTTCTTAGCACATTGGCTTATCACCGTCACCTAATGTCGTGATCTACAACCTCGTCGTGCCCTTTGCCCACAAGTAACCATGGGCATCCACTATCGTCTTCCTTAAGTCACGAGCCTTAAGCAATTTAGCACCTTCCCTCCAACGAACCCATAGCTATTTAGACAAAGAGGAAGAAGAGACAGAGGTGGGTCTATACCGATATTGGTGGGAGATCATCACTTGCGAAGAGAAAGAATCTGACTTCCACTTCGCATCGGCTTGCAATCCTCTCTCTCTCTCCCCCACTTATCTCCTCTGTTTCTCAAATTACAACTTTGTTTAGTTAAATTGCAATATTTCTTGGCAGCATTTTGCATTGAGGATATCAATTTGGTAGTCGATCTAGAAAGCCCGGTGTGGGAATGGCAACGATTGTTTGTCGATATCAATTATGAAAATAATTATCGATGTTTCACAAATTTGCTTGGTGCACTTTGGTTTGAGCCTACTACTAAGGCTCCGCTTGGTTGCAGGCAGGGACAGATCCAGAACATTTTAGAAGAGGGGGCACAAGGTTTAAAATATATATATATATATATATATATCTACCAATTATGATGTGATCGCATTCATTAGGAAAAGGGGAGTATGTTGTTGAGTTGTATGTCATATATACATATGAGTTGGATATTCCCCTTCCTCTATTCATTATATAACACTAGTTGTGAAGGATAAATTATACCATCTATAGTTTTCATTAAATAATAGTTTATTTTGAACTTATTTTCTAATCAAATATATTTTTATTCAAGTTTACATAAATTGATATCATATAGTCCGCACTGTTGAGATTTTTTGTGAATGGTATTTATATAATTTTAAAAATCGGATATATTTTAATATTTTCATTTTTTTCAGTTCACTCTTTGGATTTTGATTAATTACAATAGACTACACTTGTTCCAAATTTCTATTAAATCAAAAATATAAAATACATAATTTATACTATTTTGTTATCAACAACTAGAAATATTAATATGTCAATGAAGAAAAATATATTGATCAAGAATATCTGTGTGTTTGACCACTTACTTGATAATAAATAGGATTAATGATTAATATATGAGACTTGAAAATAAATGTACTTTTTTTAGAAATTTTATTTTTTTGAGATCGACAATTAAATCTCATATCTGTATATGTGATAATGAGATCGAATGAAAATCCGATATCTTTTATAGGTTTATCCTAAAAATGGATATTCAAAAAGATAGTTTAGGTAGAGTTCAAGTTGATCGGTTTAAGAAATTATCCGAACAAAAGGGGATTTATGGTTAGATAATATTCCCTCTAAATAAATGAAAGGGGTGTATATATAAGTTTTATCCTCAAAAAATCCAAAAGGGGATTTATACTTAGGTAATATTATGATTATTTTTCCTTAAAAAACCATAGAGAATAATTATATATGTAATGTAATCTCAAAAATTTAGGGGGGGCATGTGCCCCTCCTTGCCCCCCTCTAAATACGTCCTTGGTTGCAGGGTTGGCCAGGGTTGGGTTGGACCAACTCGAGGTACCCCTCCTTCCAACCCTCCCAATCCTCCCCACAGTTTACTATTCATAGGGGTACCTCAACTCAATCCAACCCTGCCCAACCCTGCAACTAAACGAACCCTAAAGGGCCTGTTTGGTTGGTGGGTTGGGTTGGGGTACACCGGTGTACCCCTCATTCCAACCCTCCCAATCCTCCTTACTGTTTACTATTCACAGGAGTAACCCAACCCAATCCAACCCAGCAACCAAACAAGCCCTAAGTGATAATTTTCGAGAGCTGCTTTCGTAAGAAAAAATATTATTAGGTACTTTTTTTAGTAATATCAGGTTCTTCGATGCATTGGATTTTACTTTTCATATTTGAAGTTGATGGACGCTAAGAAGATGACCACTTCGGTGTCTAAGTGTGGCTCAGTCAAGAGATCGCCCCTAAGAAAATTTGATCATCGGTTTTGCGGCTCCTTTTTTGCCGTGGCCTTTTTGGGGTTGACTTTAGGTTTTCTGCTCTGGATATCTGCCTATGTCATGGGCTCTTACTAGTCATAGTTATGTTTTTTTTTGTTTATCTGCACTTAAGATGTGTGACTTCACTTGTGCAGTTGACCTCTATTGGACTCATTTTATAATCTCAAGCTTTATTGCTTGCTTTGCAAAATGATGAATCAATTCCTTTGATCGTTTTTTTAAAATCATCTTCCTAGATGATGTTATACCGAATCTCTTTCAGACTTTTCACCCTCTCCACACCATACAAATCCACCTCTACCACGACATTCCCATCTTTCTCACATTTCCAAACATGTCGAGATGACTTTTGTGAGGGTCTAAAATAATATCTTCATGGAAGGCAAAGATAAAATGTCACTGAGGCGATCGCTCGCAAATGTCAAATCGAACAACAATCAACCCGCAAAATGTATATAAAATCAATGCAAGCAGTGTAAATCAAAATTTATTATACCGTACAATAGATCGTATAACAGACAAGAACAATAGGGGCCAAACACAGGAAACAACGGAGAGTAGACAAACAAAATTGGCTACAAAAGACAAATGATTTTGAGCTTTTTAAAGCCTCCTGCTCTCTCCGGCCGGCTAGGTCAGAATAGTTGGCTCCTCGTCCCAAGGCTACGTAGAATCACCTAGACGATCCTCCTCGGTCCATGGTCCCTCACAAGAAGATAAAAAGAAGAGATGTCATGCAGTTCAAAATTGATAATCAAATAAAAGGAAATGAATGCAAATGACGAAGTAAGTAAAAGTCAAAAACTACTCTATAAACCGATGCTCTTAGGCAATGGCGCCATTTGATGACAAGGATTTTGCAAAGGTCTAAAATGATATCCTCACGGAAGCGAAGATATAATGTCGCTGAAGTGACCCTAACAAAATCACGTGGTCAGTCAATAATTAACCCCATAGATATTCAAGCAACTAAGAGCAAGAGTTAAAATTTATTATACCCTATTAAATATGTATAGTGACAAGCAAGTATGGGTCGATCACAGAAGGTACTGGTGTAGAGCCATGTAAGATAAGAACATCAACACATGATTTGCCTATAAATCACCTTAGCCAGTTTTAGGGTTTTGTGGGTTTTTTTATTTTTTAACTTTTTTTATTTAATTTTTTATTTTTTTGCATATGTTTTTGGAATTTTTAATTTTTGATAATAAAATAATATAATAATAAGACTAAAAAGAAAATGGGATTATACATAGATAATAGAATTTAAGCTAATGTATATACATAGAGATAAATGAGGCAAGAATAGGTGAAAATATGCCAAAATTCAGATAAAATATATTTTTATGAATTTTATATTTTTCTACTATTTTTTTGATTTTTGGAGAATTTTTATAAATTTTTTAAGAATTTTTATTTTGAATAAAAAAGTTAAAGTAGTGCATAATTAAACAAACCGAAGTATTTTGAGTTTAAAAATAGCAAACCACTTAAAAATCCCAAAAAAATTTTTAACTCAAAATATATTCCAAAATACAAAATCCAAACATAAAAAAATATTTTTGGATGTGTTATGAATATTGAGATTTTTTTATAAGGTTTTGAGTATTTTGAGATTTTTAGGGTTTTATTTTGAGATTTTTACAGTTTTCTTTTATATTTTTGTTTGATGATAAAACAACTCAAAAGAGATAGAAACTAATTTTTGGAATTTTTAAAGACATTTTAACATTTTTTGGGGTTTTTAAAGTCAAATAGGGTAAAATAGTGCACTTTTTTATTTTTAATAATAAAAAAAGTTCTAATATATAAATATTAATATATGGCATGAAAGTGCGTGCAATAAGGAGCTTAACCCTATTTTTGTGGATTTTTTGATCATAAGTGACAATTTCAGTAAATAAACAAAACACTAAAAAATGCATGTACTAACAACGGCATAAATGCAAATAAAATTAAATGAGAGGGCCTTTAGATAAAATATCCAAAATATTATAGTTGTCTAGGAGTGTTTCTGGACTTAAACGAAATACAAAAACTTGCAAGGACCAGATTGCAAAATGGCATAATCGCACCTCACGTGGGACCACATGTGAGGTGACGTGGACTGGATTAAACTGTAGATAAAATAAATATGAGGGTTCTTTTGCAAATATTACAATAATATTAAAAGTACAAATGAAAGCTTGAGTACTGAATGTTAAAATACAAAAATTCACTAGGTTAAGTGTACAAAATACCTAACTTAAGTGCGATCCAATGGGTGAGATCGATCCACTAAGACACGTGGTGCGCTCTGGTGCTATGATGTTGGTTCGTTTTGGACGATAAGGATTAGATCTCATGGAGGAAATCCACGGCTCTTGGGTACTACATCCAACGGTGGCTATGTGATCTGGAGCGGGCCCTCGATCAGAAGGCAACTAGGCACGAAGGAAGAACAATCAAAGAACACGGCCCTGCTGAGCTTTGATCTACAAAATCTCGAGGTAATTGGCTCCTTCCTGGCTCCTGATGGTACCAAAGTATCCCTAGGCCCTGCCATAGTGGCCGGAGGTGTCAAATGCTCTGATGGGCTTTAGAGAGGTCGGACGACTGAGGTGGACCGGGGAGCTCCTCCCTGGTTCGATGAGCCTCGAAGATTCTCCTTCTTTGATTTCTCATGCAGGGGATAGTCAACGGCAAAAATGCAAAACTTCAAAGAGCTTTAGATGGTGGGATGGGCGAGAGGTGAAGTCGATGGAGTTCCTCCGACGAGCGGCGGAGGAGGGACTGAGCTCTGTATCTGTGCGAGATCTGAGGGAGTGAAGGTGCCTAGGGTATTCAGAGGGTAAAGGGGAAGGAGATGATGGCGAAGGGAGGAGGAATGGGACGGAGTTGACTGGAACAGTGTGATGGAGCTGAAGATCTGTCGTACAATTAAATACGATTTTACGTGATAATGAACGGAATCGAGAGAAATAAAAAGGGGCCCTAAGCTAATACTATGCTAAGGAATGGAAAGAGCGAAGAAAATAGAAGCTACTATCAAATCGCGACCAAGAGAAAGAGTTCCATCGAGGGTTTCAGCGAGCAGCAGATCAAACGTCGAATCAAAGACAAACTTCATGCCAAAGGGCTGGACGAGCTACTGTTGTCACCAGGGTGCTCACTCGAAGCTCAAATCGGGGATCAAGAGGTAGAAGAGGGATCAAAAATGAAATGAGGTCCACCAGGGGTATAAGTACAGGGATCTTTCATTGGGACGAAGCATGCGATGCGGAGGTGCCTCAACCAATATTTGATTTCGGCATGAACAAGCTTTGATCGAGGCGCACGCTTGCAGAAGAAAGCGACTGAAAAGAAATCAAGAAATGATGGGAAAAAAATCGACGAAGATCGGGTCTCGTCTGACAAAAGTTGGGTTTAAACATGGGATGGACAGTTGACCTTAGGTCAACCAAGGCTGAGCAGTGGTTGGTCCACGCCAGCTGCAAGAAGACAAAATATAAATAAAATTCATTATAAATTCAAAATAAAATAGCAAATAAATTTATGAAATTTTGATTTCAACATAAAAAATGTTACTTATTTAATATGGTATTTTTATATGATTTTTATTTATTTTTATGGGCTTTTTTATTGCAAGTTAATTTTTAGGGTTTCCTTTATAGGTATATTTATCTATGTTTTGATTCCTTTTTTTATTGTGTATTTTGATCTTATTTTATTTTCTTATTTTATATATTTATAACTTATTTTTATATACGTATATATATTTTTATTTTAATTTTCTGATATATTATGTACACTTAAATAAATATAAATAAATATTATATAAGTATAGGTATATGTATTTTGTTTATGTATTTATATATAGTATTTAATTTTAATATTTTATTTATTGTTATATTTCATTCTTCATTCTAAATATATACTAGTATTTTAAATAATATTCACAAAATTATGAAAATAAAAATTTATAAAAAATATTAAATAATAGATAAAAGGGATATCTTATTCGTGTATATAGTAAATAGGGGTCCAAAATTTAACTTTCACATATTAACTCTAAAAAATATTAAACTCTTGGGGGACGCAAACTTTCTTAGCAGTCTGCTAAGTTAGAAAGAGGGGTGGGCAGGGAATGAGCGGCGAGAGCAGGGAAGAGGGGTGGGTCGAAGTGCGTAGGCGGTGGGACCATGTGAAGAGGGAGGTTGGCATGTTCCTCTCGAGGCTCCTCGTGTTGGTCCTCGGAACCCAAGGAAATCTCTCCCTTTTGGTCGGGGCTGCTTTCGTTGCGGCTCGCTTGGTCACTGGGCGAGACAATGTCGCAATCCAATTCGATGTTTCAGATGCTTCAGCTTTGCACATCGAAGCAGTAACTGCACGGCGGGAGGACGCTCGGGGCTGAAAGAGGTCCATGAATCAAGGGAGTCAGCGAGGCTCCTGGTGGGGGAAGGCGGAGGTGGGGAGACGTTGTTCAGAGGAGCTTCCGACTTGGGTTTGGTGACGAGGGGAGATTTCAAAGGAGATGTGGTTGCTTTGTCACCATGGAGGGCTCTTGCGAGGGGAATGGACGGAGGTGCGATAAATGCCCTACTAGCTCTCTCGCAATCAAGGAAGACTATGCTAAGGTGGAGGTACGTGCGGCTTGATGATGGTCTTTTGAAGCAGATGAATCGGAACCTGTTAAAGGTGAAGGGAGTTCCGTGCTCTGGCAGAATTTGCATCGTGTTCGGCAGCTATTGCGAGGGATTGCGGAGGTGGAAGGAGTTTATAATTTGGGAATTTCACCAGGGGAGGGGGTGGACCCTTTCGTCGGTGAACGTGGAAGGACGTCATCTACAGTTGGAACTTTCGTCGGTGGATTGCTCGGTGGGGGAGGGGGATCGTCAGCGGCTGGGAGGCGTGCCGACGCATCAAGAGCCGGGCGCGCGGGCGACGCCTCCGCAAATCGCGGCGGCCGTTTCGCAAAATCCCGAGATGCATGCAGCCATTACCGTCGTGCGTTTGAATGATCATAATGGGGTGTTGAATGCGAATCCTGTAAAGCCTCGTCTTCGGCAATCATGCCCGGCATCTTCAAATGATTACGTGTTGGCCCCAATCACTTTTGGAACATTAAAGCCAATATTCATATCTCATGCAGTGAACACTCGAGAAAATAGTTGGAAGAATGACGTGGCTCATCCCGTGGGCATGAATGCAACTATTTGTGAAAGCTTGATAGATCCGGGTCGGGTTGCCCGGGGATCATCAGACCAAGCACTGATGTTAAAACCAGCAGGAGGGGGAGGGAAAGCACAACGACATGGACCGAGGCCGTTGGATCTGGATCCCAAGGTGGCGAGCCTTTCAGATCCAAAGCACAGTGACGATATGGGAAAGGAAGCTCGGTGCGAACTCATGGTGGATCTCCGGCAGACCCCTCGGTTGGAAAATATGCTGCTCTCTGATAGAGACCGTGTACTCAGGTCTGGGCATTCTGAAGTGGGCGAAAGGAGGGCCCCGGGGCTGCTGGTGGCATTAGAAAACTACGCGGGTAACGCGGAAGGGAAGGGCGGCACTGATGTGGCGGTGATTTCTCTTGAGGATGGCAGTTCTGGGAAGAATGTCTGCAATGAGAGGGGTTGTAGTGTCTCTCTTGGGAGGGGAAAAGGATGTCAAGAGGAGGTGGAAGAGTTTTCACGACAAGAGGTGAGAGGAGTGGAAGGGGCGGGGGAGGCTTTGCAAAGGGAGAGAAATTTTTTGAAGGGGGGGAGGTAGGGACTGGGGGAGTTGCGCAAGGCGCTGCAGGAGAACGAGTAGGGTGGTGCTTTGAGCAAAAGCCAAAGGGGAGGAGGGTGAGGGGGAAGAGAAGTGTGTGTGGGGGAGTCAAGGTCGAGTTTCGAGCAGGCAGGGGGGGAGTGTCCTGACGTAGCAGATGACAGAGTGGTGTCTCCTATTGGGAAACCCAGCTTTTTCAGTCTCCTTGATAGACGATTTGCAGAAAGTTTGGGAGTCGTTCCACCGCGAGGGAAGAATAAAATTGTTTCCTCATGAAGGTGCTTTCGTGGAATGTAAGGGGTTTGGATCGTCCCGAAAAACGGCTAGGTGTCAGTAATCTGATTTCTGATGCTCATGCGGATATTGTACTTCTATAAGAGACAAAAGTATCCAGAGCGGGGGGAGATGTGTGGCGGGACTTGGGAGGTGGCTCTTCTTTTGACTTCGCAGAGATGGAGGCTCAAGCTATGGCAGGAGGGTTACTAACTGGGTGGAAGAGTCATGATTTTGAGAAGATGACGGAGAGAAGATCCTTATTTTCTTTATCAGTTTGATTGAAGAGGAAGGCAGACAATGTGTTTTTTACTGTGACCAATGTGTACGGACCTACGGGTTCGGTTCAGGGATCGTTGGCAGCAGATCTCCTAGAGGTGGTAGCTGACAGAGAGGAGGGCATTTGGCTCATTGGCGGTGATCTTAACGTGACGCTATTGCCAGAAGACAGGCCTTTAAGGAGTGGTGGACGCGATACGGGTTCAGAGGATCTCAGAAACCTGGTACACGACTTGGGGCTCACAATTTTTGATGCGGTTGGATGTTCTTACACTTGGAGGAATGTTAGATCAAGATCGCGGTTAGACAGATTCATTCTCTCGTCCGAGGGAGTGGATTTTTTCCCCTCTCTAGGGCGTGGGCGTTACCTCGAGCACACTCCGACCACACGCCGATTCTATGGTCTTCTGAGGAGCGCAGACGGCCAAGGTCCTTTTTCAGATTTGAGCAGGCATGGCTTCTGGAAGAAGGTTTCAAGGAGGAGGTGATCGTTAGGTGGAGAAATTGGCAAGTGGAGGGGTCAACGGTAGGGCGTCTGGATGCAAAGTTATCACTGTTGAAGAAATTTCGGATAGACTACGGCCGTAGAGTGAAGTCACGAAGGAGGGAGCGCAGGCGTGAGACCCAACAGGGAGTGGTTCGTTTGGATGGTCTAGATGACCAGAGGGGTCTGGAACAGGATGAGGTGCTGGAACGTCAAGACTGCTCGAAGAATTACTTTTGGAGGATAGGAAGGAGGAAGTCGAATGGAGGCAGAGATCCAGGAAGAAATGGCTACGAGAAGGGGATGCGAATACGAGGTTTTTCCACTCAATGGCTTCAGGCAGAAGGAGGAGGAATTTCATTCAGAGTCTCGAAGTGGGAGGAGAAAGGGTGGCGGGCGACGTTTCTCTTGGGCTTGCTCTCAAAAAGCATTTTATGGAAATGTCAAGAAGAAAGAGAGGTGAAGGATGGGGATGGCGAGGAACAGGTGTGAAGTCATTATCTCAAGAACAAGCGCTTGGGCTTGAGGCACCTTTCGTCGAGGAGGAAGTGAAGAACGCGGTGTGGGGTTTGAACGCGGATGGAGCACTAGGGCTTGATGGTTTTTCGGTTCTATTCTATAGAGAATTTTGGGATCTTCTGAAGGAGGAGGTTATGGCAGTAATCAATGAATTCAGAGACGGAAATAGGGGTTTTAAGAAGATTAATCGGGCACTTCTCTTCCTCTTACCCAAGAAGGAACACCCGATGCGGGTGGAGGATTTTTGACCGATTGCGCTATCCAATGCTATCTATTTGATCGTAGCCAAGGTTCTGGCAAATAGGTTGAGGCAGGTGCTAGATGATGTGATTTTAGAAAATCAAACTGCTTTTATTCCAGGCAGGCAGATGGCTGATGGAATTATTATGGCTTCGGAGATATGTTTACCGTGGAGACGAGAAAATAAGAAGGGGTTGATGTGGAAGATTGATTTTGAAAAAGCTTACGATTGCGTAGACTGGAGTTTCGTATGGGACTCTCTGAGGCGGCATGGTTTGCAGATCTCTGGATAGCTTGGATAAAGAGGTGCGTCACGACCTCTTCTTATGCAGTACTGGTGAATGGGAGGCCAGAGGGGGGTTTTTTCCAGCCACAAAGGGGAGTGCGACAGGGATGCCCGTTAGCGCCAATGCTTTTCGTCCTGGTGGCAGATGCATTAGCAGTGATGTTCATGAGAGAGGTTGATGATGGGTGGTGTGAGGGATTTCGGTTAGGCAATATCTCAGTTCCCCTACTACAATATGCAGATGATACTTTGATTTTTTTGGGAGGATCAGAAGAAATGCAGAGAAGGACAAAGCAATTGATGGATATCTTTAGCATCATTTCTGGACTCAAGATCAATCCAATTAAGTCTGTCGTGATCAAGTTTGGGATGGATGAGGCGGAGAGTAGAGAAATGGCTATGCTTCTAGGATGCCCTCTTGGGGACCTCCCCATTTCCTACCTTGGTCTTCCTTGGGTGGCAGGAAAGCTTAGAAAAACAGATTGGGACATGGTTCTCAGAAGATTTGAGCAGAGGCTTGCGGGATGGAAGGCGGTTACTCTATCTAAGGGTGGGAAGCTGGTTCTCCTCAAGCATGTATTGTCAGCGATTCCAGTTTTTTTTTTCTTTTCAACTAGGTTGATGCCGGTAGGGATCAGGAAGAAGATAGAGGCAATGATGCGAAGATTTTTCTGGTCGGATGGGAAGCAACAAAAGACAGGCTTACATCTGGTAGGTTGGGAGGAGCTCACAAAGCAGAAAAGCGAAGGGGGTTTGGGTATTCGGGATCTGGGATGCATGAATAAAGCGCTTCTGGCTAAGTGGGTGGTGCAAATGTGGGGAAGTTCGGATAGATTGGCTATCAAGATATTACGTACTATTTATGGTGTTAGCGGAGCTCTAGAAGCAATAAGAACACGTTTTGAGTCATCCCTTTGGAGCGGAGTTCGAGATATTATCCCGCAGCTGGCTTTGAAGTTAACACCGAAGTTGGGGTCCGGGGAGGTGTTTTGTTTTTGGCAGGATAACTGGACAGGAGAAGGGGAACTCTGCAATAGGTTCGCTAGGCTATTTGCTTTGGCAGCGGATAAGGGATGTACTGTGGCGAACACATGCAGCTCTGGCTCATGGCCCCTCAATTCCTTCATGCGGTGACAGGACGAAGACTGGAGGAGTTGGAAAGACTGCAAGCCGAACTTCCGGACACAGGGTGCATCTCTCAGGGTAGGGACCACTTTATCTGGGAAGGGGAAAGATTCTCAGTGAAAAGGGCATACATGCTGCTGAAGGGGGAAGCAGACGATTTGGACCCAGACATAAAACAAGATATGAAGATAATCTGGGCGAGCAAGATTTTTTGCAGAGTTAAGGTTTTTTTGTGGTGCCTCAGTGTTGGACATGTGAGCCCAAGGCGAGCCATTATGCAATAAATGTTATTGCGAATATCATTCCCTGATCTGAAATGAAGAATAAATAATTTGCATAATAGGTCCCTCTGTACAGTTAGGGTTATGTACCATGGTCGTCTTAATAATCATACAGCTGTTGATTCTATTATTAAATTATAGAGGCTGGTGCTTGGATGAATATCTAAAGAGTTAGATTGAGGAATCAACAAGCGCCGTCAAATGATTGTTAAGATGTGATCTCCAGTCTGAGTAGGAGATGGCAATCCTTTCTCACATAAGCTGATATCTGACCGACCTATTGATGCAGGTCCTCTGCATAGGAATAGAGATTCGGAGGGTTAAGATTAGTTAGGTCAAAGAGTTGACTTAACGAGATCGAGATAACCTGAGTCCTATGTTGAATGCTGTCACAGTATAGGCACGCATCCTCTGACCGGAGACAGATGTGTTACTATATGTCTGAGTATGTACATTTGGCAGACCAATAGGTTGATGACCTAACCAAGGTCTATACACCGGCGAGCTGGTGTGCATATAAGGGCATATGAGTAATACGATCTCTCAAAGGGATCATACAGGTTCACTACCGAACCGGAAGACATGAGCTCACTCATGAGATATTGGGAAAAATCAAATTCCGTGCATGGTCATCTCGCTTTGGAAGCTTGACTGAATTTGTAGGTTTGATATATACTTTTGGAAAGTATATGATCAAGACCTAGGTATGATATATGCTTTTGGAAAGTATATGATCGATACCAAATCCCAATGATCAAATGAGAAACTTAGTGATCAAACCCTGAAGAAGACAGTGTAAAATTGATCTTGATCTTCGGGTTGACCACGGGTCTTCCAGTATGCAGGATGTACAAGTATTGGGAATACCTGAGGGTGATGTGATCATAAACGATTGTATATCCATGACGCTTCCATTCCGAGGGAGTGATGAAACAGGTCTGGATTTTAGTGACTCCTCTCATTAGAGAAGCAATCTGATCTTGGTCCAAATGTTGGACATTGTTCTGAATGAGATTCAGATACAATGAGAATATTAGATTTGCGGTCTTGATTTAATCAAGCATCTGTGGGAGGTTCGTAAGATCTGGATTTGAGATAAGATCTCAATATCCAAGTCCCTATACGTGGAATAATACAATCGCCCTGTCCTTATCTCCAAGTATCTGCGGAGAAAGCACATTATTCTTGAAGGGATTCAAGAATAACTCATTTGATGAACTTCATATCCAAGCAAGAAGAACTTGATGATTAAATGAGATTTGGTTATCAAGCATAATATGAATGTGATTCATATTGTGAGAATTATTATCCAAGATAATTAAATGGGATTTAATTATCAAGGATTAGAGAATGTGGATAATACTATCCATGATATATGTGTATTATAAATATGATTTATAATATATGTATATATATAAGAGAATTTATGTAAATAGCATTTGTTAATTAATAGTGTGAATTGGATTCACATTTGTTAATTAATTGGAAATGCAATTTACAAATTAGTATGAGTTGTGAATATGATTCACATAATGTTCAATGGCATGATTGAAATATTCACAAATTAATTGGAATTAATTTGGTGAATAATTTTTGTGATAATTGTTATTACAATATTAATTAAGAAATAATAAGATAAAATAAAAAGGAGGCAAAACAACCACCTATAATAAAGGTGGCGTCACCTATGAATTATTCATAGGTGACGCACCCTTAAAAATAGGGTGGTTATTTGACTCCCTTTTTTATTATCACATTATCTCTTTATGGATTTATTTATGTTAAATTAAATTATGTTGATAATGTTGCAACATATATTTAATTTTAAATATAAATAAATGTTGTTGGTTTTAACCAACAACAATCATAGCCATTGATCTTACATAGACCAAGCCTAGCCGTTAGATCTATGAGTCCATGGATTGAGATCCAATGGATCCTAAACTAATATAAAAGGAGGGCTAGGGTAGCCTTCCATGGTACATCATTAAGAGTTGTGCAAGGTTACAACTCTCTCTCTCTTTCTCATTCTCGCCCTCTCTCTTTCTCTTCTCCATCAAGTGGCCGTCCACTTTGCGTTGAGAAAGGAGAGACTCTCGGCTTTCGCCTTCGACGACTCATGGATGTCCATCTTCTTTGGAATTGCTTACTCTAAAGGAAGACAATGGATTTCGTTTGACGAAATCGGGAGAGCCATCGCTTGGATCTTCATCGAGGATTGCGGGAAGGAACGTGACTCATCATCGCGCCCGCAAGTGCATTCTTCGTGGATCGGACTTAAGACAGGAGGATCTCTACTTTGGGATCTCGCGATCACAACCACGCTTCAAGAGGTATTTCTTATACTTGTGGTTTGATGAAACGATCCGAGAAGTGTTCTCGTGATTATGTGGTTTCATCTTTAAGATTTAAAAAATTTTAATTTCCGCTGCATCTAGCGACTAGTGCGACTAGCCGCCCCGATTGCATATGATGCGATCAACACGCTTCCGTGATGCGCTTAAGGATTCTCAATATACTTCAAGTGGTATCAGAGCCAGGTTGAATAAGGTTTTGCATATGATCCATAGACCTTAGACGATTTGGTTCTTGAAAGGGTTGCAAAATTTTTACTGCATTTCAATTTTCGCACCTCTGTAAAAATTGAATTTTTCGTCACTGTTTAATTTTTTAAACACGAAATTTTAAATTGGATTTTGTTCCTCATTAAACAAGGAAACCATAGGACTTGAGTTTACTAAATTTGGACTTCGTTTGCTCAAGATATGGGTTTTTGAATATACATGTATTCACTGTTGCGGGAACTGCGGATTTAAACATGATTAATGAGATAATTACGGTTTTAATCCACTTCGAAATGCATGAATTATCACTTGGGTTCTTTAATAAATCAAATAGGCATCTTTGGAAACTGAGTTTGTATTTTTTGGATTTAAATTGATCAAGATAAGTTAATTTTAATGATTGGGGGTCACTGCTGGAAATTAACATTCTTTGATCTTGAACCTTGTGATATGTCATTCAATCATAATGATGAAAATTAATTGTTAATTTTCTGGAATAACTAGTGATAAATATTTGTGAAATATTTAAAGAAATAATTATTTCATTGAATGACACTTGCCTAAACCACAATGATGAGATATTAGATCTTGATCATTGGTTCATCAACAAACATTGATTTCATGAAAAACCATAGTTTATCCTATAATAGTTGTAGGACGACATTTGCATGAAAAACCCTCTTGCTTGAATAGGATTGGGGATTTGTCTAGCAAATCTCCTTATAATCAAAAATGTTTTGATTTATATTATATGGTATAATTTCGGTTGAAAAACCGATGAACATCTCAAAGTACATGATGGTCTATCTGGTATTATCCTTTCCCGAGGCGGATGTGGTGCCTAGTCGGAGAGCATTGGGATAGCGGGTTGCAACGTATGTGGTCCGTCCCACTCTCGTCGGTACTGGCCATGACAGCGGGTAGGGACTGTATAACACCAGAGACAGACAATGTGTATTTTTCTAATTATTAAAATTCGAATAATACGTACTTTGAGTATATACCTACTATTCAAGTAAAAGACATGTTTGTTGATTGATGATTGGATTAATGATTAATTTAATATGATTAAATTAATTATATCCAATAAACACTCTATTTTGAATAGATGTGTATTTCCCTTGGAAGAATTAATTATGTGAATGTGATTCACGATAATTAATTTTACAATTGAATATGAGGTGGAGGATCACATAAGTGACATCCATGGTCTCCCGTCAAGGCAAAGGATTCCGTCGCCAGTTGTTGTGTATAGGAGACGCCTGTCCGAAGTGACAGATCCTATATATGATTTAATTGGATCGGGTTCTTTGCTTCTCGAAAGAGTTAGGCCGTATACGTAGTGACCCCAATATCGTGTCCTCATATTATTGGGGCGATATTGGATTGCGTATAGCGAGTATTAAGCCTGTTGATGGTTGGTTTAATTAATGACGGGTCAATATCATCTTAGGGGTGGTGGGCCCGGGTATTAAAGACCGAATTGGGAGATGCAAGTTGGACTTGCAAGGCGGAATGTGTTCCCGCTTCTTTTTATCCGAGTTGTAGGCTCTCATATTATTGGGATGCAACGAAGATAGGAAAGGAGATCCCAGATCTTGCTAGAGATATAATGGTAAGAATATCTCTTACATTGAAAGTGATTAAGGGAATGAACTTTCAGTGTTGACAAGGCAAGACAACTTTGATATAAAAATTCCTAAATCAAAGTAAAACATGTATATATAATTTATATACCCTTATGCAAAATTTCTTATTTCAGATAATCCTTCATTAAACCCACTCAATGTTATACTCAATAATAACCAGTAAAAATATCTTGGATTGGACTCATGATCCAGATATTGTACTTGCAATTGGACACATAATGTATGTGGTTGCAGTGTGCAAGTCCCCTCAACATAATGAGGAAGGACAATTAAATAAGACAATAAGACATCACCTTAGGGTTTATATGTCTCTGTAGTCTTGATCTTTCATCGAATGTACTTTGGAAGTGACATGTCGATGGTGATCGTAATTGTCGAATAATCCTTATAAAATAAAAGAAGATATTTTGGCATACATATGTGCTCTAGACATTTAATCATGAATGACATGGTTCTCTGCATTATGCATAATGGTAGCTCGAAAGAGATGATGTATTCAAAATGTTTGAATATCTACCTGAACCTAAGTCTCTAAGAGTTAAGATGTATGTAGATATGATGAGAGTCATCATTCTACTATCTATACTCAAGTCATTCATAAAGCTTCATGATATTCATATTGTATGAATTTAATGAAGCATGTATAAATGTTGAAATTCTCTTACATTGAATTCTTTTTGAATTCAACAAAAGAGATTCTTTGTCTTGAACAATGGTTGTTTATAGATGAAGAGAGCGCAGTGGAAGCATGGGTGGTCGGACCCGAGTAAGAAGGAAAGTCAAAGAGTTGACCTATTTTTGTGACTTCCATATCACATCCAAAGAGTTGGATGAATGCCAATACTGCAATAAGTTGATGTGTTGATAGTATGACTATCAAGTCTGTCTAAAATCCTTAGTGAAGGACTCAGATAGAGCATCAGAATAATCTACATATAATCATTGACTCTGACTTTCTTATTTCATAAAATAAAGTCTGACAATTGTATCCCAATCTTCTAATGACATTTGCAATTGGTTGCATATACATATTAGAAGATTAGAAATTTGATCTTAAGGTTTAGTAGTCATCTACATGGATATTGCTGTAATTGTTGCAGCAGTCTCTGTTGGATAGATGGACTTCATATTCTCAGTGGGAGAGCCCTTAGTCTTGGAGAATGCCTGTATGACCTAGATAGTAGAGTACACTCATTGTTTGTTTCTAAATGTTGGAAATAAACATGAATTCTGAGATAGAACTATCATAAAGAGTTATGATGGAAATATTTCAGATAGTAATCTAACATCTAGTGGACCCACAAAATTAGAAAATTAATGAATGGTTCATTAAGATTTCTAATACTGAAAATCAAACCTTATAAGATCAATAGGAGGATGAAAGATCATTTGACAATGATCTGGCATCAAGCCTTGGACATTTATTTGTTGATTTGATCAATAGACTAGTAAGATATGAAACTTTAGAATGTCTAAAATTTCAAATCTTACATAATTATGAATATTGTATTCAAAGTAAAAATGTCCAATACACCCTTCTCTTAGGAAAGGTGCAAGATGTCAAGGTATTCAAGATCTCATACATATTGATGTATGTAGATCATCTATATCATAATAAACATTATGGATATGTGATATCTATTGATGATTATGTATGATATGAGATTTCTTCTCTTCACATGAGAAACCTTTGAAGTGTTCAAAGATTTCACAATTTTGGTTTAGTTACAAAGTTTGAAGAAAGATGAAATGAATTTGATCTAACCTAGGTAGCTTGTACCTGTTAGATAAAATTGAAAGAATACCTTATGGAGATATGAATATCATTTCTATCTCACTCCTCCTGATAAACCTGAACTCAATAGAGTTGTAGGGAGATACAGTTTGATCATGTGTGCCATGATTTGATCAATGATGAATTTCAGCATAATTATCCCTTAGTTTCTAGGAATATATGTATAGTAGAGACTACACTATATATCCTTAATAAGGTTCCATGCATGTAAGCTGGAATCGAGCACTTGGGAGTGCTACTTCATTAGGAGAATAAAGGATGGTATTGGATACCTACTTTATGACCTTGAGATTCTTAAAAGATCTCATCTCTGAGAATGTGATTCTTAGAGGATGACTATCTTGAGAATCAAGATGAAAATGAAGTGAAGGAACTCATTTAATCTTGAGAAGATAATGAGGCTCCTGAAATCGGAAACTAAAAGGATAATTAAAGATGAAACATTAATACCTCTTCAAATGAGTTTGAGGATGTATTCCATGTGTCAGTTATGTCTGAGAGTGATCGGACTTCATGTGATGAAGCTCTTAAGGATCATGACATGGAAAGATGGATATTAGCAATAAAGTCTAAAGTAGACTTCATATACAAGTGATGTATATGGACCCTCGAGGATCCACCTATATGGGTAAGACCCGTAAAGGTGTAAATGGATCTTCAAGAGAAGAGGGAACCTGATGAGAAGGTAGAGACCTTCAAAGCTAGGTTCGTAGCCATAAGCTACACATCGGAAGAGAAAACATTGCTTGCAATGAGACTTGCTCTTCGGTGACCATGCTTAAAATCATCAGAATATTGCTAACCTTAGCTACACAACTTGACTATTGCATCTTCAAGATGTAATTCAAGATTGCATTCCTATAAAGAATACCTCTCTGAGGATATTCATATGAAGTAGCCCCAGGGCTTCATGATTTGGGAAAGTAAGGTGTGCAAGCTAAAGAAACTCCATCTATGGACTCAAATAAGCTTCTTGTAGTTGGAACATAAGACTTGATGAAATTATATATGTTTATGATTTCAGATAGAATCTTGATGAACCATGTGAAGCTTAGTGGGAGTTCCACGGTGTTCATCGTGCTATATGTAGATAATATCCTAATCATTTGGAATGATATAAGGATGATAATAAGTGTTATATAGACTGGCTATTCCACACCTTGAGATATGATCTCAAGAATACCTCTTAGATCTTAGTTCTGAAGGAGTTTAGAACAAAGAAAAGAGGGTAATGGGACTGCCACGTTCGTAGTACACCTTGGACATATTCCATTCTTGGAAATTCCAAGAAAGGCTTCCTTCCCTTAAGATTTGGTACTGACCTATCTAAAGGGATAACACCTCAAAAGAGTTGAGGAAGTGAATGCTGGAACTGCTTGCACTTGTGCATCAGTTACGAGAAGCTTAGTGTATGCTAGATGTGTAGAAAAGCCAGATATCTGCCATGCAGTGGGAGTTGTAAACTGTTACTAATCCTACTATGGAGAAAGAACACTTGATTGCAGAAATAATGATATCTTCAAAGATGACAAGGCTTTAGAGATGGTGATCTCTAAGTCTTATCTTCAAGAGCTTAAGACTTTATAGATAGAGATCTAAAAGGTCTTAACTGTGGATACCTTGAGAGATAGCGATCTCCCAAAATAAGGGTATTCTATTAAGGATTATGGAAATACTGGTTATAATAATAATTGAGCATTAATGTCAAGGACACTATAATTGCTTTGACTAGATTGAGTATTGGTTGCATTAGATGCAACATTCGCATTGGATGCGAGCACTGTTACCTAGGGATATGCAAGTGCCGTAAAAGGACTTGGCATAGTCTTTTGGGAACAGAGTGACTGATCAGCTTACCTAGCTATTTCTAAATAGCCTATGATTGTCACATGAGTGTGGGTTTAAATGATTAGCCCATTAATGGCTCTTTAGGCTAGTGGGAGATTGTTGGACATGTGAGCCCACGGCGAGCCATTATGCAATAAATGTTATTGCGAATATCATTCCCTGATCTGAAATGAAGAATAAATAATTTGCATAATAGGTCCCTCTGTACAGTTAGGGTTATGTACCATGGCTGTCTTAATAATCATACATCTGTTGATTCTATTATTAAATTATAGAGGTTGGTGCTTGGATGAATATCTAAAGAGTTAGATTGAGGAATCATCAAGCGCTGTTAAATGATTGTTAAGATGTGATCTCCAGCCTGAGTAGGAGATGGCAATCCTTTCTCACATAGGCTGATATCTGACCGACCTCTTGATGCAGATCCTCTGCATAGGAATAGAGATTCAGAGGGTTAAGATTAGTTAGGTCAAAGAGTTGACTTAACGAGATCGAGATAACCTAAGTCCTATGTTGAATGCTGTCACAGTATAGGCACGCATCCTCTGACCGGAGACAGATGTGTTACTATATGTCTAAGTATGTACATTTGGCAGACCAATAGGTTGATGACCTAACCAAGGTCTATACACCGGCGAGCTGGTGTGCATATAAGGGCATATGAGTAATACGATCTCTCAAAGGGATCATATAGGTTCACTACTGAACCGGAAGACATGAGCTCACTCATGAGATATTGGGAAAAATCAAATTCCGTGCACGGTCGTCTCGCTTTGGAAGCTTGACTGAATTTGTAGGTTTGATATATACTTTTGGAAAGTATATGATCAAGACCTAGGTATGATATATGCTTTTGGAAAGTATATGATCGATACCAAATCCCAATGATCAAATGAGAAACTTAGTGATCAAACCCTGAAGAAGACAATGTAAAATTGATATTGATCTTCGGGTTGACCACGGGTCTTCCAGTATGCAGGATGTACAGGTATTGGGAATACCTGAGGGTGATGTGATCATAAACGATTGTATATCCATGACGCTTCCATTCCGAGGGAGTGATGAAACAGGTCTGGATTTTAGTGACTCCTCTCAGTAGAGAAGCAATCTGATCTTGGTCCAAATGTTGGACATTGTTCTGAATGAGATTCAGATACAATGAGAAGATTAGATTTGCGGTCTTGATTTAATCAAGCATCTGTGGGAGGTTCGTAAGATCTGGATTTGAGATAAGATCTCAATATCCAAGTCACTATACGTGGAATAATACAATCGCCCTGTCCTTATCTCCAAGTATCTGCGGAGAAAGCACATTATTCTTGAAGGGATTCAAGAATAATTCATTTGATGAACTTCATATCCAAGCAAGAAGAACTTGATGATTAAATGAGATTTGGTTATCAAGCATAATATGAATGTGATTCATATTGTGAGAATTATTATCCAAGATAATTAAATAGGATTTAATTATCAAGGATTAGAGAATGTGGATAATACTATCTATGATATATGTGTATTATAAATATGATTTATAATATATATATATATATATAAGAGAATTTATGTAAATAGCATTTGTTAATTAATAGTGTGAATTGGATTCACATTTGTTAATTAATTGGAAATGCAATTTACAAATTAGTTTGGGTTGTGAATATGATTCACATAATGTTCAATGGCATGAGTGAAATATTCACAAATTAATTGGAATTAATTTGGTGAATAATTTTTGTGATAATTGTTATTACAATATTAATTAAGAAATAATAAGATAAAATAAAAAGGAGGCAAAACAACCACCTATAATAAAGGTGGCGTCACCTATGAATTATTCATAGGTGACACACCCTTAAAAATAGGGTGGTTATTTGACTCCCTTTTTTTATTATCACATTATCTCTTGATGGATTTATTTATGTTAAATTAAATTATGTTGATAATGTTGCAACATATATTTAATTTTAAATATAAATAAATGTTGTTGGTTTTAACCAACAACAATCATAGCCATTGATCTTACATAGATCAATCCTAGCCGTTGGATCTATGAGTCCATGGATTGAGATCCAATGGATCCTAAACTAATATAAAAGGAGGGCTAGGGTAGCCTTCCATGGTACATCATTAAGAGTTGTGCAAGGTTACAACTCTCTCTCTCTCTCTCTCTCATTCTCGCCCTCTCTCTTTCTCTTCTCCATCAAGTGGCCGTCCACTTTGCGTTGAGAAAGGAGAGACTCTCGGCTTTCGCCTTCGAGGACTCATGGATCTCCATCTTCTTTGGAGTTGCTTACTCTAAAGGAAGACAACGGATTTCGTTTGACGAAATCGGGGGAGCCATCGCTTGGATCTTCATCGAGGATTGCGGGAAGGAACGTGACTCATCATCGCGCCCGCAAGTGCGTTCTTCGTGGATCGGACTTAAGACAGGAGGATCTCTACTTTGGGATCTCGCGATTACAACCACGCTTCAAGAGGTATTCCTTATACTTGTGGTTTGATGAAACGATCCGAGAAGTGTTCTCATGATCATGTGGTTTCATCTTTAAGATTTAAAAAATTTTAATTTCCGCTGCATCTAGCGACTAGTGCGACTAGCCGCCCCGATTGCATATGATGCGATCAACACGCTTCCGTGATGCGCTTAAGGATTCTCAATATCATTCACTCAGAAGGGGTAGAATATGCGACAAAGCAAGAAGGGGCAGGTTATTTGGCAATCCGGATATCATGTGCGATAGATGGCACGCAGACGGAGGATGCAGAACATTTATTTTTTAAGTGTCCTTTAATCGCACGGGTTTGGAATGATTTAAGGGTGCCGTGGATCATGCACGATGGTTCGATCGAATTTTGGAGGTCAATAAGGACGGTAGGGATGAACTCAACGGACGACTGTGGTTTGCCATTTGCAGCTCTGTGGGCCATCTGGGGAGGAAGGAATGACTTAATTTTTAAAAACCAAAGGTTTTACTCAGAAAATGTTATCTCTCACTGTATGTCACTTTATCGTTTCTGGTCAACAAGGTAATTGTAACTCTCTACTATTTTAATATATAAATATTTCTGGCGGTGAGTCCCATCTCAAGATTTCACCCTTTTTTCTCTAAAAAAAAATAGCTTATTAAATATTATATACAGATTATTTAATAATTTTTGTATTTTTGTTTAGGAGATATGGGTATGTGAAGTTTGAGTTTTGAGATTTTATTTTGTGTATAAAAAGTACACTGTATATTATTTTTGTGTAAAATCAATTTTTTTATTTTCTATGTATTTTATCTACAACTTTCATATACAAAGTTTCTTTATTTGATGTATAACTAATAAAGAATAAAATAGGCCCCAAAACGGATTTATTGAAGAATAAAATAGTAGGTTTTTAGGTGTTTTTGGCTCTTATCTCCTCCTACTTTATTCTTTGTCGATCAAGTCAATTCTTGACTTGGTCTCGGGATCTCGGGTCCTAAAATATCTTTGGTATTTTATTCTTTTTCTTTTCTTTTCTTTATTCTATATATTTGGCATTAAAACAATATTTTAGATACAATAAATAGAATAAAGAATGAATGTTAAGTTGAACAAATTAATGCTATTTATACGCATTAGCTAGGATTTTAAGGCCAAAATGATAGAATAGATGTGTTGAAAGGGAGATTCACCAGGTGGAGGGGTTAGGATTTGCTATGGGCTAGTTCTTGAGAAGGATACCTTTGGGTGCCTTTGCAGGGTACACCGGAGTAAGCTGTCATACCCCTAACTCCAATCCTGCATTCCTGGGTTTAGATTACTTGTATTGATCCTACAATTTAGTATAATATTGTTTAAATGCAGGTTTTGTCTCTCGGAGAGTCCAGTTAAACCTAGTTACTGTAATTCTTTGTTTCATGCTCTATAAATCTAAGTTAACAAAAGAAGGCAATGACATTGCGGGGTAAGTACCTCTCCATCTAGAAGACCATCATCAGAATGTGCATATAGATTAGGATGGT
Organism: Ottelia alismoides; assembly: GCA_037367405.1. Classification (NCBI taxonomy): domain Eukaryota; kingdom Viridiplantae; phylum Streptophyta; class Magnoliopsida; order Alismatales; family Hydrocharitaceae; genus Ottelia; species Ottelia alismoides. The sequence continues at coordinate 379,019 of JAZKJV010001036.1, read as the reverse complement.
TGTCCTCGGCACATTCCATTCGAGTATCTTGTTGCCGGTACGCATAACTTCGACCAAAGCTGGAGGCTCAGAGTCTACCATGGATTCTTGAAAGATCAAAACATAACCTGTTTATTCTGAATGGTATCTATGGGAACGAACCATCTCGACTGTGGGAGGAACACGAACATCGTTGTGCCGTATATGATAGTTTTGTGTTGCTGTTCATAGCTTTCCAATATTGATTCCATTAGAAGAAAAGAAAATCGTGAAATTGATATAAACATGAATCAGATTGTAGACTAATACAAAAAAGTTAGTTCAAGGGAACCACAGGCTGACTTGACTTCCTCCAGGCTTGAAGCAAGCGAGAGGCAATCCTGCTCATGTTGCCGTCGTTAGATCCAATGAATGATCTTCCAGATTACACCAAAATCGAATGCAGCGTGTTCATATAAAACAATCAAATTTCCAGTGGATCAAGCTTCTTGGCAGTAACGCACAGATTTTGTGGTTATGTTTTGGACAGAGGTCTGATTGACGAGGTTGGTTTCAGGAGACTTCCTGAGAATTATTATTTATAAATACTTGATCAAATTTCTTGATTTTATTTGGTTTGTTCGGAATCTATCTTCATAATTGAAGCAAATCACAAAGCAAATTCATCACCCAGGTACACTGATTTTTTTAATGTAGAAAAATCCTGAGGTAAATGGAAAAAAACGCATAGAGAGATTCAGATATGTATAAGAGAATGGTTGATATGTTTGCGAATTTTTTAATATAAATGCTAGATTTTTGAAATCTTGTGTTTGAGTAGGTCATGAAATTCAAACCCGTACTAAGTATCAATTACTTGATTCTTTATTGTGTGTTTACAAAATTAAGTTTATTTCCTCTTTGCCATTAAAGATGGCAGCAAAGATGCCTTTACTTATCACATTTGAATTTCTTTTGTTTGTTGCGGAAATATAACCATAAAGTGGGACATTTTGCAGTAGATTCCTGATGGTTATGCTGTAAGTTTGGAGATAGGATCCTTTACTGTAATGTCTTTTACAACGGAGGTGTTGTAAATCGTTACTCAGGGTTCCTCATTTAATTCATAATTATGTAGAGTTTTGTACATATTTACGAAAATACTCAGGGTCAAGGGTGTAAATATCTCTTATGTATAATATGGATATGCATAACTGATACCTGATTATGCGTATCTGTATCACTGAGGGACTTCTTTTTCCATCTGTTTTTTTTAGTTAAGTTGCATTGTTCTTTTCTGTGTCATGTCGAGTATTGCACATTGGAGTACAATCAATAATTTTAAGGGTTTTTTTTACAATTATGCTTTCTTAGATTAGTTATGTCTATCCTTTTTTGCAATATCACTTCTGCCCTTATATTGTTACAAAAATCACAATTACACCTTTTTGTAATTTGCCCATGATTTACCTTAGCGGAAGGGCAGGACTAAAATTTTGTAAGAATATAAGGCACAATAGATATTGCAAAAAAGGAGGGACATAAGTGATATTCTAGAATTCAAGAACGGCATATATGTAAAAAACTATAATTCTAAAGCTAATTACAAGGGTTCTCACACGCATGTTTGGTGTACCTGAATAGAATAAATATATGTGTCTCTAACTTCTAATATACATGGGAATATATATTTTTATGGTAAGATAGAAATAAAAATGTGCACTTTTATTTTTTTGGGTAAGATACCGATATGATATATAAAATATGCGTTTTCAAATTTTTAGATACGAATACATATATCCATGTCCATTACAAATCAAGATATGCACAGATGGCATATGTTTATGCAAATCCATTATGCATATGGATATGGATATAGATACATATATAAAAAATGAAGCACGTGTTCTTCTTGCACATATAGATGTGGAGATGGTTACCATTTACACATTATTCATCTAACTTGTTGAGGATATGAAAATAAAATTAATTGTATATTTTTGCTTCAAATATGGAATAGATGCATGTCCCGATGGTTGGATTCATCCCATCACATTTTTAATGAAACCACGTAAAGATAGAAGCAGAAGATCTCTTAGTAAAAATGAACATCTTCACCTGTTAGACAGACGACTGATGAAGCACATTTTCACCACGTTAATTGTCGTATCTTATCATAGTATAGGTGGTGAAAATAGTTCAGCAAAATCCATACTTTCAAATATGTGGAACTAATTTTACTTGGCAAGTATAACATGATCAAAAACAAGGACACAAGCGTCTAAATCTATTTATCGAAGATTATTGATTAATTAATGAGTGAGTATTTTCTAGTCCTAAGTCTTCATGTAGATATGATATGCAAAACAATACGTAGTTAGAAAATAACGCAAAGACAAGTTCACATGATGTATGAAATTTTTGTTTAATTTTTAAAATGCAAAAATAGGATCTGATGAACACAATATAAAATGATATGCAAACATATAGGAATGCAGACAATAATGTACAAATATGAGCTAACATATCAAATTAATGAGCAAGGAAATGAGGATCAATATCAGAGTCAAATGGATAATCGAAATTAAGATCAAGCATATGTTAATGGTAAATATTTATAGAGAAAAAGATACTATAGATCATCCAAAAATTAGCATATTTAATTAAATATCAATTCAATGTATATATGCCATCATGTAGAGAATCAAATAAGCTTCAAAACGACACTAAAATTAATTAAAACGGAGTCTATATGCTCAAGATATCGAAGAAACAGTGCAAGAGTATAAATGTAATAATAATACATGAGAAAATACAGATAAATATTGCAAATAGGTCCCTTTAAGGGACCTATTTGCAAATAACAAAAACCAAAGGGATCCTTGTGTAATTTTCCTTTTTGCGCGAAGGGACCTTTTTGCAAATAATGAAACCCGTCTAGACATTTGTGCAAAATTCCCAAGCGCGCACGTGAGGCACGTGCCTGGGACCTCGATGTAATTCTGAAAAATGTCAGGAGTTCTTTTGCAAATTGCATGGCCCGCACGTGCCTGGCACGCGCATGGGCTAGGCTCGGAGGGGTGCCATCCAACGACACATGTATCATCTGGTAGCTCCTCCTATGTTGTGCGAGTGGTGGCGTAAACCGAGCTCCGACGACGTCGTGATTGCTCCTCCATGCTCCAGTCGCATGCCTGAAGGTCGAGGGAGATTGCTGAGGGCCTTGCGAAGAAGGTGGATCTCATACGAAGCTTGGACAGTAGCCAGAGATGTGAGGCGATGGAGGATCATCAGATCTGCAGTTTGAGAGCGGAGATGAAGCGCGAACTCTGGCATTAGAAGGCATCTGCAGGTGTTAGTCGTATAATCGAAGCGTGTAGGTGCGAAGTGGGGTGGAATGAGGTCTCATGCGAGCGAAGGAGTCAGAGACCTGGTCTCCGTCTCCGACGAGCCGAAGGGGAGTTGGGGTGGATCGGATTGAGGTTTTGGTGAAGAGGAATGGTGAGAGAGTGAGTTGGTGAAGGTGAGGGATGACCAGTGAAGCTTGTGGGGTGGTCGGGTGGTGCCAAGGATGGATGTAGGCGATGAAAGAATTGTGAGAAAACGAGAAAAAACAGTGAGGAAGCAGACCTGGAGGACTGGAGGAAGAACGATGGATGAAACATCCTGGGCTGAGGTTCAAGGAACCTCAGGGTCGTCGCATGATGAGGGCGACCCATCTTCGATGCTCGTTGGTGGCGAGGGCATCGTTACTCGGCCGGTTTGGCTGAGGGTCGTCACCTGGAGGGCTACCATTATCACCTGTCAATTTTTCTTCCTCTTGTCACAAGTAGGGATGAGCATTGGGCTGGGCACCCGGCCCAGCCCGAAGCCCAGCCCAAAAAGCCCGGCTCGGCCCAAGCCCAAACGAACATTGGGCCAGGCTTGGGCCCAATATTTAGGCCCAAATTTTTTTTGGGCTGGGCTCGAGCTTGGCTCGGCCCAGCCCGACTCGACCGATGGGCCCGACCCAAAGAGGGCCCGCACCCTTCCCATCTCCTACATGTCTGGAAACTCTCACCTGTTGCATGCACACTCTGTTCATATGTCATGTCTTCATACAATGTTTATAAATCAAGAAAGTCGGGTGTGGGATATATGAGTTGATGATCAATATATTTCAATTCGAAATTATTTTCCCTTAATTAGTCTATGATTTAGATTCTGTTGGTTATTCTTGAATTTGTTAGTGTTTATTTTGTTTCCATCAAAATATTTTCTATTATTGAACCTTTACCCAATATGGGTATTATACCCATTTTTTTAACATTCAATACCTTGTGCACCTGATGTTGTTAACTGAGTAAGTTTCGTTCACTCTTTCAATTTCTATAATGTGAGACGTTCATGGTATCTAACATTGAGTGTACTTTTATAAAATGAGAAATCATCTTCGGTAGAATTGAGTTTTAGTTGTTTTACAATTATGATGGCATAGATTTTAAACAATTTTGACATGTCTAACTTGAATTGAGATTGACTTTAAACAAAAACTCAAAGTTAATAATCTATATATGGAGATGGGCCGGCCCGGCCCAAGCCCAACCCATAAGAATTAGGCCGGGCCTGGGCTTGTGCCGAACCAAAAAAATTTTACGGGCCTAGGCCCGGCCCAGCCCATCCCATGCTCATCCCTGGTCACAAGGTGGGGAAGGTGGCTAGGAAGAAGTTCGATGAAGTGGTAGATGATGAGGGGAGACAGAGAAGGGGGGGTATAGGTCGAGGAGAACGGTGTTACAAGAGGTGAGGGTAGAGTTTTGAACGACTGAGCCATGGCCCTAGAGTGTCAGAATTGATGGAAGGAGGGGCATGTGAGGTTGAGGGATGTAACGGCTACGAAGAGGGGGTGTTAGGTTGCGGAGAGGTGGTCGGAGGTAGACGTTAGAATAAGAAAGGGAAGCAGGTCGAGCGAATGGTAACGGTTGGTGAAGGTGTTTGGGAGGTGGACAATGACGTTCACCATTGGATCAGTGATCCATCGGTTGAAATCGAGGTGCGAAGGAGCGATTTAGATAAGTCCCTAATATCTCATCTAGAGGTGAAGGCTGAGGCGCGCGCATGTGGATGGGATGGAGATGGGGATGTCACGCCACATTGGGGGTATAATGGGCGACATGGACGAAGTAGAGCCTCCCGATGAGGAGGCATCTGACGGAGGAGATGTAGGCACGAGGGTGCAGTTTGGATAAGATCAGGGGCCTGATCCGACAGTGGAGAAGAGAAGGGCGATGGATGGCTAAGGTTGAGGTGTGGAGAAGAAGATCAGACGACTCTTGTGCGAGTTGGGTGGCGAGCGGAAGAAGGGGCCACGTGGGTGGCCCAGAGGGTGCCACGTGGTCCAATCAGAAAAATCAAAAATTAAGAAAATAAAGATAATTAAAAAAGAATTAGTTAGAAACTGAATTAAGAAAAAGTCAAAACATGAAAGTTGTAGATCTCGATGAGATCTACAAGTTTTATGTTGGTCAAAAATCCAAAAGAAGTCATTTGTACAAAGATGAATTTTTTCAAGTATTTTTAAAAAGTAAAAACACCTAATTTTAAGGGTTTTAGTATTTTTTTGTATTTTCAGTTACTTTTAAAAGCCAAGATAAATATATACAATATTTAATCTAATTTTTAAGGATTTTTAAAATATAAAAATAAATAAAATGTTAGTAATAAATACAATAAAATAAAGGTTAGAAAATAGTGTTAATTATACACAGAATATGTACCTATAATAAGAATTTAATTGTGATTTTAATTGATTTTTTAAGATAGGAGAATAATAAATGGATTTTAATACGATGTATCTGAGATTCATCAATGACGTAGGAGAAAGGGTAACGAGAGGAAAGCAGATGAGAGAGTAGGAAAAGTAAACGTCAAATATGAGTCCGAAGCTTCCTTCGTAATTCCTGGAACTTCTTCGTAATGGCTAAGCTCCATTCCTCATTTCATAGTGAACCTCAAAGTGGCTCTATTTTTATTATATTCCATCTATATCCCAATTCTATTTCTTTATTGCTTTGGTATAAAAAACATAAGAGATATTATTTATAGTCAATCTCTTTCATAGAAAAGGTATAAATGACATCTATACACTACAAGAAAAAGGGATTGTAATGACAAAATTGTGTTGACGAATAGATGAGTTGTAGTGACAAAAACGGATATATTAACAGTCATTTCGTCACCACTTTCCCATCTCCAAAAGTCGGGTCACCACAGTCTGTGGTGATGACAGTATTGTTGCATTTCTTTTTTGACGGATAATTTGTCACTATAAAGAGCTGTGGTGATGGCTAATTTTTCACCACATAAGAGTTGTGGTGACGGTTTGATCAGTTACCACAACCTTGAGAACCTGGGTTTTTTAAAAGAATGCATACTTTACCTGTGAGAAAGCTCGTATAATCAAAATCAATTCACATGAAACGATAGTTCACATGAACAAAAAAGGCAAGCAAAATTTTCTTTTTCTAATTATAATGGTGTTCTTACACACGTAGATTGAAGAAAATGAAACAATAAAAAAATAAGCAACTTATTATCATGATGCTAATCATGAAAAATAATTAACATTTTCAAATAAATCTTTGAACAGAAGCCTTCTTCATATATGTATGAACAACTGAAGTGAAATGCATAGTTGAAGCAAGCATGTTCTCAAACACCACCAATGACACGGAGCCAGCATCACTTTTCCATGTCTATATATGGGCTCCATTGTCTGAGTTATTGATGATGGTATTGTTCACCCTCACTCTGGTCACGCATGCTCATGAGATCAACCTCCCTAGGTTCCCTATGATGTCATAGAAATCAAAATATGCATTAGTTAAAGGGGAACAATTGGCTTGAATGTTGAACTAAATATTTGCGCCAACGATGTATGAAATCTTTAGCATTCCAGAAAAATGGTAGATACCTTATCACGTGGCTAAGGCCGTAGGTGTCATTGTTTATGAAGACGTCCATGCCGCCAAACCCAATCGAGACGCAATCATCACATGATTCCATCAACATGATCAATCACTGTCACTACAATTGATGGATAGATTAATAAATTCGACACATGCAAAGCAATCAAACATCTAGCTCTGATTATACTGTTGGATATGACAGAGTTGAAGATGCCAACTGAGACAACATTTTCGACATGAATGTTGTCCATGCTGGCGCTTAAAGCAGGCACATTGATGATGACCTAGATCATTGATCATATGTCATCCAAAGTTTTTTATACGTTAATACAACTATGTGCATACTAAATTGACTCAGATCATTCTTCATATGCACAAACAGAGAATGTCTTTAATTAATCAAGTTGGACTAATAAGCTGTGACCAAAATGGATTAGAGTTGTAATGAAATCACCTGTCATTATATTATAATAATACATGCAATGCAATAGTATCATCTCATGAATAATTCATGAAGTATAAATCACGTTTGCAGACAATTGAAATATCTCTATCTGATCCTTTTCCAAGAGAGAAGCCTTTAAGTTGCAGTCACATCTACAATTAAGACACATTCAGATCGGTTAAATACATTGTACATATTTAGTTTATAAAAGAGAAGATATGACGGTTTCTATGCATTCTAAAAAAAGAACTGATTAAAAAAAAGCTTAAAAACCCATGCATTATTCCCTTGAAAAGTTAAATTATTCTTTAGAATGATACCTTTCTATTTCTCCATCTCCATTATGGAATCCTCATTAGAAGGAAATAATCGAAGACAAATTACTTGAAAAAAATATCACAGTATGCATGAGACATCTAAAATACTCGATACATCCCCAACTGCGTGCAACAACCGTCACTTTTTATCTATATGAATTTCTTTAACAATTCATTAGAAAAAGACGAGGCCAAATCAGAGATGAGACATGGCTGCCTGCAAACAAATGGTAACTTCTCTGGATGATTCTCCTGGAAATCTTTATCTCTGGTTGACTATAGAACAAATGTAGAAGAAAGTTGTACCAAATAAGTAAATATAACTCCTTTCGACCAAAATCACTAAATGCTCTATCATCTTATCAACCCAATATGCAGTATGCAGTTTCTGAGATTTTTTAGAGAAACAATCTTCACAAATATAAGTGTTAGTGAAATCTTCTCAAGCAATTAAGGTATGGCAAACGATTCAAAAAATATGAGCTGAAAGAAAGCATGAGTGCATTGGAGAAAGCATCTTGTGTGACATAGATATCATCGCTTGAGCGAAAAAAGATATAAAGTAATGACTCAAAATGTCAAAAATCTCCTATGCATAATTTGTTACAGGACCCGATGGAGCGGGAAATAATATTCATGGTAGACAAGATGGTCAGCCGATGGAGCAACATCTTCTAGAAAGAAAACTAAAAGGTGTTGATGAAGTTCAAAGCTTTCTGAAAAAAAACCATTAAGCTAATGCGAACCGCATAAATGTGTACCTTTATATGTCATCTCTTGTGCAACAACAACCTCGAGGAAAGGCTCTCCATTCAAGTGTTTTGAAACAACAATCCAACTGTGTGATCTTTCCCATCCACACGACACTAAGAATAATTGACATTGGTTTATAGTAATGGACCTTCAATTCACATACTATGGATCTTTATAGCATGAATAATATCTAGCCAATGATTATTCCAATTATCAAGTGAAATAAGGAGCATGTATATACAATCACAAACTTCAATAACTAATTATAAATCCACAGTAACCGTTGCATGTGTTCTATATTTGAAGACCAAATTTATCTATTAATTTATATTTTAAATACACAGCTAAGACTCCATATAATACTTTACGAGATGATAGCCAATCCCAAGTCTAAAACTCTGTTTCATGAATTTAGCATTTATCAGAGTTCACGGATAGAATATAAAAATCAAATAGCCATTTCTATGAACAGAAAGTTAAAAAAATAATTATGGTTATATTTTACAATATAACTTGCATTGATGCAACAAAAATGATTTGGTTTAAAATTTCCAAGAAAGTAAAAATAGTTGACCTAAGACCTACTTTTAACTCAACAACAGTCCATGTCTAATATTGTCTTTTCCCCCTTATTTATTTCATAATTTAAAATCCTAACACCACATAAACAAATACTATCTCAAAAGTCTGGTGGTAGTATAGTGTGCCTACACCTTAAAGAAGCCAGGGTTCGAATCCTAAGAGGATGCTCCGGTCCCCCCAAATTATTGGACCTACTATTAAAAAACCTCTCTTCACATAATTTTTGCAGGACTTCTTTCAATTCAACTCTTCACATTCCAGTAACTATTATATGCAATCATCCGACCAAGGGAGAGGAGAATCAATAAGATGCACACTTCAAAGAATTCTACATCTCATTATTTCAGCTACTAGGTATTAACTAGTAGATTTTTTAACCAAATGCTATTGAAAAAAGATCTATTTTTTAAAAGACCACCATATAGATGCGTGCCCATTAAAAAATGTATCTTACTTAATTTGTATAGACAAAGCAACCGTGTTTACATCAACTAAGACCAATGGATATTATCCTATGATCTTTTGTGTTGGATAGAAGAGAAAGCAAGTTACTTTTTTCCTGTGGATTCTTGTTCAAATTCATGTTGAAAGATTCAAATACTTTTTACGCTGGTTGTCTACTACTTAATGCAACCTACATAAGGGTGGGATTTGAACCCTGGTCATTTGGGTGGTAGGCACACTACACTACCATCGGGCCATTTAAGTGGGTACATTAATGCAATCTAATGGATTAAATTTAAACATTAACTAATTTCAACCACATGTATATCAATGGCAATTAAATAGGAAAAAATCAACCTATGAAGAATCAACATTAATCTATTAGTCTCTCATTTTGTCCACTGTAAGCTTGTAAAAGTCGGCCGACTAGGCCGACTGGTCGAGTCGGGGGGAGTAGCTGACTAGACTAGGCCTAGTCGGTCAACCTGACTAATTGACCGACTTTTACATCAAGTTCCAATTTATCTATGAAATTTCAGTGTATATAACAATTGTTATCTTCGACTAAAATAAAGTTATTATCCAGATTGCTACAATTGTCAAAATAGTCATTGATGTGATGAATCAAATTTAGATTTTCATGTCTGCAACTATATTTAATCCAAGTAGATTCCAACAGAGTATATAAAAAGTCTATTTTGCAATAGATTCTTGGGAAATGTTCCTGGAAATGACGTACATTATGTTATATAATCAATTTCTAATATTAGATTCGAATCAATGCATATTCCCAGCTTCTATTTACTTCATGCTTTCAAATCTTAGTAATGTCCAATGAATTAAAGCTAAATAAACTCAAAGATTCCAATTAGTAAAAACCACACACATGCAAAATAAACTTGACGAATAATTATTTAATTAACAAAATACATGCAAATGAACGCTAATCATATAAATTTCTAAACAAAGTGATAAAATGCACAAAGCTTTCCATGGGATATTTTTGCAAATCTAATTCTATGGATGGAAATAGAATAATCAGTGGATCAACTGTTATAACTGCTTAAAATCCAAGGATCTTTCACTTTTCATTGTCCTCTCTCTTTGTTCGTTTGGCCTTGAACAAATGCAGTGGATTACTTTTATAATTGTGGACGTTTAACAAAACTTTCAATTATAACAAACCAATAACTAAAATTATGCAGACATAGTAACATCATCCATAAACTTGCATACACCTAATTTGGCTTACCGTTGGAACTAACCTTCAGTGGGATATTGAATAGCAATAGGAAGATGGTTTCAGGAAACATGAACATGGCCATTTGTTGATACCTGCAGAGCACCAAATGTCAGCAAAAGAAATCTTATGCATGCGTTCTAGTCACAACCGAGTATAAGGAGAACCTCGGACAGAATATAGCCCCAGTGTTACAGTGCATGAAAGCACGGGGATTGGGGAGTGGGTTCTCTGTTGTGGTGCTGCCATGCTGTAGCGCACCACAGCCGCTCGATCAAGCTCGAGCTTGATCGAGCGGCTGTGGTACGCTACAACATTGCAGCACCACAACAGACGATCCAGACGCCAGGGAATGACAGGGATAAGGACTAGACTATTAAAGCAAGATATTCCCCTACAGGTCCATACCGTTGCGGCTCCCTTTTGCTCGTCCTTGCTCGCGATGATATCCAGCTCCCGGCCTACTCTCTCCACCTAATCACCACACTCCTCGTCATGTCATGTCTGGGGCCGCAAGAACTAAACCTTCAACTCCTTCGGCCGCGACTACTGCTCTACCACGACTGCGAGCAATACTCTTTCCCACCAGCCTTCTACTCCAGCCACCCTCATCGAAATCACCATCAGCGGCAAGAAATACTTCTACGACATCCGCCTTGTCGAGGTCACGCATCATCATCATTATCCCAATCATCTCGACCGTCCGATCCGGATGATCGGACGGTGACTGTGTTTCGTCCTCCGCCGCGAGCCACCAGAGGAGGCTGGACTCCGGTGACCTACCAATAGCTCCGCCGTGCTCCACGTTAGCATCTGAGTGTCGAGGAAGTTTGCCGGAGGCATGGCGAGGGTCCTGAAGCTCAGGCGAAGCTCCGAGGGTGTCTGGAGCTGCTCGGCAAGGCAAGGTCATTGGAGGAAGAGCTCGAGATCGGCGGGGCGAAGCGAGCTCCGATCAGTGAAGGGAAAGGACCTGCAGATGTTAGAATGGCCGAAGCGTGGAGTGTGCGAGTGATTGTGAGGTGAATGGGTGACCGTGAGGTGACGGGAAGCGGTGGCCAGATGTTTTTTTGCCGGCGGAGCAGGTGAAGAGGGAAGTCGGTACGGAGGTGGTTCTGGAGAAGGGGAAGGGGGTCGGCGAGGGTGACTGATGGTAGGCGAAGGTCGTCGAGTGGTCAATGGTCGATGAGGATGGCAGGGTATGCCTGGGAAATTAGGAAAAGAAGAAAGAAAACGAAAGAGAAAGAAGACCTCGTCGGGGAGGGGAACCCTGGCGGAGGAATTGCTTGGGATGAGGCTTGGAAGAGCCCCGGGGTCGTTGCCCAGCTGGTCAGCAAGCCAGCGAGCTCGGAGGTGCGTGGAGGCACAGGGACACGGTGGAACACTGTCGTGGGTCGACATCGGGCTAGACCCATCTTGGCCTCGACGTTCGGCCCCTCCGCTGTCACCGGAGGGGCGGAGGAGACTAGGGCATAGCCCAAAATGGTGGACGGGTCTGTTGTTGACGGAGGAGGGGATTTTATAGGAGGCGGAGCTCCGGCAGTTATGAGGTGCGGGGGCGTTTTGAAATGGATGGTTAATGGCGAGGGAGTGATGGCGGGACTTGATGGTGGTTGCGCGAGGATGACGGGGGTAAGGGGAAGGTGCTGGTGGCGTTACGACGAGGAAGGGAGGTTCGAGGAGCCTTCCAAAAATGGAAGGGGGCAGTGCGCGCGAGAGATTCGTAATGCCTGGGAACGGGGGCTTCGGAGGTAGGAGACGACCTCCTGACCGTTGGATTCCATGATCCAACGGCTGGGATGGAAGAGCGGCAAGGGCTGTGATCAGATCCTTAGGGTCTGATCGAACGGCTGACAATGGAGCGGATGTGAATGGCTAAGATCGAACGATGGGGGCGATCTAACGGTGAGGGATTAAAGGGGGACGTGGTGCGTTGAGGAGCGTTAGATGATGGATTGATTGGGTGGCTTTGGAGAAGTGGTGACGTGGCAGGAGGGTAGGCGTAGATGGAAAGAAGATTGGATGGCTGGAGAGGAGGCGCGAGGTAACGGTGGAGATCCAATCTGAGAGAACGATCGGGCGGCTGAGGGATGATGCGTGATGAAGGGCTCAGATGTAGGCGGGAAGAAGAAGATCCAACGGCCAGGGTGTGTGCCGGGTGGCGGGAGGAGAGATGGCCACGTGGGTGCTCCTGAGAGCGCCACGTGGCCCAATCAGAAAATTTCAAAAGATAATTACAAGGAAAATTAGAAAATAAATAGTTAGAGGCCGAATTAGGAAAAAGTCAAAACATGAAAGTTGCTCGTCTCGACGAGATCTACAACTTTCATGTTGGTCAAAAAGCCAAAAGAGGTCATTTGTACAAAACATATTTTTGGGGGTATTTTTAAGGGGATAAAAATACCGAGTTTGTGGTTTTGATTTGTTTTTTGTATTTTTTAGTGGTTTTAAAAGTCAGCAATGTACCGACAAGTTATCTACCTAATTTTTAGAGGTTTTTGAGTGATAAAATAGATACAGAAAAATAAGGGAAATTAAATACAATAAATTAATGGTAATTTATACACAATATGGTACATGATAAAAATAGAGTATTAAAGGTGATTTTATTGGTTTATTTAAGACAGGGGTTTTAATATGTGACTTTTAGCATGATGAATTCGAGATTCATCATACACAAGGGCAAGCAGTTCTTTTATTCACTTCCTCAACTCATTGAGGTGCCATCCTTTTAGATAGGTCAGTAACATATCTTGAATAAAGCCTTGGGGTTTTCCAAGAATGGAATATGTCTAAGGTGTACTACAAATGTGATAGTCCCAATACCCCTCTTCTCTTTGCTTCTGAACACTTTCAGAACTAAGATACAAGAGATATCCATGAGATCATATCTCAAGCTATGGAATAGCCAGATTATAAAACACTTAGTATCATCCTTATATCATTCCAAACGATTAGGATATCATCTACATTTAGCATGATGAACACAATGACACTCCCACTAAGCTTCACATGGTATATCAAGATTCTATATGAAATCATAACTTTTATAATGTCATCAAATCTTATGTTTCAACTACAAGAAGCTTATTTGAGTCCACGGATGGAGTTCTTTAGCTTGCACACCTTTCTTTCCTCAACCATGAAGACTTGGGGCTACTTCATGTGAATATCCTCAAAGAGGTATTCATAAAGGATTGCAATATCGACTTCCATCTTGAAGATGTCAGAGTCAAGTTGTGTAGCTACGATTAGAAATATTATGATGGGTTTAAGCATGGCCAATTGAGAGCAAGTCTCATCACAAATGATGTTTTCTCTTCGGTGTATAGCTCATGGCTACGAGATGTGCTTTGAAGGTTTGCACCTTGATGAATCCACGATTCATCGCCTTTATTCTTTTATTTTAGCCTCATTTCCTTAGTCAAACACCTGTAAATACCAACTAATTTCATACTTTTACCATTTTGCATGCATTTGTTAAAATTATATTTTTAACACTTTTTGTACAAAAATAAAAGAATAAAGAAGAAAAGAAAAAGAAAGGATGTATTTATGCAATAAATGCAGACTGACCCTAATCCCGAGAGAAGGTCAAGACTTGACCTGATCGACCATGAATAAAGTAGGGGGGAGATAAGGTCTTCTGTTAAAAACCCAAAAATAATTTGTACATAAATCCCTTGTATATTTGTACAAAACTTACATTATTTTATTTGTGTATAATTTGACCTCAAATTAATTATTTTTGTAAACAAAAGTTGTAAATAAAAATGTGTTGTAAATAATAAAAATAAGTGTAAAATAAAATAATGTACATAGTGCAAATAATCACACATGGATAAAGCCGCAAAGAAATAATTAAACCATCAATTCCGGCTCCATACGAGCTCAAATCAAACCTAAATCATTTCCATCATACTCTAAATTAAAGTATCTTTCAAATGGCTGTGATTTCATATTTTTGGAGTTACGGTTAAAAAATCGGTTTTCTGGGGTGATTTGTGCCATTTTCCCATATACTTGTTGTATACATTTTATTCATATTTATTTTATAATGTATATATTTGTAAATATTGATTTCATTAAAAAATAAAAAAATAAAAAAAATAAAAATTTAAAAAAATCTTTTATAAAAATATTTCCTTATTTGTACCTATGTATATTGTATTATATGTGTATAATATATGTATACAATTAACTTCCTTAAATAAAAATCACCAAAAAATTAATCATCTCACATTAATTAATTTAATTTATTTAATTACGAAATTCATATGTAATTATTTAATTGAGTGGATTTATTTGAATGTATTTGGTTTAATAACTTGCCTTGTATATATGATTTTATTCCACACCATATATGGCCACCATTAAGGTGGCTAATTGATTTTCAATTAATTTATTAATTTACTTAATTTATTTATTCCGAATTTCGCAATTAATTATTTAATTAATTTATTAATTTAATTATTTTATTAATTCCCCCAATAAACACTTTCCTTATATGTGAATATTTTCCAATTTTGATTTTTGTCTCTTTTTAATGGGCTCCTCCTCCCTCATTTCCACTTGATCGATCTTTGGCGGAGAGGAGCCCAGTTTCCGAGAGGTTTCTTGTTGAAGAGGGTCCTAACCTCCGATCCGATCGGTGACAGCGATTTGTGCTTCGTCGAGGCCATCATGGCGTGTCCGAACCCCAAGGTGAGATCCACTTTTACTTCTCGTTTCTCGTAGGTAAATTATAGGCTTAGATTTTAGCTTAGAAACAGTTAATCTTTAGAATTTAGATTACCAAAATTCCATCACACTTTTCCGTCTCGAGACCGATTTTTCATCTCATCTCGCGATCTCCGTATTTCTTTTTCTACCTCACGCAATCACACACCTCCGACCACGCACGGTGGTCGGAGTCCACGGATCTATCTTCCATTTCGCAGATCCGAATCCATTCACTTATCCTATTATTGTGCATAAATAAAAAAAATATAAAAAATCATATAATTTATTTTCCTGTTCATCTTACATTCGTTTAAAGAAATAAAATTTTTATCTTTCTATATCTAATCTTTGTTGTGCAAGAATAAATAACAAAATAAAAAAAATTGTTGTTGTTGTTTTTATCGGTAACCATTGTTTTGCAGGAAAAATAAAAAAATTTACTTTTTTTTCATCTAACATTTTGTTTTGCAGGGAAATCAAAATAAAAAAAATAAAAAATTCCTTTTTATATTTCTGTGTACATCTGCTGTATATAAAAAAAACAAACAAAAAATATACAATTTTTTTGTTGCTTCTAAACATTTCCTGCAGATTTAAAACAAAAAAATAAAAAAATAAAAAAAGCAGGTCAGCAATCTCCAGCCGCGCCTCACCCAGGCAGCGACACTCCTCGTTCAGCCGCGGCCGCTCCGCAAGCCGTGCCGCCGCCACTTCGGCCCACCTCCGCCGACCTCCGCACCGCCAGACCGCTCCGCCACCTGCCGCCTGCAACTCCATCCACGCCGGCCCGCTCCGCCCTCCAGCCATTGACGCGAGGCCGCGTGCCCTGCGCCAACCGCCAGACCTCCTGGACCCAGCCATCGCCACCGTCAACCTTCGCCTAGGCGGAACTCCATCTCCGCGCGCAGCCTTCATCCCAGCGGCTGCGCGCCCTCCCCCTCTGCTCCCGCGTGCGGCCGCGCACGCTCAGCAACCGTCAACCCCCGCGCGAGTCGCGCAGCCCGACAGCGCGACCCCCGCGCCATCCGCACCTCCCGTCCGCGCGAGCTCCACCTTCACAGGCGGCCCGCGACTCCAACCTCATGCCCAGCTCCACGCGTCGCCGCCGTTCACCCGCCATCTTCAGCCACCCAGGCCGTGCCAAGCCCACGCGGCACGGGCCGTCCTCCTGGGTATCGCCCTCCGCTCCATCCGCGCACGGGTTGCACGCAGTTCATCTCCCTGGACCGACCCCCCGTCCCCCGCGCCCGTCCGCCAACCCTCCACCGCCGTTCGACGCCGCCAGCACCCGCGCGCAGGCGCCCAACCGCCTGCGCGATCTCCACTGTCACAGGCCGCCCCGCGCCCTCGTCCTTGCCTCGCTAGATCCGTCAGCCGTCCTCCTCGACCTACGCGCCACCGAGCCGTACGCTCGCGCAGGCCACCGTCGTCGGTGCCGCATAGCCCGCGAGCCCCTCTCCGCGTGGGCGGCAGCGGTCCTACCCATTTTGGGTTGGAAGGGAACGAAGAACAGAAGCCCTAATTGAGATTTGGTTTTTTATTAAAAAAAGGAAAAATATTGAGGACACCCTATGGATTTTTAACTATTACAAAATACCCCCTGCCAGAGACAGTCACATGCAGAGCACGCTTTTCACTGGGTAATTTGTGCTTCAAGCTCCATTTTTAGTTCTTGTTAAGTTTTCATGCCGTAACAATAAAAACTTGCATTCTTGTCCTTCATTTCCGTATTGATTGCTTGTTCTTGTTGAATTCAATGCTTTTATTAGTCGAAAAATTTTGCAAAAATTCCTGTAAGCTCCTGCTATGTGCTTTGACATTGTATAAAATTTTCATAGTATTTTGATTTTATTTGATATATTTAAAAAATCAAAAACATTGTCTTTTTGCATGTCTACACTTTAAAAATTCATAAAAAAATAAAAAAAAAATCTAAAAATTCCAAAACAATTATTGTAGGTGTATTTTGATGTATTTTAATTTCTATCCAATTTTTGTGCATTTTCCATTTATAAAAATCAAAAAAATTGTGAAAAACGAAAAATCTTAAAAAAATATAGAAAATTATATAAAAATAAAAAATCTGATTCCAGTTCCTGATTGTAGATATTGTCTTGTAGTTTATATTAAAAATAATCTCCAGGAGTTTTGAGCACTTAAAAGATTTTTAATTTGAAAAATACTCCTGCTTGTCCACTGTTTTCCTTATTTTACACTGTTTGATTTTTAGAAAATAACAAAAACATCATAAAATTGTGAAAAATTTACCAAAAATATTTTAAAATATATAAAATACAAAAATATTTTCTTTGGAGTTTTCTGTACATTTTTGACTTCTTTGAAAAATACAAAAAGAGTGTGGGTTGTGTGTTTTATCACTTGTGCATATTTTATGCTTATTCGAAAAAATAAAAAATATATATAAAAATAAAAACAACTAAAAATCATTTCTGAAATCTGACTACATAGTTTTAAATCGTGCACCTTGTGTTCGACCCTGGTCGCTATACCAGGTAAAAAGAATAGCGAAAAGCCGCTTACATTGTTTTCTATTGATTGATCTTTTATCTGAAGTGGTTTAAAATAAATTTTTCTCGTTGACCGATTCCCGTGGTTGAGAACGACGACACTTGTGATATTATTTTATCCCTCTCGACCGTACGGATTTTGTGTCATCACACCTTCTCATCAGGTTCCCTCTTTCTCTCTTGAAGATCCATTTATACCTTAACGGATCTTACCCATATAGGTGGATCCTTGGGATCCATGTTCAACACTTGTATATGAAGTCTACTTTATACTTAATTGCTAACATCCATCTCTCCATGTCATGATCCTCAGAAGATTCATCACATGAAGTCGGATCATTGTCAGATTTCTCTAACACATGAAACCCTCCTCAAACTCATTTGAAGAGGTATTAGTGTTTCCTCTTTAATTTTCCTTTTAGTTTCCGATTTCAGGAGCCTCGTTATCTTCTCAATATTAAATGAGTTCCTTAACTTTATTTTTATCTTGATTCTCAAGAGTCTCATCCTCTAGGAACCACATTCTCATAGATGAAATCTTTTAGGAATCTCAAGGTCATAAAGTAGGTATCCAATACCATCCTTTATTTTCCTAATGAAGTAGAACTCTCGGGTGCTAGATTCTAGCTTACATGAATGGAACCTTATTAAGGATATATATTGTAGTCTCTACTACATATATACCTTGGAAACTAAGAGATAATTATGCTAATATTAATCATGGATCAAATCATGTCACATATGATCCAATTATATCTCCCTACAACTCTATTGAGTTTAGGTGCATTAGGAGGAGTGAGATAGGCATGATATTTCTTCCTCCATAAGGTATTCTTTGAATTCATCTAACAAGTATTTTCTACCTAAAATAGATCAAATTCATTTCATCTTCCTTCACACTTTGGTTCTAAATCAAAAATTGTGAAATCTTTGAACATTTCAAAAGTTTTTAAGGTGAATAGAAGATATATCATATCACACATAATCATAAATAGATATCAGATATCCATAATGCTTATTATGATATAGATGATCCACATACATCAATATGTATGAGATGTTGAATACCTTAGCATCTTACACCATTCCCAAAGAAGGGTGCATTGAACAATTTCTATTTTGATTGCAATATTCACAAATATGTAAGTTTTGGACCTTTAGACAATCTAAAGTCCAATATCTTACTAGTCTACTGATCAAGTCAATAGACAAATGTCCAATGCTTGATGTTAGATCATTTTCAAATGATTTTTATCCTCCTATTGATCCTATAATATTTAGTTTTTAGTATTTAGAAATGTTAATGAACCTTTCATTAATTTTCTAATCTAGTAGATGATGTTAGATTACTTTATGAAATATATCCATCATAAATCTTTATGATATGTCTATCTCTTAATTTATGTTTATTTCCAACATTAGAAATAAACAATGAGTGTATTATAATATCTAGGTCATAGAGACATTTTCTAATACTAAGGGCTCTCCCACTGAAAATACGAAGTCTATCTATCTAATAGAGATTGTTGCAACAATTGCATCAATATCCAAGTAGATGCCTATTAAATATTTAGATCAAATTTTCTAGTCCTCTAAAACTTATGCAACCAATTGCAAGTGTTATTAGAAGAATGGGATACAATTATCAGACTTTGATCTTATTAAATAAGAAAGTCAATTTCAATGATTACATGTAGATATAGATTATTCGGATGGTCTATTCGAGTCCTTCTCTAAGTGTCCAAGATAATCTAGATAGACACACTATCAGCACATCGACTTATTGCAGTATTGGCATTTATCCAATTATTTGGTTGTCATATGGAAATTACAGAAGTATAGTCAACTCCTTGACTTTCCTTCTTACATGGGTCCGATCCATGCTTCCATTGCGCTCTCTTTATTTATAAACAAGTATTGCTTAAGATAAAGGATCTCTTATGTTGAACTAAAAAAGAATTCAATGTAAGAGCATTTCAACATCTATACATACTTCATTTAATTCATATAATATGAATATTATAAAGCTTCATGAATGACTTGAGTATAGATAATAGAATGATGACACTCATCATATCTACATACAACTTAACTCTTAAAACATTGGTTCATGTAGGTATTCAAACATTTTGAATACATCATCTCTTATAGAGCCACCGTTCTGCATGATGCAATGAACCATGTCATTCATGATTAAATGTTGAGAGCACATATGTATGCCAGAACATCTTCTTAGATTTTATAAGAATTATTTGACAATTACGATCATCATCGACATGTCACTTCCAAAGTATAATCGGTGAGAGATCAAGACTATAGAGACATACAAACCCTGGGGTTGTAGTCCTATTGTCTGTTTAATTGTCATTCCTCCTTATTATGAGGAAACTTGCGTATTGCAACCACATGCATTATGTGTCCAACTGCAAGTACAATATCTTGATCATGGATCCTATCCATGATAACATACTAATTATTATTGAATAAAGTATTGAGTGGGTTTAAAGAAGGATAATCTTAAATAAGAAAATTGCATAAATGCATATATATATATATATATTACTTTAATTTATGAATTTTTATATCAAAGTTGTCCTGCCTTGTCAACATTGAAAGTTCATTCCCCTAATCACTTTCAATGTAAGAGGTATACTTACCATTATATCTCAGCAATATCTGGGATCTTGATAACAGGAGTTTTCCACGAGGGTCACCATGAATAATATACATAAGTTGTCGCCGAGGCGACCGCTCGCAGAAAACCCGAGTTATGCAGCAATTAACCCACAATCAAAGAATAAAACAATCGAACTCAAAAAGAAGTGTGAATTAATCTTTATTTACTCTACCATAAAATGTACAGTGACAAGCATATAGAGGTCGAACCACAGAGAGCAATACAAAAAAAATGCATAAGCCTGCATGCATCTCAGAGTCATCCTTGTGTGAAGTGGGTTTTTTTTAAAATTTTTTCCTTTTTTATATTTTTCTTATTTAATTTTTGATTTTATATTTTTGTATTTTGATTTTAATTTTCTGATTTTGTATTTTTTTTATATTTGATATTTTTAGATTTTCTTTTTCTTTTAATAACTAGATATAACTATATAAAGAATATATATATACATATATAAGAGAGAGGAGAGAGAGAGGTATATATAAATAGGCTAAAAATAGGTAGAATAAGGCAATTGTAGTGTTTTTGGATTTTTCATCTTTTTCTAATGTTTTTGTGATTTTCTAAGACATTTTGCTAATTTTTATATAATTTTTTAAAGTAAAAAATACTCAATATAATGAGTTTAATAAATCTCCGAACTTAATTTAGAGGTAAATAATAGTAAATAGTAGCAAAATTCCTCCAAACTAATTTTAATATAAATAGGATACAATAGAGAAAATTGAGAGACAGAAATTACATTTTTGTGATTTTTTTATGAATTTTTAATATTTTTATAAAGATTTTTGGTGTTTTATAATTTTTATGGTTTTCGTTTTGACATTTTTAGGGATTTTTGGACTGACGTGAAAATAGATCAAAATACATCATAGGTAAATTTTTCTTGGATTTTTCGGGGCATTTCAGTATTTTTTTGGTATTTTATAAACTAGACAGTACATAAAATGCATGTTTTTGATTTTTAATTAATGCAAAAATGCAACAAAATTAAGAACTAAAAATATAGCATGCAATGGTACACTAACAGGAGCTTATGTCTATTTTTGCAAAATTTTTCCACGAGATATGAAGCACAAAATAAATAGACAAAGCATACAAAAATAAATGGCATGGTAGGGGTATTTTTGCAATTAAAATAAATGACAGAGGCATCTATGCAAAAATTACAATAAAAATGAACGTTAACTTTTATTCTTCGGACCATCTTATAATTACCAAAACACGACGGGGTATGACTGCAATTTTTACACGCCTCACGTGGGTGCTACACGTGAGGTGCGTGGGGACTAAAATGCAAATAAAAAGAACGCAAGGGTCCTTATGCAATTTATACAATTTATATACAATGTAACTTTTTATTTTCGGTATTAAACTGGAAATACAAAAAGCAGGGGGGGGGCTAGGTATGAAATTTACCCCCAAAATCGCGTGCGATCCAACGGCATCGAGCGCGCCACTTATCCATGTGTCGAGCACTCATCGCTCGATACCCCTTCGACGATCTGCGGCAGTGATTACATCTGAGGTCTAATCGCACGACCCAGGCTTGTGCTAGATGGACGACCCTGATTAGAACTGGGGCCGTCCCCTTCATCCGACGGTGACTGCTGTTCGCGAAGAACAGGGAAGAACGACGGGCTTCCCTGGCTTCGATCGGTGATCTCCGCCTCCAGGCGCTCCATGTTGCTTCTGATGGGTCCCAGGCATCCGACGAGACGGCGCGCACCGTCCGAGGTACTCCAGAAGGTCCAGGACCCCCTAGATCGGTTGAACAAGCTCGGAGAAGAAAGGGGGGTCCTGGAACGTAGCAGGGGGTAGAATCAAGCCCCAGGGGGCTCCTTTCAGCTTCCAACCTGCACCAAATGAACGAGGGGCTCGAGGGGGTCTTCCTCGACCCAGGGTTTAGGGTAAAAGAACGGGGAGTGGCGGAGGGCAGCGAGGTCCGGTGAAGCGGAGGAGATGGACCTCGATTCGTAGAGCTGGGCGAGCTCTGGATGATCTGAAGCGTGGGCTGAGTGAAGAATGCGTAGGGGAAGGAGATGAGGTGAAGCGAGGGGTTGAATCGCGTGTCGATCAGGGTAGAGAGGTTCGCCGGAGCTGAACTCCGGCGAACTTCGATCTGGTTCTAATCGAACACCTACAGTCCTACAATCTACTCTAAAGGCTAGATTAAAGATTAATAACTAAAACTAAGCTAAAAACGAAATGAAAACAGCTCTTATACCTGGTTGGCGAAGAGAGCAGGACCTCCGGCGAGCGGCGGCCGTGGGCACTCCTCTCGACTCCTCCTACCGTCTGAAACTTCCAGGAGAACCCTCCTGTCACAAGGATCCTCAAAGGACTGGAAAAGATGGTGGAAAACAACCGAAGGGAGACCAAAGGGCAGAAGGAAGTTGAGGGTCTTATTTATAGACAAGGTTGAAGGTCGATCTTCGAGGTGAGATCACGGGCGAGCCAAAGAGATCTGGGAAGATCTGAGAGATCGGCGGGGTAGGTGGTTGTACCAGGTACAAGATCGCAAGAGAGATCGACCTCAAAGGACGAACAGGGTGCCCTCGAAAAATCCGCCAAAGCGGGAGAAAAACGAGGCGCGCCAAAGTACAGGGGTAGGTCAGACTGTTGACCTTGGTCAACAGTTCTGGCCTCTTGGTTTGTCCACGTGGACCAACCAGGAAAAACCCTGAAACAAAATGTTTTGTAAATTTAATTAAAAATAGATAATAGCCGAATTAAATTATGGTTATTTAATAAAAAATATTTGAAATTTTATGTAGTATTTTATTCCGATTTTTATTTTTTTATGATGTATATTTATTATGAGTTTATTTTAATGACTTATTTATAGGTATATTTATATGTATTTTGTATTATTTATTTTTACCTTATGTTTTATTTTATTGTTTTATTCTCTTATTTTATATATTTATATCTTATTTTTGTGAGTATAAATATAATTTTATTTTATTTTTATGAGTTTATTTATATATTTAAATAAATAAATATATACACTATGTAGGTATACTTATAGGTATTTTACCTATATTCTGTAATTGTTTTACATATTTAATGAATTTTGTTAAGTTTTACTTTGGATTGATATTTTTAATGTATTATAGATAATATTTACAATTAGTAAAAATATAAATGAATAAAGAATGAATTTCCCCTTTTATTTTTATACATAGATATTTTGCCTATGTATTACATAGATTTATTTTAGTTTACAAATTCTTTTTGACTTTCTTTTAATTTCAATATGTACATGCATTATATACATTATTTTCAAAATTCTAAAAATATGAATTTATAAAAATAATGAATATTGAATAGAAAGAATATTTTAATCAAGTTCTATATACAAGGTGGGCCAAAAACCTAACTTCCACAGATGGACTCCAAAAATTATGAAACCAATTTTATAAAATAGCTCATGGAATGCTATATACAATTAAAGGTGAGTTTGGGTGATTTGGAGTTTTTATTTGCAAGATATGGGTCTGTGAAGTTTGAGATTTTTGCTTTTTATTTTGTCTGTAAAATGTACACTGAGTATTATTTTTACACAAACTCAATTTTGGATTTTTATTTACATTATTCCTTACAACTTTCATGAACAAAGTTTCCTTATTTGAGGAATAAATAATTGTGTACAAAATAGGTATCAACATTGCCTAAACAAATGAATGAATAAATGGGGTATTTATTGTACACTGGCCCTTATCTCCCCCCTACTTTATTCCTTGTCGACCAATACCATTCTGGCCTTGGTCTCGGGGTTTGGGTCATAAAATATTTGCAATATTTTATTCCTTTTTCTTTTCTTTCCTTTATTCTATAATTTTGGCATTAAAACCTTATTTTATGTACACTTAACACAATGAATGCTGAATGCTATTATATACAAATTAATGCTATTTCTCTGCATTTGCTGGGGTTTTTTAGGCTAAAATGATAGAATAAAGGTGATGAAATGGAGATTCATCACCCCCCTATACTTGCCTTTGCTAGTCCCTAGCAAACACTTATGCAATGAGTACAAAAAAGAGTAAAGAAAAGAAAAAGGAGAATGAAAAAGGTAGAGTGATAGGAATGCTTTCAGTGCAATATATGTCCTTACAAAATCAGAATTTGGAGCTTCTGCTAGACCTTAAGTGTGGTTGTGTGTAGAACCTAGTCGGGAACCAACTTTAAAGCACAACAGCCTTCGAGAGTCACAGAACTCGGTTCAGCCCACCTCAATAGCCTGGTCAGAACTAGCCTACATCATACGCAAACTCTTACAACTATGAATCTGACTCGTACAGTGTAAGTGATATGTAGCTCCCCACCTCAGAAGTAACAAAGAAACAACCTCCCCCAACCTGGTAACTCTAATGCCTCGGTCTAGCAACTCTTTCCTCGAGAAGCGGGGTATTTCCTTCTAAGTTCAAGTACAACCGGCTCAAAAAGAGGGGGAATAAGAGGTATAGACTTTTGGGAGCTCAACCAGTGTAGCTAAGTCTCCCGCTGCAAGCTTCATGAGATGTAACATGGATACCATAAGCTTTTGCTTTATTGGACTATATACACTCCGGTGGGGTTATTAAATTTTCAATCCGACCCACCACTTTTTTGGAGTTCTTTTTGCAAATATTTTTTTTTCAATTGCGTATGTACAACATATCTACATGATGCAGCATATATACAAGAAATTTTCCTCTTAAGCTAGTAGACTATCCCTCTTTTGAAGCTTTATTGCAACCCACGGCTTCTGTCTTTAGCCTTCATCACCACTAGACCAAGTTGAGGTGCACTTCCTTCACTAAAAGAAGAAGAGAGGTTCCGCCTAGAAGTACTACACTCATATGCTACCCCAAGCCAAAGGAAACTGCCTCCTCACCACCTCATCCGTGGAGAGCTATGTGAAAGGTGCAGGTGTCCAAGTTAGGTCACGGTCGGCAAGAGTCGTGCGTGTGTCCCGAAAAGTTCTAGTTAGTCCATTGAGGTGACTTGAACCCAGCCCTGATTTCTCAAAGAATTAAGTCTGTATAGACCTGAAGTACCTCAAATCTAATTCTCGTAAGGTTCCGATGCAGTTAGGTCGGTAAGGTCTAACCGAGCTCCAATTTGAGACTTTATTAGACTGATTCAATCATCAAGCTCACTCAAAAAGAATATGAATGGTATGCTTATGCTATGCACGATGAATGATGCAATTTTTCACAAAGAATTTAAAAGAATCAAAGAATCTTTGCACAAAGAGTTTTTGCAAACGAAATACGAATTTGACACATACAAAGCATACATACAATTATTTATACGGCTTGCCACTTTATTTACAAAATGTATGAATTTATAAAGACTTTACAGGTTTGAATGAAGTAGTTTATTTAGAATTGTACAAAAAGAATTGTGTGTGTCTTATTTATGATTTACAAGTGTTGTAATGGTGCTCTTCTTAGTTTTTGGAAATAATTTTGCAAACGATAGTACACGATAATTTCTGCAATCTTTTTCACACATTTGAAAACTATTTTTGCACAGATTTTTCACACTATATGTAAACAATATTCACCATAATTTTGACAAACATTTTTCAAAACCTTTGTACATAGGTTTTTCCAATCATTTCTTTCACACAAAGAAAAATTTTGCAATCCACACAATTTTACACAAGTTGAAATCATTTCACAACAAATTTTTCAAACAGTTCATACTAGTTTTCAAATCATACTGTATAGGTATCTGATTTATTATTCAGTATATTCAAAAGACGAGAAACTGTATTTGATGTATAATATGTTTTTTTTAAGTTTTATTAGGGATTACTGTTTTTTATTGTATGAGAGATTTTTGTGAAGACTCCTCAGACTCCTTCAAAAATTCTTTTCACAAGAGTTTTGAAAACTATAGTCCAAAATAATTTGACAAAGACGTTCACGCATTTGAAAATGATTTTACAAAGGTTTTTCTCACAAGATCAATAGATTTTTCAAAACAATTTGACAAACAAATTTTTCAATCATTTGCACACTGATTTTCACACATTTTTATTTCACTCAAAGAAAATAATTTTGTCAAACAAAACTGATTTTTCAAAGGTTGAATACTTGTACACACTATTTTCAAACAATTTTCACAAGATTTTTCAAAGAAATCTTTCTCTCACAAAAACATTTTTCTTGACTTAATAATCAGTACAAGTACAACGAGTCTGAGGATCTGACAATCATCTTTTATTATTATAGAATTACTTATTGCTTTTTAGATTGAGTTGATGTTTTATTTTTCAGTATGAGTTATGGCTTATAGTATATACACAGTATATACGACCCCCCTATACTTAGCTTGAGCTATGTCCTCATAGATCGAAGAGAAAAACAGAGACATAACTCGTACTGAGTATAGACAAGTCTAAAGAGTATATATGAATGAAATGAATGAATGAGAAGTTGACCGTCCCCCATATACTTAGGATCAAGTAATCCTAAGTATAGCAGACTGTATAAAAAGCGGGGAGGGTCAAGGGTGGGAATACACAGATCGTAATCAGATTGTCTCCCCCTATACTTAGGGTAAGATACTCCTAAGTATAGACAAGAAGAGGAGACAATGGAGATGATCGAAATGAAATGAATTCCTCGAGGTGCACATCCCCCTATACTTAGGACAAAGTACGTCCTAAGTATAGAAACTGTCTACAAGGGCGGCACCTTTTAGATACAAAAAGAAGTTAGAAGTGGAAAAGAAGAAAAGAAGAAAAGAAGAAAATCAGATAAACCGTTGTTGAATTGCATAGTCTGAATCTTTCGATGCTGCAGACGTTGTCGAGATATCATCATGGTGCATGAACTGAACGGAGTCAACAACGGCCAGGAATGTGTCTGGTTCGAGGTAAGGCTTCAGTAGTTGGCCGTTGACGACGAATGGCTGTGCGTCATGGGACAATTCTGATATAGCAATGCTTCCGTTGTCACGCACTTCACAAACTCGAAATGGCCCTGTCCACTTACTCTTTAATTTGCCTGGGAATATCCGCAACTTTGCATCAAATAACCACACTTTCTGTCCAACGTCAAAGGTCTTTCGTCTGATGTGCCTGTCGTGCCAGCGTTTCACCTTCTCTTTGTACATCAAGGTGTTATCGTATGCATAGTCTCGGAATTCCAAGAGCTTGTTCAGATCATCTTTTCTTTTCTGACCACTTTTACGTGAGTCCAAATTGCACTTGGTAACTGCCCATAAAGACTTGTGAATTAATTCAACTGGCAGGTGGCACGGCTTTCCATATACAAGACGATAGGGCGACATGCCCAAAGGAGACTTGTAGGCAGTTCGGTAAGCCCATAGGACCGAGTCCAAGAGTTGAGACCAGTCCTTTCTGTTTGGCCTAACAAGTTTCTGCAAGATAGTCTTGATTTCTCTGTTTGATAATTCCGCCATGCCATTGGTCTGAGGGTGATAAGGAGACGCAACACGATGGTCGATGCCGTACTCCTTCGTTAACTTCTTGACCTCTTTGTTAATGAAGTGGCTACCCCCGTCTGATATAAGGATTTTTGGTGTCCCGAACCGCGAAATGATGTTCTTCTTCAGGAACTGGCAAACTGTTTTGCTGTCGGCGGCTCGAGCGGAGATAGCTTCAACCCAACGACTCACGTAATCGACGGCGAGAAGGATGTGCTCAAATCCTTGACTGTTAGGGAAAGGTCCCATGAAATCAATGCCCCATGCATCAAAAACATCTGCTATCTGAATGATTTTCAGGGGCATTGAATCTTTGGCAGTGAGTGTACCTTTCATTCTCTGACAGTCAGTGCATCGTTTAACAAATTCAGCTGCATCCTTGAATAAAGTGGGCCACCAGAAGCCACACTGAAGTACTTTGGCTGCCGCCCGATCTCCCGAGTGGCGCCCACCAGATTCGAGCGAGTGACAATGCTCGAGGACACTAGATTGCTCCTCTTGAGGAATGCACCTGCGCCAAATGCAATATGCTCCTCTGAATAAAAGAGGATCTTCCCATTGGTAGAAGCGGATGGTCGACATGAATTTGTTCTTCTGGTTTTTCGTCCACTCCGCTGGTGTTACCCCAGAGGCGAGGTAGTTGACTATATCCGCATACCAAGGAAGAGAATCCACCGCTAATATGGCTTCGTCAGGGAAGGTTTCTGTGATAGGTGAATGGCTCAGAGGAGGTTCATGCTGCTCTATTCTGGAGAGATGATCTGCTACCACATTCTGAACTCCAGGTTTATCCTTGATTTCCAAATCGAATTCCTGGAGGAGAAGGATCCAATGAATCAATCTGGGCTTGGCATCCTTCTTCTGCTGTAGGTACCTGATAGCAGAGTGGTCCGTGAAAATTGTGACTTTTGATCCCAACAAATAGGATCTGAACTTCTCTAAGGCGAAAACCGCAGCCAGCAATTCTTTCTCTGTCACTGTATAATTTCTCTGTGCTTCGTCTAGTGTTCTGCTGGCATAGTGAATGGCATAGGGCGCTCTGTCTTTTCTCTGCCCAAGAACAGCTCCGACTGCAAAGTCTGACGCATCGATCATTATTTCAAAAGGAAGAGTCCAGTCGGGCGGCTGTAAGATTGGAGCCTGAGTGATAAGCTCCTTCAACTGATTGAAAGCAAGGAGAACCGACTGATCAACAATGAACTCAGTCTCCTGGCACAAGAGTTCTGTCAGAGGTCGGGCAATGCGGCTGAAATCCTTGATGAATCGCCTGTAGAATCCCACATGCCCCAGGAATGACCTCACATTCTTAACTGACTGAGGTGGCTGAAGATTTGAAATAACATCCACCTTTGCCGGGTCGACTTCCATGCCACGTTTGGAAACGACGTGGCCCAGCACAATACCTTCGGTGACCATAAAGTGGCTCTTTTCCCATGAAAGCACTAAATTGACTTCTCGGCATTTCTGAAGCACTCTGTCTAGGTGCTGAAGACATGAATCGAAACTATCACCATAAACAGAGAAGTCATCCATGAACACCTCGAGAAAACTGCCTACCATCTCGGCAAAGACTGCTAACATGCATCTTTGGAAGGTTGCAGGTGCATTGCACAAACCAAAGGGCATTCTCTTGAAGGCGTAGGTGCCTGTTGACACGAAATCCCGAACAACTGAGGTAGAAAATAAATCACAATGTCGTTGTCCTCAATCGCTCAGAATGTGTCAATCAAGAAAAATGAACCACAGATGAAGATAAATCAATAAAATACAGAGAAGTGGTCCTGCTATAAGATTAACCTGGTATAGCTCCCAGGGTCGAACACAAGGAGCACAGATTGGCCTTGCGGCCTACGATGTAGTCAGAAATCCAAGGGAGTCTTTTTTAGTGTTTTTATTTGTTTTTATAATTTTTAGATTTTTTAAATGATGAGAAAATGAAATAAAATGAATGCAAGGCAACTTCAACAATTTATAAAACACTCCAAAAATAATGCAAAAATTAAGGAAAAATGGTTTTTATATTTTTTAAGTTTTTTACTGTTTTTGGTGAATTTTTGGAATTTTTCTAATGAGTAAATGATTTATTAAAAATCAAACAATGCGAAAAACAGAGGGTACTGTCCAGCAAGGCTTAAGACCCAAAAATAAAATGCTCTTGGATCTCAAAAAGCCCTAAAGGTAATTTTCCTATAATCTAGAAAGAATAAGGAAAATTTAGGCACCCTAATTATTGTTTTTGGATTTTTGATTTAATTATTATAATTTTTATGGGTTTTTAGGGGTTTTTCAATTTTTAAGGTTTTTAGGTGATGAAAAATAGCCAAAATTGGCTAGAAAATCAAACAGCAAGCAAACTACAATACCTGATTTTTTTAGAATTTTTGGAGATGTTTTTATATTTTTTTGGTATTTTTAAAGTCAAACAGTGGCAAAAATAGGGGTTTTTGAATTTTTAAAAATAATAAATGAAATCAAAATTGTCCTCAAAAATCATAGAAATTCCTACACCATGGCAGGAGCCATGTGTCAAAATCTCATTGGATTTGGAGGTCGTTTGATATTTTATTCAAAAATAAAGGTGGGGCACTGTGCACAGGGACCTATGTGCAAATACCCAAAAGTTCTGGGGTCCTGGTGCAAAATACCCAAGAAGTCACGTGCCAAGCACGTGCCTGGGGCACTCAAGGACCTAAATGTAATAAAAATAAGTTCCAAGGACCTATTGATAACTCGTATCAAAAGTCCAGGGGCTTATATGCAAATATCCCAAAATAAAACGCACATGCGAATATAAAGTGTTCACAGGGGTATATATGCAAATAAACAAAACATTTTATTCAATGAATAACATCCAGAACTACAGGGCATATATTGCAAATAACCCAGAATAACACGTGACGACGCACGTGGCTCACAACAGGCGGGGGTATAAGTGCAAATAAAATAAGTACGAGGTCCTTAGTGCAAATATCCCAGAAAATAAATAACTGACTCGACAACTTACAGGACTAAAAATGAAACTACAAACTACGAGGGGGGCCTACGATATTTACCCCTTTATTAATGAAGCGTTGGATGCGCGCCACGTGTAGATCGAACGGCTGCGGCTGGTGGGCGCTCCAGATCACTCCTCCTCTGATCGGACGGTACGGGTAGCTCCAAGGATGGACGGCCAAGATCTGAACTGGAGCGAGGAGATGCAATCAACGGCGGCTGGAGGTCCTGGAAGAACAGATCCCCGGCGAACTTCGCCGGGCTCGTGCGTGCGCTAGGATCCTCCGGTGAGCCCTCTGAAGGTCAGAAAAGATCCGCGGTGAAGCTCCGTGGCGGGTGGTAGTCTCCGATGACCTAGCCGAGCTCTGAAGAGCTCCGGCGAAGTCGGCGGAGATGAAGCTCCTGGATGGATGGCGAAGGGCTTCAGACACCCTCGATTCGACCTGAAAAGTAAACCAGAAGACTCACGGGTCGAGGGCAAATTGCCTCGACCCGGTTAGGTGGCGTGAAGGTGATCGGTGCGGTGAGATGGCGAGCTCCGGCGAAGGTGGTCGGCGGGGGAGCTCGATTCCCAGATCCGGTGCGATCTGGGTTGAGTGAAAGGGCGTAGAAGGTGCGTAGGGAGATGGCGGAGATGACAAGGTGCTCCGATGATCGAAAGGGTACTCGGGATAGTCGGAATCAGAGAAGCACGTCGGAGATGCGATTTGGGCGAAATCGGAAATTGGGAGAAATGGAAGAGCTAATCGACTACCTGATGGCTGCAGTAGACTGTGCTGGAGCGTGGCTAACTCCGGGTCGTAGCTTCGAAGGGCGTCAAGGCCTGAAGCTCGATGCTCAACGCCGGCGGCGGAGCAAGGACGGCGAGAATCGCCGGATCAATGGATTCGCTTCCTCGCCTCACTGCAACAAGGGCAGACGCTTGCTGTCACTCTCGCGAAGCCTATGGAGGTCACTGGGAAGGAGGAGAAGGGCCAAAGATGGGGCGCGGAGGCGGCGAAGGTCGGGATATAAATGGTGACAGGGGCGATTAGGGTTGAGTGGCGACAGCTATAGAAGGCGTGGATTTGATGGCGGAAGATCCGGCGAGGATGATGGATGATTGGCGAAGAATCCGAGCACGGGGGTTGAGTGGGTGACAGCCTGGAGACGCGTGGATAAATCGGCGAAGGAGGCGCGGCACGCATCTTCCAGAAAAGGAAGGAGTCCGCGGGGGAGTTGACCGGGGTCAACATTCCCCCGTGGACCAGTCAGACGCTGCCACGTGTACTTGATTTTTGTTTATTTATTTTAGGGCAGAAATAGGCCGAATTAAAGAAAACTCAAAACATGAAATATTTTTCTTTTATTTTTTTCTATTTTTTGGTGATTTTTATTTAATTTTTGGAAATAAAAATAGGGTAGCTCTATATATAGGTATATGTACACTATATGGATTTTTATTTTTGATTTTTTTTATTTGTTATTTTTATGCTTATTTTGTATTTTATTTATTTACATCATAAAATATGGAATAAAAGAATATTTTTATTTTATTTTTATTATATATATATAAGGGTGAAATAAATAGATATATACATTTATATACATGGTATTTATACAATGTATTTTTGTATTTTAATTTTGTAATTTTTATTTGATTTTTGTTTTGTTTCTTTTTATTTATTTTATTTACAAAATATGCCATAGAATATTCACAAAAAGTTCTGAAAATAATTTCATTTATTTATAGGGTTAAATAAATACATGGGTGATGGTCTATGCACATGGTGAAGGTATATTTTTGAATTTTTGATTTTTTTATTTGTATTTTGTTTTTAATAAGATATATACAAATACTTACAACATATTTTTGGGTGAGGAAAATATAATTTATTGTATTTACAGAAGTATATACACATGAGCTCCTATCTCCCTCTACTTTGGCTTTTATGCGGTCAGGCCCATGCTGAGCCCTCCCTTGGGTTAGGTTGCTCAATATTTATTCTAAATATTTCCCTCTTTTTCTTTTTGCTCTTTATTCTTTTTATTTTTGCACAAAAACATGCTAATTATAGGTTTTTACACAATGCATGCTTTTGGTAATTATTTGTATTTACACATATCTACATGTATTTGCAAAGGTTTTTGTAGCTAAAATAATAGAATAAAGAGTGATGAATGGGTATTCATCACCCCCTATGCTTTAACTTTGCTAGTCCCTTAGCAAACACTTATTTGAAAAAGAAGTGAAAAAGAAAGAAAAAGAAAAAGAGGATGTACATGGATCAAGGTTGACTTATTAAATTTTCCTTCATTAAATTGAAATATGGAGCTTGATCAGATCTTTGGATTATTAATGTGTCGGAACCTTATTTGGACTTAAGCCTAAAACTCAACAGCCTCTAAGTTCCACCAGTCTATGGACAAGACTCCTCAATAAACCAGATCAGAACAAGTCTACATACACAAACTCTAATGACCATGAATCTTTTCCTTGCGGTGTAAGTGATATGTGGCTCCCCACCTCAGAAGTAACAAAGAAACAACCTCCCTCAACCTGGTAACTCTAATGCCTCAGTCTAGCAACTCTTTCCTCGAGAAGCGGGGTATTCCCTTCTAAGTTCAAGTGCAACCGGCTCAAGAAGAGGGGGTAGAAGTATAGAGTTTTGGAAGCTTAGCCAGTGTAGCTAAGTCTCCCGCTGCAAGCTTCATGAGATGTAACATGGATACCATAAGCTTTTGCTTTATACTCCGGTGGGGTTATTAAATTTTCAATCCGACCCACCACTTTTTTGGAGTTCTTTTTGCATTTTTTTTTCAAGACTTCTGTACACATATCTACATGGTGCAGCATATATAAGAAATTTCCCCTTGAGCCAGTAGACTATCCCTCTTTTGAAGCTTTATTGCAACCCACAGCTTCTGTCTTTAGCTTTCAACACCACTAGACCAAGTTGAGGTGCACTTCCTTCACTATAAGAAGAAGAGAGGTTCCGCCTAGAAGTACTACCCTCATATGCTACCCCAAGCCAAAGGAAACTGCCTCCTCACCACCTCATCCATGGAGAGCCATGTGTAAAGTGCAGGTGCAAGTGAAGCCATTGTCTCTGAGAGTCATGCGTGTGTTGTTAAGTGCTCTACTTAGGCTCATCAAGATGACATATGCTCATAGCCTAGTGGACTCGAAGAATTAAGCCCTTATGGACCTGAAAAGCCTTAACCCTAAGTCCCACAAGGTTCCTCTTGAAGTTAAGTGAATTAAGATCTTGTTCAAGCTCCATTTCTCAATTTAATTCCAGGCTTAGTTTAAATGTCAACTCTCATCCAGGAAAAACTATATACATATATGTACACAAGATGCTATTTACAAATATTTTACAATCATGCAAAATTTTTGAAAAATGTTTTGAAATCATGAATGAATGATGCATGAAGTGCAAGTTTTGCAAAAAGATATTTACAAACATTTACACAAGATTTTTGCAAACTTTTGATTTTCAAAACATTTTGGAAAAATTTTGTACTATATACATAATTTTGATACAAAATATTTACACAAGCTTTACACAAAAGATTTTTGAAATCATTTTTACAAAAATACTTTGTACACTAGCTATGTATGTGCAAGAATAAAAGAGGTTTATGTTCATGAAAAATTTTTAATTTTTGTGATTTTTAGCCATTTTATTTATTAACACACTCACACAAAGTACGAGTTATGGCTAAAGTATATATGAAATATATACACACCCCCCCTATACTTAGCTCGAACGATGTCCTCAGAGTTATCAAGAGCGATGAAGAAGACATAACTCGTGCTTAGTAAAAGGGAAGTGAAAAGGAATGGCTAAGTACAGGAATGAATAAAAGAATAAAATGAAAGGAACTCGGTGGTCTCCCCCTATACTTAGGATTAACTAATCCTAAGTATAGAAAGCTGTACATGAAGGAAAAGCCGAGTGAAGAATATACCGAATCTGCCCCCCCTATACTTAGGGTAAAATATCCCTAAGTATAGGCAGCAAAAAACAAGAGCAGAAAGAATGAAAAGAATACTCACAGGTCCGACATCCCCCCTATACTTAGGGTAAAGTACACCCTAAGTATAGCATAATCATAAGATGAGAGACGGGATGTGGGACTAAAGAATAGAATGATATGGACAACTGGATCTATACAGGCGGAGGAACAGTGAAAATCAGGCGTGAGATGTAAAAGATGTGAGTCAAAAGACCACATCTCACGCAAAATGAATAACGGCGATAATAACGTCCCGCGGCTCATGATCTAGAAATGGTTTGAGCCGCTGGCCGTTCACTCGGAAGGTACTCTCAGAAGATAACTCAGATATATCAATGCTACTGTTATCGTGTACCTTTCTGACCAAATAGGGTCCTTTCCATTTGCTCTGTAGCTTCCCTGGAAATAATCGTAGCCTTGCATCAAACAGCCATACTTTCTGTCCAATCTCAAAATGCTTGTGGCTGATATGAGAATCATGCCACTCTTTGACTTTCTCCTTATAATGTAGGCTGTTTGAGAAAGCTGCATCTCTAAGCTCTTCCAAGGCGGCTAACTCTGCCCTCCTCTGGTCTCCTATACCATCTGGATCCATCAATATGTCTGTAACTGCCCAGAGTGACTTGTGCCTCAGCTCAACTGGTAGGTGACAGGGCTTGCCATAAACGAGGCGAAAGGGAGATGTACCCAAAGGTGTCTTGAAAGACGTCCGATATGCCCACAAGACCGAGTCCAAAAGCTGTGACCAATTCTTTCGGTCAGGGCGGACGACTTTCTGTAAAATATTCTTGATCTCCCTATTCGACACTTCGGCTAGACCATTCGTCTGTGGATGGTATGGTGTAGCAACACGATGGTCTATGCCGAACTTGGTAGCAAGTGCCTTCACCTGGTCGTTGATGAAGTGAGACCCCCCATCAGAAATAAGAACTCGTGGAACCCCAAACCGCATGATGATGTGCTTCTTCAAAAATCTGCAAACTGTCTTCGCATCTGCGGCTCGGGCGGGGATAGCCTCAACCCAACGACTAACATAATCTACGGCCAACAGAATGTACTCAAATCCCTGACTCTTAGGGAATGGACCCATGAAATCGATGCCCCATGCGTCAAAAACCTCACAGAAGTGAATGGGCTGCATCGGCATCATATCACGTTGTCCACAAGTGCCCATCCTCTGACAGTCAGTACACCTCTTCACGAACTCATCTGAGTCCTTGAAGAGGGTAGGCCACCACAAACCGGACTGGAGCACTTTCTGTGCCGTTCTCCTCCCCGAATGATGTCCTCCTGCCTCAAGCTTGTGGCAGTAAGTGAGGACGCTATGGTGTTCCTCCTGAGGAATACACCGCCGCCAGACGCTATCCCCTCCTTCGTGGTAAAGGATGGGATCCTCCCAATGGTAAGACTTGGCCTTCGCAAGGAAGGTCTCAATCCTCTGCTTGGGCCAATCTTGTGGGACTTTCCCAGCAACGAGAAAGTTCACAATATCGGCGTACCATGGGAGTGAGGCGATAGCAAGGATCGCCTCATCTGGGAAGGTATCTCTGATTGGATCAATCTGCTTTGTCTCCTCAGGCTGCTCTAATCGGGATAAATGGTCCGCCACCACATTCTTGACTCCAGGCTTATCCTTGATCTCAATGTCGAACTCCTGGAGTAGAAGGATCCATCTAGTAAGTCTGGCCTTGGCATCCTTCTTTGACATGAGGTACCTGATGGCGGTGTGATCTGTGTACAAGGTCACTCGGGATCCAATGATATATGATCTGAATTTATCCAGGGCAAACACTACTGCTAGCATCTCCTTCTCTGTGACCGTATAATTCCGCTGGGCGGAATCTAATGTGCGGCTAGCGTAGTGTATCGCAAATGGTACTCCATCCCTCCTCTGTCCTAGCACGGCCCCTACGGCAAAATCGGAGGCGTCCGTCATGATCTCGAATGGGAGAGACCAATCAGGCGGCTGAAGGACAGGAGCCTCAATAACACATTGCTGGAGAGTTTCAAAGGACGAAAGACACTTGTCATCGACAAGGAACTCGGTGTCTTTCGTCAAGAGGTCAGTCAACGGTCGGGCAATCTTGCTGAAGTCATGAATGAATCTCCTATAAAAACCAACGTGCCCCAGAAATGACCGTAACTGCTTCAGATTGGACGGCGGTGTGAGTTTCCTAATGACATCGACCTTGGCCGGATCAACCTCCATGCCTCTGTTGGAGATGATGTGGCCAAGCACCGTCCCTTGAGTCACCATGAAGTGACTCTTCTCCCAAGACAGAACCAAGCGGGTAGCAATACATCGCTGGAGCACTCGGTCTAGGCAGTCAAGACAGGAATCGAATCCGTCGCCGTAAACCGAGAAGTCGTCCATGAAGACCTCCAAACACTCCCCTACCATGTCCGAAAATATCGACAGCATGCATCTCTGAAAAGTCGCAGGGGCGTTACATAGCCCAAATGGCATGCGTCGAAAAGCGTATGTACCGAAGGGACAGGTAAAGGTGGTCTTCTCCTGATCCTCAGGAGCGATGGCCACTTGGTTGTAGCCCGAGTACCCATCCGGGAAGCAATAATGGCTCTTCCCTGCCAGTCTCTCAATGATCTGGTCAATAAAAGGCAGGGGGAAATGGTCTTTCTTGGTGTCTTGGTTGAGTTTTCTGTAGTCAACACAGACCCGCCAAGAGGTGGGTACTCGTGTAGCAATCTCCTCTCCTGACTCACTGATCACAGTCGTGATGCCCGTCTTCTTGGGCACCACATGCAAGGGACTAACCCACTTGGAGTCGGAAATGGGATAAATAAAATCTGCACTCCACCATTTTGATATTTCCTTCATAACAACCTCTCTTAGGTTGGGGTTCAGTCGCCGCTGGAACTCACGCGACGGCTTTGCCCCTTCCTCGAGATAGATATGGTGGGAGCACAACGAGGGACTAATCCCATGGAGATCTGCTACGCTCCATCCAATTGCCTTGCGGTTCTTTTCAAGAACCTCCATCAGACGGGATTCTTGTTCTCCAGTCAAATCAGCAGAGATGATGACTGGGTACATCTCAGACTCTCCCGCAAGGAATCGATACTTCAGCGAAGTAGGGAGCGGCTTTAGCTCTGGACAGCTGGGTGCTGGCAAATCTGGCTTCTGAAGAAGATGTGTGTATGCAGACAATTCTGCCAAATTTGCCTGGGAAAATGATAACGAACTCTCACAAACTGGATCTGGAGAAGGCGGGTCCTCTACATTGTCTCTGTT
Organism: Ottelia alismoides; assembly: GCA_037367405.1. NCBI lineage: Eukaryota > Viridiplantae > Streptophyta > Magnoliopsida > Alismatales > Hydrocharitaceae > Ottelia > Ottelia alismoides. Next base: position 340,711 of record JAZKJV010001036.1, on the reverse strand, counting down.
CTGCTCTGCCTCTACCTCCTCCTCATCTATAGGCTCAGGTGGATCCAGATCTGGCATCTGATCATCACAATCTGCCCAATCAGACTCTGAATCCGAGGGATCTATATCAGACTCGGTGGCATCAGTACCACCGTAGAGCAGGGTGGCTTCAGTACCACCATCACTGGAAATCGTGTCGCGATCAAGGTCCGACTCTGCTGACTCAATAGTATCCTGAACCAGGGTTGTGCTCTCCAGACTATCCTCTGCTATCATCTCTGCATCAGCTGTGTCTGAGTATGAGAGGATAGTCTGTGCTGCAGGATCTGCCCAAATTGCCTCATCATCTGTGATCACAAAATCACAGTCCTGGTGGATGTCTGGCTCTGCGTCTGTCAGCTGCTCTGAATCTGTACTGCCATGTGAGCGGGATCTATCTCTGGCTCTGTGGTCCTTAATCGTCTCTATTTGTATACTCTCGCCCTCGACGCGAAAGAATACCTTCCCACTGTCATGGTCAGTCACTGCCTTGGCTGTGGCCAAGAACGGGCGACCGAGGATGATGGGGGAATCGGTCAACGAGTCAGGGGTCTCCATGTCCAGTACGACAAAATCCACGGGGAATTGCAAACCCTGAATCGTGACGACAACGTCTCGCAACAACCCCTTTGGCCTCTTGACAGACCGATCAGCAAACTGAAGGTATGTCCTGCTCTGTCTAAGAGTGCCCAACTCTAAGTGGTCGAGAAGGGCTGCCGGAAGAAGGTTGATCGACGATCCGCTATCTAATAGAGTACGGTCGAACCTCTGCTCACTAATCTGACATCTGACATACGGGGCCCCTAAATCTGGCTTCTTAGTCGGCAGATGGTTCTGGATCGCGTAACACGTGGCTTTTGTTAGCACATGAATTTCTGCGGTCTTGTTCCTCTTCTTCCTCCTGACTGTGGTCCTGTCTCTCAAGGATCGCTGAAGAAGAGGGATGTGCTGCAAAGCCTCATTGAGGGTCAGCTGGATGTGAAATCGGTCTATCATGCCTTGGCTGAACTCCTCCTGCTCTCTCTTTTTTGGATCTTTTTCTTTTTTCTTCCCCTTCCCCAACTCAAGGGCCCTAGGAAAGGGGATCACAGGGTCCTTCTCAGATAAAGGACTAGGAATAGGCCTAGACGGTTCGATGACCGGATCCTCACAAACATCATTCACCACAGTGGGATCAGAAGAAACTAAACCTTTTCCTTTATTCAAATTAGAGTTCTGAGATACATTCATGCGAGGAAAGACAACATTTCTATCAGAATGACTGTTGGTGGCCTCAGTACCACCTCTAGCTGGCTCTCCAACTAGACGTCTTGCGGCCTCAGTACCGCAGGCTGGCTTGGCTCTGCTGGTGGCGTCAGTACCACCTCCTTGATGTGGTGAAACGACGGCCTCAGTACCGCCGGTGGAATCAGCATCTCGGGTGGCCTCAGTACCACCGTCATCATGATATGCAGCTTCAGTACCGCTCTCCTCTTCCTCATCTGGCGCTCTAGAAGATTCCTCGTGTTGTCGCTCAGATGAGGCGCCTCCTGCTGGTCTTCTACCGCTCCTAAGTGTGACAAAATCAGCATCAAATAGATCCGACGAGATAACATCAAATGAGTCACTAGAAGTGGTAGGCTCAGTGTGAACTACCTGCTCAGATTTCCTCTTCAAGTTATTCGGATTAGGCTCGATCTGTGCAGGGATGGCGGCCTTCCCTCTCATCAGATCCCGCATCTCCTGGCGGAACTCGTCCATCTCCCGTCTAAATGTAGCCTGCTGCTCTGTGAAGAGGCGGGCTAGATCATCCATGGCGGGGCTCTCATGGGAACCTGACGGGTTGCCTCTCTGATAATGAGGCTGCTGGGGCTGAGAGGGGTAAGAGGAATGATGCTGCTGCTGGTGAGCCTGCTGCTCACGTCTCCAATTCTGTCCCTGCTGCTGATAGGGACGAGGTACGAAGGATGATGGCTGGTGTGGCTGGTATGCTGGGGGCTGCTGGTGATCTCTCTGCTGGGAGTACTGTCCTCCCTGACCGGCTGGCTGCTGTTGGGACTGGTTACCCCCATTCCCCCACCTGAATCCGGGATGGTCTCGTCGGATCCCAGGTTGAGGGCGGTCATACCAAATCCCGTTGACATCCATCAACGGTTCCGCATCGTAAGGGGCTGGTGGGAGTACATCCAGAGGCTGATCCGGCTGATACACCACCATCTGTAAGTCTGGAGATGGTGGTGACTGGTAAGAGGGCTGCTGCTGCTGGTACGGCTCCGCCTGTACAAGGTGAACTTGTCTAGGCTGCTGCAAGGAGCTGGAGCGCTGGGACGAGCTGCGGCTGCCGCCGGGATCGCCTCGCGACTGAAGACGGGGCTGAGAAGCCATCTGTGCCTCTTGAAGACACAAGAGATGGGTCTTCACGTCGCTCAGAGTTTGTGCCATTTGCTCCATCTGAGTTATGCCCTGGCACTGCTTCTTCTCTATGATTTCCATGCGGTCCAACTTCTCGCTGATAATCCCCATGTCCGCAGCGGCCGACTCTGCATGTGCGGCTGCAACTGTGGACGAACTGGATGGACCTGCATCAACCCGTGCTATCCGCTGATACTGCACAGGTCCTGGCGGCTGCTGAGATCTCTGTGTGTACAACCGAGTCTGGGACATCACCATGTAATTTTCTGCCATCTCTTCGTAGATGGCCCAGACTTGGTTGTGGTCCTTGGCAAAGTAGGACCCGCCGCAAGAAGCATTCACCAGACCCTGAAGCTCTGGTGTCATCCCACTAAAGAAGCTCTGAACTAGGTTCGGCTTCGAGATGTCGTGATGTGGGCATCTATCCAGAAGCTCTCTGAACCTCTCCCATGCCTCGTGAAATTGCTCGTTAGGGAGCATGGAGAAGTTGTTGATCAGGGCCCTCGCTGCATTCGTCCGCCCGAGTGGATAGTACTTGTTCAAGTACTCGGTGCGGAGTTGCTCCCAGGTGTAAACAAACTTCCCTAGATGTTTCAGCCAGGCGGCTGCTCTATCTGCCAGTGAAAAAGGGAAGGCCATCATCCGAATCGTATCTTGGTCCACACGACGGTCGTGGACAGTGCTACAGATCATCAAAAACTCCTGGAGATGGAGGTGGGGTTCCTCAGTGGCGAGTCCGTGAAAATGAGGAAGCATCTGCAGGGTGTTCGGAGGGAACTTGAAATCCCCCACGATAGCAGGTATCACCACCCACTGGTGCATCAGTGTAGATCCGGGGTTGTGTAGCTCCCGCATCGGTCTTGCTGCGGCGGCGGCTGCCGCTGCTGCGGCAGCTGCTGCTGCGGCTGCTGCCTCTGCATCAGCGTCAGGAATGTCCTCCGGCTCGCTCGGCTCGTCTCGCTCTCTTCGGAGTCTCTCCAACTCCCTCCTCATCTCTATCATGAATGCCCCCTGATCGCGTAACTGTTGCTGAACTGTCTCTAATGACGCGATCAGGGTGGAGTTAATCGCTCCCTGGTCTAAGACAAAATGTTCGGGCTGGCGATCGTCTGAACTGCCGGCTCCGGCCATAGGGACGTCTGCAAAATCAGATGAGCCTAACTCAGGTTCTGTCAAATTAATTCGTCTTTCCTCGGGCTCATGTCTCTCAGTAGCAGAAGAAAGGGGATCGAGGGGGAACAGAGTGGAATCGAACTCGGGCCCGGAGAGCTGGTCTCGACTCTCACGGGCCAACCTAGATGATGGAGTAGACGCGCCTGAAAGCGGTGCAGCCAGAGGCTGCCTAAGAGATCGTCTACCCATCATCTTGATCTGGCGAGTTGGGCGGATGGGGTCTGGAGAAAATATGATCGCAAAGCAAACCCCCGGTTCACCAACGCAACACAATCTGAAGACCGTGAAAGATCGGTCAATTTATCTTGTCAATTTTATTTGGTGAACATGCAAGATATCAGAGCGCTTACGTGACCTGTTAGGATACCCGATGTTAATCCAACCGACTGGCCCGCACGGAAGAGTCAGTAGTCAGCTAGAAATAACACCGGAGGGTTTTACCTAGTGTGCGGGTCACTCTCTCGCGCATCCAAACCATACAATGAGGGGGTTGCTCTCCCCAAGACAAATTTTTAATGTGAGTGTCTTTTAGGGTCAATAATGTTATCCAGTCCCAATTTTTTTGTTTTTCTTTTTAATTTTTTTCAAAATAAATACAAGCGGCCTAACGGTTTTTCCGATTCTCCTGATGATTAAGCCAAAAACAGAGGGAGAGAACGAAAAAGCCGATGCGCGAAGAAATCAATGATGCATGCAGAGAAAGAAATGCGTACCTTGTCTCCAGCACTCTACATGCAAGTGATCCGCGCAGAATTTAAAGACAGAAATAAAACTACCTAAATGGTGCAACGGGAAAAACCGACCTTAGACAAGCAACTTCTATTGATCGTGAAGAACAATAGTTAGCTAACCGAATCGAGTCCGGAGTCCGATCTTGGGAGTCACTCGGTGCCCGCCACAACGGGTCCTGCCAGCGCTGTATGTGACTCCTCACGGCACGTGGTCTCAAATCCAATTAAACTAACTTTTTCAGTGAATTTTATTAAGGTCCAATTACGTTCTATAGGTACAGATATTCTATTAGGTGTTGGGCCTTAAAAATTTACGTCACAATCAATCAAAATTCCTATGTCTAGGGGCTAAAACCGCGAGAAACACCGGAAAAGGCAGCTAGCTATAAAAACCACGATAAAAGCCGCGAAAATCCAAATGGGTCCCCCGAGCACACCGGTGCTCGGCGAAACAGACCCGCTAAGTTACAAATGTCCACAGTTCAAAGTCTGAGTCCTAAATTATTACAAAAATATTGTTCTCTCAAATAAATGATATTCTTCTTCTTCTCCCTGCTCTTCTTCCCGTGCGGGTCCTCAAAAAGTGTACTCCAAGTTCTCCACGCAGTACCTCGCACAAAAATTAGAAAGAGAGAGTGTCAGAAAACAGTTATAATTTAGAGAGACAATATGGAAAAATGACTACAAAGCCGTGCTCCCCGGCAACGGCGCCATTCTGTTGACACGAAATCCCGAACAACTGAGGTAGAAAATAAATCACAATGTCGTTGTCCTCAATCGCTCAGAATGTGTCAATCAAGAAAAATGAACCACAGATGAAGATAAATCAATAAAATACAGAGAAGTGGTCCTGCTATAAGATTAACCTGGTATAGCTCCCAGGGTCGAACACAAGGAGCACAGATTGGCCTTGCGGCCTACGATGTAGTCAGAAATCCAAGGGAGTCTTTTTTAGTGTTTTTATTTGTTTTTATAATTTTTAGATTTTTTAAATGATGAGAAAATGAAATAAAATGAATGCAAGGCAACTTCAACAATTTATAAAACACTCCAAAAATAATGCAAAAATTAAGGAAAAATGGTTTTTATATTTTTTAAGTTTTTTACTGTTTTTGGTGAATTTTTGGAATTTTTCTAATGAGTAAATGATTTATTAAAAATCAAACAATGCGAAAAACAGAGGGTACTGTCCAGCAAGGCTTAAGACCCAAAAATAAAATGCTCTTGGATCTCAAAAAGCCCTAAAGGTAATTTTCCTATAATCTAGAAAGAATAAGGAAAATTTAGGCACCCTAATTATTGTTTTTGGATTTTTGATTTAATTATTATAATTTTTATGGGTTTTTAGGGGTTTTTCAATTTTTAAGGTTTTTAGGTGATGAAAAATAGCCAAAATTGGCTAGAAAATCAAACAGCAAGCAAACTACAATACCTGATTTTTTTAGAATTTTTGGAGATGTTTTTATATTTTTTTGGTATTTTTAAAGTCAAACAGTGGCAAAAATAGGGGTTTTTGAATTTTTAAAAATAATAAATGAAATCAAAATTGTCCTCAAAAATCATAGAAATTCCTACACCATGGCAGGAGCCATGTGTCAAAATCTCATTGGATTTGGAGGTCGTTTGATATTTTATTCAAAAATAAAGGTGGGGCACTGTGCACAGGGACCTATGTGCAAATACCCAAAAGTTCTGGGGTCCTGGTGCAAAATACCCAAGAAGTCACGTGCCAAGCACGTGCCTGGGGCACTCAAGGACCTAAATGTAATAAAAATAAGTTCCAAGGACCTATTGATAACTCGTATCAAAAGTCCAGGGGCTTATATGCAAATATCCCAAAATAAAACGCACATGCGAATATAAAGTGTTCACAGGGGTATATATGCAAATAAACAAAACATTTTATTCAATGAATAACATCCAGAACTACAGGGCATATATTGCAAATAACCCAGAATAACACGTGACGACGCACGTGGCTCACAACAGGCGGGGGTATAAGTGCAAATAAAATAAGTACGAGGTCCTTAGTGCAAATATCCCAGAAAATAAATAACTGACTCGACAACTTACAGGACTAAAAATGAAACTACAAACTACGAGGGGGGCCTACGATATTTACCCCTTTATTAATGAAGCGTTGGATGCGCGCCACGTGTAGATCGAACGGCTGCGGCTGGTGGGCGCTCCAGATCACTCCTCCTCTGATCGGACGGTACGGGTAGCTCCAAGGATGGACGGCCAAGATCTGAACTGGAGCGAGGAGATGCAATCAACGGCGGCTGGAGGTCCTGGAAGAACAGATCCCCGGCGAACTTCGCCGGGCTCGTGCGTGCGCTAGGATCCTCCGGTGAGCCCTCTGAAGGTCAGAAAAGATCCGCGGTGAAGCTCCGTGGCGGGTGGTAGTCTCCGATGACCTAGCCGAGCTCTGAAGAGCTCCGGCGAAGTCGGCGGAGATGAAGCTCCTGGATGGATGGCGAAGGGCTTCAGACACCCTCGATTCGACCTGAAAAGTAAACCAGAAGACTCACGGGTCGAGGGCAAATTGCCTCGACCCGGTTAGGTGGCGTGAAGGTGATCGGTGCGGTGAGATGGCGAGCTCCGGCGAAGGTGGTCGGCGGGGGAGCTCGATTCCCAGATCCGGTGCGATCTGGGTTGAGTGAAAGGGCGTAGAAGGTGCGTAGGGAGATGGCGGAGATGACAAGGTGCTCCGATGATCGAAAGGGTACTCGGGATAGTCGGAATCAGAGAAGCACGTCGGAGATGCGATTTGGGCGAAATCGGAAATTGGGAGAAATGGAAGAGCTAATCGACTACCTGATGGCTGCAGTAGACTGTGCTGGAGCGTGGCTAACTCCGGGTCGTAGCTTCGAAGGGCGTCAAGGCCTGAAGCTCGATGCTCAACGCCGGCGGCGGAGCAAGGACGGCGAGAATCGCCGGATCAATGGATTCGCTTCCTCGCCTCACTGCAACAAGGGCAGACGCTTGCTGTCACTCTCGCGAAGCCTATGGAGGTCACTGGGAAGGAGGAGAAGGGCCAAAGATGGGGCGCGGAGGCGGCGGAGGTCGGGATATAAATGGTGACAGGGGCGATTAGGGTTGAGTGGCGACAGCTATAGAAGGCGTGGATTTGATGGCGGAAGATCCGGCGAGGATGATGGATGATTGGCGAAGAATCCGAGCACGGGGGTTGAGTGGGTGACAGCCTGGAGACGCGTGGATAAATCGGCGAAGGAGGCGCGGCACGCATCTTCCAGAAAAGGAAGGAGTCCGCGGGGGAGTTGACCGGGGTCAACATTCCCCCGTGGACCAGTCAGACGCTGCCACGTGTACTTGATTTTTGTTTATTTATTTTAGGGCAGAAATAGGCCAAATTAAAGAAAACTCAAAACATGAAATATTTTTCTTTTATTTTTTTCTATTTTTTGGTGATTTTTATTTAATTTTTGGAAATAAAAATAGGGTAGCTCTATATATAGGTATATGTACACTATATGGATTTTTATTTTTGATTTTTTTTATTTGTTATTTTTATGCTTATTTTGTATTTTATTTATTTACATCATAAAATATGGAATAAAAGAATATTTTTATTTTATTTTTATTATATATATATATAAGGGTGAAATAAATAGATATATACATTTATATACATGGTATTTATACAATGTATTTTTGTATTTTAATTTTGTAATTTTTATTTGATTTTTGTTTTGTTTCTTTTTATTTATTTTATTTACAAAATATGCCATAGAATATTCACAAAAAGTTCTGAAAATAATTTCATTTATTTATAGGGTTAAATAAATACATGGGTGATGGTCTATGCACATGGTGAAGGTATATTTTTGAATTTTTGATTTTTTTATTTGTATTTTGTTTTTAATAAGATATATACAAATACTTACAACATATTTTTGGGTGAGGAAAATATAATTTATTGTATTTACAGAAGTATATACACATGAGCTCCTATCTCCCTCTACTTTGGCTTTTATGCGGTCAGGCCCATGCTGAGCCCTCCCTTGGGTTAGGTTGCTCAATATTTATTCTAAATATTTCCCTCTTTTTCTTTTTGCTCTTTATTCTTTTTATTTTTGCACAAAAACATGCTAATTATAGGTTTTTACACAATGCATGCTTTTGGTAATTATTTGTATTTACACATATCTACATGTATTTGCAAAGGTTTTTGTAGCTAAAATAATAGAATAAAGAGTGATGAATGGGTATTCATCAGTGCCGAACGGGCAAGTGAAGGTAGTCTTTTCTTGATCTTCAGGAGCGATCGCCACTTGGTTGTACCCGGAGTACCCATCCAGAAAGCAGAAGAACTCCTTTCCTGCTAATCTTTCCAGAACTTGATCAATGAATGGCAAGGGAAAGTGATCCTTCTTAGTTGCTGCATTGAGACGGCGGTAGTCAACACAAACCCGCCAAGATGTAGGTACCCGAGTTGAAATTTCCTCTCCTTTTTCATTTATGACCACGGTAAGCCCTGACTTCTTGGGAACTACATGCAAGGGGCTTACCCATTTTGAGTCGGAGATGGGATAAATGAAGCCTGCATCACACCATTTCGTGATTTCTTTCATGACTACGTCCCAAAGGTTAGGGTTCAACCTTCTTTGAAATTCGCGGGACGGCTTGGCATCTTCTTCTAGGTAAATATGGTGCGAACATAAGGCTGGATTTATCCCTCGGAGGTCTGATACACTCCAAGCAAGTGCCTTGCGGTTCTTTTCTAGAACCTCGAGAAGTCGAGATTCCTGATCTGGTGTCAGCCTGCTGCTGATGATGACCGGATACATTTGTTCTTCACCCGCAAGGAAAGCATACTTCAGGTCGGCAGGAAGTGGCTTGAGTTCTAGTTTTGATCTGTCCACTTTATCTGTCACTTCTAATACCATGCTGGTGGTGGTCTGTACTTCTGTGAAGCTGCTGCCATCCTCAATATTCTGTTGAGATCCCGGTGATGCACCGAACGGTTCCGCGCTAAGCTGATCATGTTCAGTCTGGAGTGAATGCTCAAGAAGATGCGCCTGCATCTGAGAATCTATCTCCCAAAAATCATCGGAGCATAGGCTGACTGCGCTTTCCAAGTCCTCCTCAAGAGTGAGGATTTCTCGGGTCCAGGAATCTTCCAATGATAAATCTGAGTCTCTGATCTCTGCAATAAAATCGCAACCTGCTTCTGATGCTGCCTCACTCTCATCAGTCGTGGCATTCTGCTCTTTGTTCATTTTTATCGTGATTTGCTGGGTGTTCGAGCTGAAGGTGATCTTTCCAGACCCGTAATCAACCACGGCACCTGAAATACGGAGGAATGGTCTGCCAAGGATGATAGGGGTCTGGAGCAGGGGTGCAGGCGAGTCCATATCAAGGACTACAAAGTCAGCTGGGAATTTCATTTCCTGCACTTTAACTATCACGTCTTCCAAGAGACCTCAAGGATGCTTGATGGATCGGTCAGCGAACTGAAGGATCATGCGTGTCTGCTTGAGCGGTCCCAACCCGAATTCTTGCATTATGGACGAGGGCAGAAGGTTGATGGAAGAACCACTATCCAAGAGAGTGCGCTCGAAGACCTTGTCAAAAATCTCACAACAGATCAGAGGTGCTCATGTGTCTTGTTTCTTCTGTGGGAGATTACTGATAGCTGCTACCGTGGCCAAGGTTAGGACATGCTTCTCAACTTGCTGGCGTCTGTTCTTTCTTGATGGGAGACGCTTGGTGGTACATACCTCCTTCAGTCCTTTCTTTACAGCTGGCATGTACTCCACGACTTTTAACAAGGGAATCTCAACAGTCAATTTATCTAAAATATCCACAACCCCTGGATCAGATAATGCCTTTTTTCGTTTTGCAATTTTTTTGGATTTTTGTATTGCATGAGGAAAAGGAATATGTACATCACTAGCAGGAAAATCAAAGTTCTTATTTACATCAAACTCATCGCCCACAGGATGTCGTTCATCCAGACTACAAAAAGGAATACAATCTGGATGTTGGTATGCTGGTGCTGGGCTGTCCAAAAGGGTAGCCTCTGCTCCATCGGCTGGCGAGGGATCGGCTGCTGCTGGCGGCTCCTCCAATGCTGGCACGGCTTCGCTTCCTCTACGAGTTTCTTTTTGTTGTTTTTGTTTTTGCTGATTTTTTTGTATTTTCGGCTGAGGTTGTTGCTGGCATGGTACGACGGCTGGACTGGCTTCTCCTTCTTCTTCCTCCTCACCCGCCCCTGTGGCTGGCACGGCTGATGCGGAAGACGACGATCCACCTGTTTCTTTATTCACCCCACTTGTAGTAGCAGGCGGAGGCAAGGCCCTACCGCTCCTGAGAGTAACAGCATTAGAATAAACAGTAGTATCCTTACCAGATACGGACATGACATCACATTCTACCTGCTCTTTTTTCTTGAAATTATTGGGATTTTCTTCGACCTGAGCCGGGATGGTGGTTCGGGTGGCAGTTAGGTCATCAAGCCGCTTGGTCATCTCTGCTAGCCCTTTGACAAGCTGGGCTAGGCAATCCATGGAGGGGTTCACTGGAGGTGCCTCAGTGGTGTCAGCGTGCAAACCATGCTGTTGTTGCATCTGGTGGTGCTGAGGCTGTTGCTGGTGATGCTGAGGTGGTGCAGGAAGTTGAAGTTGCTGATAAGACGGAGGAGGATACTGCTGGTACTGCTGAGGCGGGGCAGCTGCATACTGGTGAAACGGATGTGGATGATGGTACTGCGGCTGCTGCTGATGTGGAAAATTCTGCCTCCACTGGTTTGCATACTGGGGGGACTGATGGTACTGCTATTGAGGCTGAGAGGACTGCCCAAAGCGACCACCCTGAGGTTGGTGGTACTGCCGGTTGGCAAATGGCTGACCATGTGGTTGTCCCATAGGACGGGTCGGTTGTGCGTCATGAGTCCAAACCCCATTAACTTCCTGGACCAGGGGTGGTGGTGGGAATACTGAATCGGCTTCTGAGATAAACTCTGGTTGATACACAACCATCTGCTGCTGCGGCTGGCTCTGATCAGGTGTCTGCACGTAGTACATGTGCAGAACTGCCGGTGGTTGCTGGCTGGGCTGAGGCTGGTGTAGCGGTGGTTGCTCGTCTTTTCTCTCAGCTGGAGCTTCGAGCGGTGTTGCCGACTGAACAGAATTGATGGTACCTACCAGCAGTTCCAACTGCTTGGTGATGTGATCCAGCTTGTTCAAACTCTGGGTCCTCTTCTTGATCACAGCGAGTTTTTCGAGATCCTGTGATCGCTTCTCGATGATGTCAACTTTAGAGAGATGGCCCCCGATGATGCTGAGGTTGGAGCTCTCATCTCTCTCTGATTCCTTAGACACTGCCATGTGCACTTGTTTTTGAAGGATCTTGGGTTGCTTCTGATATGCCTTGGATGAAGAAAGGGTGGCCTCTCCTTCAGCCATTTCTTCAAATATCTGCCAGACGACGTCTTCATCCTTATTGAAGTGTGAGCCCCCACAGGCTGCGTCTACGAGACTTTGGCTTTCAATGTTCAGTCCCCCAAAGAAATGCTGGACCAAGCTGGTCTTCGGTATATCATGATGGGGACACTTCTCCTGCAGGTCAGTGAATCTCTCCCATGCTTCATGTATCGACTCATGGGGTCCTTGGGAGAAATTACTGATACGGGCTCGCATCTGGTTGAGCCGACCTAGAGGGTAATACTTGTGCAAGAAGGCGGACTTTAGCTCCTCCCAGGTTGTCACAACCTTCCCCATATGATTGACCCAATAAAGGGACTTGTCTTGTAGGCTGAAGGGGAAAGCCGTCATCTTGACAATGTCCAGAGGGACATTGGAATAGTAAGTAGTACGGCAAATGCGGGAGAATTGCTGCAGGTGGATGTACGGCTCCTCGCTGGTGTTTCCATGGAATGCAGGAAGAAGAGCAATGAATTGGGGCTTCAGCTCAAAGTGAGCGTGTACCGGTGGAATGAGGATCCACTCGGTCATCTGGCTGTCTCCCGGATTGTATGTTTCTTTAAGGGTAGGTTTTGGTGGTGGTAATTCAAGATCATCATTGTGGTCATCACCACCTCCTCCACCTTCACCTTCTCCTCCTCTGCCTCTGCCTCCTCCTCCATCATCTCGGTTCAACATATCATTCAACATGTCCTGGAAGGCTGTCTGAGTGAGGGCCTGTTCGGTCAGCTGCTGCTGGATGGCCTGGATTGATGCCAGTAATTGTGCATTGACCTGATTCTGATCTGGCGCCTGTCCCTCTGGTGTGGGTCGCTGTTGACCCTTGTCCTTTCCTCCTGGAGCCATGTCAGGGTCTGAATTGGAAGAGATGAATTCCGGAGTAGTCTCCAGGGCTCGCACTGTCTTCTATCTGCATGAGGAGATAGTCCTGATCAGACTGCTTGTAATTATTGTTCCGCTGTCGAGATGAAGATGGAATTCAGGTCAACCCCAGCATGTTGTGAATGGAAAAGGATGTAGACTGTAATCGACTTCCATTCACAACGGTGAAAGTGGGACAAAGGTGATCCCAGTTTATTGGGTGGCCAAGAGAAAGGTAGAAAACGAGGAGTCTATAGATCGATCCGCAAAGTCCGGATCGGGTTCTCAGGAATCGCCTCGAAGTTATTGGCGGAGTTGAGTCCATGGAATCGATGTGGGTGTCGGCATGGTCCCGACGGAAACCATCCATGGATCAACTTCGCGAAGTACAAGAGAAGATAGGATGTTGGATGAAAGATACGATGGTCAACGAGGAATAAAAAGGAGTGCAAAACAGTAGAAAAGGCTCAAGCTGGGCGGGGGTCAAAGAGGAGTGACATAACAAAATTTGCGCAAAGGCGCGGGACTTGATTTTTGAACCTTAATCTAGATCCATACAAACACAATACAAAATCGGGTTCACCAACTCACGCCATGTGAAGCCGTAAAGGTTCAGCTACTTATTATCTTTTCAGTTTTAGAGTTGTTGTTTCAGGCATATCTTATAACAAGTCCTTAGTACGCTACCCTATAGGAGAGAGAGTACTGCCGGAAGGGTATCCCGTACTTGTCCTCCTCCCGTGTAATCGGTAGTCTGTACTTTTTGGAGTCCTTGTAACCCTTCCTGGATCCCTACTCAGCCAAAGAAATGGAGAGAGGAAGCCGATAGGCAAAACCGCTACTTCGGTTCTCGCTCGCAACGGAATCACCCGTGAGCGTACAAGAACCTACTCGGGCGCAGGACAATGAGACAGACACCCCCGTGAAGGCGTGGCCTATGCTCGATACTTCGGACAGGATCGATGCTCTACACAACAGAGAGTCATCATTGGTGACCAAGCCCTACTCGCCTATGTACGATAGAAGCGCCATTACTTCGGAAATCCAGGCGATACACAAGGCAGTTGCAAACTGGGTTTTTGGCTCTAATCCTTAGGGGGTCGCACTCGCTCAAGGGAGTAGGGTTTTGGTCCCCCTCCAAGGTACCTGAAAACAATGAGGGCTTTATGAACCCGGTATAATGATAGTCCATTACAGATTTTAATTAAGGTTAAAGTTTATTTAGCAGTCCCCTGGTTTTAATTTTTTTGGATTTTCACTTTTTTTTTGGATCTGTTTCATACCAGCGCCTAACGTTTTGGTAGATTTTCATTTAAGTCCTAGGTGCTCAAAATCAGAGGGAGATAGCGGAAAAGTCGTGCGAGTGGTTCTATGATGGAAATCTCACCATTGAACCGAATGATGCATGCTGAGTTAGAAGACTTACAGTGCATCCCAGCTCTCTCCATGTGGTATGCAAAACATAATTTTTAAACCTATCTACATGGAGGTGTGCATTCGACAAAATCGCCCTAAACATTAGCTGCTATTAACATGAAGAACCACAAGCTGGTCATTTATCTTTAACCTAAGGGTCCGGTCTTGGCTTACCCCTCCTCTTCTCGACACACTCGAGTTCAGGAGTAGCGCTTGATGGGGCTCGCTCACGGCACATGGGTTAAGAGATAGATGACCTAGCTGTTTAAGTTTGACTAGATCCATATGAAGTAGACTATAGGAACATGCATTCTTATTAATGTTTGGACCTAGCTACCGAGTCAAGCAGCCTATATCTAGGGGCTCCAAGCTCACAAAACAAAGTAAAATAAAGGCGGAAAGCACAAAACAACGGAAAACAAAGAAAATAAGGCGGTAGAAAACGCGGAAAACAGCGATGAGGCCCCCAGGTGAACAGACACCCGGGCAGTGGACCTCATTGTGAAGAGTAGAGTCCTGTTAATTATTACATGCCAAAATTGTCTCTCTCTCACCAAAAATTACAGAAATAATCCTAAGTGTTCTAAGCCTATCTAATCCACGTCTCCTTGCTTCCTTGATACTCTCTCTTGATGGTCGTGAGAAGAGAAGACCATCCTCCTCCAAGCTTGGCTGCATTGGCCCCCTAAGAAGCCATCCTTGCGTGGCGGACCCTCGCATCAAAGTCACAAAAAGAGTGTATTAGAATAGCTCAATCAATCAATCATGGAGCACATAAAATAATCACAAGAAATGAATCAATGAAGCATAGTGACTAATGGCAATAAAATAGCTGCTCACAAAATAACATCAATTATGAATAAAAAATGAACACAAGAATGACAAAAATAAAGTAGGCTATGCTCATTGCTCCCCGGCAACGGCGCCATCTGATAACAGGAGTTTTCCACGAGGGTCACCATGAATAATATACATAAGTTGTCGCCGAGGCGACCGCTCGCAGAAAACCCGAGTTATGCAGCAATTAACCCACAATCAAAGAATAAAACAATCGAGCTCAAAAAGAAGTGTGAATTAATCTTTATTTACTCTACCATAAAATGTACAGTGACAAGCATATAGAGGTCGAACCACAAAGAGCAATACAAAAAAATGCATAAGCCTGCCTGCATCTCAGAGTCATCCTTGTGTGAAGTGGGGTTTTTAAAATTTTTTTCTTTTTTTTATATTTTTCTTATTTAATTTTTGATTTTATATTTTTGTATTTTGATTTTAATTTTCTGATTTTGTATTTTTTTATTTGATATTTTTAGATTTTCTTTTTCTTTTAATAACTAGATATAACTATATAAAGAATATATATACATATATAAGAGAGAGGAGAGAGAGGTATATATAAATAGGCTAAAAATAGGTAGAATAAGGCAATTGTAGTGTTTTTGGATTTTTCATCTTTTTCTAATGTTTTTGTGATTTTCTAAGACATTTTGCTAATTTTTATATATTTTTTTTAAAGTAAAAAATACTCAATATAATGAGTTTAATAAATCTCCGAAATTAATTTAGAGGTAATTAATAGTAAATAGTAGCAAAATTCCTCCAAACTAATTTTAATATAAATAGGATACAATAGAGAAAATTGAGAGACAGAAATTACATTTTTGTGATTTTTTATGAATTTTTAATATTTTTATAAAGATTTTTGGTGTTTTATAATTTTTATGGTTTTCATTTTGACATTTTTAGGGATTTTTGGACTGACGTGAAAATAGATCAAAATACATCGTAGGTAAATTTTTTTTGGATTTTTTGGGGCATTTCAGTATTTTTTTTGGTATTTTATAAACTAGACAATACATAAAATGCATGTTTTTGATTTTTAATTAATGCAAAAATGCAACAAAATTAAGAACTAAAAATATAGCGTGCAATGGTACACTAACAGGAGCTTATGTCTATTTTTGCAAAATTTTTCCACGAGATATGAAGCACAAAATAAATAGACAAAGCATACAAAAATAAATGGCCTGGCAGGGGTATTTTTGCAATTAAAATAAATGACATGGGCATCTATGCAAAAATTACAATAAAAATGAACGTTAACTTTTATTCTTCGGACCATCTTATAATTACCAAAACACGGCGGGGTATGACTGCAATTTTTACGTGCCTCACGTGGGTGCTACACGTGAGGTGCGTGGGGACTAAAACGCAAATAAAAAAATGTAAGGGTCCTTCTGCAATTTATACAATTTATATACAATGTAACTTTTTATTTTCGGTATTAAACTGGAAATACAAAAAGCGGGGGGCTAGGTATGAAATTTACCCCCAAAATCGTGTGCGATCCAACGGCATCGAGCGCGCCACTTATCCACATGTCAAGCACTCAGCGCTCGATACCCCTTCGACGATCTGCGGCCGTGATTACATCTGAGGTCTGATCGCACGACCCAGGCTTGTGCTAGATGGACGGCCCTGATTAGAACTAGGGTCGTCCCCTTCATCCGACGGTGACTGCTGTTCGCGAAGAACAGGGAAGAACGGCGGGCTTCCCTGTCTTTGATCGGTGATCTCTCCGCCTCCAGGCGCTCCATGTTGCTTCTGATGGGTCCCAGGCGTCCGGCGAGACGGCGCGCACCGTCCGAGGTACTCCAGAAGGTCCAGGACCCCCTAGATCGGTTGAACAAGATCGGAGAAGAAAGGGGGGTCCTGGAACCTAGCAGGGGGTAGAATCAAGCCCCAGGGGGCTCCTTTCAGCTTCCAACCTGCACCAAATGAACGAGGGGCTCGAGGGGGTCTTCCTCGACCCGGGGTTTAGGGTAAAAGAACGGGGAGTGGCGAAGGGCGGCGAGGTCCGGCGAAGCGGAGGAGATGGACCTCGATTCGCAGAGCTGGGCGAGCTCTGGATGATCTGAAGCGTGGGCTGAGTGAAGAATGCGTAGGGGAAGGAGATGAGGTGAAGCGAGGGGTTGAATCGCGTGTCGATCAGGGTAGAGAGGTTCGCCGGAGCTGAACTCCGGCGAACTTTGATCTGGTTCTAATCGAACATCTACAGTCCTACAATCTACTCTAAAGGCTAGATTAAAGATTAATAACTAAAACTAAGCTAAAAACGAAATGAAAACAGCTCTTATACCTGGTTGGCGAAGGGAGCAGGACCTCCGGCGAGCGGCGACCGTGGGCACTCCTCTCGACTCCTCCTACCGTCTGAAACTTCCAGGAGAACCCTCCTGTCACAAGGATCCTCAAAGGACTGGAAAAGATGGTGGAAAACAACCGAAGGGAGACCAAAGGGCGGAAGGAAGTCAAGGGTCTTATTTATAGACATGGTTGAAGGTCGATCTTCGAGGCGAGATCAGGGGAGAGCCAAAGAGATCTGGGAAGATCTGAGAGATCGGCGGGGTAGGTGGTTGTACCAGGTACAAGATCGCAAGAGAGATCGACCTCAAAGGACGAACAGGGCGCCCTCGAAAAATCCGCCAAAGCGGGAGAAAAACGAGGCGCGCCAAAGTACATGGGTAGGTCAGACTGTTGACCTTGGTCAACAGTTCTGGCCTCCTGGTTGGTCCACGTGGACCAACCAGGAAAAACCCTGAAACAAAATGTTTTGTTAATTTAAATAAAAATATATAATAGCCGAATTAAATTATGGTTATTTAATAAAAAATATTTGAAATTTTATGTAGTATTTTATTCCGATTTTTATTTATTTTTATGATGTATATTTATTATGAGTTTATTTTAATGACTTATTTATAGGTATATTTATATGTATTTTGTATTATTTATTTTTACCTTATGTTTTATTTTATTGTTTTATTCTCTTATTTTATATATTTATATCTTATTTTTGTGAGTATAAATATAATTTTATTTTATTTTTATGAGTTTATTTATATATTTAAATAAATAAATATATACACTATGTAGGTATACTTATAGGTATTTTACCTATATTCTGTAATTGTTTTACATATTTAATGAATTTTGTTAAGTTTTACTTTGGATTGATATTTTTAATGTATTATATATGATATTTACAATTAGTAAAAATATAAATGAATAAAGAATGAATTTCCCCTTTTATTTTTATACATAGATATTTTGCCTATGTATTACATAGATTTATTTTAGTTTACAAATTCTTTTTGACTTTCTTTTAATTTCAATATGTACATGCATTATATACATTATTTTCAAAATTCTAAAAATATGAATTTATAAAAAATAATGAATATTGAATAGAAAGAATATTTTAATCAGGTTCTATATACAAGGTGGGCCAAAAACCTAACTTCCACAGATGGACTCCAAAAATTATGAAACTAATTTTATAAAATAGCTCATGGAATGCTATATACAATTAAAGGTGAGTTTGGGTGATTTGGAGTTTTTATTTGCAAGATATGGGTCTGTGAAGTTTGAGATTTTTGCTTTTTATTTTGTGTATAAAATGTACACTGAGTATTATTTTTACACAAACTCAATTTTGGATTTTTATTTACATTATTCCTTACAACTTTCATGAACAAAGTTTCCTTATTTGAGGAATAAATAATTGTGTACAAAATAGGTATCAACAATGCCTAAACAAATGAATGAATAAATGGGGTATTTATTGTACACTGGCCCTTATCTCCCCCCTACTTTATTCCTTGTCGACCAATACCATTCTGGCCTTGGTCTCGGGGTTTGGGTCATAAAATATTTGCAATATTTTATTCCTTTTTCTTTTCTTTCCTTTATTCTATAATTTTGGCATTAAAACCTTATTTTATGTACACTTAACACAATGAATGTTGAATGCTATTATATACAAATTAATGCTATTTCTCTGCATTTGCTGGGGTTTTTGAGGCCAAAATGATAGAATAAAGGTGATGAAATGGAGATTCATCAGATCTCCTTCCTTATCTTTGTCACATCCCAATAACATGAGAATCTGTAACTCAGATAAAAAGAAGCGGGAATACATTCCGCCTTGCAAGTCCAACTTGCATTCCCAATTTGGTATTTAACACCCGAGCCCACCACCCCTAAGGTGATGTTGACCCGTTGTTAATTGAACCAACCATCAACAGGACTAAAACTCGCTATGCGCAATCCAATATCGCCCCAATACAAGGACCCGATATTGGGATCACTACGCATTACTCTTTCGAGAAGCAAAGAGCCCGATCTAGATGCGCTTGTATACATGAGTTGTCACCTCAGACATGCATCTCCTACATACAATCCCTGACGACGGAACCCCTCACCTTGATGAGAGACCATGGATGTCACTTATGTGATCCTCCATACCATGTTAAAATTCTAATTAATCATTATGAATCATATTCCTACGATTAATTCTTCCAAGGAAATTATAATTCTATTCATAATTGAGTATTTTAATTTTAATTGAATTCCAATTAATCTAATCACATTAAATCAATGATCCAATTAATATCCAACAAACATGCTTTATTATTACTTGAAATATGGTATTATCTCAAATACGTACTATTTCGAATTTTAATGATTAGAATCTCAAGCATTATACCAACCCTACCCATTGTCATGGCCAGTACCGACGAGAGTGGGACAGACGGCACACGGTGTAACCTGCTACCCCAACACTCCCTGACCAGACACCATATCTGCCTCGGGAAAGGATAATGCAAAATCGATCACTTTGTACTAAATTTTTGCAAATATTTATTTTCAAACATTTTTCCAAAAATTTTGTACTATATACATAATTTTGTTTCAAAAATATTTACAAT
The DNA here is from genome assembly GCA_037367405.1 of Ottelia alismoides. Taxonomy (NCBI): domain Eukaryota; kingdom Viridiplantae; phylum Streptophyta; class Magnoliopsida; order Alismatales; family Hydrocharitaceae; genus Ottelia; species Ottelia alismoides. The sequence continues at coordinate 320,905 of JAZKJV010001036.1, read as the reverse complement.
CAAAGCAAATTTTACCAAAAATAATTTTATAAAGGGTTTTTACGAACAAATTTTACAAACTTTTTACAAAAGAGTTTTCAAACACTTATGAAGGACAATTTATTTTACAGAATTTATGATTTTTAGCCACGTTATTAATTCACACAAAGTACAAATTACGACTAAAATATATATACAATATATATGATGCACCCTATACTTAGCTGAATGATGTCCTCAGAGTGACCGAAGAGCGATGAAAGAAGACATAACTCATGCTGAGTATGGGGGAGTGAAAAGAATGCTATACTACAACGATGAATGAAAGAATGGAAATAATGTAGATAGGTGAGCTCCTATATTTAGGATGAAGTAATCCTAAGTATAGAAGATTGTAGACAAGGATAAAATTGAAAGATAGGATGTACAGGAGTTACCTCCCTATACTCAGGGTAAAATATCTCTAAGTATAGGCAGCAAAATAGAGGTAAATAGAATCAAATAATAATCACAGGTCTGGTACTCCCCCTATACTTAGGATAAAGTGCACCATAAGTATAGCACAATCATACGATGAAGACGAGGTATCAGACAAAAAAGAATGTATGACACGGACAGTCTGGATTTATACAACTGCGAAGAAGAAGTGATAATTAGGTATGCGATGCAAGTGATGTGAGTCAAAGATCACACCTCATACAAAATGAATAGGAGCAATGTCAACGATCAACAGATCATGATCAAGATATAGCTGTCATGCACTTTTCTAACCAAGAGCGCTGACCGTTAACTCGAAAGGTGGAATCAGATGGCAACTCAGATATATCAATGCTTCCGTTGTCATGTACCTTTCTAACCAAGTATCGTCCCTTCCATTTTCTATGTAGTTTTCCTGGAAATAATCTCAACCTAGCATCAAATAGCCATACTCTTTGATTCGGCTCAAACTGTTTATGGTTAATATGAGAATCATGCCATATCTTCACTCTATCCTTATATTGTAGGCTACTTGAGAAGGTTGTGTCTCTTAACTCCTTAAGGGCTGCCAATTCTGCTTTTCTTTGATCTCCAACACTTTTGGGATCCAATAATAGCTCTGTAACTGCCTGGTGAATCTCTGTTTCATCATCTTTATTCTATCATTTAGGTCTTAAAAACCCAAGTAAATGCGCGTAAATAGGCGTAATTTACGCATTTTATCATTCATGCATCATTGTGTAAATAGTGTATAAAAAGCGGTTTTAAAGCCAAAATTATAGAATAAAGAAAATAAAAAAATAAAAATATTGAAAATATTTTATGATCTTTGACCTCGAGACCTAACTATCTCGATGACTGGGTCAACAAGGAATAAAGTAGTGGAGATAAGGGCTAAAAACCAATAAAATCTTTATTTAATTAATTCATTTTTATTCATTTTTGGGACCTATTTTTAGTTCTACTTCTTATAATTCAAATAAAAAAACATTGAACATGAAAGTTGTAGAAAGTTGTAGATAATTAACTATAGAAAAATATAAAATTGATTTTATACAAAAATAATATACAATGTATGAAATATACTCTAAATAAGATTCCATATTCCCAACTTCCCAGACCCATATCTCTCAAATAACAACTAAAAATATATCAAAGTCATCTTTAATATAAAATTTAATAAGCTATTTAATGAAGGGTGTTTCACATTTTTTGGAGTTACAGTTTGGAAGTTAGGTTTTGGACCCTATTGTATACTTATACCAATTAAAATACTTATTTTATATATTATCCATTATTTTTATAATTTTATATTTTTATAATTTTGTAATTATTATTTATAATATGTGTACATTCTAAATTATGAATAAAAATACAAAGAAAATATTAAAACAACATACTTGTATAAAATACATAGATGAATTACCTATAAGTATACCTATATATATATTATACATCTATTTATTTAATTATATAAAATTATTCCGAAAAATAAAATAAAAATATATTTAAGTGTATAAAATTAAGTTATAAATATATAAAATAATAAACAAAATGAATAAAATTAAACATACAAAATAAAAATAAAATACATAAAAACGTAGATGAATATACTTATATATAGCCCTTAAAAGGTAACTTGTAATTCCAAACATCAAAAAATAAATAAAAATCATAATAAAATAATTTGGAAAATAATAAATATTTTTATTTTATAACTTAAAATTAATAAAATCATTTATTATTTTAAACCTAATTTACAAATCTTTTTTGCCCGAGATTTTCTAGTTGGTCCACGTGGTCGGTCAACTCTCTGACCGAGGTCTATCCTTTGTCAGACATAATTTTTTACCGACTTCGTGGCTTTTTAAGGCCTCGCCTTTCACCAAATCGCCATGATTTCTTCATAGCTTTTCTTCCTCGATCAATGATCTTACACGCCCTAATATTTTTTCGATCTTTGGATTGCTTACATGCTCGCAGCACCTCATTCTTCTCGTCGCTCCGTCATTTGTACAAAAACCACTCTTCTTCCATTTTTAAACTTTGAACCCCCTTTGACCTTGCTAGGCTCCTCTTCTCTTGTGCTCTGGACATGAGATGGTGATAAGATCTCCTCTAGCCTTTGAGGAGGTGGCGTGCGTGATCTGGGGCGGTCTCCATCCTTCATCTCTGGCCTTTGGCCATGAGGTCTATCTTCCCTGCTTTCCAGTCGGTGAGGACTTTTCTCTTACGTTTTCCCTTGCATTTTCGCTTAGTCATATCCTTAAGATTAGATCCCGCATTTCCTTTCAATTCTTAGTCGTAGATCGCCACCCTTCGTAGTTCGTCAGAGCTCACTCCGGCGAACCTTCATTTCACAGCCCCACACCCCCTTCCATCACCTGAGGGTCGAGGCAGTTTGCCCTCGACCCTTTAACAATTTTTGTGTAGGCTTTCGGAGCGCTCAAGACCAACTGGAGCGAGTTTGAAGGAGGTCAAAGAGACTTGGATCTCTCTAGCTTCCCCGATGTCGTGGGAGAGCTCTGGTGACCCTCTAGGTGCCCTGTTGCTTTCAGCACATAGAGAGCACCTACAGGAGAGTCTCGGCCATTTTGGAGCTTCAAAGGACCACGGGGAGGCGGATTGGGGTCGGGGAAGGTCGCCTTCGTCGGCCTTCTTCCCTGTTCTTCCCGATCGTCTATCCATCGTTCGATCAAGATCAAATCTTTCAGACGTACATCAGCCATTAGATCACCTCCCTGTTCACCTGTCAGATTATTCGAGGCGATCTGATCTCAATCGCAGAAGCGAATCGTCATCGGATGTTAAGGAGGCGAAGCGTGGCATTAATGAACATCATCTGGTCATTCGTCTCCCCTCTTGCTAGGTATTTTGCCCTTTTTACCCCATCAATTTTTGCATCTTATATTCAACGCACAAACTTTCATCTGCAGTTTATTTTATTGTGTAAAATTTACATTTTGCCCCCTGCTCATTATTGTAATTACCTTTTGGTCCCAACCACATCACCTCACGTGACTCTTCACGTGAGTGGGCATTTTGCGGTTGGGTCCCTAGGTTTTTAATATTTCTTTTTGGACCTTAAACTATTTGGTTCAGTTATATTATTTTGAAAAATTGTGAACAAGCCCTTGGGTTTTTATATAATTGCATTTTGACCCCCATTAGGGGCGCAGATGTTTACACACGTCATTTTGCAGTGAAGCCCTTGTGGCTTTGTGTATTTATAATTGGTCCTGCAACTTTTTGAGAACGTTATATATTTCTATGAAATTTACACTTTGGCCCCTACACTTTATGTAATTTACAAATATACCCTTAATAGTAGTGTAGTTTCTCATTGTTTCGTGTATTTATTTCAGACATCTATAAAGCTCGAAAAAATCACTAAAATAACATTAGCTTCCTGTTGCATTGCACTTTAACGTCATATATTATCTTACAGTTTTGAAGCTATTTATTATTTATAAAAAATAAAAAACATGCATTTTTCCCTATCTACACTAGAAAATACATAAAAATTATAAAATCTTTTTGAAAATTCCAAAAAAATTATATTTTATATTTATTTATTTTATAACTTCAAACCAAAAATTACTAAAAAAAGGAAAAACTCATAAAAATTGAAAAACCCCTAAAACCTTTATAAAAATATAAAAAATCCATAAGAAATCACAAAAATATAAATTTTGTTGTTGAATTTTTTATATATTATTATCTTTATATAAAAATTAATTTGGAGATTTTTATGACATTGTTGAAAGTTTTTCATCTCCATTTTAGTTTCGGATATTTACTGTAATATCCTTGCATCATGTTTGAATTCCAGTAAATTTTTCATGATTTTTGCTTACTGTTTCTTTGTAAAAATTGTAAAAACATAAAAAGTATGCATTTTTAATTGTTGCATTTTAACCCCTAAAATTCTAAAAAATAGGTTTTGCATGCATCACTGGATTAAGATCTTAGGAAAAATATAATTTGGATGAATTAGAATGATTTGATATGAAAATTAATTTGGTCTAGTTGCGTATTTTCTTATTGTCTTGATCCATCCACATTTGTATTAAATTTGTTTCTGCATTAAAAAAAATTTCAGCATTGGAAATCTAAAACTTAAATTTCAAATTAACCCCAAAGTTGTTCTTTTGCCTCCATGTGTTCGACCCCGGACTTGCCCGAGATATAAATTAAACCGAGACACTCTTCACGGAGATCTTCTCTCAGTTCTGATTGAATCTCTAAGTACACGTACTACAACGTACCCAAATTAAACAACGTATTTAGAGACTCACCAGTGGACATGTGTCGAGAGGAGAGAGAGGACGTGGTGAAAGGATGGAAGACATCATAAGAGGGGAGTTGAGGAGAATGTTGTTCAACGAAGATGCGACGTGTCAGATAATGGATGAAAACCCCAACTTTAAATAAGGTATATAGATATGCGTAGTTACACGAGATTGAATTGCCCGTTGTAACACAACATGTGTTATATTACAATGAAAAGCAAATGCAGAGTTAAAATTTATTATAACTCTACAAAAGATGTGTATAGTATAAATAATGTAGAGTGTCGAACACAAGGAACAAGCAGATAGATCGGGACAATGAATGCTCAAAAATGAATGTGATGTGTTTGTTTATATAAGTGTTTTTTGTGGGTTTTTAATTTTATATTTTTTATTTGATTTTTTATTTTGATATTTTAATATTTAATTTTCTAATTTTATATTTTCTTTTTATATTTTATTTTTCTTTTGATATATATAGAACTATATAAAGTATATATATATATATAAGAGAGGTAAGAGAGAGATAAGAGTAGGTCACAATATCCAAAAAAAGAAAATAAATATTTTTTTATTTTTATATTTTTCTGATGTTTTTGTGATTTTCTGTGTTTTTGCTAATATATGGTATTTTGAAAGTCCAAAAATACTCAAAACTTGAAAATAGAAAGACAGTGAGTAATTAATTCTTAATAAATCCAGTTAGCGAATTAGGAAAACAGGAAATTATCTCATATAGGTATTTTCATATGGAATCCAGGAAACTTGAAATTTTGTGAAAAAATGTATGTGGATTTAATTAAAAATCAAATACGAAAATAACTCCACAATTTATTTCAGGAACATGACAAATCTATTTTGTATGAAATTTGGAAAGTAATTCAAATGCATTTCAAGGCATCATCTCAAATTTTTCAAGAATTGTTAGAGAAACCGTGAGTTAGAAATCAATTTAAGAGCACATAATGGGTAAAATATGCAGAATTCCAGTTAAACAATTTTATTTAATTACCCACAACTCAAAAAATACAAATAAATATTCATAATGTAGATAATTAGTAGCTCAATACAATGACATTTTTCATTGAGTAAAATGATGCAATATTGATGTCCAAATTGATAGGAAAATATAGGGTTATATGTGTAAATACAGAAACAACCAAAACATACAAACAAATATATACAGAGACTGACTTGTAATTACATAAAAATAATGAGAAATATTGTAATTTTTACAATAAAAAATATCCAACCTTCTTCCTCATAGGTGCTAGGGAACGATGGGCATGGGGCTTGGCGTAGCGACGGCGCGGCTACACGCCGCTGCAGTGCGGGGCCGCTGATAGCACGCGCCCGTGGGCTAGCAGTGAAAGCCGCGCGGAGGAGACGTGGGGCTGGGCGGCGGCGTAGGCGACTGTGGTGCGGGGAGGAGGGCGCGACCTGTAGGCAGAGCGGCGCAACGCACCTGTACGGGGCAGAGAGTGAGTAAGCCGGCCGCGCAGGTGCACGGAGGAGGGAGCGGGCGGCGGCGCGCAGCTCTGTGCTGCGGAGGGGAGGAGGGAAGGCATGGCGGCTGGAGGCCGTGGGGCGAAGGGCGGCGACAGCCGCGTGGTGGTTGGAAGAAGGAGGTGGGGGGGGGTGCGACGACCGCTGCTCCTCTGTGTTTTTTTTTATTTTTTAAGTGTTTGGCCTTAGTCTATCGCAAGCAATTCTAAAACTAGGGGCTCAATCACACAAAATAAGAAAACAAAACCGAGAAAACAAAGGGAAAAATATGCGATGAAAAACCGTAAAAACTGCGACGAGCCCCCAAGTGAACAAACGCTTGGAAATTAGGCTCAAGAGTCCAAAGTTCGGGGGTACCTATATTATTACAAATATAGAGTCTCTCTCTCACTAAAAATTACAGAAATAAATAATTGCAATAGAAATGTCTTCAAAATTCTCTCTGAGTCCGCCTTCGTGCTAAGTCAAGTCGCCTCACGTGGGTGCGCAGGTGCTCCTGGAAGAGAGCTCCCCCCTCGATCCACGTACCTCGCACAAAATCCAAGCAAGGAGACTGGTTAGACAATTCCACAAGGTATATCAAAAATAATAAAACAAGAAGAAATAAAAGCCGCAAAAATAGACAAGCAATCACAATCACAAAGCAAAAACCCGAACTACGCGCTGTTGCTCCCCGACAACGGCGCCATTTGATAATCAGGGAGAACGAGGGTCGCACGGTTTCACAAGGCGAAACCGCAGTAGGTGTATTGACCGCTCAAAAATCCCTAATTAATCAACAATGAACCCACAATAATAAATCAAGCAATGAAGAATAAATGTGGAGTCAAATTTATTATAACTCTACAAACAGGTGTATAGTGGAAGTAAGTAGAGTGTCGAACTCAAGGAGCAAGGCAGGATAGATCAAGCTAACTGCAAAATATGATGTGATTCTGATCAATGTCTATACTATGTAAATATTTTTGTGGATTTTTAATTTTTAATTTTTTTTTTATATTTTTAATTTTTAATTTTGTATTTTGGTTTTTAATTTTCTGATTTTATATTTTCTTTTTCAACAATAGGATATATACACAATATAAGGAAGAGAGGGATAGAGTATTTATAAAAATAGGGAAAATAGTCAAAAATCAGGGAGTAAAATGTTTTTGGTCGTTTTTATAATTTTTTACTGTTTTTGTGATTTTTGGGGATTTCTCAGAATGTTTTTGTTAATTTTAGAAGTCAAGATATAAGAAAACAGTGAATAAAGATTCTGGCCAAAATTAAAATGGGAATGAAGAATAGTACACAGTAACAAAACTTTCCCAAATTAATTTTAAATTGAAGACACTAAAATAGAGAAACTATAGAAACTGAGTTTATATTTTTAGGATTTTTTTAGTTTTTTTTAGATTTTTATGAAGTTTTTAATATTTTTCCAATTTTTAAGGTTTTTGTTTTGAAAATTTTAATGATTTTTGGACTGACACTATAAAACAGTGAAATACACAAAATCTATTTTTTTTAGAATTTTTCAAAGTGTTTTGATATTTTTTTATGGATTTTCTAAGATAGACAGTACTGAAAATGCATGTTTTTGATTTTTAATAAATATTAAAATACAACAAAAATGCAATGCAAAAATATGGCGTGAGTGTGTGATGCAACATGAGCTTACAATGATTTTTATGGAATTTTTGGGTGTTTAGAGATGCATGCAATAATTAGAGAAAACAACAAGAAAATACTTGCAGGCCAAGGGCATATATGTAATTAGTCAGGAATATAGGGGACTCGGCGCAAAATTTCCAACAATATATAGAAATATTACTGGACTAATTGGAAATACACAAAATAGTGAGGGCTCCCTTGCAAATCCGCCAAGGCCACGTGCTTAGGCACGCTCGCCTGACAGGGCTATATATGTAATATGTGCAAAATTTAGAGGGCCACACGTAAATTTCACAAAAAATTATAGCTGCAAGTGAATGTTTTGGCACTGAAATTTAACATGCAAAATCCCCTGGGGTTTCCTCGTAAAATGTCCAAATGCACGTGACGAGCACGTGCGCCAGGCGGGGACTAAATTGAGAAACTATAAACGTTGGGGGTTCAAGTATAATTATTACAAAAATAACCTAACGGCAGAGGAATGATTCAGTGCTAATTAGAAATTACAAAATTACGCAAGGGTCGGATAGCAAAATACCCAGGCGCGCTGATCGCATGGTTGATGTCGCGCCACTTATGCCACGTGTCATACGCGTGGGAGCCGATACCCCTTCGCGTAGGCGACCTGGATTAGATGCGCTTGAATGATCAAACGACTGAAGCTCCTGAAGATCCGACGGCTGCTGAAACGTCTGGAGAAGGGCGGCGATCGGACGGCGGTGGAGATCAGTGGTAGAACTGCCAAGGAACTCGCGTGGGGCGAGTTTGAATCGAGCACCCAGAGCTCCTCCGACCTCCAACGACGCCCAGAAGCGCCAAGAGGGTTCCTGGAGCGAACCTCGATTGGACGGCGGCCGCAAAATGGCTTGGGAGCAGCCGGAGGTCCGCCGTGACGTGCTGGGACCCTGGCTGCTTCAGGGTCCTTCTCTTTCAAAATCGTGACCCCAGATGGAGTCTACTGGAGCCCTGGAACCTGCACTGACACGAGCAAACAAGCATCAGGCGATTCCAAGGGCTAAAAGAGGTGTAAGGTGAAGGGAACAGTGCGTGGAGGGATTCGCCAGAGCTGAGCTCCGGCAAGCTTTAATGGACGGGATTTAGGTTACAGGCATGATTAAGCTACCAAATAATTACGCTAAGTAGAACTAGGCTTATCCCTATGCTAAGAAAAATGGTAAAGGGGGACCTCAGTGGCCGGAGCCACGAAGAAGGAACCTCACGGTGGCGCGGCCGCCGGAGATGGTGGTGGAGCACACTCCAGACCTTTGTCGCACCTCGACGAGGAGCTGGGTCAACCCTCTGTCACCGGGGACTCACGGCGATTGCTCGGAGGTCTTGGCTTTGGCCAAGAGTGGTTCCAAAAGAGAAGGGACGATGGGGGTTGGTTTTGAAAGATGGACGAGGGGGCTCAAAGAACGAGGCGCAACGAGTGCTTCGATGCTCGACAGCCCAGGCAAACATCTGGGCGTGTATCATTTGATATTAGAGCAACAAAAGTCATGAAGAAAGCAACATGAAATGGTGAAAGGGTGTGCCTCGAAAAAAAGGTTGAAAACAAGTCAAAACCTATCTCTGACAAGGCTACAGGAGGAGGGTCAGACTGTTGACCTCGGTCAACAGTCCAAGCCCCATGGTTGGTCCACGTGGACCAACCAGGAAAACCCTTAGAAAAAGATTTAAAAATGATTTAAAAATAGAAAATGAATTATTTAATTTTAGGTTATAAAATAAAAATATTTATAAATTATTTTATTATGAATTTTAATTATTTTTATGGGGTGTATAGTTACAAGTTACCTTTTATACCCCTTATAGGTATATATACATATATATTTTATTATTTTTATTTTTATTTTGTGTTTTTTATTTATTTATTTTTATTTATTATTTTATAAATTTATAAAGTATTTTTATACACTTTAAAATATTTTTATTTTATTTTTTGATGTGTTTTGTACATTTAATAAAATATAAGTATGTATTATACAAGTATAAGTATAGGTATTATACCTATGTATAGTATATACAAGTATTTTTATTTTTGTATTTATTTTATGTTTTTATTCTGATTTTAATGTACACATGTATTATAAGTAAAATTTACAAAATAATAAAATATTAAATAATAAAAATAATGAATAATAAATATATTGAATATTTTAATATTTACAAGTATACAAGTAGGATCCAAAACTCAACTTTCAAACCGTAACTCCGAAAAATACGAAACTACCTCCTTTTAAGTTGTATACAATTAAAGGTGAGTTTAGTACATTTAGAGTTTTTATTTGCAAGATACGAGTCTGGGAAGTTGGAGTTTTGGAATCTTATTCAGACCATAACTTTTCATCTGTGTATTATTTTTCAGTGAAATCAATTTTTTAATTTTCTTTATTTAATTATCTACAACTTTCATGAAAAAGTTTCTTTATTTGAGGTATAAAAAGTGGAACCAAAAATAGGTCCCAAAATGAATAAAGAATGAATTGAATAAAAGGTATTTTTATTGTATTTTGACCCTTATCTCCCCCTACTTTATTTCTTGTCGACCTAGTCATCAAGATGCCCAGGTCTTGGGGTTTCGGGTCATAAAATATTTACAATATTTTATTCTTTTTCTTTTCTTTTTTTATTCTATAATTTTGGCTTTAAATACAATATTTTATACACTATTTGCATACATATGCATGAATGCTAAGATGCGGGAATTAAGGGTATTTACACGCATTTGCTAGGGGTTTTGATGCCAAAATGATAGAATAAAGATGATGAAATTTGGCTTCATCAGCAGGTTATGGAGGTGTGGAAGGCGCCGACGATCGTCAAGGCGGAGAACGGCAACGGAGCCTGGCCTAGCGCGCGCATGCTGCGAACATGAGGCAGAGCGTGGTTGGCGAAGGACGACACATACCCTCGTGTGATCGGCTGGAGCGGGCTTGCGCATGTGGATGCGGGAACGAGCGAGGTGGTCTGGCGACAGTCGCCCGCTGGAGGGTGCTGGAATGGCAGCTTGACGCGGAGGGAGCCGCACAACAACGGTGGCGTCGCTCAAGGCTGCTGGGCTGCGGGAGCAGGGCGACGGGCGGTGGAAGGAGGTGGCCGTCGCGGGGGCTGCGGCGTGCTGACGCGCGCTGGCTGGTTCCTCGCAGTTGGTGGATTATTATTTTTTGTTTTTGTAATAATTTTTTTGTTTAACCTGCAAACAGATGCTTAAAAATGTAATTTATTTTTATTTTTTATTTTTGTCCTACAAAACAGACGTTAGAAAAAGAAATGTATTTTTTATTTTTTTTATTTATAACAAATGAGGACTCGAGCACACAACTCGATCTGCAAAGAAAAATATCACAGAGGAAAATGTGAGCGAGTTTCTAACGGAGATGAAGGATCGGAATCGGGTCTCCAACCACTATACATGGTCAGAGGTGAGAGATCGTGTACGGTAGAATGCACTACAAAAAAGGCGGGAATGGCGTGCACAGCTCTGCGTGCACTAGGCGAGCACTTGTGCTCGCTTAACCATGGGCGAGCACATGAAGAGCACTTGTGCTCGCCCATGGGGGTCGCCGGTTTGAATTATGTGCAGCGGCTCGATTACCAATTTGGACGAGCACATGTGCTCGCTCACATGTGCTCGCCCACTTGAATTTCCTTTGCACGGATAACTTTAGCGCCTGGTAAATTTTGGGCGAGCACTGGGCGACTGCTTAGTGAGCACGTAAGTGTGCTCGCCCAGGTCCATAAACAGAACTTCGGGCGCCCCTTTCTTCCTCATTCTCACGCATCCCTCCCCCAAAATCTCCCATCCGGCGACCCTCCACCCCTCCGCCCCGATATCGGCGCCCGCTGTTGTCGTGTTTCGAGTAGATATACATCTATCATTCAGTATAATCCTTCCCCCTCTCTCTTTTTTTTAAGATTTCATTAGATATTTGTGTTGTTTCGATAGTTTAGGGTTTCAATTTTTTTGATTTTTTTGTTGGATATAGTGTATTGTTTTGATAGTTTAAATATTTTTTGCATGTTTAGGATAACAGTGGATCACTATAATGCTGTTATTTCGATTGTAGTTGTCTCAATAATATGTATAATATTTTGCCCTGTAGGTGTTCGATAAAATACCTCAACCAACATTTTGTTTAGACTTTGTGAAGTATACATGATAAAATGTCCATTACAACATCTAGACTTGTTAGTATTGTTAATTTTCTTAAAATGATTAGTTATGATAACTTGTGAATAACATTTGTTAGCTGATCACGCAAAAATCAGAGAGCGACTAAGGTGGAAAATAAATCACAATGTCGTTGTCCTCAGTCACTCGAATGCGTAAATCAAGAAAATAATGAACCACTCAAATATCGGATAAAAACAAGCAAGCACAAAGTAGAGCGGTCTGCTATAAGATTAACCTGGTATAGCTCCCAGGGTCGAACTCAAGGAGCACAGATTGGCCTTGCGGCCTACGATGTAGTCAAGAATCCAAAAGAGTCTTTTTATGGTTTTTATTTGTTTTTGTAATTTTTTTTGATTTTTTAAAAGATAAGAAATTAAGAGAAAATGAACAAACACTGGACTTCAACAATTTATACAAGACACACAAATGATGCAAAAATTATGGAAAAATGGTTTTTATGTTTTAAATGTTTTTTACTGTTTTTGGTGAATTTTTGGAATTTTTCTAATGGATAAATTAATTATTAAAAATCAAACAATGCAAGAAAAATAGGGTACTGTCCAGCAAGGCTTAAGACCACAAAATAAAATAATTTTGGATCTCAAAAAGCCCTAAAGGTATTTTTCCTATATTCTAGAAAGAATAAGGAAAATTTAGGCACCCTAATTATTATTTTTGGATTTTTAATTTATTTATTACAATTTTTATGAGTTTTTAGGGGTTTTTCAATTTTTAGGGTTTTTAAATGATGAAAAGTGGCCAAAATTGGCTCGAAAATCAATCAACCAGTAAACAACATTACCTAATTTTTTTAGAATTTTTAAAGGTGATTTTATATTTTTTTTGGTATTTTTAAAGTCAAACAGTGGCGAAAATAAGTGTTTTTGAATTTTTAAAAATAATAAATGAAATCCAAAATGTCCCCAAAAATCATAGAAATTCCTACACCATGGCAGGAGCCATGTGTCAAAATTTCATTGGATTTGGAGTTCGTTTGATATTTTATTCAAAAATAAAGGTAGGGCACTGTGCACAGGGACCTAAGTGCAAATACCCAAAAGTTCTGGGGTCCTGGTGCAAAATACCCAAGAAGTCACGTGCCAAGCACGTGTCTGGGGCACACAGGGACCTAAATGTGATAAAAATAAGTTCCAAGGACCTGTTGATAACTCGTATCAAAAGTCCAGGGGCTTATATGCAATTTACCCAAAAATAATTCACACATGTGTAAATTCAATTCTCACAGGGGTATACATGCAAATAAACAAAACTTTTCATTCATTGAATAACATTCCAGAACTACAAGGGGTCTCATGCAAATAACCCAACAAAACACGTGCTAAAGCACGTGGGTCTCTACTGGCAGGGGTATAAGTGCAATTAAAATAAAGCGCGAGGTCCTTGATGCAAATTACCCAGAAAATAAACAACTAGAATTGAAAATTACAGGACTGAACTGAAATAAGACAAACAGAGGGGGGCCTATGAAATTTACCCCTTTATTCGCCAACAGTCGGATGTGCGCCACGTGGGTGATCTGACGGCTAGGAATAGCTGGCGCTTCACCCCTTTGGCCTTTGGCTCTGATCGACGGCGGAGGGAGAGGCACGTGGACGATCTGACGGTGATGGACTCCGGTCTCTCTCCTCTGCTACGGATGGCTCCGATGCGCTCCTCAAATGGATCAACGGTCGCTGCTCCTCAACAGATGGACGCTCAGGATCAAATCTGGAGCTGGAGCATCATCGGACGGCTCTGGAGGGTCCTCGAAGAACTGATGGCCGGCGAACTTCGCCGGCCTCGTGCGTGGACTCCGGTCCTCCTCAGCTGCGCCTGAAGGTCGGAGAAGCTCCGCTGGACGATCCCGCAGCTGCTGGTGGTGGCCAAGGCCTCGGCCGAGCCCTGGAAGGCTCCGGCGAAGTCGGGGAAGAAGAAGCTCCTGGCTGAACTGTGAAGGAGGCTCAGACACCTCCCTTGGACCTGCAAAGTAGACAAGGAGCTTCGCGGGTCGAGGGCAAAGTGCCTCGACCCAAGAAGACGGGGTGAAGGTGGACGGTGCTGCGTGGCGAATGAGCTCCGGCGAGGCGACGGCGGTGGAGCTCGACTCCCAGATCCTGTGCGATCTGGGTTGTGTGGAGGGGTGAAGAAGGTGCGTGAGGGCACGGTGAAGGTGATGGTCGGGTCGGATTGTGATGAAATCACGCGAGATGGTCGGAATCGAGAGGATGCGTCGGAGATGAAATTTGGGCGAAATCCTAAATTAGACGAAATTAAAAGGAACTAAGGGTACCTGATGGCTGAAGTAGACTGGGCTGGAGATGGGCTATCTCCGGGTCGTAGCTTCGAAGGGCGTCAAGGCCTGAAGCTCGATGCTCGACGCGGCGGCGGAGCAAGGACGGCGAGGTTACGCCGGATCAGAGGATACGCCTTCTCGCCTCACTGCTACAAAGGCAACGGCTTGCTGTCACTCTTGCGAGGCCAATGGAGGTCACGGGGAAGAAGGAGAGGGTCCAAAGATGCGGCGCGAGGGCGGCGGAGATGGTGGTTTTATAATGTGACCGGGCGATTAGGGTTGAGTGGCGACGGCGATGGAAAGTGTCGATTTGATGGCTGAAGATCCGGCGAGGGAGAGGGATGTGCGGCGAAGAATATGGGCGCGGGGGTTGAGTGGAAGACAGGCTGGACGCGCGTGGATAAATCGGGGAAGAAGGGCGCGGCGCGCGTTGGCCAGAAAAGGAAGGAGGCGCGGGGGAGTTGACTGGGGTCAACATTCCCCCGTGGCCCAGTCAGACTCTGCCACGTGTAGCGGATTTTTGTTTTATTTTTTTAGGGTAGAAATAAGTCGAATTAAAGAAAACTTAAAACATGAAATATTTTTCTTTTATTTTTTTCTATTTTTTGGTGATTTTTAATTAATTTTTGGAAATAAAAATAGGTTAGCTCTATATATAGGTATATGTACACTACATGGATTTTTATTTTTGATTTTTTTATTTGTTATTTTTATGTGTTTTTATGCTCATTTTGTATTTTATTTATTTACAAGATAAAATATGGAATAAAAGAATATTTTTATTTTATTTTTATCACATATATACAAGGGTGAAATAAATAAATGAATACATTTATATACATGGTATTTATACAATGAATTTTTGTATTTTTCATTTTGTGATTTTTATTTGATTTTTGTTTTGTTTCTTGTTATTTATTTTATTTACAACATGTAACAAAGAATATTTACAAAAATTTTGGAAAATAATTGAATTTATTTATAGGGTTAAATAAATACAATGATGTGGTTTATACACAAGGTGAAGGAAGGGTATTTTTGGAATTTTTGATTTTTATCTTTTTATTTTGTTTTTAATAAAATATACACAATATGTTCAAGCATATTTTTGGTTGAGGAAAATATATAGTTTTATGTATTTACACATATATACAAATGAGCTCCTATCTCCCTCTACTTTGGCTTTTATGCGGTCAGGCCCATGCTGAGCCCTCCCTTGGGTTAGGTTGCTCAATATTTATTCTAAATATTTCCCTCTTTTTCTTTTTGCTCTTTATTCTTTTATTTTGTGCACAAAAACATGCTAATTATAGGTTTTTACACAATGCATGCTTTTGGTAATTATTTGTATTTACACATATCTACATGTATTTGCAAAGGTTTTTGTAGCTAAAATAGAAGAATAAAGAGTGATGAATGGGTATTCATCACCCCCCTATGCTTAACTTTGCTAGTCCCTTAGCAAACACTTATTTGAAAAAGAAGTGAAAAAGAAAGAAAGAAAAAGAAAAAGAGGATGTACATGGATCAAGGTTGACTTATTAAATTTGCCTTCATTAAATTGAAATATGGAGCTCGATTAGATCTTTGGATTATTAATGTGTCGGAACCTTGTTTGGACTTAAGCCTAAAACTCAACAGCCTCCAAGTTCCACCAATCTATGGGCAAGACTCCTCAATAAACCAGATCAGAACAAGTCTACATACACAAACTCTAATGACCATGAATCTTTCCTTGCGGTGTAAGTGATATGTGGCTCCCCACCTCAGAAGTAACAAAGAAACAATCTCCCTCAACCTGGTAACTCTAATGCCTCAGTCTAGCAACTCTTTCCTCGAGAAGCGGGGTATTCCCTTCTAAGTTCAAGTGCAACCGGCTCAAGAAGAGGGGGTAGAAGTATAGAGTTTTGGAAGCTTAGCCAGTGTAGCTAAGTCTCCCGCTGCAAGCTTCATGAGATGTAACATGATACCATAAGCTTTTGCTTTTCACTCCGGTGGGGTTATTAAATTTTCAATCCGACCCACCACTTTTTTTGGAGTTCTTTTTGCATTTTTTTTTTTTTTGCATTTTTTTTTTCAAGACTTCTGTACAACATATCTACATGGTGCAGCATATATAAGAAATTTCCCCTTGAGCCAGTAGACTATCCCTCTTTTGAAGCTTTATTGCAACCCACAGCTTCTGTCTTTAGCTTTCAACACCACTAGACCAAGTTGAGGTGCACTTCCTTCACTATAAGAAGAAGAGAGGTTCCGCCTAGAAGTACTACCCTCATATGCTACCCCAAGCCAAAGGAAACTGCCTCCTCACCACCTCATCCATGGAGAGCCATGTGTAAAGTGCAGGTGCAAGTTAAGCCATTGTCTCTGAGAGTCATGTGTGTGTTGTTAAGTGCTCTACTTAGGCTCATCAAGATGACATATGCTCATAGCCTAGTGGACTCAAAGAATTAAGTCCTTATGGACCTGAAAAGCTTTAACCCTAAGTCCTACAAGGTTCCTCTTGAAGTTAAGTGGATTAAGATCTTATTCAAGCTCCATTTCTCAATTTAATTCCAGGCTTAGTTTAAATGTCAACTCTCATCCAGGAAAAACTATATACATATATGTACACAAGATGTTATTTACAAATATTTTACAATCATGCAAAAATTTTTGAAAAATGTTTTGAAATCATGAATGAATGATGCATGAGGTGCAGGTTTTGCAAAAAGATATTTACAAACATTTACACAAGATTTTTGCAAACTTTTGATTTTCAAAACATTTTGAAAAAATTTGTACTATATACATAATTTTGATACAAAATATTTTACACAAGCTTTACACAAAAGATTTTTGAAATCATTTTTACAAAAATACTTTGTACACTAGCTATGTATGTGCAAGAATAAAAGAGGTTTATGTACATGAAAAATTTTTTAATTTTTGTGATTTTTGTGATTTTTAGCCATTTTATTTATTAACACACTCACACAAAGTACGAGTTATGGCTAAAGTATATATGAAATATATACACACCCCCCCTATACTTAGCTCGAACGATGTCCTCAGAGTGATCAAGAGCGATGAAGAAGACATAACTCGTGCTTAGTAAAAGGGAAGTGAAAAGGAATGACTAAGTACAGGAACGAATAAATGAATAGAATGAGAGGAACTCGGTGGTTTCCCCCTATACTTAGGATTAACTAATCCTAAGTATAGAAAGCTGTACATGAAGGGAAATCCGAGTGAAGAATATACAGAATCTGCCCCCCCTATACTTAGGGTAAAATATCCCTAAGTATAGGCAGCAAAAACAAGAGCAGAAAGAATGAAAAGAATACTCACAGGTCCGACATCCCCCCTATACTTAGGGTAAAGTACACCCTAAGTATAGCATAATCATAAGATGAGAAATGGGATGTGGGACTAAAGAATAGAATGATATGGACCACTGGATCTATACAGGCGGAAGAACAGTGAAAATCAGGCGTGAGATGCAAAAGATGTGAGTCAAAAGACCACATCTCACGCAAAATGAATAGCGGCGATAATAACGTCCCGCGGCTCATGATCTAGAAATGGTTTGAGCCGCTGGCCGTTTACTCGGAAGGTACTCTCAGAAGATAACTCAGATATATCAATGCTACCGTTATCGTGTACCTTTCTGACCAAGTAGGGTCCTTTCCATTTGCTCTGTAGCTTCCCTGGAAATAATCTAAGCCTTGCATCAAACAGCCATACTTTCTGTCCAATCTCAAAATGCTTGTGGCTGATATGAGAATCATGCCACTCTTTGACTTTCTCCTTATAATGTAGGCTGTTTGAGAATGCTGCATCTCTAAGTTCTTCCAGGGCGGCTAACTCTGCCCTCCTTTGGTCTCCTATACCATTTGGATCCATCAATATGTCTGTAACTGCCCAGAGTGACTTGTGCCTCAGCTCAACTGGCAGGTGACAGGGCTTGCCATACACGAGGCGAAAGGGAGATGTTCCCAATGGAGTCTTGAAAGACGTCCGATATGCCCACAAGACCGAGTCCAAAAGCTGTGACCAATTCTTTCGGTCAGGGCGGACGACTTTCTGCAAAATATTCTTGATCTCCCTATTCGACACTTCAGCTAGACCATTTGTCTGTGGATGATACGGTGTAGCAACACGATGATCTATGCCGAACTCGCTAGCAAGGGCCTTCACCTGGTCGTTGATGAAATGAGATCCCCCGTCAGAAATCAGAACTCGTGGAACCCCGAACCGCGTGATGATGTGCTTCTTCAAAAATCTGCAAACTGTCTTTGCATCTGCGGCTCGGGCGGGGATAGCCTCAACCCAACGACTAACATAGTCTACGGCCAACAGAATGTACTCAAATCCCTGACTCTTAGGGAATGGACCCATGAAATCGATGCCCCATGCGTCAAAAACCTCACAGAAGTGAATGGGCTGCATCGGCATCATATCACGCTGTCCACAAGTGCCCATCCTCTGACAGTCAGTACACCTCTTCACGAATTCATCTGAGTCCTTGAAGAGGGTAGGCCACCACAAACCGGATTGGAGCACTTTCTGTGCCGTTCTCCTCCCAGAATGATGTCCTCCTGCCTCAAGCTTGTGGCAGTAAGTGAGGACACTATGATGCTCCTCCTGAGGAATACACCGACGCCAGATGCTATCCCCTCCTTCGTGGTAAAGGATGGGATCCTCCCAGTGGTAGGACTTAGCCTTCGCAAGGAAGGTCTCAATCTTCTGCTTGGGCCAATCTTGTGGGACTTTCCCAGCAACGAGAAAGTTCACAATATCGGCATACCACGGGAGTGAGGCGATAGCAAGGATCGCCTCATCTGGAAAGGTATCACAAATGGGATCAGTCTGCTCAGAATCCTCAGGCTGCTCTAATCGGGATAAATGGTCCGCCACCACATTCTTGACTCTAGGCTTATCCTTGATCTCAATGTCGAACTCCTGGAGTAGAAGGATCCATCTAGTAAGTCTGGCCTTGGCATCCTTCTTTGTCATGAGGTACCTGATGGCGGTGTGATCTGTGTACAAGGTCACTCGGGATCCAATGATATATGATCTGAATTTATCTAGGGCAAACACTACTGCTAGCATTTCCTTCTCTGTGACCGTATAATTCCGCTGGGCGGAATCCAATGTTCGGCTAGCATAGTGTATCGCAAATGGTACTCCATCCCTCCTCTGTCCTAGCACGGCCCCTACGGCAAAATCGGAGGCGTCCGTCATGATCTCGAATGGGAGAGACCAATCAGGCGGCTGAAGGACAGGAGCCTCAATTACGCACTGCTGGAGAGTCTCAAACGACGAAAGATACTTGTCATCGATAAGGAACTCGGTGTCTTTTGTCAAGAGGTCAGTCAACGGTCGGGCAATCTTGCTGAAATCATGAATAAATCTCCTATAAAAACCAACGTGCCCCAAAAATGACCGTAACTGCTTCAGATTGGACGGTGGTGTGAGTTTCCTAATGACATCGACCTTGGCCGGATCAACCTCCATGCCTCTGTTGGAGATGATGTGGCCAAGCACCGTCCCTTGAGTCACCATGAAGTGACTCTTCTCCCAAGACAGAACTAAGCGGGTATCAATACATCGCTGGAGCACTCGGTCTAGGCAATCAAGACAGGAATCGAAACCGTCGCCGTAAACCGAGAAGTCGTCCATGAAGACCTCCAAGCACTCCCCTACCATGTCCGAAAATATTGACAGCATGCATCTCTGAAAAGTCGCAGGGGCGTTACATAGCCCGAATGGCATGCGTCGAAAGGCGTAAGTACCGAAGGGACAGGTAAAGGTGGTCTTCTCCTGATCCTCAGGAGCGATGGCCACTTGGTTGTAGCCCGAGTACCCATCCAGGAAGCAGTAATGGCTCTTCCCTGCCAGTCTCTCTATGATCTGATCAATAAAAGGCAGGGGGAAATGGTCCTTCTTGGTGGCCTGGTTGAGTCTCCTGTAGTCAACACAGACCCTCCAAGAGGTGGGTACTCGTGTAGCAATCTCCTCTCCCGACTCACTGATCACAGTCGTGATGCCCGTCTTCTTGGGCACCACATGCAAGGGGCTAACCCACTTGGAGTCGGAAATGGGATAAATAAAATCTGCACTCCACCATTTTGATATTTCCTTCATAACAACCTCTCTTAGGTTGGGGTTCAGTCGCCGCTGGAACTCACGCGACGGCTTTGCCCCTTCCTCGAGATAGATATGGTGGGAGCACAACGAGGGACTAATCCCATGGAGATCTGCTACGCTCCATCCAATTGCCTTGCGGTTCTTTTCAAGAACCTCCATCAGACGGGATTCTTGTTCTCCAGTCAGATCTGCAGAGATGATGACTGGGTACATCTCAGACTCTCCCGCAAGGAATCGATACTTCAGCGAAGTAGGAAGCGGCTTTAGCTCTGGACAGCTAGGTGCTGGCAAATCTGGCTTCTGAAGAAGATGTGTGTATGCGGATAATTCTGCCAAATTTGCCTGGGAAAATGATAATGAACTCTCACAAACTGGATCTGGAGAAGGCGGGTCCTCTACATTGTCTCTGGTTTGCTCTGCCTCTACCTCCTCCTCATCTAAAGGCTCAGGTGGATCCAGATCTGGCATCTGATCATTACAATCTGCCCAATCAGACTCTGAATCCGAGGGATCTATATCAGACTCAGTGGCATCAGTACCACTGGAGAACAAGGTGGCATCAGCACCACCATAGAGCAGGGTGGCCTCAGTACCACCATCACTAGAAATCGTGTCGCGATCAAGGTCCGACTCTGCTGACTCAATAGTATCCTGTACCAGGTCCGTGCTCTCCAGACTATCCTCTACTATCATCTCTGCATCAGCCGAATCTGAATATGAGAGGATGGTCTGTGCTACAGGATCTGCCCAAGCTGCCTCATCATCTGTGATCACAAAATCACAGTCCTGGTGGATGTCTGGCTCTGGGTCTGTCAGCTGCTCTGAATCTGTACTGCCATGTGAGCGGGATCTGGATCTGGCTATGTGGTCCTTAACCGTCTCTATGTGTATGCTCTCGCCCTGGACGCGAAAGTACACCTTCCCGCTATCATGATCAGTCACCGCCTTGGCTGTGGCCAAGAATGGGCGACCGAGAATGATGGGGGAATCGGTCAACGAGTCAGGGGTCTCCATGTCCAGCACTACGAAGTCCACGGGGAATTGCAAACCCTGAATCGTGACGACAACGTCTCGCAACAACCCCTTTGGCCTCTTGACAGACCGATCAGCAAACTGAAGGTATGTCCTGCTCTGTCTAAGAGTGCCCAACTCTAAGTGGTCGAGAAGGGCTGCCGGAAGAAGGTTGATCGACGATCCGCTATCTAAGAGAGTACGGTCGAACATCTGCTCACTAATCTGACATCTGACATACGGGGCCCCTAAATCTGGCCTCTTAGTCGGCAGATGGTTCTGGATCGCGTAACACGTGGCTTTTGTTAGCACATGAATTTCTGCGGTCTTGTTCCTCTTCTTCCTCCTGATTGTGGTCCTATCTCTTAGGGATCGCTGAAGAAGAGGAATGTGCTGCAAAGCCTCATTGAGGGTCAGCTGGATGTGAAATCGGTCTATCATGCTCTGGCTGAACTCCTCCTGCTCTCTCTTTTTTGGGTCTTTTTCTTTTTTCTTCCCTTTCCCTAACTCAAGGGCTCTAGGAAAGGGGATCACAGGGTCCTTCTCAGATGAAGGACTAGGAATAGGCCTAGATGAGTCAATGACTGGATCCTCACAAACATCATTCATCACAGTGGGATCAGAAAAAACTAAACCTTTTCCTTTATTCAATTCAGAGTTCCGAGATACATGCATGCGAGGAAAAACAACATTTCTCTCAGAATAGATGTTGGTGGCCTCAGTACCACCTCTAGCTGGCTCTACATGCAGACGTCTTGCGGTCTCAGTACCGCTGGCTGGCTCGGCTCTGCTGGTGGCGTCAGTACCACCTCCTCGATGTGGTGAAATGGCGGCCTCAGTACCGCCGGGTGAATCAGCATCTCGGGTGGCATCAGTACCACCGTCATCATGATGTGCGGCTTCAGTACCGCTCTCCTCCTCCTCATCTGGCGCTCTGGATAAATCCTCGTGGGGTCGCTCAGATGAGGCGCCTCCTGCTGGTCTTCTACCGCTCCTAAGTGTGACAAAATCAGCATCAAATAAATCCGACGAGATAACATCAAATGAGTCACTAGAAGTGGTAGGCTCAGTGTGAACTACCTGCTCAGATTTCCTCTTCAAGTTATTCGGATTAGGCTCTATCTGTGCAGGGATGGCGGCTTTCCCTCTCATCAGGTCCCGCATCTCCTGGCGGAACTCGTCCATCTCCCGTCTAAATGTAGCCTGCTGCTCTGTGAAGAGGCGGGCTATATCATCCATGGCGGGGCTCTCATGGGAGCCCGACGGGTTGCCTCTCTGGTAATGAGGCTGCTGGGGCTGAGAGGGGTAAGAGGATGGATGCTGCTGCTGGTGAGCCTGCTGCTCACGTCTCCAACTCTGTCCCTGCTGCTGATAGGGACGAGATACGAACGATGATGGCTGGTGTGCTGGGTGCTGCTGGTGATCCCTCTGCTGGGAGTACTGCCCTCCCTGACCGGCTGGCTGCTGCTGGGGTTGGTTACCCCCATTCCCCCACCTGAATCCGGGATGGTCTCGTCGGATTCCAGGTTGAGGACGGTCATACCAAATCCCGTTGACATCCATCAACGGCTCTGCATCGTATGGGGCTGGTGGGAGTACATCCAGAGGCTGATCCGGCTGATATACCACCATCTGTAAGTCTGGAGATGGTGGTGACTGGTAAGAGGGCTGCTGCTGCTGGTACGGCTCCGCCTGTACAAGGTGAACTTGTCTAGGCTGCTGTAAAGAGCTGGAGCGCTGGGACGAGCTGCGGCTGCCACCGGAATCGCCTCGCGACAGAAGACGGGGCTGAGGAGCCGTCTGTGCCTCCTGAAGACACAAGAGCTGGGTCTTCATGTCGCTCAGAGTTTGTGCCATTTGCTCCATCTGAGTTATGCCCTGGCACTGCTTCTTTTCTATGATTTCCATGCGGTCCAACTTCTCGCTGATAATCCCCATGTCCGCAGCGGCCGACTCTGCCTGTGCGGCTGCAACTGTGGACGAACTGGAAGGACCTGCATCAACCCGTGCTATCCGCTGATACTGCACGGGTCCTGGCGGCTGCTGAGATCTCTGTGTATACAACCGAGTCTGGGACATCACCATGTAATTCTCGGACATCTCCTCATAGATGGCCCAGACTTGGTTGTGGTCCTTGGCAAAGTAGGACCCGCCGCAAGAAGCATTCACCAGACCCTGAAGCTCTGGTGTTAGCCCACTGAAGAAGCTCTGAACTAGGTTCGGCTTCGAGATATCATGGTGTGGGCATCTATCCAGAAGCTCTCTGAACCTCTCCCATGCCTCGTGAAATTGCTCGTTAGGGAGCATGGAGAAGTTGTTGATCAGGGCCCTCGCTGCATTCGTCCGCCCGAGTGGATAGTACTTGTTCAAGTACTCGGTGCGGAGCTGATCCCAGGTGTACACAAACTTCCCTAGATGTTTCAGCCAGGCGGCTGCTCTATCTGCCAGTGAAAAAGGGAAGGCCATCATTCGAATCGTATCTTGGTCCACACGACGGTCGTGGACAGTGCTGCAGATCATCAGAAACTCCTGGAGATGGAGGTGTGGTTCCTCAGTGGCGAGTCCATGAAAATGAGGAAGCATCTGCAGGGTGTTCGGAGGGAACTTGAAATCTCCCACGATAGCAGGAATCACCACCCACTGGTGCATCAGTGTAGATCCGGGGTTGTGTAGTTCCCGCATCGGTCTTGCTGCATCGGCGGCTGCCGCTGCTGCGGCAGCTGCTGCTGCGGCTGCTGCCTCTGCATCAGCATCAGGAATGTCCTCCGGCTCGCTCGGCTCTTCTCGCTCTCTTCGGAGTCTCTCCAACTCCCTCCTCATCTCTATCATGAATGCCCCCTGATCGCGTAACTGGTTCTGAACCGTCTCTAATGATGCGATCAGGGTGGAGTTGATCGCTCCCTGGTCTAAAACAAAGTGTTCGGGCTGGCGATCGTCTGAACTACCGGCTCCAGCCATAGGGATGTCTGCAAAATCAGAAGAGCCCAACTCAGGTTCGGTCAAATGAATTCGTCTCTCCTCGGGCTCATGTCTCTCAGGAACAGAAGAAAGGGGATCGAGGGGGAACAGGGTGGATTCGAACTCGGGCCCGGAGAGCTGGTCTCGACTCTCACGGGCCAACCTAGATGATGGAGTAGACGCGCCTGAAAGCGGTGCAGCCAGAGGCTGCCTAAGAGATCGTCTGCCCATCATCTTGATCTTGGCGAGTTGGGCGGATGGGATCTGGAGAAAATATGATCGCAAGCAAACCCCTGGTTCACCAACGCAACACAATGTGAAGACCGTGAAAGATCGGTCAATTTATCTTGTCAATTTTATTTGGTGAACATCCAAGATATCAGAGCGATTACGTGACCTGCTGGGATACCCGATACTCTCTCAACCGACTGTCCCGCACAGAAGAGTCGGTAATTAGTCGAGACGAGCACCGGAGGGCTTTACCTAGTGTTCGGGTCACTCTCTCGCACAATCAAACCAAACAATGAGGGGGTTGCTCTCCCCAAGACAAATTTTTAATGTGAGTGTCTTTTAGGGTCAATAGTGTTATCCAGTCCCAATTTTTATTGTTTTTCTTTTTAATTTTTTCAAAAATAAATACAAGCGGCCTAACGGTTTTTCCGATTCTCCTGATGATTATTAATCCAAAAACAGAGGGAGAAGACGAAAAAGCCGATGCGCGAGAAAATCAATGATGCATGCAGAGAAAGAAATGCGTACCTTGTCTCCAGCACTCTACATGCAAGTGATCCGCACAGAATTTAAATACAGAATTAAAACTACCTAAATGGTGCAGCGGGAAAAGCCGAGTCCTAGATGAGCAACTTCTATTGATCGTGAAGAACAATAGTTAGCTAATCGAATAGAGTCCGGAGTCCGATCTTGGGAGTCACTCGGTGCCCGCCACAACGGGTCCTGCCAGCGCTGTATGTGACTCCTCACGGCACGTGGTCTCAAATCCAATTGAACTAACTTTTTCAATTAATTTTATTAAGGTCCAATTACGTTCTATAGGAACAGATATTCTATTAGGTGTTGGGCCTTAAAAATCTACGTCACAATCAACATAAATTCCTAAATCTAGGGGCTCGAGGAAAACCGCGTAAACACCGGAAAAGGCAGCTAGCTATGAAAACCACGATAAAAGCCGCGAAAATCAGATGGGTCCCCCGAGCACACCGGTGCTCGGCGAAACAGACCCGCTAAGTTACAAATGTCCAAAAGTGTCCAGAGTTCAAGTCCTAAATTATTACAACAAGAATAATGTTCTCTCTCTCTCTCTAAAAGAAAATTTTCCTCTCCTCTCTCTCTCTTCCTGCTCTTCTTCCCGTGCGGGTCCTCAAAATAGTAACTCCAAGTTCTCCACGTAGTACCTCGCACAAAAATCAAAGAGAGAGAATGGTCAGAAAACAACAATAATATAGAGAGAGACAAAATGGAAAACTGACTACAAAGCCGTGCTCCCCGGCAACGGCGCCATTCTGATCACGCAAAAATCAGAGAGCGACTAAGGTGGAAAATAAATCACAATGTCGTTGTCCTCAGTCACTCGAATGCGTAAATCAAGAAAATAATGAACCACTCAAATATCGGATAAAAACAAGCAAGCACAAAGTAGAGCGGTCTGCTATAAGATTAACCTGGTATAGCTCCCAGGGTCGAACTCAAGGAGCACAGATTGGCCTTGCGGCCTACGATGTAGTCAAGAATCCAAAAGAGTCTTTTTATGGTTTTTATTTGTTTTTGTAATTTTTTTTGATTTTTTAAAAGATAAGAAATTAAGAGAAAATGAACAAACACTGGACTTCAACAATTTATACAAGACACACAAATGATGCAAAAATTATGGAAAAATGGTTTTTATGTTTTAAATGTTTTTTACTGTTTTTGGTGAATTTTTGGAATTTTTCTAATGGATAAATTAATTATTAAAAATCAAACAATGCAAGAAAAATAGGGTACTGTCCAGCAAGGCTTAAGACCACAAAATAAAATAATTTTGGATCTCAAAAAGCCCTAAAGGTATTTTTCCTATATTCTAGAAAGAATAAGGAAAATTTAGGCACCCTAATTATTATTTTTGGATTTTTAATTTATTTATTACAATTTTTATGAGTTTTTAGGGGTTTTTCAATTTTTAGGGTTTTTAAATGATGAAAAGTGGCCAAAATTGGCTCGAAAATCAATCAACCAGTAAACAACATTACCTAATTTTTTTAGAATTTTTAAAGGTGATTTTATATTTTTTTTGGTATTTTTAAAGTCAAACAGTGGCGAAAATAAGTGTTTTTGAATTTTTAAAAATAATAAATGAAATCCAAAATGTCCCCAAAAATCATAGAAATTCCTACACCATGGCAGGAGCCATGTGTCAAAATTTCATTGGATTTGGAGTTCGTTTGATATTTTATTCAAAAATAAAGGTAGGGCACTGTGCACAGGGACCTAAGTGCAAATACCCAAAAGTTCTGGGGTCCTGGTGCAAAATACCCAAGAAGTCACGTGCCAAGCACGTGTCTGGGGCACACAGGGACCTAAATGTGATAAAAATAAGTTCCAAGGACCTGTTGATAACTCGTATCAAAAGTCCAGGGGCTTATATGCAATTTACCCAAAAATAATTCACACATGTGTAAATTCAATTCTCACAGGGGTATACATGCAAATAAACAAAACTTTTCATTCATTGAATAACATTCCAGAACTACAAGGGGTCTCATGCAAATAACCCAACAAAACACGTGCTAAAGCACGTGGGTCTCTACTGGCAGGGGTATAAGTGCAATTAAAATAAAGCGCGAGGTCCTTGATGCAAATTACCCAGAAAATAAACAACTAGAATTGAAAATTACAGGACTGAACTGAAATAAGACAAACAGAGGGGGGCCTATGAAATTTACCCCTTTATTCGCCAACAGTCGGATGTGCGCCACGTGGGTGATCTGACGGCTAGGAATAGCTGGCGCTTCACCCCTTTGGCCTTTGGCTCTGATCGACGGCGGAGGGAGAGGCACGTGGACGATCTGACGGTGATGGACTCCGGTCTCTCTCCTCTGCTACGGATGGCTCCGATGCGCTCCTCAAATGGATCAACGGTCGCTGCTCCTCAACAGATGGACGCTCAGGATCAAATCTGGAGCTGGAGCATCATCGGACGGCTCTGGAGGGTCCTCGAAGAACTGATGGCCGGCGAACTTCGCCGGCCTCGTGCGTGGACTCCGGTCCTCCTCAGCTGCGCCTGAAGGTCGGAGAAGCTCCGCTGGACGATCCCGCAGCTGCTGGTGGTGGCCAAGGCCTCGGCCGAGCCCTGGAAGGCTCCGGCGAAGTCGGGGAAGAAGAAGCTCCTGGCTGAACTGTGAAGGAGGCTCAGACACCTCCCTTGGACCTGCAAAGTAGACAAGGAGCTTCGCGGGTCGAGGGCAAAGTGCCTCGACCCAAGAAGACGGGGTGAAGGTGGACGGTGCTGCGTGGCGAATGAGCTCCGGCGAGGCGACGGCGGTGGAGCTCGACTCCCAGATCCTGTGCGATCTGGGTTGTGTGGAGGGGTGAAGAAGGTGCGTGAGGGCACGGTGAAGGTGATGGTCGGGTCGGATTGTGATGAAATCACGCGAGATGGTCGGAATCGAGAGGATGCGTCGGAGATGAAATTTGGGCGAAATCCTAAATTAGACGAAATTAAAAGGAACTAAGGGTACCTGATGGCTGAAGTAGACTGGGCTGGAGATGGGCTATCTCCGGGTCGTAGCTTCGAAGGGCGTCAAGGCCTGAAGCTCGATGCTCGACGCGGCGGCGGAGCAAGGACGGCGAGGTTACGCCGGATCAGAGGATACGCCTTCTCGCCTCACTGCTACAAAGGCAACGGCTTGCTGTCACTCTTGCGAGGCCAATGGAGGTCACGGGGAAGAAGGAGAGGGTCCAAAGATGCGGCGCGAGGGCGGCGGAGATGGTGGTTTTATAATGTGACTGGGCGATTAGGGTTGAGTGGCGACGGCGATGGAAAGTGTCGATTTGATGGCTGAAGATCCGGCGAGGGAGAGGGATGTGCGGCGAAGAATATGGGCGCGGGGGTTGAGTGGAAGACAGGCTGGACGCGCGTGGATAAATCGGGGAAGAAGGGCGCGGCGCGCGTTGGCCAGAAAAGGAAGGAGGCGCGGGGGAGTTGACTGGGGTCAACATTCCCCCGTGGCCCAGTCAGACTCTGCCACGTGTAGCGGATTTTTGTTTTATTTTTTTAGGGTAGAAATAAGTCGAATTAAAGAAAACTTAAAACATGAAATATTTTTCTTTTATTTTTTTCTATTTTTTGGTGATTTTTAATTAATTTTTGGAAATAAAAATAGGTTAGCTCTATATATAGGTATATGTACACTACATGGATTTTTATTTTTGATTTTTTTATTTGTTATTTTTATGTGTTTTTATGCTCATTTTGTATTTTATTTATTTACAAGATAAAATATGGAATAAAAGAATATTTTTATTTTATTTTTATCACATATATACAAGGGTGAAATAAATAAATGAATACATTTATATACATGGTATTTATACAATGAATTTTTGTATTTTTCATTTTGTGATTTTTATTTGATTTTTGTTTTGTTTCTTGTTATTTATTTTATTTACAACATGTAACAAAGAATATTTACAAAAATTTTGGAAAATAATTGAATTTATTTATAGGGTTAAATAAATACAATGATGTGGTTTATACACAAGGTGAAGGAAGGGTATTTTTGGAATTTTTGATTTTTATCTTTTTATTTTGTTTTTAATAAAATATACACAATATGTTCAAGCATATTTTTGGTTGAGGAAAATATATAGTTTTATGTATTTACACATATATACAAATGAGCTCCTATCTCCCTCTACTTTGGCTTTTATGCGGTCAGGCCCATGCTGAGCCCTCCCTTGGGTTAGGTTGCTCAATATTTATTCTAAATATTTCCCTCTTTTTCTTTTTGCTCTTTATTCTTTTATTTTGTGCACAAAAACATGCTAATTATAGGTTTTTACACAATGCATGCTTTTGGTAATTATTTGTATTTACACATATCTACATGTATTTGCAAAGGTTTTTGTAGCTAAAATAGAAGAATAAAGAGTGATGAATGGGTATTCATCATTAGCCAACTTCAATAGTGTAGATATTAGATATGATTAACATCATTAATAATAGTTCGACAGTTTCATATCGTGTTGATATGAGATATGATATACACCAATGTTTCTTTTGTGATAATTTATTATCACATTAAATTCTAGTTAATGTGACCAAGTATATCACATTAACTTATAGTTAGGTTAATTATAAGGCTAAAACACTAACCACTAATTAGAATATTAAATCGCACAAAATACTTCACACACAGTGCGTCCTTCCACACCGGGTGGTGTGTGGCCCTGCACAACGGGAGGCGTGTGCAACACATTGGAGGATTTGATCACCTATAACTGTGTTATGTTTTTTTATTTTTTCACAGCACTATTGGACTCACTTTGGGATGTTTATCCCAGACCAATGGTCGTGGATTTTGATGTTTGCAGGTTTGAATTTTTTTTGCAGGTGCCTATCAACTCTTAGTGACCCAAGCACTGTATTAGGCACTAAATTAGGATCACACTTATCCCTATCCCCATTGTTAACCAACCAAATTTACGTAATTGCCCGACTAATATAAATGAATAAATATTTTAAGATTATTTTATAGTCTCATTTGTAGCACGTACAAATGTATGACGGAAAGTGATCTTAAAGTATTACATTTGTATTAGCTTTCCTTAGTTCGGAGATCCCGGACTAAGGGGGTCCGTAAGGATTCAAACTTACTAAAAGGTGGTCGTTGTCACAAGCTCTTTATTTCTTACGGAAATTTGGTTCATAACCCCTTCCTCTTCGGTATACCAAATCAATCATAGTTTACTATCGAAATAATCACTAATATGATTATTTTGAAAGTTAATTGCGATTGATTTATGAGGTATACGGGAGAGGTGCAGGGTTATGCTGTCGAATTTTCGTTAGAAAAAGATGCTTGTGACAACGATCATCTTTTAGTAAGTTTGAATCCTTATGGACGGGCTCAAGTGATAACATAATTAATACACTTCTCTTCTTATCTTTTATCTCAATAATGGGATACGTTTAGATATCCTCAATTTCCTAGATTTGACATTATAAATTATTTAATTCAGGTTCATCAATATGACAAATAGAGAGTGGATGTACAACCGTGTAGTAGATAGACGTATAGCAGATACCTTTCAAAGAGGTGTTCAGAATTTTTATACAATTTGCTTACGCACAAGCCCTATCGTGGATTCAGATGGAACTATCTTGTGTCCGTGTAAGAAATGTCGTCTAACGAGGAAGAGATCAAAAGATAAAACTCAGTTACATCTTTATAGAATGGGTTTCATGGAAGGATATCAGATTTGGTGAAGGCATGGTGAGGATTTCGAGGACAGTATGAATAATGCGGAAGAAGCTGACAATAGTAATCCTTTTACAGATATGGTTATGGACGTTGCGGGTCCAGAATTTAATGCTACTTTTTTAGATGATGAGGAACCATATGGAGAGTCTGCAGAATTTTACGAGCTGTTGAAAAAAGCGGAAGAGCCATTGTGGTTGGGTTGCAAAACATATTCAAAACTTTCTGCAGTTTCGGATCTTAACAAAAAATTTTCCTGGTTTTGGTCACAGTCATAATTGGATTAACAAGAGTATATTTTGGGAGTTATCATATTGGAGTAAGTTACTGATACGACACAACTTAGATGTTATGCATATAGAGAAAAATGTATTTGATAACATCTTCTATACTGTTATGAATGTAACCGGCCGATCAAAAGATACCGTAAAGTCTCGTCGTGATTTACAAATCATATGCAATCAACTAGAGTTGCATATAAAGGAACATGATAGTGGAAGGGTTGAAGTTCCCAAAGCGAAGTTTACCTTAGATAGAAATCAAGTTAAGCTTGTATGCGAATGGACAAGCAAATTGAAGTTTCCAGATAGAATGAAAAGTCATGACTACCATGTTTTTATGGAAAGATTGCTACCGTTAGTGTTCAGAGGATTGTTATCAAAAACGTTGTCGCTGTTCTTTCAGATGTTAGCAGATTTTTCCAGGTGCTATGCTCATCACGCATACACCGCATGGAGATGGATTATCTTCATAAAAATATTCCTGTGATTATGTGTAACTTGGAAAAGATATTTCTGCCTTCATTTTTTGATTCGATGGAGCATCTGATGATTCATATTCCATGGGAAGCAAAAGTAGGAGGGCCGGTAAAATATCGTTGGATGTATCTATTTGAAAGGTAATTAAAAACATTATAATCTCCTTGCATTCTTTACTATTTTAACAAAATATTAACCTACTTTCTTATAGGTTTATGTTCTTTCTTAAAAGAAAGATCTGAAACAAAAGTAAAGTTGAAGGATCTATAAGTTCACAATATACATACATACATATATATATATATATATATATATATATATGAGGAAGTCGCAACATTCTACGCAAGATATCTTCCAGAAAATGTGGAGACTATCCACAATAGATTTAGGAGGAATGAGACAATTTACTCTGAGGAAGAATCTTGTATCAGTATCTTTCGTCCATCCACTCATCTAATAGGAAAAGCAACTGAATGTTTCTTATCGAAACAGGAGAAGGAGGCTGCATAGTTATACATATTAGACAATTGCGAGGAAATAACACCATATGTTCAGTAAGTATTTGTATTACTTTATGTATATATTCAAGTTCAAGTAATTCTTATGTTTCTTTTACTAATTTTAGGGAATTTAGGAAGAAAATTATTGAGGAAAATCCTATGTATTTAGATGACTAAGTTCTTAGCGCCTATAGGAATCAATTTCCAGCCTGATTTAAAGACCGCTTAAAACAGTTGGACGGTGGTGATTTCTATTCTCATATTTTAAAATATTTTAGAGAAGACCCTGTTTATAAGGTCCGATCTTACAACTCTTCCTACAGTAATGGTTATCATTTTCATACCTTAAATTTCGGTAAATATTTAACAACTCAAAATCATGGAGTGATGGTTCGCGGATCTTGTTATGAGGAAGATCATATGAATTATTACGGAATTTTAAAAGAGATACTAGAAGTGGAATATAGTATACCAGGCTTGAATAAACTAGTTCTTTTCTTGTGTGATTGATATGAACCCAATGGAGGTGTAATACTCGATAGAAGAAATAACATTGTCGACGTGGTACAAAGAAAATTTATACATAGATTTGAAACATTTGTCTTAGCTTCTCAAGCGGATCAAGTATGTTATCTCCCATAAATATCAAAGAAGAGAAAAAGCGTTGAAACTGTAACTGTTGTGAAGATAAATTCTCGAGGTTATATTTCTAATGATTACACTCATCATGAAGATGATATAGATGAAGCATTCACACTGACACATGAACGAATAGACTTAACAGAAGAAGTCCCAATCATCGAATCGATTCGATTGACTGATAATGAAGTTTTTTGTATTGACTTATAAGATGATACGGACTCCAGAAATGATGACTCAGAAAACTCAGAAAATTAAGGAATATCTTTTAATCCCACCGAAATAAATGATGAAGATTAGTTGTAAGTTTTATTACACAATTATAATGGAATTAGCTAAAATCTTAAGTAATAAATATGTAATTAACTATTACATCATCATTACAGTCATGGTAGGTTTTGGACGTGGTGGGGCGCATGGATCACATAGATCCTATCGCCCATCTTCCTCAGACACACCTTCGTTCAGTAGGCGTCCCACCTCGGATGTTGTTCTTGATTCACAGTCCGACGAGGTCTGCCGGGTGATAGCCTACTACGAGTCTCTTGGTTATCCTCCACCACCCTTTTATGTAGGAGGCTATGGAGAGCCATCTACCTCAGCAGCCCCTACAGGATTCCCAGTTCAGGTCCCCATACCAGTACGAACATCGATGGGTTCTAACTCTCCTTCTTCTGGACGTCCGAGCACCTCCGTGCCTTTACATACTGCAGTTGGACAGACTTTGGCGTCCCACCCTTTGTTGGAGGTTACTGCGGATGGGAGGTAAAATTTTTATAGATTTTGTCATTAAATGTTTTCCAAATATTTATAAATTGTATCATATTTAAAATTTTTAGCAAATGTAGAGATTTTTTGAATAGCAACAGGGTGGCAAAGGAGATAACCAACATAATAAAGACACACTTGACTTCCATGCAATTTAGATGGTGTCGCATCCCTACTGTAAAACAGGAGAGACTGTTTGACATGTTTCTGGTAAGAAAAATTTCTAAGAAGTGATACAAAAATTTTTGGTCAGGTTTTTTTTATCTGATAATTTGTTGTAGATTTCAGAGTAGGTTTCGCCTTGATTCTGGTCTGGGGAAGGAGGCTTATCGTAGAGCCTTCATTCGTTTGGGAGAAAAGAGAATGAGCGATACATTTTTCAAGGCAAGAAGAGACTCGCATGCGAAGACGGGATGTGAGGAGATGAATTTTGAGGAGATGAAGAGGTTCCCGCCAACATGGTGTATGGAGGATAGGTATTGTATTTGTCAAATAATTTATAATAAACTTTTTAAAATAATCAATAATCATAACATAATCCTTGCAGATGGGTGGATTTCTGTGATGTATTCGTTGCGGATGCAGAGTTTGGAAGAAGATCTACGACGGGAAGGACAAACCGTCAAAAACAAAGGATTAAGTCGACAAGTGGCTCTAAAAGCCACAATCAAATTAGAGCGGAGATGGTATTACGATTTAAAATTTATTTTTGGAGATCTACTTTAATATAATGCAATGTTGTTATTACATCTTAAATTTTTTTCAGGCAGTTAGGTTGGAAAGGGAACCCTCTTTTCAGGAGTGGTGGTCGAGGTCCCACATGAATGGGAGAGAAGGAGAGTCACAATGGTCCACTCCTGAAGCAGGAGAATTGTTGATAAGTCTATCAATTTATTTGCAATTAAATGATATATTATAACTCATTTATATATATATTAAACTTTGCATTTCAGGATCGTTATTTGGCACTATCCGTAGAAAAATGGGGTGTCGATCCAACTGGAGAGCAACCACCATTTGATAAAACGATCTGGAAGCAGGTATAGATAAATATTATCTTACTATACTCATTTCTAATATATAATTTTATATTAAACAATGAAAATCTTATAAGGTGTTGGAGGAGAGGGACGTTGTGGCGAACAGGAAGCAGACGCTTGGTGGTCTTCCTCCATATTATGTGGAGGAACATCATCACTCCTATTCTGCATCAACCGTCGTACACACAACCACATCCATCCCAATCATCAATTCCAATGGAGTCGCAGATGGCGATGATGGTGGATCAGGTGAGAAGCTCCGAGAAGAGTTCACGGCGTACATGTAAGTATTCTACTTATAAAATGAGTAATAATTTTATATTTCTATATCTACAAAATGTAAGTAATAGATATATATCTTCCATATATAATATAGGTCGCAAGGGCATGCATCTCAACCTGAAGAGATTGAATCTGATGACGAAGAGGAGGAGGAGAACGACCCTAAAGAAGAGGCACGCATGTATGCTAGGTTCAAAGAAAAGGAGAAGGAAAAAAAGAAATCAAAGCAGAGTTTAATGTTTAATTTTTTTAGATCAAAGAAGAAGTAAATTGTTGTTGGTTTTGACTTGTGTTGTTGTTAAACTTTTAGCACGTATTTTAATTTATATGAACTTTGATAATATAATTTGTTGTAATTTACTTGTCGTTGTTGCTTCAAACATATATTTGTAATATTTAGATGTTAAATTTGAATGTTTATTTCTAAGTTCGTGTATATTGTGTGACTTTCACTTGTCAGTGCTAATTATCTTAGTTAACGAACTGCTATAATATATACCTTTAGGGAGCTCTTATAACTACATGCAGTGTTTATTGGCAGGCTATACAGGTTCGACAAGGCATCAAAACCCCGTCGAACCTGTATAATTTTTTTCCTGGAAATCAGTTTAGGCGAGCACATGTGCTCGCTAGGTGCTCCGTGATTGATCGCCCTATTTAATAGGGGTGATCACTTCGGCGAGCACATCTATGCACACCGATAGGCGGGCGAGCACATAGCGTCCCAATGTGCTCGCCCACCAGCCGGAGCGACTCTCATAAAAGCGAGCACGCCCTGAACGAGCACTCGTGCTCGTCCACCACTCGGGCGTGCACATGGCGGGCATTAGACGTGCACATAATGAGCATTTATGTGCACGCCAATCCCATCTTTTTTGTAGTGATGTGAACACGTAGATCGAGAGAATGAATGTGAAATAGAATTCTGATCGAAAAATTAGAGGAATTTTTTTTGGGATTTTGATTAAAGATCAATCACGTGATAAAAATTTAATCTACGACATCTAAGAAAAATGAATGGTAATAAAAATAGATCTCACCTCGGGAATCAGATATACCGTGATGGCCTCGACGAGGGCCAACGTGCTATGACCAGATGACTCGGAGGCTGGGCACCCTTCTTCAACAAGAAAGCTCTCGGAGATCGGGCTCCTCTCCACCAAAGAATGATCAAGAGGAAATAAGGGTGGAAGAGTCCATTAAAAAGAGGAAGAAAATTTTAAAAAGAAAATATCTACAAATGAGAAAGGTTTTTATTGATAAAATTAATAAAATAAATAGATAAACTAATTAATTACAAAATTCAGAATTCAATAAATTAATTAAATTAAAGTAATTAAATAATTTATGGGAGTCAATTATCCATATCAATGGTGGCCATCAAAGCTATAGAATCAAATCTATTATACATGCTAGGTTATAAAATTAAATAATGAATTAAATAATTAAATCTAAAAATAATTTTTTTAATTTTATTTAATTAATTAGTTAATATGGGATATTTTAATTTTTTGGTGATTTTAATATAATGAAGTTAGTTGTATACAAATATTATATACATATAATATAATATACACATGTTCATATAAGGAAATAATTTGTAAAACCTATTTTTTAAATTTTATTATTTCTACATTTTTTATTTTTATTTTTAATGAAAATAGTGTTTATAAACATGTAAATTATGTATATAAAAATAAATATGAGTAAATATACCATTATGTACGTGGTAAAACTACACAAAACACCCAGAAAATCGACTTTTCAACCTTAACTCCAAAAATTATGAAACCACAACCATTTGAAAGATAATTTAATTTAGAGTATAATGAAAGTAAGTTTGGATCAATTTGAGTTTGTACGGAGCAGGAATCTATATTTCAATTATCGCTTTGTGACTTTTTCTGAGGGTGGTTAATTGTAATATATACATTATTTTATTTGGTAATTATTTTATTTATTTACAACACTTTTTTATTTACAACTTTCGCTTACAAAAATAATTAATTTGAGGTCAAATTATGTATAAATAAAATAGTACACATTATATATATATATATACAAGGAATTTATGTATAAATTATTTTTGGATTTTTCACAGAAGACTCTATTTCCCCTACTTTATTCCTGGTCGATCAGGTCAAGTCTTGACCTTCTCTCGCGGTTCGAGTCAGTCTGTATTTATTACTCTCAGCCTGACTGACAAGCTAGACTTGAACTTCTAGCTCTTTTGAGTGCGGGAAAATGGACTCTCGTAGCGGCGAGGAGTAAGATCTTCCTTTCTTCTTTATTGCATGGTGAATCACTTCGTGCCGACATGTTGCCAATCGCACAAGCTTAACATATGCATTTTTTTGCCGGGTGGGCGCTTCCTTCGCCTATCGGGGGTACTATCCTTCTTAAAGCAAGTTCCAAGGCTCGAGGCTAGTTGTTTAACTTGATACTGGGGATATTCCCCACTCCATGGCACCTAAACACATCTTTTCATTTTTCTTTTCTTTTTCTTTTCATCTTTATTCTTTTATTAAGCACAAAAAGTGTTAAAAATGCATATTTAACAAATGCATGAAAAGTGACAAAATTATGGAATTAGTGGGTATTTACAGGTGTTTGCATATCGAAATGAAGCTAAAATAAAAGAATAAAGACGATGAATCGTGGATTCATCAATTCACAACAACAAAATTGAACTATAGTGACATTTTTCAAAATATGTTACTAAATTAGTCATTGTTCAATATATTAAGGAGATATTATTCATTGCGAAAAGAGTTTTCGTACTTAAAATTAACGACAAATAGTATATTTATCGCTATATCATTAGCAATGATCCATATATCAATGCTTATCCATTGTTATTTTTCAAAATGTC
This sequence comes from Ottelia alismoides, assembly GCA_037367405.1. Taxonomy (NCBI): domain Eukaryota; kingdom Viridiplantae; phylum Streptophyta; class Magnoliopsida; order Alismatales; family Hydrocharitaceae; genus Ottelia; species Ottelia alismoides. The sequence goes on along the minus strand of JAZKJV010001036.1, from coordinate 283,089 downwards.
AACTAATCATCGCTATTTTTTAGTTCAAAATTTAACGACGATTAATTAAAAGTTTGAAAAATAGTAACGGATAAGCGTCATTATATGGACCGTTGCTATTGATATAACGACATAGATGATATTCGTCATTAATTTCAAGTACGAAAAGTTATTTCATAATGAATAATCTTGTCATTATATATTTAAAAACGACTAATTTTGAAAAAAATGTTACGATAACTCAATTTTGTTGCAGTGATTTCAATACATTTTCAAGCAAAATAAGGACATATGATTTTGTTTACGATATGAATATTGGTAAAGATGCACATTTTCCTTTTCTATACAACTATCAATGTACAAATATGTATATCTTTAGGATATGGATGCATACAAGATCATAAAATGCACAATACATACATTTTGAACTACCGTTATAATCCTTTAGGGCCCGTTCGGTTCGGGAATAAGCAGGAATAAGGATGGGGAATAAAGAGAATAAGGGTCTATTCTTTGTTCGGCTGGAGGATAGGAATAAGGAGAATATGGTGAAATAAAGGTAGGTAAGGTGGGATAAAGATAAGAAAAAGAGTGAAATAAGATGGAATAATGGAGAATAGTCGTACCACTAGGAACCGTGTCGGAAGGAGAATTGATCCCTTATTTCAGAGCTTATTCTCCAACCAAACAGGACCTTAGATTGGATGGTGAATAAGGTTTTCTCATGCACGGGTTTGCTGCACAGTAGATACGATAAACAATGAGGTTTTACTCATTTAACCTTCACTTCATGTGCATCATTTGGTGGACTTGTTATGATGTGGTCCGCACGAATATATATAAGCAAAGACCTTCGAGTATAACGTCTGTACAAATAATAATATAATTATAATAATACTCTCCGCCGGCATCCGAGGAAACATTAAATAAAAATATATTCGATCAAACGAGTTAGGGTGGCTGCCGGCAAATCTCAAGGAATAGCCTCAGTTGCTACCAAGTCGTCGGAGAAGATGGAGAGGAGGATGCGTGTCGTCCCTCTCTCTCCTTCCAGACCTCTCCTCGTCCACGGCATAGTCCGTCACATACCCTTCCTAATCATCTTCTTCTCTTCTTCTATCGCCGCTGATATGTCGACCTTCGACTACCCCGATTTCAAGAATTACTCAGGAATTCGCCTCTACGGCAACATCTCCATTGACGGCACGGGTGCGATCCAACTGAACAACAGAGATCTCGATAGAAGCGTGGGGGTGGCCTACTACGGCCAGCCAATCCATCTGTGGAACACCACCACCGGAGAGCTCGCCGACTTCACCACCACCTTCACCTTCGGAGTCAGCAGCATTGTAAACACCTCCACAGGCGGTGGCGTGGCCTTCTTCTTGTCGGAGGATCCCACGATCCCTGCCAGTAGCGACGGCGATTTACTGGGCCTCATGAACGGGTCGATCGTAATGTCTTGGGCGACAAGGCGATTCGTCGCAGTTGAATTCGACAGCTACGCGAACTACTGGGATCTTCCCAGCAGCGATTGTCATGTTGGCATCGACGTCAATTCACTCGTATCCGTGGCTATTGTAAGGCTGGGTGGCAACTCGTTCCGTCCGGGCCCCGAAGGTAAAGCTCAGGTTGCTTACGATTCCGTCTCCAAGAATCTTTCCCTCTCCCTCGACTATAACCATACCACCTACGAGTTGTCGCACGTTGTTGACCTTAGGAACGAGTTGCCGCAATGGGTTTACGTTGGTTTCTCGCTGGCCACGGATTATTCGTACGATCTTAAAAACATCACCTCGTGGTCGTTTGGGTACTCTCATTTGAATGGCCCCAGAGAACCTCCACCATCTCCCTCTCCATCCCCCTCTCCCGCCACCGTAACGCCTAACAATAACAATAACAACAAGAACACCGAAGGATCGTCAACAAGGATGAAAACAGGCGTTTTAGTGACGGTTATTGCTGTTCCTCTGTTGATTATGTTGATTATAGGAATTCTTTGTTTCTTAATCCGTAAATTTAAAAGAGCCAACGGCGAAGACCAAGCTGCAGTGGAAGCAAACGACGGAGTGACTGCTCCCCAGTCCCACAGCATAGAAGATCCGCCTCCCTGCCGTGAGCACCGTTGTAGCACGAGTACACCTCTCAACGAGGATGGGGGTCCCCGGCGCATTCCATTCCAGCACCTCGTTGCCGCTACGGATAACTTCCACGAGAGCCGGATGCTCGGCAAGGGCGCATCCAGCGGAGTCTACAGCGGATTCTTGGAGGATTTGAATCAGGAAGTTGCGGTCAAGAGGATAGAGGAGTACTCCGAGCGTGGTGAGAAGGAGTTTATGGCCGAGATCAAGGCCATCGGTCAGTCGCGGCATCGCAATCTAGTGAAGCTTATCGGATTCTGCCAAGAAGGTCGTGAGCTGCTCATCGTTTACGATCTCATGCCCAATGGAAGCCTTGATTACCACCTTTTCGACGACTGCAACAAGCTGCTGTCGTGGTCTAGGAGGCGCAATATCGCGCTTGGGGTGGCATCGGCATTACAGTATCTCCACGAGGGGTTGGACAAATGCATCGTGCACAGGGACGTCAAGCCTAGCAACATTTTGTTGGACAGCGAATTCAACGCGAAGCTCGGAGACTTTGGGCTGGCGAGGATAACCAATCATGGATCATCTTTGCAATCCACGATGATGGCGGGGACGATGGGGTACATGGCACCGGAGTACATCCTCACGGGTAAGGCAAGCAAGGAAGCAGACATTTACAGCTTCGGGATCGTCGCACTAGAGCTCGTCAGCGGTAGGAGGGCAATGGAGGCCCGAGAAAAAGGGAGAGAGACATTAGTCCGTTGGATCTGGGAGCTTCATGGGAAGGGCACGATAAAGGATGCGGTCGACAAGAGGTTAGAGAAGGCCTTCAATGAGCACCAAGCCAAGCAGATGATCATGGTCGGCCTGTGGTGTGCGCATCCGGAAGCGCGTTGCCGTCCGTCCTTCAGACAGGTGCTATCAGCTTTAAACCTTGAGATTGCAGTACCTGATCTTAGCACAAACCCATCCAGCATCGCACAGCTATCGTACTTGGTATCTGGCATGTCACCTTCAGCAAAATCCAGCGATTATTACAATGATGGGGAGAGCAACCAGTCGCAGCTCACTACTTCCATGGGTTCTTGTGCCTAATGGTGGATTGCAGGAATTTGTATCTGGTTTCTCCCTACAAATTGGATTGCCTCTCTATCTCCCCTCTTCGTTTATTTTTACAGTGCGAATTTGCTTTCAGAGAGCTTGTTGTTTCTTTTCAGTGTAACAATCTGACGTGTTTACTGTGTTCTCTTTCCATGTAGAGCCATGCTCATATTATATGGTATTTTGACATTCCCGCCATTACGATGAACTACACCACACGTGTAATGAAATTGCAGTTCAGTCCAATAGTTGGCCCGAGAGGAAGGCCGCATTAGGAGTAAGAGGTGGTTGACTCGTACCAGTGCTATCTAGAGAGTCAGTGGTCGTGAGTTTGATCATCTCCTCTTGAAATTTTATTAAAGTAAATTCAAAATCCATTTAATTTGTTAAAATATATGTAAAAATTATTTTTAATGGCTTACATGAATTGGACCATAGACAGTATCAATCCAGTGAACTTTCCCGCCCACATCGCGACTCTTAGACCTCACAAAGATTTCCACCCGGCTGGGCACACGATTGTTCTTTACTGCCTAACGTGAAAAAGATAAATACAACTTACGCTATGATTTTAACATATAATAATAGAAGAAATTTAAACACAAGGCATGTATTAGGTTACGTACAAAGTCATCATTGAGTTGATTTGTATTCCTTCTCCCCATTCTAGGGTAGACTTGAAAGCTTTCTTACAATTTTGAACATTATAACAATGAGGGAACATTGTCAAAGAAGAAGATTGGCGTATCGGTAGCGGTTATTGATGTTCCTTTGTGGATTATATTCGTCACTGTACGTAATTCTTTGTTTCCTTCTCTGTAAATCTAAGAAAACAAAAGAAGATAACGTTGTGGGGGAAATACCTCTCCGTCAAGAAGGTAATCATCCGAATGTGCATATCGATGAGGATGGGTGTCCTCGGCACATTCCATTCGAGCATCTTGTTGCCGCGGTGCACAACTTCGACCAAATTAAGCTGGAGGCTCGGCAAGGAGGACACCAGCAGGTAATGGATGCAATCGACAAGAAAATAAGGACGGCATTCGACAAGGCACGCGATTGATGACGGTCGACATGTGGTGTGTAGATGTAGAAGCTGGAAATCGTCCATCCTTCAGACAAGTGATATCAGCTGTAAAATTTGATATTACACCACCATCTGGAATAGCACAACTACCGAATACGTTGGTCTGTGGCAAGTCGTCTTCTACTAAATATACTAATGATTGGTATAATAACAAGGGTAATTACAAAAAAAGGGACCGACCTTTACATGGATTCTCAAATAAAGGACTAATTTTTAGATTGTAACAAATAGGGGATTCATCTTTGATTTAACGGTGGAGGCCCCAACGATGTTAATGGGTGACTCGATTTGTCATGTATATGGACAAATATACCCTTATCCTCAACGGCTTCTTCTTCTCCTCTAAAGACACACTGCCAGATAATTACGACCGTAATTCCGATCCCTTTATGGAACTGTCAATGCCGCCTCCCCGGACATATTTGCCGGCGGCGAATATGTTGCAAGACATGGTGAGGCTACAACAAGGGGACCGCTTCGGTAGGACGTTGGTGAAGGAGGTGGCTAGAGCTGTGGAGAGGCTCCGAATTGTAAGGAGGGAGGGGGGCACCGGGTGTTCCTGAGGGCGGTGATGGGAAACCTGAGAGATGGGGGCTATGACGCAAGGGTGTGCAAGGCGAGGTGGGTAAGGCCAAGGGGGTCTCCTCGACTTTTATGATGGGATTTTATCACTTGTACCCCTCCGAGATATCGCAATTTCAGTTATGCCCCTATCTTTTTGGTAATATCAATTGTGCCCCTCAATTCTTGCTAATTTATCACTTGTGCCCCTCGGGTTAGTGACCGTCCATCCACAGTGCAAACGGCCGTTAACTTTGAGGACAAAAGCGGAATTAGTTTTAATTTTTTAAGTTATATCGTCATTTTACATCCTCTTCTTCCTCCTATTTCCCCATCTTCTTCCTCCTCCTCCAACCTCCTCCTCCCCAGCCCACACCTCCTCCCAGCTCCGCCCCGAGCTCCCCGCAACTCCTCCCCAGCTCCGCAACTCCTCCCAGCCCGACACCTCCTCCCAGCGTGCACCTCCTCCCAGCTCCGCACCGCCCCCTCCCGTACGGCGCCGCCCCTGCTCCCCTCTCCCTTCCCTGCCTGCTCCCCCTCCTCCTGCCCTACACGGTGCCGCCCCCTGCCCCGCACCGCCCCCTCCCGCACGACGCTGCCCCCTGCACCCCCTCCCCCTTCCCCTTCCCCGCCTGCTCCCCCTCCCACACGGAGCCGCCCCCTCCTCCCCCTCCCTCTTCCCCGCCTGCTCCCCCTCCCCCTTCCCCCCTGCTCCCCCATCCGCCCTGGGAGCTTCACCGCCATCGTCGATTGCACGAGGACCACCAACCATCTCCTGCGCACATCCTCCACTCATCGCTCCGCTCTTTGCACGCAACCTCCGTGCCTTGGGCAAAGCCGCCACAACCGTCCCTCTCGTTATCTCCTCAGCTTGGAGGGGCCTCCCGCCGTTCACCACGCACCACCTCCGATCGACCATGCGCATCCACAGCCAGCAGCCGCGCCATCTTTCATCTCTGCGCCTTGGGCGGAGCCGCCATAGCTGCCCCTCTCGTCATCTCCTCTGCTTGGAGCGGCCTCTCGTCGTTCACCACGCGCCACATCCGATCGACTGTGGCATTCACAGCCAGCGGCCGTGTCATCTTCCACCTCCTAGATCCATCTCAACCGCCGCTGCTCCTCTTGACCGTGAGCCAGCATCCACCATCACCGCTGCTCGGCGCTTAAGAGAGAAAGAAGAGGAGGGGCGGCGCCTCCCCAACCCGCCCCTCCTACCTGACCCGGCCCCTTCCAGCCTCGAGCTCTGCCCCGAGCTCCTCCTTCAAGCTCCTCCTCCGCCCCTCTTCCCCGACCCAACCTCTCGAGCACCATGCTCTGCTCCATCCTTCCCAAATGGACCCCCATTTTTATTCTGACCATAATACCCTTCTTAACCACACCGTGGTTTGAATAAACCATGGTTATTTTAATTTTTTGACGGTCAATCTAACGGAAGGGCACAACTGATGATGGAGCAAGAAGTGAGGGGCACAACTGATCTTACCAAAAAGATAGGGGCCTAACTGATATTGCGATATCTTGGAGGGGCACAAATGATAAAATCCCTCTTATGATTACATCGACGTGGTCCGGTCAATGCCTCATGGAGGAGAGACAAGGTACGTATATGCTTCATATACATAGGTTGCAAATTTATTTGATATACTATGGAATCTAACTGCAGCGTTAAACTTGGATTTCAGTTACATTGTGGACGTTGTCTATTAAGCATTTTTTTTCACTTTCCCCTTCTTTGATCATCCATTGTCCCAGAGAAATACTAACGGGAATCATATGTTGATTGCATTGTTTCTGATTTTGTTAAAAATTTACATCTTATATTAAAAATTCTAAGTTGATGGCCGAGAACTGTTCTATTAATTTTGAAGACAATTTACAGTGCAATTTAATACTTCTGCACCGATCAGGTTTTTAACCCCACATGCTGGTTGTATTCAAGAATCCAAAACATCGAAGAGGAGGAAGAAGGCAATAGTGGAGTGGAGGTGGACAGTGGTGAGGTAGGACTGAAGATGCACGAAGAGCAGGAAGACAGGGCGGAGCGCTCACAGCGACGCGTACATGCACATCCTCCCCACCGTATCCCTTACTGCCCCTACCACCACCATGTACTCCACCACCTTTTTCTCAGTCACACTACCCATGATCGGTAGGTACAGAAGCAGCATCGCCATCATCGTCACGAACCCCACCGTCAACGGCGCTGCCATGGCCCTCGGGAACAACCCCTGCTCCCTCCTGCTCATCCTCATTTTCGCCTCAATCTTCGCCACCACCCACAGCCTATACTAAATCGTCAATGGGGGAGGAGTAGATTCAAGGGGGACGACAAGGGGGGCGAAAGCTGAACTCAAAGATGCATCATTGTCAAGTGTGGAGTTGCTGGGCGGATTGCCGTGACATACGGAGCCTGCCGTGGTCGCCATGGTGGGAGGAAAAGGGACGTTGTTCTTCTATTCCTGTGAGAAAGGGGAAAGTGAAAAGAATCCCTAATAGACATGGGTATATTCATCCATATACATCACAAATCGAGTCACCCATTGACGTCGTTGGGGCCCCCACCGTTAAATCAAAGATGAGTCTCCTATTTGTTACAACATAAAGATCAGTTCCTGTGAGAAAGGGAAGTTGGTCGGCGGGGGATTGGGAGGGGGAGGGTGGCTTCGGTCGGCGGGGGGCTTTGGGGGGGTGGGGGGAGGGGCCTTGCAGGGTCGGTCGACCGGGGGGCGAAAATTTGAGAGGGGGCCTTGCGGGGTCGGTCGACCAAAGGGCGGGAGGGATGTCGACGTCGGGGAGCTGGGGGGAGGGGGGGCAGCACGCGGTCGGGGATGGGGGTAGCGGGGCTTGCAGACCTGGGGGGGGGAGGGGGGAAGCACGCGGTCGGGGATGGGGGTGGCGGGGCTCGCAGACCTTCAAGAGGAGGGGGGGAGCATGCAGTCGGGGATGGGGTTGGCACGCGGGCGGGTATGGGGGTGGCAGGGCTTGCAGACCTACGGGGGGGAGGGGGCGCAACACGCGACCGGGGATGGGTTTGGCGGGGCTTGCAGACCTGCGGGGGGGGGGGGGGGGGGAGCGGCACGCGGTCAGGGATGGGGGTGGTGGGGCTTGCAGAACTACTGCGGTCGGGGATGCGGGTGGCGGGGAGGTAATTCTCGTCTCGCCTATGGCAGCGGGGGGTAACCAGGGGATTCAAGAGAAGCTCGACGGGCAGGGTCTTCAGGAGAGCGGAAGTTCGCACGGATGAACCTGGTGCAGGGAGGAAGCTCGGCGTGCACGCAGATTGGTTGGTTGCAGTCGGAGCTCGGCACGCGGGAGCAGGTGATGAGCCGCAGGGAGGAAGCTCGCGGCGGAGGAGAAACTCAGCCCGCGGGTGAGGGGGGAGGGAGAAGGATGACATGGTTTGTAAATAAGAATCAATATTAGGGATATTTTTGTATTTTTTAACGGAATCCGTCAAACATAACGCTCACCCCAAACAGAACATGACACAGGGGTATGTCATGTAAGAGTTAAGCATTACTCAGGGTTTTTCATGTAATTCGCGATTATGTGTGGTTATGAATGTTATTGCGAAATTACTGAGGGTTATGGGTGTAATTATCCCTTAAATAAAATATCACAGAAAAGCAATTCAAAAAGCATTTTATCTCACAAGGGATGACCATGAATCAGGCTGGACCGGGCCCTGAAGGGCCTAGACCCAAGCCCATTTAAAAACTTGGGCTTAGGCTCGCAAAATATTTTTGGTTCGGTCCAAGCTCAGGCTCGTCCTGATTCCTATGGGCCGGGCTTGGGCCGGACTGGCCCATCTCCCCCCATTATAGATTATTAAATTTGAGTTTTTGTTTAAAGTCAATCTCAATTCAAGTTAGACGATTTAAAATTGTTAAAAGTTATGTCATAATACTTGTGAAACAACTAAAACTCAATTCTATCGGAGATTATTTCTCATTTTATACAAGTGCACTAACTGTGAGATATAATAAACATCTCTCATTACAGAAATTGAAAGAGTGAACCAAACTTACACAATTAACAATAACAGGTGCATCAGACACTACTTATTAAAAAAAATCGGCATAATGCCCATATTGGGTAAAGGTTTAATAATATAAAATATCCTGATGGGACCCTAATATAAAGTATCACGTCCGATTGGTTAGGAGGACGTGAATCGATGGCGGTTCGGTGCTGGAGATTCAACGGGGCTCGGGGGGAGTTGCTCGAGCAGATGGAGGGAAGGGGAACACTTCTCAGGGCATCGCAGCGTGGAACCACACCAACGCCACCTCTGGTGTCGATCCGTGCCCCAGCAGAAGGGGGAGGTTTAAATCAGGTCTATGCCTTTGAGGATGGACCAGTGCAACGTTCGGGCTTGCCACTGGAGGTCAGCCTCCCAATTGAAGGAGGACTGGGGGAGGGCCGAGAGGGAGGTTTGTTGGCGGAAGACTCGTCTCTCTCTCATGTGCTCGTGTCTCAGGTGTCGCTGCAAGACGAGGCAGTAGTAGGAATGAGCCAGGAGGGGCAATCAAGGGGGACCTGTTGGAGGTCGAGAATTTCAAGCGGTACGGCTGGTGCTTTGAGAGGAAGGGGGCGAAAGCAAAGAAGAGAGGAAGACTGAGGAAGGTTGATGAATACCCATTCATCACTCTTTATTCTTCTATTTTAGCTACCAAAACCCTTTGCAAATACATGTAGATATGTGTAAATACAAATAATTACCAAAAGCATGCATTGTGTAAAAACCTATAATTAGCATGTTTTTGTGCACAAAATAAAAGAATAAAGAGCAAAAAGAAAAAAAGAGGGAAATATTTAGAATAAATATTGAGCAACCTAACCCAAGGGAGGGCTCAGCATGAGCCTGACCGCATAAAAGCCAAAGTAGAGGGAGATAGGAGCTCATGTGTATATATTTGTAAATAAATAAAACTTTATATTTTCCTCACCCAAAAAAATGTTTGTCCATATTGTGTATATTTAGAAACTATTAAAAACAAAATAAAAAGATAAAAATCAAAAAATTCAAAAATACTCTTCCTTCACCATGTGTATAGACCATCACCCTTGTATTTATTTAACCTTGTAAATAAATTCAATTGTTTTCTAAACTTTTTGTAAATATTCTATGTTACATTTTGTAAATAAAATAAATAACAAGAAACAAAACAAAAATCAAATAAAAATTACAAAATCAAAAGTACAAAAATACATTGTATAAATACCATGTATATAAATGTATACAACTATTTATTTCACCCTTATATACATATATTAAAAATAAAATAAAAATATTCTTTTATTCCATATTTTATGTTGTAAATAAATAAAATACAAAATGAGCATAAAAACACATAAAAATAATAAATAAAAAAATCAAAAATAAAAACCCATATAGTGTACATATACCTATATATATAGCTACCCTATTTTTATTTCCAAAAATTAATTAAAAATCACCAAAAAATAGAAAAAAATAAAAGAAAAATATTTCATGTTTTGAGTTTTCTTTAATTCGGCCTATTTCTACCCTAAATTAAATAAACAAAATTCGGGCACACGTGGCCGCTCCTGATTGGTCCACGGGGGACTGTTGACCCCGATCAACTCCCCCGCGGACTCCTTCCTATTCTGGACGATGCGTGCCGCGCCTCCTTCTCCGAATTTCCCACGCGCCTCCAGGCTGTCTCCCACTCAACCCCCGTGCTCGGATTCATCGCCAATCATCCCTCATCCTCGCCGGATCCTCCGCCATCAAATCCACGCCTTCCTTAGCCGTCGAGCCTCAACCCTAATCGACGCTGTCACCTTATATATTTTCACCTCCGCCGCCTCCGCGCCCCATCTTTGGCCCTTCTCCTCCTTCCCAGTGACCTCCATTGGCTTCGCGAGAGTGACAGCAAGCGTCCGCCCTTGTTGCAGTGAGGCGAGGAAGCGAAACCATCGATCCGGCGATCATCGCCGTCCCTGCTCCGCCGCCGGCGTTGAGCATCGAGCTTCAGGCCTTGACGCCCTTCGAAGCTACGACCAGGAGCAAGAGCAGCTCCAGCATAGTCTCCAGCATCCATCAGGTAGCCGATTAGACCTTCTATTTAGCGTAATTTTCGATTTCGCCCAATTTACATCTCCGACGCATTCCTCCGATTCCGTCCATCTCGCGTAAAATCTCGACCATCCGACCATCTCATCACCTCCGCCGTATCCCCGCGCACCTTCTACGCCCGTTCACTCAACCCAGATCGCACAGGATCTGGGATTCGAGTTCCATCGCCTCCGCCTCGCCGGAGCTCGTCCGCCCCACAGCACCGTCCACCTTCACCCCGCTTTCTTGGGTCGAGGCAATTTGCCCTCGACCCGCGAAGCTTCTTGACTACTTTGCAGGTCCAACGGGAAGCGTCTGAGGCTTCCCAACTTCCAGCCAGGAGCTTCATCTCCGCCGACTTCGCCGGAGCTCTTCAGAGCTCGGTTAGGTCACTGGAGACTACCACCCGCCACGGAGCTTCACCGCGGATCTTTTCCGACCTTCAGGCGCAGCAGAGGAGGGCGGAGACACCTTCACGAGGCCGGCGAAGTTCGCCGGCCAGCAGTTCTTCGAGGACCCTCCATCGCCGTCAGATCAGCCGTGGCGCTCCAGATCAGATCTCAACCGTTCGTTCGGGGAGCAGCAGATATCGTCAGATCAGCCGCAGCGTGATCTCAGCCGTTGATTCACCGAGGGTTCGGCCACCACGCACGCGGACCGTTCGATCCCCACGTGGCGGACCCTCCATCGTTCGATCAGGCGAAGCTTCTCAAGGTCAAAGGCGCCGCTCATCGCCACCATCCGATCTTCCACGTGGTGCCTATCCAACCGTCGCCAAATAAAGGGGTAAATATCGTAGGCCCCCCTCTTAGTTTTTCATTTCCTGTTTAGTCCTGTAAACATTTTTAGAAACTTTTTCACGAAGGGTTATTTGCATTTGGAACCTTGTGCTTTATTTTAATTGCATGTATGCCCCTGTGTGTGTGTGAACACGTGCGTCGTCACGTGTGTTTTGGGCTTTTTACACATCTTGTCCTGTAGATCTGGAGTGTTAATGAATGCATGAATATTTTTGAATAATTGCATATATACCCCTGTGAGCATTGTTTATGCGCATGTGCGTTATTTATTGGGAATTTTGCAACCATACCCCTGGGCTTTTGATACGAGTTATCAAATAGCCCTAGGACTTGGTTTTTATTGCAATTTGGTCCCTGTGTGCCCCAGCCACGCGCGAAGCGCGTGACTTGCTGGGTATTTTGCACCAAGGCCCCCAGATCTTTGGGTATTTGCACTTAGGTCCCTGTGCACAGTGCCCCCTTGTTATTTTTGAATAAAATATCAAACGACCTCCAAATCCAATGAGATTTTGACACATGGCTCCTGCCATGGTGTAGGAATTTCTATGATTTTTGGGGACATTTTTGATTTCATTTATTATTTTTAAAAATTCAAAAACACATATTTTTTGCCACTGTTTGACTTTAAAAATACCAAAAAAATATAAAAACTCCACCAAAAATTCTAAAAAAATTAGATACTGTATTTTACTTGTTGTTTGATTTTCTAGCCAATTTTGGCTACTTTTCATCTCTTAAAAACCCTAAAAATTGAAAAACCCCTAAAAACCCATAAAAATTATAATAAATAAATTAAAAATCCAAAAACAATAATTAGGGTGCCTAAATTTTCCTCATTCTTCATAGATTACAGGAAAATTACCTCCAAGGTTGTTTGAAACTCTTAAATATTTTATTTTTGAGTTTTTAACCTTGCTGGACAGTACCTTGGTGTTTCTGCCTTGTTTGATTTTTAATAAATAATTTACTCATTAGAAAAATCCCAAAAATTCACCAAAAACAGTAAAAAACATTTAAAACATAAAAACAAATTTTCTTGAATTTTTGCATCATTTTTGGTGTGTGTAATAAATTGTTGAAGTTCCCTTGTATTTACATTCTTTAATTTTCTCATCATTTAAAAAATCTAAAAAAATTTATAAAAACAAATAAAAACCACTAAAAAAGATTCTTTTGGATTTCTGACTACATCGTAGGCTATTTAGCCAATCTGTGCTCCTTGTGTTCGACCCTGGGAGCTATACCAGGTTAATCCTATAGCTAGATCGCTCTTTCTCGTGCTTGCTTGTTTTTATCTGATTTGAGTGATTGATTTTTCTTGATTGACTCATCCCGAGTGATTGAGGTCGCAACGACCTAATTTTCTGTACCTTTACCTCTGTCGTTCGGGCGGTCGTCAAAGGTGTTGGTGGAGTTATCAACAACTGGGTTAGGAAGTCGGAGTACACCAACGGAGGTAGACGAGACTGCATCTCCGCTGGGACGTCCCAGCTATTTCAGCCTATTAGACTGAAGCTTTGCAGAAAGCCTGGGGGTGGTAGCACCCTTGAGGAAGAAGAAAGACGTGTCTACATGAATGTGTTATCTTGGAATGTCAGGGGTTTGGGCCGACCCGAGAAACGGCTAGGGGTGAGGAATCTCATGTATGATGCTCATGCCGATATTGTGTTGTTGTAAGAGACAAAGTTATCAAGGGGGGAAGATGGTTTGCGACGATATCTGAGCGTTGGGAATGACTTCGAGTTCGTTGAGGTGCTGGCCCAGGGAGCGGTAGGTGGTCTCCTTACAGGGTGGAATAAGGCAATTTTCGAGAAGCTAGACGAGCGGTGAACTCTTTTCTCGATTTCCGTGCGCTTAAAACGTCGGCTAGACGATGTGCGCTTCATGGTGACAAATGTCTATGGCCCTACTGGGGTTGATCGTGGCTCCTTGGCAGTGGATATGGAGCAGGTGGGCTCGGGTAGGGTGGATGATGTATGGCTTGTTGGTGGGGACTTTAATGTAACAATTCTTCCCGAAGATCGGCCCTTACTTGGCGGTGGTCGGGATGCTGGGTCAGAAGCGTTTAGAAATCTCATTCACAGGCTGGGCCTGACTATCATCGACGTTGTCGGTTGCACATACACTTGGCGCAATGCTAGATCCAGATCTCGGCTGGATAGATTCCTACTTTCATCTGAGGGAACTATCCTTTTTCCCCTATCTCGGGCTTAGGCCTTGCCCCGGGCCCACTCAGACCATACACCTATCCTTTGGTCCTCTGAGGAGCAATCACGGCCAAGATACTTCTTTAGATTCGAGCGTTCATGGTTTCTGGAAGATGGATTCAGGAACGAGGTGTCTACTCGTTGGGTTCTATGGAGGCCGGAAGGTTCAGCAGTATCCCACCTGACCAGCAAGCTTTCTTTGTTGAAGAAGCTCCTCATGACGTATGGCAAGGAGGTGAGAGCAAAACGAAGAGCACGTCGGGGAGCTGCCCAGGAGGGGGTCGTACGGCTGGATGGGCTAGATGATCAGAGAGGGCTGGAGCCTGATGAGATAGCTGAGAGGGGGAGACTTTTAGAAGAATTGCTGATAGAGGATCAGAAGGAAGAGGTTGAGTGGAGGCAGAGATCCAGACAAAAGTGGTTACGGGAAGGAGATGCAAATACAAAATTTTTCCATTCCGCCGCATCGGGAAGAAGGAGGAGAAACTACATCCATGAGTTGGAGGTGGGGGGTGTGAGAGTGGTTGGGGATGCACAGCTGGGTCGTGCTCTCAGAAGGCATTTCGTGGAAGCGTCTAGGAGGAGGCAGGAGGAGAGGTGGGGTTGGCATGGGAGAGGGGTCGAGGCGCTGTCGGCTGAGCAAATGGAGGGGCTCGAGGCCCCGTTTAGCGAAGAAGAGGTTAAGAAGGCAGTCTGGGGGCTGAATGCGGACGGTGCACCAGGTCCTGATGGGTTCTCCGTCTTCTTATACAGGGAATTTTGGGATTTGCTGAAGGACGAGGTGATCACTATGATTAATGAGTTTAGGGAGGGTAACAGGGGATTTGAGAAAGTCAATAGAGCACTGCCTTTTCTTCTCCCCAAGGGAGATCATCCGTGAAGAGTGGAAGACTACATACCGATTGCACTATCCAATGCCTTATACTTGATTGTTGCGAAGGTTCTGGCGAATAGACTAAAGAGTGTTCTTGACTCAGTGATTCTCCAGGGTCAATCTGCCTTCATACCCGGTCGACAGATGGCTAACGGTCTGATTATGGCATCTGAGATCTGTCTTCAGTGGAGACGTGAAAAAAAGAAGGGGACGATATGGAAGATAGACTACGCCAAAGCTTACGATTGTGTGGACTGGAACTTTATGTGGACGTCTTTGAGGCATCGTGGCTTCTCAGATCAATGGATTTCATGGATAAAGAGGTGCGACACGACTTCCTCTTATTCGGTGCTGGTAAACGGGAGGTCGGAAGGGGGTTTCTTCCAACCTCAGAGGGGAGTGCGACAAGGTTGTCCTTTGGCTCCGATGCTTTTTGTCTTAGTGGTGGATGCTTTGGCAGTTCTTTTTAGGTGTGCAGTGAGTGATGGGTGGTGTGAGGGATTTCGAAGTGGATCAATTTCCATTCCTCTCTTGCAATATGCGGATGATACGATGTTCTTTCTGGGAGGCTCAGAGGATATGACGAGAAGGGCGACGCAGATTGTGGAGGTCTTCAGCAGGCTCTCAGGCCTTCAGATAAACACACACAAGTCGGTTGTGATCCCATTTGAGATGGAGGAAGAGGAGGGTGGCAGATTGGCAGACCTGTTGGGATGCCCGATAGGGAAGCTACCGATTTCTTACCTGGGCCTCCCCCTTGTGGCAGGAAAACTGAAGAAGTTGGATTGGGATTTGGTCCTTCACAGATTTGAGCAGAGGTTAGCGGGCTGGAAAGCGGTCTCCCTTTCGAAGGGGGAAAGCTGATTCTCTTGAAGCATGTCCTCTCAGCTATCCCTATTTTCTTCTTCTCTACTAGATTGATGCCAGTAGGAATACGCAAGAAGTTGGAAGCGATGATGAAGAGATTCTTCTGGTCAGATGGAAAACATCAAAGAATTGGGGTGCATTTGGTTGGTTGGGAGGAGATGACGCGCCCACAAAATGAAGGTGGCTTAGGGATTCGGGATATGGCGTGTATGAATAAGGCACTCCTGGCAAAATGGATAGTTCGTATTTGGGGAGATTCGGATAGCTTGGCAGCCACACTACTACGCGAGATCTATGGAGTCCGAGGCATACTTGAAGCTGGAAGAACTAGATTTCAATCTCCTCTGTTGTGGTGTACGCGAAGTCTTACCTTTGTTGGCTCCGAAGTTACGACCGAAGATCGACAATGGGGAAGTTTTCCATTTATGGAGAGACGATTGGACAGGGGATGGGACACTTTACAGCAGGTTCCCAAGGTTGTTTGCTCTTGCATCTATGAAGGAATGTTCCGTGGCTCAGGCGGGGGCTTCGGGGATGTGGGATCCGCAGTTTAGGTCGGTACTCTCTTCTTACCGTTTGGATGATTTAGCCAGGATGCAGTATGAGCTGCCCGCGCCAGATTGTCTTACAGAAGGTAGAGACCATTTTCAATGGGATGGTGGCAGATTCTCGACAAAGAAGGCATATAAGGAATTCAGGGAGACTACGGTGGACGTGGATTCTGACCTTTGCCAGGATATGAAGATCATATAGGCTTGTAAGATTCCGTGCAGAGTTAAGGTCTTCCTTTGGTGCTTGAGGAGGGGCAGATTGTACGACAAAGCAAGAAGGGGAAGGCTCTTCGGCATTGAGGACACTCAGTGTGACAGGTGCAGAGAACAAATTGAGGATTCTGATCATTTGTTCTTCAGGTGCCCAACATCAGAACAATTATGGCAGGAGGTAGGGGGTAACTTGGGTGTCGACTGGAAGTGCAGTGGATTTCTGGAGATCAGTGAGATCGGTAGGGGGAAACTCAACAGATGACTGCACCCTACCTTTTGCACTCCTTTGGGCTATTTGGAGCGGAAGGAATGATGTCATTTTCAAAAATCAGAGGTTTTATCCGGAAATGTACTCGCTCATTGTAACTCTCTGTCTCACTTCTGGACCTCCAGATAGTGTACTCTCTCATTTTTAAATAATAAATTTTTCTTCCTGCGGTGAATCCCAACTCGGGATGTCACCCTAGCATTTTTTCAAAAAAAATCCTGATGTAAAAAAATAAAACTAAAAAATTCAAGAATAATCAGCAAAATCTAATCCATACACTAATTAAGTAAATTTAGTTCTGAAATAAAATATAATGATCATCAGCTCATATGTCCCATACATGACTTTCTTGATTTATAAACATTATTTGCAGACATGATAATGAACAGAGTGTGAATGTAACAAGTGAAAGTTTCCAGGTGTAGGATGCAGGAAGGGTTCGGGCCCTCTTCGGGTCGGGCCCTTGGGTTGGGTCGGACTGGGCCGAGCAAAGCCCAAACTTGGCCCAAAAAATTTTTGGGCCTAAATATTGGGCCCAAGCCCAGCCCAATATTCGTTTAGGCTTGCGCCTTATCGGGCTTTTTAGGTTGGACTTCGGGCCAACTCGGCCCAATCCAATGCTCATCCCTAACAACATAACCCAGATTGTTTCCGATATCAAGTACTAGCAAACTAATTCAAAAGCTTATTATAGAACAAATTGTGAAGATTATATGAGTGATTGGCTTGCTGCGTCTGCATTCGGAGGAGGAGGATCATGAGGACACTGAAGGAACTGGTACGTGCTCGAGTGCGCCGATGCAGAGGGTAGAGACTAAGTCGGTAAATGTCGATTGGCCAAAAAAAATGACTCGAAGATATATGGCTCCTTCATCCTAGTAAATAATTTATGGGATATTAAAGTCCATTTAAAATAGTTGGATCTTAATCTTAAGATTACGAAGTTACGGGTATTAGATTTAACACGAAATTTGACACACATACATATTGGACAAAATACTAGATTAAACCTACAAGGTCAGATTTTCGGAGTTCCCCAAATAACTTTGTTCTACTAACTTTAAAACATGTTACGAAAATCTATGATAGTGCTATAATTTATTTTTTTTTTGGAAAAAAGAAATTTTGAACACTCAAGGACGTGAAAGTTGCATACGACCCCTTGGCCGAGAGGAGCTATAAAATGTAGAACCTCCCCCTCACTTCCCTTCACTTCCACCAGCCTGGAAGCAATGGGGAAATCTTTCTCAGGTGTTCTCATCTTCTTACTCTCCCTCTCTCTCGCCCGGTCCTCCTCCCTCGTCCCAGTTGGATTCGAATCCAATTGCTGGTGTGACGGAGTCTGCTCGTACTCGGTAGCCATAGCCACGAGCTGCTCGTCGCCCAAGCGCACGAGGGATATGATCGCTCTCGAGTTCGGAGACCGCTACGGCACCCAGGTCGGCAAGTTCCAATCTCTGTATCTCACATGCACCTGTTTTGATCGTAACAAGAATTTATAACTGTACATTTTCAGCCTACGGACCGCGAAATACTCGACCAATCTAAACTCTAATGGCATGATTTTTCGCATTTGGTTAACATCGGACCAGAATAATAGTTAAGAACATTGCAGCACAAATATCCATATTCAACCATCACGCTGCAATATTTCAGTTGCAACAGCCGACTGTTCTGTTGGAACAAAAAAAGTTACAAGATATGTGATTTTCTGTTACTGTCTGGAAGAAAATCCTGTATTTCGATGAAGAACTCGCTATTATATCATTGTTTTTACTGAAATTGCAATGCTGATATGATCGTACTTTTGTTTTAATGTTTATTGGATAGGATTATTTGGATGAGTATGATCACTAACCTCAGCAGATCATCCTTTTCTGCGACTGACTTAATTGCCATGCAAATATATGCCCCTGATATCTTTTTTATCTCTTAAAGTTGTTCCTGATCTTTCCGATTTCAGCAATTATTCACATATTGGTTACAACTCTAAATACAATAAAATGATAGCATGAATTTAAATTCCTTAGCAATAACATGTGTAACCAGAACAACTATACCAATTTGCAATTTTTAGAACTGATATATTCTTGGATTTTTTTTCAGAAAAAAAGGAGAACAGATATGTTCTTAACTTGAAATGGTGATAAACTTGTTGCAGGTATCTGTGTCGAGGCTGGACGATCTATCATCGGGAACTTTCGAGCAGTGCTCCACGGACAACTTCAATCTCACAGGACCATGCGCATCAAGAACTTGCTTCCTCTACCTCTTCAGGTATGGTAGAGATGGCTGGTGTCCTCGATCCGTCAACGTCTCAGGGCCCTTTGGTGTCGACGTCTTTTACTACGGTCAGCCCCTTCCCAACAAAGAGTGGTATGGCGCCGACATCTGCGATATTATCAACTCCAACATCCGGCCATCCACTGTGGTGGTTACTGCTGCAGCGCTGATTGCTGCCGTTGTGACGTTCTTTTGTTCTTTCTCCTCGTAGTCTGGAGATTAGCGATGACATGGAGGTTGCGATGAATGCGGATATGCAGTCCTGATGCTGCTGCACAATCTGGAGAACACGGATCTACTTAGAAGTTCAAACATATTGCTTTTATCCAACTGATGGAATTTTCTGGCGATTGAAGCATAAGTTTCTATATTCGAATTCTCTCTTGATTGAGTTATCGTGATGGAGTTGCCCTTTTGACTTTCATCTGCTCCACCTTCTTAGCACGGTTTATTTTAATGGTTATAACTTTTGCGTACACCATGTTTATTGCGATATCACACTATAAGGAAAATAAGCTGTGGCTACAAAAATATGTCAACGGATGTAGGGCTTGTGGATACAGAATTAGGCTTTGGCCATAACACGTCGTGGCCAGTAGTCGTAGCTACAAGTCTCATCGCAAAAGTTCTCTAACCACGAATATGTCGTGGCCATTACAAGTGACCACAGAACTTGTCGTGGCCACAGTTCTTGTATGAAGACTTCGACCGTGAAATTGTAGCTACGACAAAGTAGTTGCCACTAAATTATCATGGTTATAAGTTTCCGTAACCACATTTCATGACCACAACTCATTTTTCTTGTAATGTCAAATCTAACGAAATTAAACAATAATCAACCATGTATAAACTGACGCTCGATCATTCGCAATCGTTGAATAATACAAGTTCTATCATATTAACATGTGATAAGATATGAGTGATAGATAAGACAATCCGCAGCAACTAAATGGAAAAGGAATTTGAGATCGGAAATCACTGTAGCCCCCAATGGAGGACTTTCCATAACAAATGATATCACCCTTACTTTGTGTTGTAAAAAAGGTAAACCTTTCTGTAAAGATTTGTGGTAAAATGGTCCATAGTTAAAATTTCCTACCGTAGCAACTAAATGCTATTAGCAGGGATGAAAAGGAATATGAATTTATATTCTTTATATATACATTTTGACATTTGTATTTATATTAGTTTTAAAATGGATGTGAATATGGATACTACTTTGACATTCACTTATATTTGCATTCATGTTCGTATATTCGTTTTCGTACGTAAGCATAGTAATAGATTTATTTATAATTGTGCGTAACGAAATTTTATGATCTCATTCACCATTGATGATACAATTGTGATGAAATTACTATATCCTGTATATCTATTTTATTTGTAAACCATCCTAAACATGGATATTTTAGTTAATCTATTAAATATTTATGTTATTATTCGTATCTGATTTGTATTCGTTTTACATTCGTATTCTTTTTTAAGGATATGGTAGTATATTTTTCACATTCGTCAATATTTGTATCCGCAATCGTATTCATATTTTAAAATAGATAAGAATATGATTATACTTATATTCGTATTCGTATCTGACCGTTTTCATCGCTAGCTATTAAAGTAATTTTGTAGTGGTATCGCTGATTTTTTTTAGTCTAGAAAAGGGGAAACACGCGTTGGTGTCGGCCCCATTTATTAAAAAAATATAATTATAACATCCAGGACTCGAGAAGAGTCCAAGCATGATGGACTACATTTTCAACATAAAACCTCTCTGAGCAGAAAATTACACATTCCTGACAAGCCATAATACCCATAAACCCGCAATCGGCACTAATTTTCAACATAAAATCTCTCTGGTACCGTTGATGGGTTTACATATGTATATCTTTCTTTAGTTGCATGTCCCAAATTTATTTTCATGTGCTAATTTTGTTTGCAATTTTCCTAAGTTAGCGTAACATTGTATTGTGTGTACTTAATTTTATTAGTTAATTAGTGCATGAAATAATATAAATGTCTAGGGATTAACATATGTCGAAATTGGTTACGAGCTCTCTTGACTTCTGAACATAAATATGATGATAGGACATTTGTATTGTGTGTACTTTATTGTCATTTGGACGTCGAAATATGACATCTTTTAGAAATGTGGATGTGAGATAGGACACATGCATGTTACTTATTTAGGAGGTTAAACCACCCTTGGGGGGAGGGTTTACCCTCCTTGGTCCATTCTTTCTCTCTCCCATGTGGGCTCTATTCTTTCACTAAAAAGAAAGCAGAAGTTTTTGTTACAGTGGGGCTTACTATCCAAAGGCGGCATTGACTAAGCCGAAGATTCGTCTTGCTGTGTCAGTGGCTGTGGTGGTCTTCTGTGTGGTCCATCTATTGTTTCTTTCCTTCCAAATCACCCGAACGGATGCGGCAATGGCATACCTTGCTTTAGCTCTCAAAAGACCTTTTTTCATGTTGGCGCAACTCAGTTAGATGAGCTCATTTCAAATCCGCATATAGCCGTGAGTCCGAGGCCCTCACAGACGTCCCTCCATACCGCAGAGGAGAAGCTGCATTTGAAGAAGATATGGTCATAATTTTCAGACAAAAGCTTGCAGAGGTAACAGATCTCGTTTTCCACTAGTCCATGCTTTGAGAGATGGTCGAGAGTTGGAAGCCTGTTAAGAAGAGCAAGATAGAGCGTACATGCATGTCTTGGAACAACATAATTGTTCCACAGGACTTGCGACCAAGCCACTGCCTGCCCCTTCTTTCTCACGAAATCATAAGCTTCTATGAATGAAAATGGTCGTTGGGAAGCCATCCATGAATAACCGTGGATCATCAAAGTCATGGCATTAGCAAGGTGACCACAAAGATCCAGGATAGATTTCCAAACTGGGGATTCCCCTTTCCTTTTGGGGCATAGGAAGAAGTTTTAGCCCCCTAAGATATCTGTTAGACAAAAATTCAGCCCCAATAGACTTGACGTTGCTTAGGATATTTCATGCCCAGGTCAGGCATATTACTTTACGTGTAGAGATGAGAGATCGAAGCCCCAGTCTCCCCTCAGGTTTAGGCAAGCAAACCAAGTCCCACTTGACATGGTGGGTGCCATAAGCCCAAAGGAAGTTTGTGCAGGCGCTCTCAATTTTTTTAATTGTCCTGGTGGGGATTAGTGTCCCCAACATCCAGAAAATGCAAATCCCATTGATGACCGAGCTCAAAAGCTAAAGGCGACCAACAAGTGATAGTAACCTTACTTTCCAGCCGGTCAGCAAGGTCCCCACCCGATCAGTAAGCATGCTAGTAGTAGAATTCTTATTTTTTGCAGCATAAAGAGGTATGCCAAAGTACTTTACCGGCAAGGGGTGATTGAGCAAACCAGCCTGTAGGCACGTGCCAAAGTCAGTAGAGGCGTATGAGGGTAGGATGAGCTTGCTTTTCTTTGCATTCATTGCAAGACCGGAGGTTTTCTCGAAGGTAGCCAGTACACGTCTGATCTCACTTAGTGTCTTTGCATTGTTTTTGCAGAAAAGCAGAAGGTCATCCGCGAATAACAAGTACTAGGGGACCGTGGCACGACCCATACGCATGGGGGTGATGAGCCGAAGAGAAACAACATCGGTCTTCAAGCTCGAGAGAGATATAGAGAGATGAAGGGGAGGGCTCCTTATACGAGGTATGGATCGTGTTTTTTCTGTGTGCTCTCTTCCCCTCCAGAAGGAGGTTTATTTATAGGACGTGTTGTGCCCCTCGTATAGTCCACCCCTCTCCAACCATGCCCGACCTGCGCGAGTCTTGCATACGCAACTCGGCCTCTGCACAACTGCCGCCGACGAGTTGAGCATGAGGTCATCTTGATATGTTCACACAACACTAGTATATGACTTGGAGAATCTGGGTGATGTTGTCATTGATTTTTATTCGAACCTTTTTGCTGAGAAGCGTAACTCAAATCTTGCACGTTGCTCCACTCCATCAACCTTGATCACCCAGCTGGAAGACTCTACAATATTCTCCACTCCATTCACATGGTCGGAAATAGAAAACGGGATTTCTATCTTTAAAAAAATAAGGCTCCAGGGTCTGATGATCTCACGATTGAATTCCTAAGAAAATGCCGGCGTATATTAAAGGAAGACTTCATGGAGCTTGTTCACCGTCCTCACAATGAGGACTTTATAGGGGAAAACTTCCGACATCTGAATAACACCTTAGTATCCTTGATATTAAAAAAAGGGGATGCCGTAGATATGGAAAACTGTAGACTAATCAGTCTAATAAATCTCCCAATACACATTATATCAAAAGCCATCGCAAACAGATGAGCTCCTTTCCTTGAAAATTCAATAGTTCCATCCCAATGTACTTTTCTAAAAAATCGTGCGACAAGAAATGTATTTGTGGTATGCTCTACAATTTTAAATGAATGGGACTGCAGGGGATCAAAAGTGCTCATCCTTAAAATTGACTTTAGTAAAGCCTTTGACACATTGAGATGGCCTTTCATTATGGACATTCGTAAGGCAGCAAACTGCCCTTCTATCTTCATTAAGTGGATCATGGCTCTTCTGGAAGCTTCATATGTCTCGTTTAAGATAAATGGGAATTTGGTTGGCTTCTTGCATCTGGAAAGGGGGGTTAGGCATGGCGACCCTTTATCCCCTTTTCTCTTTATTCACGCTATTTCGGTCCTTGATGCACTGTTGGCCAAACTGGCTGAAAATGGAAAATGTAGGGGTTTCTTTAAGAAAGGGATGAAGACAATGATAACAAACATCCAATTCACGGACGATCTTCTAATCTTCTTGAAATACAATAATGAAGATCTTAAGAGCGTAATCACAACATTGAAGATATTCAGCAGTCTCTCGGGCCTTGAAATAAATCACTTGAAATCTGCCTTCTATGAAATTAATTTATCTCCCTTCGAAATAGAGGAAACAAAATGAATCCTAGGTTGGAATCTGGGTTCCTTTCCAATTGACTATCTAGGTTTCCCTCTACCAAAAAAAAGAGTTTTATTGTCAGGATTGGTCTTTCTTGGTGGAAAAATTCTCCTCCAAACTTCAAGGCTGGAAGGCCAAGATCCTTCCGCTCCCGGCAAAAATCAGCTTGGTTAAATTGCCCTAAAAACATGGCTTTCTTATTTAACTTAAAAAGTATTTTGTTTCCTCAGATTGTTGTTCCTTTTTTGTATCATTGTAGGGATCGGGGATGAGGAGACGTCTACAAACTCTGGAACCATTGACACACGTCAGTTTGGTTGTTCCTCAAAAGGCAAGCTTCTTTAAAGGCGAGATTAAAATTATAGCGCTACATGTCTCCAAACGGCCAGCCGACTAGTTCTTTTTGGGAAGATAGTCTAGTTTTATGTAAGCATGCTATTATATTCGTAGGTCATGTGAGTTAATTCCTTTTTTGGGGGCTTTTGAAGCTGGCTTATTTTACCCCGCACATGTATGAGTGCAAATCTTCTGTTATGTAATGAACTTATGCCATGTACGCAATACTTGATGATGAATGACTATGAATCCCTTTTCTAAAAAAACATTGAGTACTCTCAGTACGTTTATTACGAACTTCTTGATCAGTTTTGATTTTTGTTTTTTTCCTACTCTAGATGATTGAATGATCCTTTTTATTACGTTAATACACATTATTTGTGGAGAAGAAGTACATAGGTACGTAATCATAATATTAATATAGGCATTTGGTCTTACGTGTTTGTGCATGCATGCAGGATTTAGAGGGTCGGAGAAGATAATGTTGCCAAGGTCTCCATGATCGAGTTTTATATATTGGAGATAGATGTATGGACTATAGTCGATGGTTTGATTTTGGTGTAATTGTGACCAGCAAGCAGGATGCAGATGGAATTGTTTTTTAGATGAAAAAGGGTGAAATTCCAAGATGGGACTCACCGCCAGAAATTATTTATTATAAAAAAGATAAAGAGTCACATTACCTTGTGGACCAGAATCGAAAAAGGAAAAGACAACTAGCGACTACATTTTCTGAATAAAACCTCTAATTATTAAAGATTACATCATTCCTTCCTCTCCATATGGCCCAAAGGACCGTAAATGGCTGAGAAACATCGTCCGTCGAGTTCATCCCCACTGACCTAATCGATCTCCAGAAGTCGATGGCATCACCATGGAGTACCCATGGCACTCCCACTTCCTTCCAAACTTGTTCTGACAACGGGCACCTGAAAAAAAAGATGATCCGCATCCTCCATCTGTGCACCACATCTATCACATTGGACATCTGGAATCCCAAGCAGCCTGCCCCTTCTCGCTTTGTCCCAAATCCTACCTCTTCTAAGGCACCAAAGAAAGACCTTCATTCTGCAAGGGATCCTACTCGTCCAGATAATCTTCATGTCATGTTTTAGGTCCGACTCAAGCCCCTCCACTCTCCCTCGAAATACTATGTAAGCCTTTTTCACTGAGAATCTTTCCCCTTCCCAAACAAAGTGATCTCTTCCTTGCGTTATGCAATTAGGAGAAGGTAATTCTAACAGCATTCTGCCCAACTCCTCCCTTCTTCGACCCGATAGCTCATATACGAACCTAGGTATCCACAGACCAGAGCCATCGACCTCCACCACGGAACCGCCTCTGCTCGCAGCCAATTAAAAAATCTTGGGAATCTATTGCAAAGTGCCCCCTCCCCCGTCCAGTTGTCTTGCCAAACCGAAAGACCTCCCCGGCCCCCAACTTTGGTGTCAATATCGACCTTAATTGAGGTAAAATATCACGAATGACACTCCAAAGAGAGGACTCGAAATGCCTCCGTAGATTTTACGTACGAGCTGGATAGCCAATCTATCTGTATTCCCCCAAATTTGCACCAGCCACTTCGCCAAAAGTGCTTTATTCATACAACTCACGTCTTGAATTCCAAGACCCCCATCATTTCTCTGCCTCGTGAGTTCTTCCCAGCCTATAAGATGGATACCTGGTCTTTACTTCTTCCCATCAGACCAAAAAATCTTCTCATCATAACCTCAATCTTCTTCTTTACGCCAACCGGCATCATCTGAGTTGAAAAGAAGAAAATAGGGATCGCGTACAGCACGTGCTTTAACAGAATCATCTTACTGCCCTTAGATAACGTGACCGCTTTCCAACCTGCAAACCTCTGTTCAAATCTCCTAAGGACCACATCCCAATCCTCCTTCCTGAGCCTACCCGCCACCAAAGGAAGCCCAAGGTAAGTGATGGGTAGCTTCCCAAGCGGCATCCCAAAAGCGCAGCCCTCGAATCGCTCTCCTCCTCATCCATCCCAAATTGAATCACCACAGATTTCTCTCTATTGATCTTGAGACCCGATATGGTGCTGAAGATCTCCACTAGTTGCCATGTCCTTCTGTGCATATCATCCGTGCCACCCAAGAAAATGACTGTGTCGTCTGCATACTGTAACAAAGGAATAGAGATGTCTCACTTTCGGAACCCCTCAACCCACCCTTCATCGACTGCTCTCCTGAACATCGCTGCCAAAGCGTCCGCCATCAAAATGAAAAGCATTGGTGCTAGCGGACATCCCTGCCGAACGCCCCTTTGCAGCTGGAAAAAACCTCCTTCTGATCTTCCATTCACCAGAATTGTAAAGGATGAGGTCGTGACACACCTCTTCATCCAGGATAACCAGAGGTCAGTGAAGCCGCGCCTTTGAAGTGACTCCCACAAGAAGTTCCAATCCACGCAGTTGTAGGCCTTCTCGAAGTCAATCTTCCAAACCAATACCTTCGTATGATCACGGCGCCACTATAGGCAGATCTCTGATGCCACAATCAGCCCGTCCGCATCTGTCTACCCGGAATAAAAGCAGACTGGTTTTGCAGGATCACATCATCCAGCACATGTCTGAGTCTATTTGCCAGAACCTTGGCTATAATCAAATAGATTGCATTAGATAGCGCAATTGGCATGTAGTCCTCCACCCGGATTGGGTTCTCTTTCTTAGGAAGAAGGAAAAGCATTGCCCGGTTAACCTTCTCGATTCCTCTGTTACCATCTCTAAATTCATCTAGTACTGCCATAACATCATCCTTCAGCAGATCCCAAAATTCCTTATAGAAGAACACCGGAAAACCGTCCGGTCCAGGTGCCCCATCCGCATTCAACTCCCATACCGCGCCTTTGACTTTCTCCTCCGTAAAAGGAACCTCCAGCTCGGATGCCTGTGCCCCTGTTAATGACTTCACCCCTGCTCCACGCCACCCCAGCCCTCATGCGTCCTTCTCCTCGACATCCCTACAAAATGATCTCTGAGAGCCCTTCCCAAACGAGCATCACCCACTACCATATCCCCGCCCACTTGAAGACTATGAATAAAATTCTCCCTTCTTCTACCAGAGGTCATCGAATGAAAGAATCTTGTGTTCGCGTCCCCTCACGTAGCCACTTCTGCCTTGATCTCTGCCTCAATTCTACTTCTTCTTTCCTGTCCTCCAATAACAGTTCTTCTAGGAGACTTGTCCGCTCCATCACCTCCTCCTGGTCCAGGCCCCTCTGATCCTCCAACCCATCAAGACAAACTTCTCCCTGTTGAGCCTGCTGCTTTCGCTCCCTCCTTTGTGTCCTCACCCGCCGTCTGAAATCTAGCAGGAATCTTTTGAGCAACAATAGCTTAGACGCGAGGCGTCCTACAGCCGACCCCTCCACCTGCCAGCTTCTCCATAGCGTGACCACCTCTTCCTTGAAACCCTCATCCAACAACCAAGCTCGTTCGAATCTGAAAAGGGTCCGGGGCCGCTTCTGTTCTTCCGAAGACCATTTGATAGGCGTATGGTCAGACTGAGTACGTGGCAACGACCATGCCCGAGAGAGGGGAAAAAATTCCACTCCCTCAGATGAAAGGAGAAATCTATCCAGTCTCGATCTAGAATTCCACCACATGTAGGCACAACCCGCTGCATCAATCACTGTGAGCCCCAAGGTGTGCACTTGATTCCTGAAATCTTCCGAACCCGCATCTCACCCCCCCACCCCCAACGGCCTGTCATCTGGCATCAAAGTCACATTTAAGTCACCACCAATCAACCAAATCCCCTCATCTCTGTGCGCTCCCACCTCTAAGAGATCTGCAGCTAAGGAACCCGTCACCGAACTCGTAGGTCCATAAACAATGGTCACAGTAAACGTGATCTCATCCGCCTTCCGCTTCAGTTGTACTGAAAGAGAGAACAAAGATCTTCTCTTTGCAAGTTTCTCGAAGTCCTGCCTTCTCCACCCTGTTAGGAGCCCTCCAGCCGCTCCCTGAGCCTCAACCTCAGTGAAGTCAAATAGAGAACCGCCTCCCAAATCTCTCCAAGCCTCTTCTCCTGCCCTTGAAAACTTCGAATCCTGTAACAATAAAATGTCCGCATGATCTTCTCCTATTAGATTCATGACTCGCAATCGCTTCTTAGGGCGACCCAACCCCCTCACATTCCATGAAAGAACCTTCATTTGGTAACTTCTTGGACTTCCCTCGCGGCGGAACCACATCCAAACTCTCCGCAAACCTCTATCAAGCAGACTAAAGAAGCTTGATCTTCCAATGGGAGAATTCGGACCTTCGGTCTCTCCACTTTTGTCTACCACATCAGTATCCCTCAGAATTATCTCCGACTCCATCAGCAACCTCCATCTTTCCCTTTTCCTCCAAGCACACGACTTTCTCTCAAAGCACCAACCGGCCCGCTCCCCTTTACCATCCTTCGTTGCTCCCCCAACCCCTTGCACCTTTTCAGATCCCTTCGCTAGCCTGCCCTTTCCTTCCAACCCACCCTCCGAAAAATTTATCCCACGAATACTGCCGCCGCCTTCTCGGTCGCTTGCACGGTCTCGCCCAACTCTCCTTCCAAACACCCTCTCCCCCGAGAGTCGTCACCTGTCGAGGAAAAAATATGGCTTTCTCCTCCTCCCCCTCCTCGCGAGGAGCCCACCATCAGTGCATCGACGGACCTCCCCTCAATCCTCCCCACATCGGCTCCCAAAATCATCGCCAGCCCTGGTGTCCTCTTGGCGTCAACCACCAATTGACCTGAACTGCATTCAAGCTCCGAAGCTGGCCTAAGAACACCCTCCCTCGCAGTTGCCTGGTGGAGATCCACTATCAAGTCGATAGGAACCTCCCGCCCCGTAACGCCGTCCACCATCGGATCCGTCACGTTAACTTGACCGAGGCCCGAAGACACAACCCCTCCTCCTTGCATGGAAACCTCCTTCGATTCAGGTGGGAGCGCGTGCAGCCCCGAGCCCTCCGATGGGAGGAGAGGAGGTTGTCCCGAAGACTGATGATTTTGAACGATGGGAATTGGCCGTTGTCGAATGATTCGAAATTTCTTTAGGAGCCTCCGCAATCCGTGGGATTGAATGCGGAATGCCAATCGACGTTACACCAGGCCCGAAGAGCACGCGGCCAAGCGAAACCGACGTCGCGATTTGAGGAAGCTCCGCCGCCGCTGCCGACCCGCCCGCCACCGCCTTGTCGCACTGCTGTCGAACCTCCTCCCAGCCCAGCCTTGATTCTGCGGACACGATCTCTAACTGTATCCGCCGTCCTCCACTTTCACCGTCCACCATCCCAGCATCCGAGGATGTAGTCGACGCACCCAGATCAACGGGTCGACCTTCTCCCCCGGTAGCATCCCAGTGGTGGCCAAACCTATCACCTCTGCTATTCCCGCCAGCAATTGCCTGATCCGGTATAGGTTCCGCCACAGAAACGATACTCCCCTCACCCTTATCAGATTCAATCTCCCTTGAGAAAGCCTGCCGTCATCAGCCCTCGCACACCGCCACTTGAGCATCGACCTCCTTGCCCTTGTCAAGGACATCAGGGCCTCCGCCTCATCCCCGGCCAAGCCCTTGACCAAAACCCTCCAAGGAGATAAAGCAATCAAATCCCCTTTGAAGGCTCCCCTCGTAGCCACCCCCACGTCGGAAGACCCCTTTACTAGAGCCCCGCCGCCTCCTCCTTCCCCCACCAGGACCCGCGTTGCCTCATCACACGAAGTTTCGTCCTTCCTCGATTGGCCACCTCCGTTGCAGGTTCGGTTGCGGTGCGCGTACCCCAAGCACTTGAAGCAGCGCACCGGCTCTCGACACTGACGCGTCCAATGCTCCAGCGAGCCACATCGGTAACAACCTCGCCCAAAAGGATGATCCCTCCCCGCGCTACGAAGAACACCCTGACTAGCTTCACGCACATGCGGCCACCCGCCCTCCTTCCTTGAGCGACCCCTCCTGCGGACTTGAATCCAACCCTCCTCTCCATCTTCCGCACTCGTCATCCTCCTCCAACCAGTATCTGCAGATGGAATTATTGTTTGAAAGATCTTGAACATGAACAAAGTTAAAAAGATCTCGATTGGGTTTTTGCCTTTTTTCCATAAAAAATGTGTACTAGGAATGGCAATATATATGATCAGTTGTTTCAACGTATAATTCGTCTGATCAGATTGTGTCTAAGTTGGTAATTGATATGAATTTTACCGAGGCTTTGAGCATTATGATTATAGGAAGCTATGGAGTAGATGGACTGCATGGCATACTAATTTATACTACATTTATATATCAAAATAGATGGGAGAACTTGCATGAGAAAAACCATGCATAACTTCTTTTCCATTGCCAAAGTAGTGGCAACGACACTACAGTAAAATTTGACTTCGCTAAATTATCTAGTATCGTTAAATATATAGATTTTATTAGTTATCAAATAATATTTTATTCTCCAAATTAGCAACGAATATTATATACGATGGTCCATAGAGTAATGTTTATCAAATCATCACTAATTTTTTTTAAAAAATTAGCGACGATTAGTTAATTTTTAAAAAAAAACTTTTTGAGAGGAGTCTGCGGGGTGGCTCAAGAGCTTCGTCCTTTCCTCAGACCCGTGCTTGGAGATGGTAGAAATTTCAAGTTCTGGATGGATGATTGGTGTGAGAAGGGGGAGCTTGGTGCCCTTTTTCCGAGGCTGGTGGCCTTAGCTGAGGATAAGAATGCATCTGTGGCTGATGAGTAGGATGTGCTTACTTTTCTTCCTCGCTTCAGGTCTCCCTTATTTGAACGGCGTTTGGAAGACTTGAGGCAGCTTCTTATGAGCCTTGAAGATGCTGCAGGGCGCACTGAGGGCAGAGATTGTTGGGTTTGGTGCGATGGTGTTTTCTCCGTACGGAAGGCATATGCGACACTTAAGGGTATGTTGGCGTCTTCTCCCCCTGACGGGTGCGAAAGTGAATGCAGCAAGATATGGAAGTGGAAAGTCCCAAATCGGGTGAAGGTTTTTGACATGGACTTTAAGGAGGGAAAGGCTTTTGACAGGTGTTCGGTTTGCGAGGTTTACGATGGAATCGGATCCTGTCTGTCGACGTTGTCGGGAGGGGCCGGAGGACGTGGAGCGTTTATTTTTCAATTGTAGGTGCTCGATTGAGGCTTGGAGACTACTGGGGAAACCGGAGCGGCTGTTTGAGGGGACGACAGACTTCTGGGAGCGCATAGGGGTCGGTTGGTCAGGCACTGAAGGGAGAGGGCAGAGATGATAGCGATGATCTGGGCAATTTGGGTAGCTAGAAATGGGGTACTATTCTGGAATGAGCATGCCTACGGCAAGAATGTGGTGATTCATGCTAAAGCTTTGGTGGAGGGTTGGTGTATATAGTGGCTTTCTAATACGTTGTGTCCTTTTAAAGGCTTGTAATCTTTCGAAATGGTTAATAGTGAAGTTTTTGTGCTCACACCTATACGGTGATGACCCTTTTTTCTTTCAATTTTTTTAAAAAAAAGCAATAGATAAAAATCCGTATATTAAATATTATATTAGATATGTATTTTGGAGAATGCGGTATTAATTATAGCTCCATTTTATTGCAGTAGAATAACTAATGTTGTAGTTCTTTGACTACCTTACTTTTGGCAAAGGATTTAATACAACATTTAAATCATTGCACATCGAAGTTCTGTTACCACAATTATAGAATTTGATGATACAGATTGCCACTACAACACATTTTTGAAATGTTTATATAATATCATATTTAGTTCTATTCTCTCATGGCTTTCTTTATTTATTGATTAATAATATAATCATAGATGAATGTTACATATTCGATGTATTTGAATTGAATTCAATCTATGATCAACTTATTGACAAAAGGAAAGTTTTTGTTACCACAATATTTTGTCTCGCTTTTGAGACAGACATTCCGTTGTTAAAAGCTACACATATCGTATCACAATTACCTAAACTTGGATCATTAACGAGGAAGATTAATGACCCTAACGACTCATAAAGTTAGGAATCAATCGAGCTCATTCACAACTTGCTAAAATGCTTAGTAGACAAATAGTATGTTTAACTATTGTAATTCACTCTCACACTTCATGATTACTTCATAAGCAACTCTACTTGGGGAGTGCTTACAATTATATTGTAGAATGAAAGATGACGACATATGGAACCACTTGAGCTATTGTAACTCGGGGATCCGTCCGATGGGTATCGAACGACCCTCATACCATCCGTCCTCTGATGATGAAACGGATATGCCGTGACTTGTGAGATTATTGACTAATGCAACATTCAGCATGTAAAATGTCATGTATGAAATAACCTGTTATATTGCCTACGTAGGGAGCACCCCTCAGAATTATTAAGTAACGAATAAATATTCCTGCAATCAGAATTCCGATTTTCATCGTAGAATCAAACGAAGAAATATAAATTAAGGTGTGTGCATGGGAACGTTTGACCAACCAGTATGTGTATTTTTGACGATTAATATTGGGAACATGAAAATCTAGAATTTGCTATATACACACGTATTGGCGTGTTATCCTTTCTCACGTTATCCCAAGAAACAACGTATATCGTTCACATTATCAGCACATGGTTATCTAAGCCCTCTTAAATAATAAATAAGTAACATGCATGTGTCCTATCTCACATCCACATTTCTAAAAGATGGTCATATTTCGACGTCCAAATGACAAGAAATGTCATCATATTTGATGTTCAGAAGTCAAGAGAGCTCGTAACCAACTTCGACATATGTTAATCCCTGAACATTTGTATTATTTCATGCACCAACTAATAAAAATTAGGTAAACAGTACAATGTTACGCTAACTTAGGAAAATTGCAAACAAAATTAGCACATGAAAATAAATTTGGGACATACAACTAAAGAAAGTTATACATATGTAAACCCATCAACGGTACCGCTAACAAATTGCTTTTATAGCTAGGGATGAAAGCGATCGGATATGAATACGGATATAAGTGTAATCATATTCTTAGCGATTTTAAAATTCGAATACGATTACGGATACAAACGAATGTGAAAAATATACCACCATATCCTTAAAAATGAATACGAATGTAAAACGAATACGAATCGGATACGAATAATAACATAAATATTTAATAGATTAACTAAAATATGCATGTTTAGGATGATTTACACATAAAATAGATATACCGGATATACTAATTTCATAATAATTGTATCATCAATGGTGAATGCAATCATAAAATTTTGTTAAGCACAACTATAGACAAATCTATTACTATACTTATGTACGAAAACAAATATACGAACAGGAATGGAAATATAATTGAACGTCAAATTAATATCCATATACACGTCCATTTTAAAACTAATACAAATACAGATGTCAAAATAATAGCATTTAGATTGCTAACGGTGGGAAATTTTAACTATGGACCATTTTACCACAAATTTTTACATAAAGGTTTACCTTTTTACAACACAAAGTAAGGGTGACACCATTTGTTATGGAAAGTCCTCCATGGGGGCTAGAGTGATTTCAGATCTCAAATTCCTTTTCCATTTATTTGTTGCCGGATTGTCTTATCTATCACTCATATCTTATCACATGTTAATATGATAGAACTTGTATTATTCAGCAATTGCGTATGATCGAGCATGAGTTTATACATGGTTGATTATTGTTTAATTTCGTTAGATTTGACATTACAAGAAAAATGGGTTATGGTCACGAAATGTGGTTACGGAAACTTATAGCCACGATAATTCTGTGGCCACTAGTTTCTCGTAGCTACACTTTCGCGGCCGAAATCTTCATACAAGAATTGTGGCCACGACAAGTTCTGTGGTCACTTGTAATGGCCACGATATATTCGTGGTTAGAAAACTCTTGCACGGGACTTGTAGCTACGACTACTGTTCCTTTTGAAGAAGATGAAATTCAAAAGGGCAACTCCATCACGACAACTCAATCAATAGAGAATTCGGATCTCAGAAACTAATGCGTCAATGGCCATATTCTTTTGCGAATCAAGAGCTTCGTACAGTTCACTACTAGAAAATTCCATCAGTTGGATAAAAGCAATATGTTTGAACTTCAAAGTAGATCCGTGTTCTCCAGATTGTGCAGCATCATCAGGACTGGACATCTGCATTCATCCCAACCTCCATGTCGTCGTTAATCTCCAGACTACGAGGAGAAAGAACAAAAGAACGTCACAACGGCAGCAATCAGCGCTGCAGCAGTAACCACCACAGTGGATGGCCGGATGTTGGAGTTGATAATATCGCAGATGTCGGCGCCATACCACTCCTTATTGGGAAGGGGCTGACCGTAGTAAAAGACGTCGACACCAAAGGGCCCTGAGACGTTGACGGATCGAGGACACCAGCCATCTCTACCATACCTGAAGAGGTAGAGGAAGCAAGTTCTTGATGCGCATGGTCCTGTGAGATTGAAGTTGTCCGTGGAGCACTGCTTGAAAGTTCCCGATGATAGATCGTCCAGCCTCGACACAGATACCTGCAAGTTCATCACCATTTCAAGTTAAGAACATATCAGCTCTTTTCTCTGAGAAAAAAATCTTAGAATGTATCAGTTCTAAAAGTTGCAGTGGAAATTGTTGTACTAGTTCACATGTTCAGGGCAAAGAGTTCAATTCATGGTATCATTTTATTGTATTTATAGTTGTAACCAATACGTGAATAATGGCTGAAATCAGAAAGATCAGGAACAACTTGAAGAGATAAAAAAGATATCAGGGGCATATGTTTGCAAGGCAATTAAGTCAGTCGCAGAAAAGGATGATCTGGTGAGGTTAGTGATCATACTCATCCAAATAATCCTATCCATTAACAGAAAAACAAATGCATGATCATACCAGCATTGCAATTTCAGTAAAAACAATGATATAATAGCGAGTTCTTCACCGAAATACACGATTTTCTTCCAGACAGGAACAGAAAATCACATATCTTGCAACTTTTTTTGTTCCAACAGAACAGTCGGCTGTTGCAACTGAAAGATTGCAGCGTGATGGTTCGAATATGGATATTTCTGCTGCAATGTTCTTAACTATTATTCTGGTCCGATGTTAACCTAATGCGAAAAATCATACCATTAAAGTTTAGATTGGTCGAGTATTTCGCAGTCCGTAGGCTGAAAACATACAGTTATAAATTCTTGTTACGATCAAAACAGGTGCATGTGAGATACAGAGATTGGAACTTGCCGACCTGGGTGCCATAGCGGTCTCCGAACTCGAGAGCGATCATATCCCTCGTGCGCTTGGGCGACGAGCAGCTCGTGGCAATGGCCACTGAGTACGAGCAGCGTCTGTCACACAGGCAATTGGATTCGAATCCAACTGGGACGAGGGAGGAGGACCGGGCGAGAGGGAGGGAGAGTAAGAAGAGGAGCACAACTGAGCAGGATTTCGCCATTGCTTCAAGCTGGTGGAAGTGAAGGGAAGTGAGGGGGAGGTTCTACATTTTATAGTTCCTCTCGGCCAAGGGGTCGTATGCAACTTTCAGTCCTTGAGTGTTCAAAACTTCTTTTTTCCAAAAAAAAAAATAAATAAATTATAGCATTATCATAGATTTTCATAACATGTTTTAAAGTTAGTAGAACAAAGCTATTTGGGGGAACTCCGAAAATCTGACCTTGTAGATTCAGTCTAGTGTTTTGTCCAATATGTATGTGTGTTAAATTTCGTGTTAAATCCAATACCCGTAACTTCGTCATCTTAAGATTAAGATCCAACTATTTTAAATGGGCTTTTAATATCCGATAAATTATTTACTAGGATGAAGGAGCCATATATTTTCGAGTCATTTTGGATATAAATATCCCATAAATGATTTACAAAGTCAATGATATAAATTTATTTTTGATAAAAATTTTCTAATATTTTATAAAAAGAATCTAGCTCAAAAAACTGTGTAAAATCTTCAATGCTACACATGGATAAGGGTATTGAGGTTATCTATGAAAGATATTGACTATATATGACATCTTTTATTTTTTTATACCAAAGGTATATTAAATAAATGGAATTGAGATATAGATGGAATATTGTAATGTCTCGGGCTTAGGTCCCGGGTCCGTTATCAAGGAAAATTGGTCCTCACAACTCGGATTCGGGCCTAAATAGATACGTTGACAACCATCCAAAATGCTTAAGCTCAAGTTGTCAAAGATTAATACACATCACTTATAACTCACTCTCACACCTTGTGAGCCTTAGATGTAGGATTATGTTTGGAGGTATGGGTGTTATAACCTCCCCCACTTATATTCGCAACATCCTCGTTGCGACATGGCTCATCACTTATTCCCAGTGAAAGTGACGGCTCTAATAATAGTGGCCCATCACTTTTTTTTGAATAACATGAGGGTGACATCCCGAGCTGGGATTCACCGCTTTAAAAATATATTATAAAAATAAAGAAAGGATTACATTACCCGGAGGTCCAGAACCGATACAATAAATTAGAGAGAGCGATTACATTTTCCGAGTAAAATCTCTGATTTTTGAATATGAGATCATTCCTCCCCGCCCAGATGGCCCAAGAACCGCGAAAGGTAAAGCGCAATCATCCATGGAGTTGCCCCCCGCCGATCTGACCACCCTCCAAAAATCCGTAGTACCTCCCGGCGACAACCACGACGGCCCAACCTCTCTCCAAATCGCCTCAGATGTTGGGCACTTAACGAATAAATGATTTGTATCTTCCACCTGCTCTCCACATCTTTCACACTGAGTGTCAGGGATGCCAAATAATCTACCCCTCCTCGCTTTATCACACAATCGTCCCCTCCTTAAAAACCAAAGAAGACTTTTACCCTGCACGGGATCCTGCTAGCCCATATGATCTTCATATCTTTGCATAGGTCTGGATCGATATCTGCTGCAGTCGACATGAATTCCTTGTACGCCTTCTTCATGGAGAACTTGCCTCCTACCCACTCGAAATGGTCCCTGCCTGGTGAGATGCAATTCGGCGATGGTATTTCCGACTGTAATCTGGCTAGCTCCTCTGAACGGTGATTAGAAAGCACTGATACAAACTCCGGAGCCCAAACACCGGATGCTCCAACCTGCACCAAAGAGCACTCCTTCGTTGTCACAAGTGCGAATAACCTCGGGAACCTGCAGTTTAGCGGACCATCACCCGTCCAATCATCCTTCCAGAATTTAAAACCCTCCCCACCACCGACCTTCGGTCGCAGCTTTGATGTCAACAAAGGTAGAACTTCCCGCTCTCCGCCCCACAGCGGAGATTCGAACCGTGCTCTTCCTGCCTCCAGAGATCCCCGAACACCGTAGAGTTCTCGCAAGAGTCTAGTCACCAGAGTCTCCGACTTGCCCCAAATCTGAATGACCCATCTTGCTAACAAGGCCTTATTCATACACTCAACATCCCGAATCCCCAAGCCCCCTTCGCCTTTTGGACGAGTCAACTCCTCCCATCTGACTAAATGCACCCCTGATCGATGTTGCCTGTCATCAACCCAAAAAAATCTCCTCATCAAAACTTCAATCTTCTTGCGTACCCCAATTGGCATCAGTCTGGTGGAGAAAAAGAAAATAGGGATTGTGGACAACACATGCTTAAGAAGGATCAACTTTCCCCCTCTAGAAAGAGTGCGTGCCTTCCACCCATCCAATCTTTTTTCCATTCTCTGCAGAACCACGTCCCAGTGTGATTTTTTGAGTTTGCCCGCCGCAAGGGGAAGACCCAAGTACGAAATCGGCAACTCGCCTAATGGACACTCCAGTATTTCTGCCATTCTGCCGCTTTCTTCAATCTCCATCCCAAAGGGGATCACAACCTACTTTAACCTATTAATTAGAAGTCTCGAAAGACTGCTAAAAACCTCCACAATCTGAGCAGCTCTTCTAGTCGTATCCTCTGTACCACCTAAAAAAGCACTGTATCGTCTGCATATTGTAGAAGTGGCACGTAGATGTCTCCACATCGAAACCCCTCGCACCACCCCTCATCCACCGCCCGCCTGAACAGAACCGCTAAAGCATCCGCAACTAAGACAAATAACATCGGGGCCAATGGACAACCCTGTCGCACGCCCCTTTGGGGTTGAAAGAACCCCCCTCAGGTCTCCCGTTTACCATGATTGTGTAAGAAGCAGTCGTGACGCATCTCTTCATCCATGCAATCCATCGATCTGAAAAGCCTCGCCGTCTAAGAGACACCCATAGAAAGTTTCAGTCCACACAGTCGTATGCTTTAGCGTAATCAATCTTCCACATCAGTCCTTTCTTCTTTTCCCGCTTCCATTGAAGGCAAATCTCAGAAGCCATAATCAGACCATCAGCCATCTGTCGACCTGGTATGAAAGCCGACTGTCCCTGCAGAACCACCGAGCCAAGGACGCCCTTAAGTCTATTTGCCAGAATCTTTGCCACAATCAAGTAAATTTCATTTGACAACACAATTGGCCTATAATCTTCCACTCTCAACGGATGCCCTTTCTTGGGGAGGAGGACAAGTAGCGCCCTGTTGACTTTCTCGAATCCCCGATTCCCTTCCCTGAATTCATTGATCACCGCATGAACATCCTCCTTCAACATGTCCCAGAACTCCCTGTAAAAGAAAACTGGAAACCCATCAGGACCAGGGGCTCCATCCGCATTCAGCCCCCAAACCGCCTTTTGAACCTCTTCCTCCACAAAAGCAACCTCAAGACCCCTCGCCTGCTCCTCCGACAACTTCTCCACCCCTCTCCCAAGCCACCCCCAGCCCTCCCCCCGCCTCCTTCTGGATGTATCCACAAAATGTCCCCTGAGAGCACAATCTAACTACACGTCCC
Organism: Ottelia alismoides; assembly: GCA_037367405.1. NCBI lineage: Eukaryota > Viridiplantae > Streptophyta > Magnoliopsida > Alismatales > Hydrocharitaceae > Ottelia > Ottelia alismoides. The sequence goes on along the minus strand of JAZKJV010001036.1, from coordinate 244,004 downwards.
CCTTAACTCTGACCCCACTTACCTCCAGCTCTTGTATGAGATTGCTCCTTCTTCTACCCGATGCCACAGAATGAAAAAATTTAGTATTTGCATCTCCTTCCCGCAACCATTTTTGCCTCGATCTCTGCCTCCATTCTACCTCCTCTTTTACATCTTCCCGTCGTAACTCTTCGAGGAACCGAGCTCTCTCTGCTATCTCGCCCTGATCTAGTCCTCTCTGGTCATCCAGCCCGTCCAGCCACACTACCCCCTCCTGGGCAACCACCCTCTGAGATCTTCGTCTTACCTTCACATCTTTCCCGTAAGTCAGCAGGAATTTTTTCAGCAAAGCCAGCTTACTTGCCAAGCGAACAACAGTAGTCCCCTCCGGTCTCCATCCAGACCAGCGGCACTCCACCTCCTCCTTGAAACCACCTTCCAAGAGCCATGACCGCTCAAATCTGAAATGAACTTTGGTCCTTGTCTGCTCCTCCGAAGACCACAGGATAGGCGTGTGGTCCTAATGAGACTGAGGTAATGCCCATGCCCGAGACAGAGGGAAGCGCTCCGTCCCCTCGAGCGACAGAAGAAATCTATCAAGCCGAGATCTTGATCTAGCATTGCGCCAGGTGTACGTGCAACCCGCTGCATCCAAGATTGACAACCAGCAGGAATGCATAAAATTAGAAAATTCTTCAGAGCCAGGGTCACGACCTCCCCCGTGCCTAGGTCGATCCTCCGGAAAAAGAGTTAGGTTGAGATCTCCTCCAATGAGCCACACGTCGTCCTCCACATCTGACCCCACCTGGGCCAGGTCGGCTGCAAGAGAACTACGATCACTTCCGGTCGGGCCATACACATTGGTCACCATAAAGGGAAACCCATCGCCCCGACGCTTCAGACGCACCGAGATCGAGAAAATAGAGCGTCGCTCTCCCACCAACTCGAATACCGCCCTCTTCCAGCCAGTAAGCAGCCCACCCGCCGCACCATGGGCCTCCACCTCGGCAAACTCAAAAGCATCCCCAACCCCCAGGTCTCGCCACAAGGCATCTCCTCCCCTTGACACTTTTGTCTCTTGCAGTAACATAATATCTGCCTGTGCATCCGCCACAAGATTCCTGACTCTAAGCTATTTCTCGGGGCGACGTAGACCCCTCACATTCCAAGATAGAACCTTCATTAAACACTTTCTCCTTTCCTCTTGAGTGGAGGTATCACCCCCAGACTTTCCGCAAACCTTCTGTCAAGCAAGCTGAAGTAGCTCGGACGCCCCATAGGAGATGCCGTTTGTACAATTTCCGCAGTTAAATTCTGAAACCCCAGGCTCCCCATAGCTGAAGACGCCACCGCCCTCCTCCCCCTCCTTCTCGCAGCCACCCCTTTCCTCTCAAACAACCAGCCGACCCGCTGACTACCTCGGTCCTCCTTACTGCCTTCATCCCGTGTATACCCCCGTGAGGTTCCTTCTGTTGAAATATCGACGCCCACTCCTTCCGTCAGGACAACTGCCAGCCCACCTCCGCCATGCTCCCCCCCTCGACCACCTTCTTCTAACCGTCGAGATCGACCCTCCTCTTGCGAGAACAAACGCACCTCCAACGCCAACCCTGACCCCCCAAGCGAAGTTGCCGAAGCCCCCAACTGCGGACCGTCGTCCTGCGACCCGACCTCCTCCACTGGCATGCACGTTGCCTTCCCTGGATTTGAGATAACTCCAACATCAAGACGATTTTGGGGAAGCATTTCTGCATCCTCAATGTTCTGGGAACTAATATAATTAATATATGTATAATCTAAAAAAATTAAATATAATAAAAACCCATAAAATCTAAAAAAATCTAAAAAGTAAAAAAATATTTGTTGTTTATTTTTAGACAATGAAACACATATTCACTTATTTTTTTCTCTATGGTTCGACCCATGCACTTGCTTGTTATACAAATGTATTTGCAGGGTATAATAAATTTCATCCCGTATAATTTTCATTGATTTATCATAGATTGTGGGCTGATTGTTTGCTTGAGTTGATTGATGATGTTCAGAGTATCTTGAGAGCGGTCGATACAACAATTGTTGGATCTGATTTGTCGGACACCATAGACCCTCCAAGATCGGATGTTAGGAACCCCTCACCGATCTCTCCAGCAGGCATGCGTCTTGATTTTCCATAGACTGGATATGCTTTTTCCTATGAAGTTCTCGATCTTCAGATTGTGTGACGCCATCATGTCGGAAGATCCAGACGGAAACTGAAGCTATGATACCAATATGTTGCAGATCATGGAAGCAAAAATGCACAAACACGATCAAACAAGTGAGATGCAACCCCACGGATTTACAAGGTTCACCAGTAATTGGACTACGTTCTTGGACGGTATCGATCAGTTTTCACTATGTGGAGAAAGAAAGAATACAAATGATATGGAGAGCTCTAACCCTAGGGAGTTTATATAGTACTCTTGTACAGATGGATCCCTGAAAAGAAACAGATGAATATACCCGAATACAAATAGAGCTACTCCTAAAAAATTTCGCTCCGCTACCCCCAGACTCCTCCCATAGGCTCGTTGATTGGACAGCGAGACCTCCGTCTTGTTGGGGTATGGTACGACAAAATTGGATGCATATGTGGTTCAACGTCGGTCAGATGATTAGGATTCAAGGCATAACAATAGAGAGAATAACTGAGCTCTTAAGATGGAGTGATTGTTGTCTGCTGTAGATGAAGGAAATTATTTCTGGAGATCCGATGGAGCTAGAGCAAAGAAAAAAGAGCGAAGGAGAGGGTGTCTAGCAACAGTTGCAGTTTGGCATGGGTTCAAGGGACAATATGATTAGAGAAGAATAAACCTTTTCCTTTAAATATGTCAATTTACGCCTTAAATAATCATTGTTCAGATCCTAAAACCTACTCGTTTAAGAAAAACAATTCCCTTCATTTAATTTTAAAGTTAATGATCAAACAGACATTTGAACGGACATGACATCCATTGATTCTGTAACAAAATTCATCCCTGTTTCTTACCGGTCTTTTTGTGCTTGTATATATTAAACCCCTCTTCCTTGAACAAGTTCTATTGAGACAAAAATAATCTCATAAATATAATGATAAAAGCTCACGAGGAAAGAGAACGCCACAGAGGGCAATCCAATTAAAACTGTTACCATCAAATGTAAACAACCAACTCTCGAAAGCAGACCCCCACTGTGAAAGACATGAAGAGGAGAAGAAAAGGCAACCCAATTTGCAGAGAGTAACAAAAGAGAAATACATAATCTTGCAATCCACTTCTAGTTCAGTGACCCCATGGATGCAGTCACCTATGAGTGGTTAGTCTTTCCGTCATTGCTGCTTCTCAGATCACCATTACTGGATTTTGGACAAGATGACATAACTGATACCATCGTATATGGCAGTTGTGCTGTGTTCGAGGAGTTTGTATTCAAATCAGGCACTGCGATCTCAAATTTTAGAGCTGATATCACTTGTCTAAAGGGTGGACGGCTACGTGCTTCCACTTGCGCACACCACAGACCGACCATCATCAGCCGCTCGGCTTCGTTCTTGTCGAATGTTATCCCAAGCTTCTTGTCGATCGCATCCATTATCGTGCCTTTCACATATAACTCCCATGTCCAATGAAGCAACGACTCTCTCCCTGTTTCTCTAGGCTCAATCACCTTCCTCCCGCTTGCAAGCTCCAAAGCAACAATCCCGAAGCTATAAACATCGGCTTCCTTGCTTGTTTTGCCAGTGTTGAAGTACTCTGGTGCCATGTACCCCAGCGTCCCCGCCATTACTGTCGACTGCAAAGTGGATCCGTGATCTGCTATCCGTGCCAACCCAAAGTCTCCGAGCTTCACGTTGAATTCACTATCCAGCAGAATGTTGCTGGGCTTGATGTCTCTGTGCACGATGCATTTGTCCAGCTCCTCGTGGAGATATTGCAAAGCGGATGCCAGCCCGAGGGCGATATTGTGCCTCCTAGGCCATGAGAGCACCTTGTCGTCGTTGGCGTAAAGGTGGTAATCAAGGCTTCGATTAGGCATGAATTCATAGACAAGGAGTAGCTCCTGACCTTCGTGGCAGAAGCCGATAAGCTTCACCAGATTGCGATGCTGTAACCGGCTGATGGTCTTGACTTCGGCCGCGAACTCCTTCTCACCATGCTTCGAGTATTCATCTATCCTCTTGATAGCGGTTTCCTGGTTCAAATCTTTCAAGAAACCGCGGTAAACTCCACCGAATCCCCCCTTGCCAAGCCTTCGGCTCTGGTGGAAGTTATCTGTAGCTGCAACAAGATGCTCGAATGGAATGTGCCGAGGATGACCATCGTTTAATTCGTCATTGACATGCGCATTCCGATGATCGTGTTCGGGACGGAGAGGTGGATCTTCTACATGGCGTTCTTCCAGGCTGCGTGGGGCAGTCTCTTCGTTGTTGATCTCCCCCACAATTTCACCTTTGCACTTTGCTCTCTTAAATTTAAGGAGAAAGAAACAAAGAATGCCGAGTACCAATAGAGTCGACAAAGGAACAGCAATAGCCGCTACTAATACACAGGTTTTCTTCTTCGATGGGGCATCCAAACCAGAAATTTGAAATGACCATGATGTGATGTTTTTAGGATCATATGATTGATCCGTGGTTAACGAGAGACCAACATAAACCCATTCTGGCAATTCACTTCTAAGGTCAACACCATAGGACAACCGATGCACGGTCTGGTTGTAATCGAGAGAGACATTTAGAATCTTTGAGATGGAATTATAGACAACTTGAGCTTTACCTTCGAGGCCAGGAATGAAAACGTCATCCCACATCTTGGCTACCGCGACGGACTCAAGCGAGTTGATATCGATGCCCATATGACACGGGCTATCAGTAGGATCCCAACTGTTAGGCCGACTGTCGAATTCGACGGCGATGAAGCGGCTGCTCTTTGGATCCACTATGTTCCGCCCGTTCACGAGGCCCAAGTGATCACCTCTACCACCCGGTGGTATCGTCGTCTCCTTGGATAGGAAGAAGGTTACACCGCCACCTCGGGTGGTACCTATGATACTGCTGACTCCGAAGGTGAAGGTGGTGCTGAAATTGGCCAGCTCCTGAGTGGTGGAGTCCCATAGATGGATCGGCTCGCAGTAGTAGGCCAGCCCCACACTTCCATCGAGATCTCTTGTGGTCAGTTGAATTGCACCCGTCCCCTTTGCAGTGGCATTTCCTTGGAAGCAAAGGCCTGTAGGGTCTTTGAAATCGAGGTAGTCAAAGGACGCCATTTCGGCGGCCAGAGGACGTGGACACAGGAGCGGAGAAGAAAGGAAGACGATCAATAGGAAGACCTGGTGCGCATCCCGAGAAACTATGCCACGGTGGAGAGGTTTAGAAGAAGTGGTGATCTTTCTCCCCATCTTCTCCGAGCACCTACGGAAGATTTGATAGCTCCAAGCAGCAATGGAAGTTATTTCGTTAGATACTCGAAGTTGAGTATTCTTTCTATCGGCGTTACATTCCAAGGTCAACGATTATTCATGCGGACCACCTCATCATTATTCAAGCAATGGCGTCTCCTATCAATTGAACGTCACGTATTATATATCAGTATTTACTGTAGATTATGTAGGTTATATATATATATATATATATATTATTTTAGATGTCTATCGAGGAACAGGTCATGCTGTAGTGGGCACTTCAGCTGATTCTGCAACACCCGCTTGAGTTGTATCTTTATTGAGCGGTTTTCACGATTTCGTTTTTTTTGTGGATCTGTATCATGCAAATCGTGTAAATCGCTCGATCAAGATCGAACGATTCAAGCAGTTACTGCAGAGACAGTACTGCAGCAGACGATCCATGCTATGTCTATCGGGGCATTTTTAGATGGCGGCATAGGCGAGAGATTCTCCATCGTGAAATTGCCTTCTGTAACATAGGTGATTCATCCGATCAGAAACGGACGTCCCTGATGGAGAGTCGACTATCCCCAACTCCCTATCAGGAGGGGATTTCACATGAGAATATCCGCCCCCGGTGGCATAGAGTTCTTCCTTGCAATGTTCTGATGCAATGGGTTGTACATATATTTAAATTATATTCAACTATATATCTTTTTTTTAGGAAGATTGCCTTCTCGGAGGCCCATTTGAAAGTTTCCACGCATGTCTTTTGTGATGCACGGACAAAATACATATAGAAGTATTGGACATTTTATATTTGTATCCCCTTAGATATTGGAATATCAGCTATACGCCTCCTTCTTTTGAAATAACAGTTCTACCCCTATATTCTTTCGTAAGTATTAGTTTATATCTGTCCGCGTCACAAATTGACTTTAACTTTTGAGCTACAAAGATAGTTACAATGAATAACTACTAAGGTAAATATATCTTTTCCTCGTCCGCTATAAATTTCATCTTTTTTCACCCTCTTCCTCCTCTAGCCTCCTCCCCCTATCTCCGTCAGCCCCTCCCCTAACCATTTGGGTCAGACATGTACCAGCATTCCAGGACTAAATAAATTTGTGATACTGACAGAACTTAGCCTCGAACAAACCATGATGTGGAAGAAACTTGTGTTTCTATCGCCCAATCTTAGCCAGTCAACCCTGCTTTTCTGCCTCTACATTGATTCTTCATCGTCTTCGAGCGCGACTCCCGGTATCCTTTGGCATCACGTTCCAATTGTGCAAGGAAGGTATCAAGGGGGTCTCATGCAAGGGCGTCGTTAATGCAACAAAGGACCTTCTGTAGTTCCAGTTTTTCTCTTCTGAAGTCCCCTTGACTGTTCGCCCATTCCCTCAGAGCAGCTTTGACACTTCTAAGCTTTCGTTGGAAGCGAGTGGTGAGGCTCCCACTCACCGCGATGGACCACACTCGAGAGACAACATCCTGGTATCTGTCACGAGACGCCCAATAGTCATAATAGCGGGGAAGGGTTTGTTCCTCGAAGGAGGGGAGTAAAGAGTGAGGGACATGTTTAGTGGTCAGTTGTTGGCAGTGACTGGGGGGCACCTGTCGATTGATTTGAAGTAGTAGTTAAGTCGTTTTGGAGTGGACGGCCCAGAGGTTCTTCATCTCTTGTGGGAGCATCTTCGGTTCCTTGGCCAAGACCTTCCGTGGAAGGTGGGCCTTCATTAGTCTCTGTAATGGAAGGGGTGCAGTAGAAGGGACATCTAAGCAGGTCGTGGCCAAAGCAAACGCAGTGTGCATTTTGGTGGCGTCCATTCAAGTTCTACCCTAATCTGTATGTGTCTACCCGAGCAGTAGATAAGTGGGACTGAATTGGGTATGTTTGTGGAGGCTTTGATTGAGACACAGCATCGAGCATGGCCTTCTTCCTTACCCGAAGCCGTAGCCACATCCATAAAGAGCGACGTGCCTAAAATGCTCGCCAGCTTGATAAGGACCATTGCTGAGGCGTGCCCCAGTGGGAGGCCATGAAACTTGACCCACAGGGGATTTTCCGCGTAGCCAATATAATAGGTTATTTCATACATGACATTACACATGCTAAATGTTGCATTAGTCAATAATCTCACAAGTCACAGCATATCCGTTTCATCATCAGACACTACAAGAAAAAAAGGTTATAATGACCATTTTGTATTGACGAAAACGTGTGTTGACGAATAAGACCGTCACCACAATCCCTATAAAGGGAAAATTATAAAACTCCACTGAAATTATAGAGAAAATTGCAAATTATGACATATTTTCGTAGTTAATATAATTTCACCTCTTGAACACATGTTTCCTGAATGAAACGTGCCCTAAGCAATGATATAAATGAGTCCTCCAGCCACCACTTTCTGCTCCTCTCACTTCTCCAGAAAAACCCTAGGAACCTCGTAACATTCTCTACCATTGTGGGAATTGGTGGTGGAGGCCGAAGTTGAGGTGGAGCTGGAGCTGGAGCTGGAGGTGAAGGGCGAGGTGGAGGCGGAGGCAGAGGTCGACATGGAGCCGAAGGTTGAGGTGAAGGTGGAGGGTAAGGCGGAGCCAAAGGTCAAGGTCAAGGCGAATAGCGAGGTTGAAACGGAGGTCGAGATGGAGGCAGAGGACGAGGTGGAGTCGGAGGTCAAGGTGAAGACCGAGTGCGAGGTGGACTTGGAGGTTCGAACGGAGGGCGAGGTGGAGGCAGAGGATGAGATGGAGACGGATATCGCAATGAAGGCGAATATCGAGGTGAAACCAAAGGTCGAGATGGAGGTGGAGGACGAGGTGGAACCGGAGGTCGAGGTGAAGGCAGAGAGTGAGGTGGAGTCGGAAGTCCGGACTGAGTGCTAGGTGGATGCGACGGTCGAGATGAAAGTGGAGGTCGAGGTGGAGGCAGAGGTCACAATGGATATGGTAGGAAGGTAGAGCCGGAGGTCGACATGAAGGAAGAGGCAAAAAAAACTGGCGAGATGTGAGGGCAAGCAATAATCAGTGGTCTGAGGTTGATGGTGATATGCGATGGACAAGTCACGACGGCTATCTGCTTTGTGGCAGTAGGTGGTGTTGATGATTGAGGGCGGACCATGAGAATATTGGGTAAAATTTGACATTCTAATTTTACAGCACAGAAACCCATGCAATATATCTTTTCCTGTGTTTTTCTATGTTTGCTTAAATTCTATGAAGCTGGTGCTATCTACAATTTTTCTATGCAGTATAATTAACTTGAAGCTCTATGAAAATATAAAGTTCGATTTTTCCCTTCCTTTATATGATGTCAGAGTTGGGTGAATAAATGTTCCAAGAGACACCACTAAGTATTATTATATCCCATTAAAGTCATCCAGAAGATCAAAAACAATTGTCCACCATCAATAGCGTAATCCTAATACTCAGTGCCTGATTCAACTGAGATTTTGATCTAAGTAGAAATTGCTTTCTCTTTTGTTCTACCACTGCAATCATCTGCTTTAACGGCAACTCAGAAAATCATTATTGTAAAAAATGAATGCTCCACAAAAGAAGTTGAAGCCCACACGTATGTTAAAGCTCAGTTTTCCTTGTGTTGATTTGGTCATTGAATGTTTCACATGCAAGTGGTCTGATTGCAAAAATGTGGTAGAATTGATTTACAACATCTGATCTCCTCCATGGATATTAGAATTAATATGTAGCAATGTTGTCTCTAATTCACTTTTTGGTACGTTAGACTTCTCTTTCAGGTGAAAGATCTGAGGATTTACTCATGCAGTTCTTTTGTCATTGTTTAAAGATACACATTCACAAATAGGATTAGTGATTGAAGTGAAATGCAGAGGTCTTACTTTATATGTATGGTACTCATCTACTGAGGCATCAACAATATCATTGTTTGCTATGGTACCTAGGAACAAGTAGTATCTTATGTAAATTTTATTTTATCACCGAATTTTTGAAAGACAAGGGTAGAAATCCTCACTCTACCCATTAGAAAATATTAAATATTGTGAGAAATGCAAGAAAATAAGGCCCTTTTATGAAACTCTAAGAACAAACTTTGTACTATAATTGCATTAATGTCATACTAACTGGGTGATGTAGTTCTGCAACTGCAGACATTAAATGTATGCTTCACAAACAGTTTAGTACTAATCTTTTGGTGTTTTCCATTCATTATTTGGCATTTAAAATGTTCCTAAATTTTGATCTATTTATGTCTTTATCATCCTCTACAAATGCGAATTGATCGACATCGTTAGCTTTTTTGCACCTTTGATACCACCTAGTGAAGTTATATCTTAGCCATGGATTGTGTCAACCATACTCTTGTCCTGCTCGATACAAAATGATCATCGGATTTGATATTTTGCTTAAGATTTTTGGTAGAGCTCATAGAGCAGGGATGAATATTTCTTATTACATTACGTGGATTAGATAATTGTTGCCATTCAGTCATAAAGATGACCTCATTGAATGCATAAAATGGGTGAAGTGAATAGTTGCCAATTGATTTGGCATATTTATAATGCATCTATCCACCTACATAGGGTACACACATGCATTTTCTATAATGCATATTACACGTGCAATTGGTTGGGCATATTTATAATCCATCTACCTACACCGTGTACATATATGCATTTTATATATGTATATTACAGGATCAATGGATGGAGCATGCACGGGGCGGGTGATCTATTGGACATGAAGGTCATGATCTAAGGAAGGAGTGCGGGAATTGTGAGTAAAATTTCACATTCTTATTACATGTTTCATATTGTTTTAATAAATTGTAGCTATAATCTTATCTATCCCCATGATTCTAGTTATTCTATGCATTTCATATTCCTATCATTCCTTTTATAATCATATTCCTGTTAAAGACCAAGATTGCTTGTCTTTTACTATTTTGCTGGAATTGTTTTGCAATGAACAGTCATGGAGTGCGGGGATTGTTCTTCTATAATTGTTATCGGGCCATATGTACAACTTTCTACTACCAAACTCGGAGGATTTTAGAAGTAAATCTTTGCTACATGAGTTCATAGACAAAAGATTAGAGGGTTATATCCTGAGGAAGAGGTCTATATGGCAGGTCGTCTTGCCGCTCAATGTGGCAGTGCCGAGCTTCATCTATATCTTGACATGCAAGAAGTGTTGGCCATAACGGAAAGTGTACTTGATATATACCTTTGAATAGGCTCTGCTTACTTGAAGGTGCCACCATTATTAAGCTCGGTAGTAAGTATGAGTATCAAATTGATTTCAGTGTATAGAACTTCTTTAACAAATCATCACATCAACAATTTAACAAGGACAAAGTTCACTTAATGGACTAATCTTCTTGTTCCAGAGAATGTGCTAGAAGAATGACACTTGCGTCCATCGATGCTTTTTTTTATTCTCCTTATATTTGTCTGCAAGCTTTTTGTAAGATATAGAGTTCTGAAATTCCTTTTTATTTTAATAAAGGTGTCTCATTGCCATTAGTCAATGTGGATGAGAGTTTGGACCTCATAAGCTCAATGTGAAAGCCTATTGATGCCTATCTCTTTACCAATGACAAGAAGTTCACGAGCAAATATCGCATCTCTTCCAAAGCCATATGCATCAACGAGACCGCGTTTCATGTGAGTTTCATCAATTATTCAAAACAAATAAGTTTGTTGTTGTAGCACACATTTTACGTTGAGCTAGTAGTTTGTTCTACACCCATTGGCTTCACATTTCCCTTTGACACTCATTGTTCCACTCTTGCTTTTTTCTATTGGATTTGAAATGAATTCTATATCTGTTATACCATGAGTTTATGTATTCACAGTGAATTTCTAAATATTGGATATGTTTTATTCATTAGCACACTTATTATCTTATTTTTTTTTTAAGAAAGATCTACAATTAAATTTGTTGTGTTCTGGATAAATTCCTAGACATAGCATTTAAATATGGGCTTCAGTTCATATATTCTCTATTCACATTATTTTCAGATTTGGCACATCAAACATCATAATTAATATTGTTCTAAAATTAAAGACTAAAGATCTCTTTATGATTAGATTGAATATAATACTGTGTTGAAATCGTTGACAACTTTTTGTTGATATTTGAGTAGGTTGTTTTTGGACAAGCAATGTAAAATCAATAAATGTGGCACATCTATAGTAGTACTTGACTGTTATGCATGAACTTGAGAAAATCAATTTTACATTGATTGAGTTATGATGGCATACTTATTAGAAATGAGCCAGATCTATTTGATTCCTAGAGCATTTATAACATGAGTGTGAGTATATCAAATGATTGTTTATAAATTTTATGAACTAAAGTACAATAGATAGGTTTACCATGCGACTTGTGTTGAAATTAGTTTATAGTTATCATTATCATAAACAAGTTTTATAGGTTAGGTTTTATGAACAATATCAAAATCGATAGTCATGAATTTGATGCATATATTGTGTATATTTAATTATTGACCCTGTTAGATATCATTCATTTTCTAATTTGTTCAAACCTAAATTGTTGCTATATTTTTCTTCTACTTTTGATTTCTTTCAGAGTATACATCCCCATTTCACGTATCTGATGTCATTAGGTGCATATTTTGTTGATGTGAGTTGAATTGACTCTATTTCATTTAACTAAACAAAAACCTATCAGATGATTAAGTACTGCTAGTTCTTGTCTGGGAAACTTGTTATTTGAAGAGATGTATTGGAGACGGGTGATGGTGAAGTAGATCAAGCTTCCCTTGAGGATTATGCTACGCTTGGTCGCGTGGACTCTCCATCGGTAAGGAACCTCTCTTTTGTAAATCTCACACTTCACCTGTAAGTGTTCCAATACTAATCTTTAAATGTTATCAATTATTTCATCTTTTATTTGCAACCTTCGTAGTGTCTGTGGCCATCACATTCCACTTATTTAGTGGTCTCCTTGGGTTAAGTGGTCTCCTTGGGTCTTTGGAGGATTTGCTTTTCTTCAACAATATCCAGTAAGAATCGCATAAAATGCACGTCTTCCGCTTATAAATTCGTAGCATGTTCCTATTGTTGCCAAGGGAATATTACAACTTGAGTAACCATAGATGGAATAACATAGGTGTTGTTGTTTGTAAACCTATGTTATAGGGAAGAAATGCAACTCTATCATGATATTATGAGATGCACAAAAAAAGACCTCTATATGACAAATATATCTTGTGACAAACTCAACCAATCAAGGAATCCAATCAATATTACAAGAGGTTTGCTTGTCGCCTACTATTTGCGAGTATTTGCTTTCTAGGAATCTAATCGACGACTATTGTTGGAACCTTGTAGGCGATACATTTGATTAGCTAGCATCATTTTTGTATATCAATTTTTACATCCCTCGTACGTCCTCATAATATGACAGCAATTGTGGAACGAGATTATTACTCGGTCTTCCAGCATGTTGGATTTAGTTATCCTCGTCCATATTCAGAGGTAAAAATGTTTGAGTTATTGCGTCTTTATTGCTCACATTAGTTAACATTATGTATCACTTTCTTATCATAGAATGTTTCGGATTTCTCACGTACAAGTGACAGCAATAGACATTATGCAAGTGGTGGGAGTGGTGATAGGAATAACGGAATAGGTATTCATGATGGTGGTGTAATGGAAATTCATGTTAGTTTGCCGTCGAGTAACATACAGGTAAACTTAAAACATATTCGAAATATTTGTTAGTTATTTCATTGTTATTTATTTACAAAATTATGATCATGATCCTGCAACAGAGAGGTCAGCCTGTTAATGACACTCAAAAATTTACCATGCTCATCAAATACAATGCAAGATTCATTGCATTCTCAGGTATAATATCCATTTTAATGTCATTTTGTTTATAATAAATTTATATTTACTAATTTCTTTCTTATCTTGTTATAGGACCATGATCAAAGTTGGCTTAGATCTAGAAATGACAAGTCATTTGTCCCTTACAGAGGATACACAATCACTTTTTTGCCGATTTATTCAATTTTTCGATGGTGGTGACCATCACCATGATATTTTGTGTTCAATACGATATTGACTTTGAAGGACATTAAATTTCTTTGAATATTTCTTTTGATACATCTTTTTAGTTTTTTTAATCTCCCTATAAAAATACTATTTGGTACATTTTTTCCTTTTGTGCAATCGGTTACTCAATCAATTTCTATTTATTGTTAGTCTACTACTTCATCTTTATTTTCCAAGTTTATATATCTGTTGTGTTAGTTTGTTTTGTTAGATCTGGTCAACAACATTGAAGTGATCATGCCAAGTTCTCAAGGTTAGTAATTCATTGTCAAGTTGCTTGTTAAAGAAACTATGAGTAATTTGACAAGGTCGTGAATTTATCAAACAAATCCTAATTGATGTTTCACCAACTTCACTATCATTGTTTTTATTTTTTTGTAATTTTGTAGGGAAATCTCTTGCACATGTGCAGTCATGGATTATTGTGATTATGTGAATACCATGGTTCCATTCATATGAATCACGACCATATATGTTAAATTGCAGGTAATATGTAAATCAGGCGAATCAAGATCAATTCTGCACCCTCCCAACTTTTGGATGTCAGTTTATTCAATTGTTTGACCTTTCTGCATCAGGTTTGATTGATCTTATAATTCACTCCAGTGATAATGTAGACATAATGGAATTGGTCAAACATCTCCATCCGTAAGGAAGGGAATATTTGTATTGTTCTCGCGCATTGTTGCTTTCCCCTTCTCTTTCCCTGATATTTTTGATACTCCTTTTAGGTGCTTTTAGGGATTCCATTGTTGGAATGGACTAACCCAGCTTCATGCTTTCCTCGCCTTGCTATTGGTTACGAGTCTTCTTGCTATAGTTATCTCTGGAGAGAGGTTAATATTGACATTTGTATTGGATAAGATGTACTCCTAATCTGCTTGATCTCCTGGAATGCTTTCCTAAAAAAATCTACTTGAATGCTGTGATTCTTGTCATGTCAAACAACTTTTTTATGCCGATATTTCCTATCAAAGTTTCAAGAGAACATATGGAACCAACATGAAGTCCTGCAATTTGGACACAAGGTATGTCTATCAAAATATCAATAGATATGTGGACATGTTTGTCTTGAACGGAATATAATGCTTAAACTCGAGACAGCGAGTCCATTCTGTTGTATCAAGATATACAGAGTAAAACTTTTTTGTTATTTGACAGAGCTTGGCTTGCAGGATCTGTCGCAGACTTTTTCCCGATCACCCTCGGTTGGACACAGCGGGAGATCGGGCCTCTCTTCGGCATGTCCTTGTTGCATAATCTTTCCGTTATTCTGATGTTGGACATTTTCAGGTGAGTGGGCTTTTAATTTAGTTGCTTAATTTCTATATGATTTGAAATTAATTCTGAACTTTATGTTACTTCTGTTTAATTAAATTTCATAGTGTGCCGTAAGGTATAAACTATGTCGCAGCATTGCTGCTCCTTGTTATGAAGATAGAAGAAGATGCATTTTGGATGTTTTTTGTGTTGCTAGAAAATGTTCTAGTGAGCGACTGCACACTGACAATCTATCTGTATGTCATATTGAACAGAGCGTCTTCAAAGATTTGCTGGCAAAAAAAATGTCCATGGTAGCTCTCAGAGCGAGCGTTGTTCATGGACGCTCAACAGAGTATGGTCGTCGTCATCGAGTTCGAGCGAGGAGGAGACCAACGCAACAAGATCTCTTCGCTACGCACTGAGGGAGCCGATACACGCTCCTCAGAGCCACTGCAACATAAGGACAATGTGGAAGGAAACCGTGCTGCTGGAGCTACTGATGGAAAACCAGTTAGATCTCCGCAGCCCATGAGCTTTGTCGAGTTGTTCTGCTTTGCAGATGGGTTGGATTGTATATTGATGAGAATCGATACTCTCGGAGCTCTGGTTCACGGCTGTTCACTTCCTATCTTTCTCCGGTTCTTAGCCAATCTTGTAAACTCCTTTGGGTCGAACACTGCCTATACCGATGCCATGGTTCACCAAGTTGTCAAGGTAATGAGAATCGAAATGTGGGTCTGATTCAATAGTTGTTTCTCTTGGTTAATCGATACTTTTATCTGTTTGTTTGCAGTACGTGCACTAGTTCCTGGTGGTAGGAGCTGCGATCTGGGCTTTGTCGTGGGCCGGTGAGCTTGTTCTTCGTAGAATTACCCATCGAGCTTCGTAGTTCGGTAGCTCATGGCTCGGTTTGGGTTTTTTTATGAACAAAGATACGTGTTGGATGTGGACTGGGGAGAGGCAGAGCGCCAAGGTAAGGATCAAGTACCTGGACCCTGCTCTGAATCAAGATGTGTGGTACTTTGACACGCAAGTCCGGACCTCCGACGTCATCCATGCCATCAATGCTGATGTTGTAGCTGTTCAAGATGCTATTAGCGAGAAGGTGGGAATGCTCCGATACATGGCAACTTTCGTAGCTGGATTTGTCATTGGTTTAACAGCATCATGGCACTGGAGATAAACGGGTTGCGTTGATCGTTGCCTTGTAACCCGAAAATAGGGTGATTGTAGCTCTCGTCTCAAGGACAAACATGTAGCAATTGATGCGGCTGTTCTCATTCTTTTTTATATATGTTAAAGTTTATATGCAAGAGTGTCACTGATAACCTAAAAATCTCGAAGACCCGGGTGAAGGTAATAAGACAAGGGTCGTTGCGACCCGGATCTCAGAGGATAGGTATATCAAGAAAAATCAGACCACTCGAAACATACAAAATCGATCAAGCACAAAAGAGAGCGGTCTAGCTATGATATTAACCTGGTATAGCACCCAGGGTCGAACACAAGGAGCACGGATTGGCTTAAAAAGCCTACGAAGTAGTCGAAGAATCAAAGAAAAAGGGAAAACATTTTTAGTGGTTTTTAATTATTTTTAAATTTTTTTGGATTTTTAATATGTGAAGAAAATGAGAAAGACTAAAAGCAATCACACTTTATCAATTTATTTAAAGCATCAAAAATCAAGCAAAAATTCAAGAAAAAATGTTTTTATGTTTTTTGGGTTTTTAAGTGTTTTTGGTGAATTTTTGATAATTTTCTGAGGTGTATTTTATTTTCTAAAAATTAAACAGTGCTAAAAAGACAAGGTACTGTCCAGCCAGGCCCCAAAATCCAAAAATAAAATATTTAAGGATCTCAGAGGGACCTAGAGGTAATTTTCCTATATACTAGAGAAAACAAGGAAAATTTGAGCACCAAAATTATTGTTTTTGGGTTTTTAAATTATTTATTATGATTTTTATGAGTTTTGAGGTGTTTTTAAATTTTTAGGGTTTTTACTCAATGAAAAATAGCCAAAATTGGCTAGAAAATCAAGAAACACACAAGAAACAGTATCTAATTTTTATAGAATTTTTAAGGGGGTTTTAATATTTTTTTGTGATTTTTCAAGTGAAACAGTGCCAAAGATAGATGTTTTTGAATTTTTAAAAATAACAAATAAACTCAAAAATGTCCTCCAAAATTCTCAAAAATCCTACAACATGGCAGGAGCCATGTGTCAAATTTTCATCGAATTTGGAGGTGATTTGATATTTTATTCAAAAATCAAAAGGGGGCACAATGCACAGGGACTTAAGTGCAAATACCCAAAGCTCTGGGGGTCCTGGTGCAAAATACCCAGCAAGTCACGCACGAGGCGCGTGCCTGGGGCACTCAGGGACCCAAATGTGATAAAAATAGGTTCCGAGGGCTTATTGGTAACAAGTACCAAAAGTCTAGGGGCTTATCTGCAAAATACCCAAAATATAACGCACATGTGGAAATAAATCACGCACAGGGGTATAAATGCAAATAGAATAAAGTGTTCATTCATTCAAGAACAACCAGAACTACAGGGGTCTCTATTGCAAATAACCCAGATAAACACGTGACGAAGCACGTGGCATACAACGCACAGGGGTATAAGTGCAAATACTGAAAAGCTAGATGTCCAATGTGCAAATATCCCAACGTGAATAAAATACTCAAAATATTTACAGGACTGAAACGTAAAGCATAAACTAAGAGGGGGTCTACGGTAATTTACCCCTTTATTATGCCGACGGCCGGATGTGCGCCACGTAGCAGATCCAACGAACGAGAGCGGTGGCGCCTTTGACCTTGAAAGGCTCGGCCTGATCAAACGGTGGAGGGTCCTCCACGTGGAGATCGGACGGTCCTCGTACGTAGTGGCCGAACCCTCGGTGAACCAACGGCGGGGATCACACCTCAACTGATCTGACGCTATCTGCAGCTCCGCGAATGGACGGTCGTGATCTGGTCTGGAGCTCTAAGGCTGATCTGACGGTCGGGGAAGATGGTGGAAGAACACTTCGCCGGCGAGCTTCGCCGGCTCGATGCACAAGCTGAGATCCTCCCCCGCTGCTCCTGAAGAGCGTAAAAGTTTCTCCGTGAAGCCCCGCACCCAATGCTCCACTCCGATGAAGGCTGGAAGCTCAGAAGAGCTCCGGCGACATGAACCACCTGGAGCTGCTGTGCCAAGAAGCTCCGACCTCCAGATGAGGTCGATAGACCTGGAAACCTGCACAGGAAGAAAGAGGGGTCGAGGGCAAACTGCCTCGACCCGTCAGAGCGGACGGAAGGTGAACGGTGAAGCGGTGTGGAGGGTCTCCGGCGAGCGGCGGAAGTGGAGACCCAAGACCCTGCTCCGGGACGAGACAGGAGGGATGGCCGGGTGGAGAAGGTGGAGGGGAGTTAGGCGAAGATGGTGGTCTAGTCGGATGGTCGAGTGCGTGGACGGAGACGACTGGCGGAGGCGGCGGAGGTACACTACAGGAAATCGAAAAATCTAACGCTACGCTAATCTACTGGCTAACTACGCTACCTGATGGCTGCTGTCGACTGGGCTGAAGCTCAGCGAGCTTCTGGTCATTGCCTGCAAGGGGGCGTCGCTTCCCCGAGGCTGAGCGCGCTCGCGGCGGCGCACGGTGGCGTTTACCACCGGATCAATGGATTCCGTGCAACTCGGGCCTCGCTTCCACTCCAAAGCACTCGCCTGTCACTCGGGTGGTCTGGAGGAGCTCCTTGGCGGCGAGCAGTGGTCCAAAGATAGTGTGAATTAGGTCGCCGGTGACGACATGATATAGTGTGGAAGATCCGAGAAGAAGGAGGTCGGGCGGGAGGCACGGAGCTCGGATCCTCCAAACCCACCCCGGGCGAGGGTCCTGGATGTCCAGCGTGCAATCGGAGCCCGGGGTTAGAGGAAATGGCGGTCGGATCGAGCATGTGGAATTTCGAGAAATCGGGTCGGTCAGCTGATCCGCGAAAGAAGAAGGTCCGCGGGGGAAGTTGACCGGGGTCAACAAACCCCCGTGGACCAATCAGGAGTCGCCATTTATTGAGATTTTGTTTCTTTATTTTAGCCTAGAAAATGACTTAATTTATAAAAACTTAAAACATGAAATATTTTTATTTTATTTTTCTCTATTTTTTGGTGATTTTTAATTAATTTTTAGAAATAAAAATAAGGTATTTACAATATATAGCTATACATAGGTATATGTATAATATAGGGTTTTTGATTTTTAATTTTTAATTATTATTTTTGTACAATTTTATTCCTATTTTATATTTTATTTATTTATAGAATAAAATTAGGAATAAAAGGGTATTTTTATTTTATTTTTATTGTTTATATACATGGGTGGAATAAATAGTTATATACATTTATATACATGATATATATACAATGTATTTTTGTATTTTTAATTTTGTTATTTTTATTTGATTTTTGTTTTGATTCTTTTTATTTTATTTGTTTACAAAAATCTATACACATGAGCCCCTATCTCCCTCTACTTAGGCTTTTATGCGGTCAGGCCCATGCTGAGCCCTCCCTTGGGTTAGGTTGCTCAATATTTATTCTAAATATTTCCCTCTTTTTCTTTTTCATCTTTATTCTTTTATTTTTGCACAAAAACATGCTAATTATAAGTATTTACACAATGCATGCTTTTGGTAATTATTTGTATTTACATATATCTACATGCATTTGCAAAGGTTTTTGTAGCTAAAATATAAGAATAAAGAGTGAGGAATGGGTATTCATCACCCCCCTATACTTAACTTTGCTAGTCCCTTAGCAAACACTTATTTGAAAAAGAAGTGAAAAAGAAAGAAAAAGAAAAAGAAAAAGAGGATGTACATGGATCAAGGTTGAATTATTAAACTTTCCTTCATCAAATTGAAATATGGAGCTCGATCAGATCTTTGGATTATTAATGTGTCGGAACCTTATTTGGACTTAAGCTTAAAACCCAACAGCCTCTAAGTTCCACCAATCTATGGGCAAGACTCCTCAATAAACCAGATCAGAACAAGTCTACATACACAAACTCTAATGACCATGAATCTTTCCATGCAGTGTAAGTGATATGTGGCTCCCCACCTCAGAAGTAACAAAGAAACAGCCTCCCTCAACCTGGTAACTCTAATGCCTCGGTCTAGCAACTCTTTCCTCGAGAAGCGGGGTATTCCCTTCTAAGTTCAAGTGCAACCGGCTCAAGAAGAGGGGGTAGAAGTATAGAGTTTTGGAAGCTTAGCCAGTGTAGCTAAGTCTCCCGCTGCAAGCTTCATGAGATGTAACATGGATACCATAAGCTTTGCTTCATTTGACTATGTACACTCCGGTGGGGTTATTAAATTTTCAATCCGACCCACCACTTTTTTGGAGTTCTTTTTGCATTTTTGCATTTTTTTTCAAGGACTTCTGTACAGCATATCTACATGGTGCAGCATATATACAAGAAATTTCCTCTAGAGCCAGTAGACTATCCCTCTTTTGAAGCTTTATTGCAACCCACAGCTTCTGTCTTTAGCCTTCATCACCACTAGACCAAGTTGAGGTGCACTTCCTTCACTAGAAGAAGAAGAGAGGTTCCGCCTAGAAGTACTACCCTCATATGCTACCCCAAGCCAAAGGAAACTGCCTCCTCACCACCTCATCCGTGGAGAGCCATGTGTAAAGTGCAGGTGCAAGTCAAGCCATTGTCTCTAAGAGTCATGCGTGTGTTGTTAAGTGTTCTACTTAAGCTCATCAAGATGACATATGCTCATAGCCTAGTGGACTCAAAGAATTAAGTCCTTATAGACCTGAAACGCCTTAACCCTAAGTCCTATAAGGTTCCTCTTAAAGTTAAGTGGATTAAGATCTTATTCAAGCTCCATTTCTCAATTTAATTCCAGGCTTAGTTTAAATGTCAACTCTCATCCAGGAAAAATTATATACATGTATGTACACAAGATGCTATTTACAAATATCTTACAATCATGCAAAATTTTTGAAAAATGTTTTGAAATCATGGATGATGATGATGCATGAAGTGTAAGTTTTGCAAAAAGATATTTACAAACATTTACACAAGATTTTTGCAAACTCTTGATTTTCAAAACATTTTGGAAAAATTTTGTACTATATACATAATTTTGATACAAAAAATATTTACACAAGCTTTACACAAAAGATTTTTGAAATCATTTTTACAAAAATACTTTGTACACTAGCTATGTATGTGCAAGATAAAAGAAGTTTATGTACATGAAAATTTTTTTAATTTTTGTGATTTTTAGCCATTTTATTTATTAACACACTCACACAAAGTACGAGTTATGGCTAAAGTATATATGAAATATATACACACCCCCCCTATACTTAGCTCGAACGATGTCCTCAGAATGATCAAGAGCGATGAAGAAGACATAACTCGTGCTTAGTAAAAGGGGAGTGAAAAGGAATGGCTAAGTACAGGAACGAATAAATGAATAGAATGAGAGGAGCTCGGTGGTTTCCCCCTATACTTAGGATTAACTAATCCTGAGTATAGCAAGCTGTACATGAAGGGAAATCCGAGTGAAGAAGATACAGAATCTGCCCCCCCTATACTTAGGGTAAAATATCCCTAAGTATAGGCAGCAAAACAGGAGCAGAAAGACACGAAGAAAATCACGAATATATACAAGAAGGAGGACATCACTCCCCCTATACTTAAGGTGAAGAACCTTAAGTATAGGCAACAAAACAGAAGTGACGAAACAGACGAATGAACAACCCGGTGTTTCCACCCCCCTATACTTAGGATGAGCAATATCCTAAGTATAGCAAAGATAATCTTAAGCGAGACCTGGGGTGGAAATAAAAACGGAAGAAAGAAAGATCAAAATAAGACGAAACACGTATATACAAAAGAGTACAATGTTGAGGTGCCTCTCAACAAGCGCTAGATTTTACGCCCCTAGCTGGGCGCAAGGGCTAGGATAATGCAGTATCAAGGTTCAGGACGGCATCGGTAAGTCGAATGTCGTACTGTCGTCGCAGTCTCTGTGTGAGAACAACGACGAACTCAACAGTGTAAAGTAAGACACCCAGGTATGCAATCAGGCGGGTGTCTGCTATCGGCCAAGGATATGGGAAGATGTGATCGGGATCCGGTAGCACAAAAGAAATCATCGGCTCAAAATAAGACTGGAGTGGAAGTGTAGAGCCAAAGAAATCAAACGTGGAGAATGAAGGATCAGTCATGGAATCCTCCACGTCAATCACCGTCTCAAAAAGGTATGGAAAGTCAAGATCTGGAGACTCACTAAGAAAACTGATATCCGATGCATATAATGGAACAAAATCAGACAGATCATCGAATATCTCAAGGATCGGCTCATCCTCACGAGGGTCGTCGAGGAGATATAACTCAGAAATAGAAAGATCAAAAGACTCGGTTTCGTGGCCCGACAGATCGGATACACTCTCAGAAAGTGAAACCGAGTACTCATCGCGTGCGGCATCCTCCCGCAGATAACCCTCGGGGAGAGATGCAAGATCAGAAGTGATAAGAAGAGGATCAGGATCTAGATCGGCATCTGCACTGCTATCAAGTATCCACTCAGTGCACCAGGCTGCATCATCATCAAAAGTGTAGATCTCGGCAATCTGGAAGCAGGAGAAGGTACTAGTCAACATCGCGGATGCTGGCAAAGTGTCTGTGGCTGATCCTCGCTCTGCGGCTATGCTGGCTGTCAGCTGGTCCTCAGAAAGTATATCTGTCTCAACAAAGTGGAGGACAAAAGGCTCGAAGACGGGACTCTCTGTGTCTGTGCTCTCAAAGTGCTGTCCCTCATCAAGCTGTGGCTGCTGAACTGAGTCCTGGTGACTGTCTGCATCCAAGAAGTGTCTCTGCAGGAAGGAGACTGACTCCTCCGGGACTGGAATCTGAAGTGTCTGAATCAACGGCTGCAAAAGCTGGGGCTCCTCCGGCTCCTGGAGTATCAGAAGATCTGATATCCAAGACTCGTCAACAGGGAACTCTGGGGCTGACTCGAACTCCAGCTGGAAGGCCAACGGGAACTCGAGTAGACTCTGGGTCCGAACCTCTGCTATCACAGTCATCTCCTCTGTCAGTGGTGCTGCATCATCCAAATCCTCAGGCTGGTGTGTAGAAGCTGGCTCACCATGTGAAGTGACACACCGCACTGGTACTGCATCGTCCTCATGTATTGTCCCGACCAAGGCATCTCGTGTAGAAGAACTCTGTGAAAGTAGCCTCGAGATGGTATCTAGTAGGTGAATGTCGGAACTGCGGTGGAAACCGCCACATGTGGTAATCACCAGTGCTATCTGCTCTGCGGTCATCCCCCGCATGGAGATCTCTATCAAGTCTGCAAGTGGAAGTCCGTGCTCAGGGAATCTCCTCAAGAGGTCAAGAAACCTCGGCCATGCCTCGTGCAATGGCTCCTGGGGGTCAACTGAAAAGTCCATGATCAAAGACCGCATAAACTCTGCTCTACGTGGAGGGAAGTATCTCTGCAAGAACTCTCGGCGTAGCTCTCCCCACGTCTCGAATGTCCTTCCCAACCGTCGGTGCCATCTCATGGCTCTGTCGTGAAGCGTGAAGGGGAAGGTCCTGCTCATCAGCTCCTCTGTAGTGACATCTGAATATCTCTGTGCTCTACAAAATTTCTCGAAAGCGGACAGGTGAAGATAAGGCTCCTCGTGCGCCTCTCCTGAAAATGTCGGCAGTCGCTGAATGTAATCCAAATCCAAGATGAATGGGGCTAATGTAGAAGCTGACTGAGCTCCATGTGCTATCTGCTCTTCCATCCCTCTGAAATGGGATCTATCTGTTGATCTCCACTGCTTTCTCGGGTCACCAACGGAGTGCGCTCTCAACTCAGCAACAGCATCGTCCGGGTCTCGCATCTGCTCTGTCTGATATCCGCGGACGTCTAGCACAGCATGCCCAGAGTGATGAGATGAAAGGGAGGTAGGGAGCGGGAGGTTGGTCAGAGATCCGACCTCCCTAGAAGGTGGACTGGAGTGATGGTCAGAAAGCGAAGAAAAAGCCGCAAGAGTCGGCTTGCAATGAGGGGGATCCATCATCCAGGGGTCAAGGAGAAGAGAAATGAAGGGAGGCGAGGGAGGGAAATAGATGAGAAAGGATCGAAGGGATCTGGCAACCAAACAAGATGAACAAGCAAACCCCCGATTCACCTACGCACACAGAGCTGAAGACCGAAAGGATCGGTCGATTATCTTGTCGATTTTATTTTAGGTGATCATCCAGTCTATCAGAGCGATTACGTGAGGTCAATAGGTATCCAGATCTTTCTCAACCGACTGTCCCGTACTGAAAGCCGGTAATCAGTCAAGAAAAGATCGGAGGCTCTATCCTAATGTGCGGATCACTCTCTCGCTCATCCAAACCAGACAAGGAGGGGGTTACTCTCCCCAAGACAGATTTTCAGTGAAGTGTCTTTTAGGTCAAGTATGATTAGCAGTCCCGATTTTATTGTTTTTTTCTTTTTCGATATTTTTCAAATCAAACAAAAGGCCTAACAAATTTTTCGGTTCTCCTGATTATTAAGTCGGAAAACAGGGGGGAGAAGACGAAAAAGCCGATGCGCGAGAAATCAATGATGCATGCTGAGATAGAAATGCGTACCTTGTCTCCAGCACTCTACATGCAAGTGATCCGCGCAGAATTTAAATACAGGAAATAAACTACCTAAATGATGCAAGCGGGAAAAACCGAGTCCTAGATGAGCAAATTCTAGCGCAGAACCGTCTAACTCAGTCACTCGCCCTCGATCCAAAGAGTCCGGTCTAGACCCACCCCTCCTCTTCTCGACAAGTCGAGTTCAGGAGTAGCGCTTGACGGGGCAGGCTCGCGGCGCGTAGGCTCTCAGGAAAGCGACTAAGTTATTTTTATTATTTATTTTTAGTAGGTCCAATTAACGATCTATGGGAACAGATAAGCAGTTAGGTGTGTGGATCCTACTAATTACGTCACAAGCACCAGAAAATCCTACGGCTAGGGGCTCGATCAAAAACCGCGTAAACACCGGAAAAGGCAGTAAAAAGAAGAAGAAGAAGAAAAACCGCGAAAACCGCGAAAAACTCCTAAGGGTCCCCCGAGCACACCGGTGCTCGGCGAAACAGACCCGCTAAGTGTCAAACACAGTCTCTGAGTGTACCTATATTATTACAACAATAAAATAGAATATCCCTAAACTATCCTCACCCACTCAGCTCTCTCTCTCGCTCTCTCCAGCGGCTCGATGAAGAAACGAGCCGCCTCCGCTTCGCTCGGGTGCACCGGCGCTCCTAGGAATGCCGCCCTCGCTCCTCGGGCCCTCGCAAGAAATAGAGAGAAAAGTGGTCAGTCCAAAAATTATTGGCAGAAATATGAGAAATATATATATACAAAAATTCTATACAAAAAGCCGCGACAATCAAAAACCGCGGAAAAAGCTAAAAACGACTACTAAGCCGTGCTCCTCGGTAACGGCGCCATTCTGATAACCTAAAAATCTCGAAGACCCGGGTGAAGGTAATAAGACAAGGGTCGTTACGACCCGGATCTCAGAGGATAGGTATATCAAGAAAAATCAGACCACTCGAAACATACAAAATCGATCAAGCACAAAAGAGAGCGGTCTAGCTATGATATTAACCTGGTATAGCACACAGGGTCGAAGACAAGGAGCACGGATTGGCTTAAAAAGCCTACGAAGTAGTCGAAGAATCAAAGAAAAAGGGAAAACATTTTTAGTGGTTTTTAATTATTTTTAAATTTTTTTGGATTTTTAATATGTGAAGAAAATGAGAAAAACTAAAAGCAATCACACTTTATCAATTTATTTAAAGCATCAAAAATCAAGCAAAAATTCAAGAAAAAATGTTTTTATGTTTTTTGGGTTTTTAAGTGTTTTGGTGAATTTTTGATAATTTTCTGAGGTGTATTTTATTTTCTAAAAATCAAACAGTGCAAAAAAGACAAGGTACTGTCCAGCCAGGCCCCAAAATCCAAAAATAAAATATTTAAGGATCTCAGAGGGACCTAGAGGTAATTTTCCTGTATACTAGAGAAAACAAGGAAAATTTGAGCACCAAAATTATTGTTTTTGGGTTTTTAAATTATTTATTATGATTTTTATGAGTTTTGAGGTGTTTTTAAATTTTTAGGGTTTTTACTCAATGAAAAATAGCCAAAATTGGCTAGAAAATCAAGAAACACACAAGAAACAGTATCTAATTTTTATAGAATTTTTAAGGGGGTTTTAATATTTTTTTGTGATTTTTCAAGTGAAACAGTGCCAAAGATAGATGTTTTTGAATTTTTAAAAATAACAAATAAACTCAAAAATGTCCTCCAAAATTCTCAAAAATCCTACAACATGGCAGGAGCCATGTGTCAAATTTTCATCGAATTTGGAGGTGATTTGATATTTTATTCAAAAATCAAAAGGGGGCACAGTGCACAGGGACTTAAGTGCAAATACCCAAAGCTCTGGGGGTCCAGGTGCAAAATACCCAGCAAGTCACGCGCGAGGCGCGTGCTTGGGGCACTCAGGGACCCAAATGTGATAAAAATAGGTTCCGAGGGCTTATTGGTAACAAGTACCAAAAGTCCAGGGGCTTATCTGCAAAATACCCAAAATATAACGCACATGTGGAAACAAATCACGCACAGGGGTATAAATGCAAATAGAATAAAGTTTTCATTCATTCGAGAACAACCAGAACTACAGGGGTCTCTATTGCAAATAACCCAGATAAACACGTGACGAAGCACGTGGCATACAACGCACAGGGGTATAAGTGCAAATACTAAAAAGCTAGATGTCCAATGTGCAAATATCCCAACGTGAATAAAATACTCAAAATATTTACAGGACTGAAACGTAAAGCATAAACTAAGAGGGGGTCTACGGTAATTTACCCCTTTATTATGCCGACGGCCGGATGTGCGCCACGTAGCAGATCCAACGAACGAGAGCGGTGGCGCCTTTGACCTTGAAAGGCTCGGCCTGATCAAACGGTGGAGGGTCCTCCACGTGGAGATCGGACGGTCCTCGTACGTAGTGGCCGAACCCTCGGTGAACCAACGGCGGGGATCACACCTCAACTGATCTGACGCTATCTGCAGCTCCGCGAATGGACGGTCGTGATCTGGTCTGGAGCTCTAAGGCTGATCTGACGGTCGGGGAAGATGGTGGAAGAACACTTCGCCGGTGAGCTTCGCCGGCTCGATGCACAAGCTGAGATCCTCCCCCGCTGCTCCTGAAGAGCGTAAAAGTTTCTCCGTGAAGCCCCGCACCCAATGCTCCACTCCGATGAAGGCTGGAAGCTCAGAAGAGCTCTGGCGACGTGAACCACCTGGAGCTGCTGTGCCAAGAAGCTCCGACCTCCAGATGAGGTCGATAGACCTGGAAACCTGCACAGGAAGAAAGAGGTGTCGAGGGCAAACTGCCTCGACCCGTCAGAGCGGACGGAAGGTGAACGGTGAAGCGGTGTGGAGGGTCTCCGGCGAGCGGCGGAAGTGGAGACCCAAGACCCTGCTCCGGGACGAGACAGGAGGGATGGCCGGGTGGAGAAGGTGGAGGGGAGTTAGGCGAAGATGGTGGTCTAGTCGGATGGTCGAGTGCGTGGACGGAGACGACTGGCGGAGGCGGCGGAGGTACACTACAGGAAATCGAAAAATCTAACGCTACGCTAATCTACTGGCTAACTACGCTACCTGATGGCTGCTGTCGACTGGGCTGAAGCTCGGCGAGCTTCTGGTCATTGCCTGCAAGGGGGCGTCGCTTCCCTGAGGCTGAGCGCGCTCGCGGCGGCGCACGGTGGCGTTTACCACTGGATCAATGGATTCCGTGCAACTCGGGCCTCGCTTCCACTCCAAAGCACTCGCCTGTCACTCGGGTGGTCTGGAGGAGCTCCTTGGCGGCGAGCAGGGGTCCAAAGATAGCGTGAATTAGGTCGCCGGTGACGACATGATATAGTGTGGAAGATCCGAGAAGAAGGAGGTCAGGCGGGAGGCACGGAGCTCGGATCCTCCAAACCCACCCCGGGCGAGGGTCCTGGATGTCCAGCGTGCAATCGGAGCCCAGAGTTAGAGGAAATGGCGGTCGGATCGAGCGTGTGGAATTTTGAGAAATCGGGTTGGTCAGCTGATCCGCGAAAGAAGAAGGTCCGCGGGGGAAGTTGACCGGGGTCAACAAACCCCCGTGGACCAATCAGGAGTCGCCATTTATTGAGATTTTGTTTCTTTATTTTAGCCTAGAAAATGACTTAATTTATAAAAACTTAAAACATGATATATTTTTATTTTATTTTTCTCTATTTTTTGGTGATTTTAATTAATTTTTAGAAATAAAAATAAGGTATTTACAATATATAGCTATACATAGGTATATGTACAATATAGGGTTTTTGATTTTTAATTTTTAATTATTATTTTTGTACAATTTTATTCCTATTTTATATTTTATTTATTTATAGAATAAAATTAGGAATAAAAGGGTATTTTTATTTTATTTTTATTGTTTATATACATGGGTGGAATAAATAGTTATATACATTTATATACATGATATATATACAATGTATTTTTGTATTTTTAATTTTGTTATTTTTATTTGATTTTTGTTTTGATTCTTTTTATTTTATTTATTTACAAAAATCTATACACATGAGCCCCTATCTCCCTCTACTTAGGCTTTTATGCGGTCAGGCCCATGCTGAGCCCTCCCTTGAGTTAGGTTGCTCAATATTTATTCTAAATATTTCCCTCTTTTTCTTTTTCATCTTTATTCTTTTATTTTTGCACAAAAACATGCTAATTATAAGTATTTACACAATGCATGCTTTTGGTAATTATTTGTATTTACATATATCTACATGCATTTGCAAAGGTTTTTGTAGCTAAAATATAAGAATAAAGAGTGAGGAATGGGTATTCATCACCCCCCTATACTTAACTTTGCTAGTCCCTTAGCAAACACTTATTTGAAAAAGAAGTGAAAAAGAAAGAAAAAGAAAAAGAAAAAGAGGATGTACATGGATCAAGGTTGAATTATTAAACTTTCCTTCATCAAATTGAAATATGGAGCTCGATCAGATCTTTGGATTATTAATGTGTCGGAACCTTATTTGGACTTAAGCTTATAACCCAACAGCCTCTAAGTTCCACCAATCTATGGGCAAGACTCCTCAATAAACCAGATCAGAACAAGTCTACATACACAAACTCTAATGACCATGAATCTTTCCATGCAGTGTAAGTGATATGTGGCTCCCCACCTCAGAAGTAACAAAGAAACAGCCTCCCTCAACCTAGTAACTCTAATGCCTCGGTCTAGCAACTCTTTCCTCGAGAAGCGGGGTATTCCCTTCTAAGTTCAAGTGCAACCGGCTCAAGAAGAGGGGGTAGAAGTATAGAGTTTTGGAAGCTTAGCCAGTGTAGCTAAGTCTCCCGCTGCAAGCTTCATGAGATGTAAAATGGATACCATAAGCTTTGCTTCATTTGACTATGTACACTCCGGTGGGGTTATTAAATTTTCAATCCGACCCACCACTTTTTTGGAGTTCTTTTTGCATTTTTGCATTTTTTTTTCAAGGACTTCTGTACAGCATATCTACATGGTGCAGCATATATACAAGAAATTTCCTCTAGAGCCAGTAGACTATCCCTCTTTTGAAGCTTTATTGCAACCCACAGCTTCTGTCTTTAGCCTTCATCACCACTAGACCAAGTTGAGGTGCACTTCCTTCACTAGAAGAAGAAGAGAGGTTCCGCCTAGAAGTACTACCCTCATATGCTACCCCAAGCCAAAGGAAACTGCCTCCTCACCACCTCATCCGTGGAGAGCCATGTGTAAAGTGCAGGTGCAAGTCAAGCCATTGTCTCTAAGAGTCATGCGTGTGTTGTTAAGTGTTCTACTTAAGCTCATCAAGATGACATATGCTCATAGCCTAGTGGACTCAAAGAATTAAGTCCTTATAGACCTGAAACGCCTTAACCCTAAGTCCTATAAGGTTCCTCTTAAAGTTAAGTGGATTAAGATCTTATTCAAGCTCCATTTCTCAATTTAATTCCAGGCTTAGTTTAAATGTCAACTCTCATCTAGGAAAAATTATATACATGTATGTACACAAGATGCTATTTACAAATATCTTACAATCATGCAAAATTTTTGAAAAATGTTTTGAAATCATGGATGATGATGATGCATGAAGTGTAAGTTTTGCAAAAAGATATTTACAAACATTTACACAAGATTTTTGCAAACTCTTGATTTTCAAAACATTTTGGAAAAATTTTGTACTATATACATAATTTTGATACAAAAAATATTTACACAAGCTTTACACAAAAGATTTTTGAAATCATTTTTACAAAAATACTTTGTACACTAGCTATGTATGTGCAAGATAAAAGAAGTTTATGTACATGAAAAAAATTTTAATTTTTGTGATTTTTAGCCATTTTATTTATTAACACACTCACACAAAGTACGAGTTATGGCTAAAGTATATATGAAATATATACACACCCCCCCTATACTTAGCTCGAACGATGTCCTCAGAGTGATCAAGAGCGATGAAGAAGATATAACTCGTGCTTAGTAAAAGGGGAGTGAAAAGGAATGGCTAAGTACAGGAACGAATAAATGAATAGAATGAGAGGAGCTCGGTGGTTTCCCCCTATACTTAGGATTAACTAATCCTGAGTATAGCAAGCTGTACATGAAGGGAAATCCGAGTGAAGAAGATACAGAATCTGCCCCCCCTATACTTAGGGTAAAATATCCCTAAGTATAGGCAGCAAAACAGGAGCAGAAAGACACGAAGAAAATCACGAATATATA
Organism: Ottelia alismoides; assembly: GCA_037367405.1. Taxonomy (NCBI): domain Eukaryota; kingdom Viridiplantae; phylum Streptophyta; class Magnoliopsida; order Alismatales; family Hydrocharitaceae; genus Ottelia; species Ottelia alismoides. The sequence goes on along the minus strand of JAZKJV010001036.1, from coordinate 213,429 downwards.
CAAGAAGGAGGACATCACTCCCCCTATACTTAAGGTGAAGAACCTTAAGTATAGGCAACAAAACAGAAGTGACGAAACAGACGAATGAACAACCCAGTGTTTCCAACCCCCTATACTTAGGATGAGCAATATCCTAACTATAGCAAAGATAATCTTAAGCGAGACCTGGGGTGGAAATAAAAACGGAAGAAAGAAAGATCAAAATAAGACGAAACACGTATATACAAAAGAGTACAATGTTGAGGTGCCTCTCAACAAGCGCTAGATTTTACGCCCCTAGCTGGGCGCAAGGGCTAGGATAATGAAGTATCAAGGTTCAGGACGGCATCGGTAAGTCGAATGTCGTACTGTCGTCGCAGTCTCTGTGTGAGAACAACGACGAACTCAACAGTGTAAAGTAAGACACCCAGGTATGCAATCAGGCGGGTGTCTGCTACCGGCCAAGGATATGGGAAGATGTGATCGGGATCCGGTAGCACAAAAGAAATCATCGGCTCAAAATAAGACTGGAGTGGAAGTGTAGAGCCAAAGAAATCAAACGTGGAGAATGAAGGATCAGTCATGGAATCCTCCACGTCAATCACCGTCTCAAAAAGGTATGGAAAGTCAAGATCTGGAGACTCACTAAGAAAACTGATATCCGATGCATATAATGGAACAAAATCAGACAGATCATCGAATATCTCAAGGATCGGCTCATCCTCACGAGGGTCGTCGAGGAGATATAACTCAGAAATAGAAAGATCAAAAGACTCGGTTTCGTGGCCCGACAGATCGGATACACTCTCAGAAAGTGAAACCGAGTACTCATCGCGTGCGGCATCCTCCCGCAGATAACCCTCGGGGAGAGATGCAAGATCAGAAGTGATAAGAAGAGGATCAGGATCTAGATCGGCATCTGCACTGCTATCAAGTATCCACTCAGTGCACCAGGCTGCATCATCATCAAAAGTGTAGATCTCGGCAATCTGGAAGCAGGAGAAGGTACTAGTCAACATCGCGGATGCTGGCAAAGTGTCTGTGGCTGATCCTCGCTCTGCGGCTATGCTGGCTGTCAGCTGGTCCTCAGAAAGTATATCTGTCTCAACAAAGTGGAGGACAAAAGGCTCGAAGACGGGACTCTCTGTGTCTGTGCTCTCAAAGTGCTGTCCCTCATCAAGCTGTGGCTGCTGAACTGAGTCCTGGTGACTGTCTGCATCCAAGAAGTGTCTCTGCAGGAAGGAGACTGACTCCTCCGGGACTGGAATCTGAAGTGTCTGAATCAACGGCTGCAAAAGCTGGGGCTCCTCCGGCTCCTGGAGTATCAGAAGATCTGATATCCAAGACTCGTCAACAGGGAACTCTGGGGCTGACTCGAACTCCAGCTGGAAGGCCAACGGGAACTCGAGTAGACTCTGGGTCCGAACCTCTGCTATCACAGTCATCTCCTCTGTCAGTGGTGCTGCATCATCCAAATCCTCAGGCTGGTGTGTAGAAGCTGGCTCACCATGTGAAGTGACACACCGCACTGGTACTGCATCGTCCTCATGTGTTGTCCCGACCAAGGCATCTCGTGTAGAAGAACTCTGTGAAAGTAGCCTCGAGATGGTATCTAGTAGGTGAATGTCGGAACTGCGGTGGAAACCGCGACATGTGGTAATCACCAGTGCTATCTGCTCTGCGGTCATCCCCCGCATGGAGATCTCTATCAAGTCTGCAAGTGGAAGTCCGTGCTCAGGGAATCTCCTCAAGAGGTCAAGAAACCTCGGCCATGCCTCGTGCAATGGCTCCTGGGGGTCAACTGAAAAGTCCATGATCAAAGACCGCATAAACTCTGCTCTACGTGGAGGGAAGTATCTCTGCAAGAACTCTCGGCGTAGCTCTCCCCACGTCTCGAATGTCCTTCCCAACCGTCGGTGCCATCTCATGGCTCTGTCGTGAAGCGTGAAGGGGAAGGTCCTGCTCATCAGCTCCTCTGTAGTGACATCTGAATATCTCTGTGCTCTACAAAATTTCTCGAAAGCGGACAGGTGAAGATAAGGCTCCTCGTGCGCCTCTCCTGAAAATGTCGGCAGTCGCTGAATGTAATCCAAATCCAAGATGAATGGGGCTAATGTAGAAGCTGACTGAGCTCCATGTGCTATCTGCTCTTCCATCCCTCTGAAATGGGATCTATCTGTTGATCTCCACTGCTTTCTCGGGTCACCAACGGAGTGCGCTCTCAACTCAGCAACAACATCGTCCGGGTCTCGCATCTGCTCTGTCTGATATCCGTGGACGTCTAGCACAGCATGCCCAGAGTGATGAGATGAAAGGGAGGGAGGGAGCGGGAGGTTGGTTAGAGATCCGACCTCCCTAGAAGGTGGACTGGAGTGATGGTCAGAAAGCGAAGAAAAAGCCGCAAGAGTCGGCTTGCAGTGAGGCGGATCCATCATCCAGGGGTCAAGGAGAAGAGAAATGAAGGGAGGCGAGGGAGGGAAATAGATGAGAAAGGATCGAAGGGATCTGGCAACCAAACAAGATGAACAAGCAAACCCCCGATTCACCTACGCACACAGAGCTGAAGACCGAAAGGATCGGTCGATTATCTTGTCGATTTTATTTTAGGTGATCATCCAGTCTATCAGAGCGATTACGTGAGGTCAATAGGTATCCAGATCTTTCTCAACCGACTGTCCCGTACTGAAAGCCGGTAATCAGTCAAGAAAAGATCGGAGGCTCTATCCTAATGTGCGGATCACTCTCTCGCTCATCCAAACCAGACAAGGAGGGGGTTACTCTCCCCAAGACAGATTTTCAGTGAAGTGTCTTTTAGGTCAAGTATGATTAGCAGTCCCGATTTTATTGTTTTTTTCTTTTTAGATATTTTTCAAATCAAACAAAAGGCCTAACGAATTTTTCGGTTCTCCTGATTATTAAGTCGGAAAACAGGGGGGAGAAGACGAAAAAGCCGCTGCGCGAGAAATCAATGATGCATGCTGAGATAGAAATGCGTACCTTGTCTCCAGCACTCTACATGCAAGTGATCCGCGCAGAATTTAAATACAGGAAATAAACTACCTAAATGATGCAAGCGGGAAAAACCGAGTCCTAGATGAGCAAATTCTAGCGCAGAACCGTCTAACTCAGTCACTCGCCCTCGATCCAAAGAGTCCGGTCTAGACCCACCCCTCCTCTTCTCGACAAGTCGAGTTCAGGAGTAGCGCTTGACGGGGCAGGCTCGCGGCGCGTAGGCTCTCAGGAAAGCGACTAAGTTATTTTTATGATTTATTTTTAGTAGGTCCAATTAACGATCTATGGGAACAGATAAGCAGTTAGGTGTGTGGATCCTACTAATTACGTCACAAGCACCAGAAAATCCTACGGCTAGGGGCTCGATCAAAAACCGCGTAAACACCGGAAAAGGCAGTAAAAAAAAAGAAGAAGAAGAAAAACCGCGAAAACCGCGAAAAACTCCTAAGGGTCCCCCGAGCACACCGGTGCTCGACGAAACAGACCCGCTAAGTGTCAAACACAGTCTCTGAGTGTACCTATATTATTACAACAATAAAATAGAATATCCCTAAACTATCCTCACCCACTCAGCTCTCTCTCTCGCTCTCTCCTGCGGCTCGATGAAGAAACGAGCCGCCTCCGCTTCGATCGGGTGCACCGGCGCTCCTAGGAATGCCGCCCTCGCTCCTCGGGCCCTCGCAAGAAATAGAGAGAAAAGTGGTCAGTCCAAAAATTATTGGCAGAAATATGAGAAAAATATATATACAAAAATTCTATACAAAAAGCCGCGACAATCAAAAACCGCGGAAAAAGCTAAAAACGACTACTAAGTCGTGCTCCCCGGCAACGGCGCCATTCTGATAACCTAAAAATCTCGAAGACCCGGGTGAAGGTAATAAGACAAGGGTCGTTACGACCCGGATCTCAGAGGATAGGTATATCAAGAAAAATCAGACCACTCGAAACATACAAAATCGATCAAGCACAAAAGAGAGCGGTCTAGCTATGATATTAACCTGGTATAACACCCAGGGTCGAACACAAGGAGCACGGATTGGCTTAAAAAGCCTACGAAGTAGTCGAAGAATCAAAGAAAAAGGGAAAACATTTTTAGTGGTTTTTAATAATTTTTACATTTTTTTGGATTTTTAATATGTGAAGAAAATGAGAAAGACTAAAAGCAATCACACTTTATCAATTTATTTAAAGCATCAAAAATCAAGCAAAAATTCAAGAAAAAAATGTTTTTATGTTTTTTGGGTTTTTAAGTGTTTTTGGTGAATTTTTGATAATTTTCTGAGGTGTATTTTATTTTCTAAAAATCAAACAGTGCTAAAAAGACAAGGTACTGTCCAGCCAGGCCCCAAAATCCAAAAATAAAATATTTAAGGATCTCAGAGGGACCTAGAGGTAATTTTCCTGTATACTAGAGAAAACAAGGAAAATTTGAGCACCAAAATTATTGTTTTTGGGTTTTTAAATTATTTATTATGATTTTTATGATTTTTGAGGTGTTTTTAAATTTTTAGGGTTTTTACTCAATGAAAAATAGCCAAAATTGGCTAGAAAATCAAGAAACACACAAGAAACAGTATCTAATTTTTATAGATTTTTTAAGGGGGTTTTAATATTTTTTTGTGATTTTTCAAGTGAAACAGTGCCAAAGATAGATGTTTTTAATTTTTAAAAATAACAAATAAAATCAAAAATGTCCTCCAAAATTCTCAAAAATCCTACAACATGGCAGGAGCCATGTGTCAAATTTTCATCGAATTTGGAGGTGATTTGATATTTTATTCAAAAATCAAAAGGGGGGCACAGTGCACAGGGACTTAAGTGCAAATACCCAAAGCTCTGGGGGTCCTGGTGCAAAATACCCAGCAAGTCACGCGCGAGGCGCGTGCCTGGGGCACTCAGGGACCCAAATGTGATAAAAATAGGTTCCGAGGGCTTATTGGTAACAAGTACCAAAAGTCCAGGGGCTTATCTGCAAAATACCCAAAATATAACGCACATGTGGAAATAAATTACGCACAGGGGTATAAATGCAAATAGAATAAAGTTTTCATTCATTCGAGAACAACCAGAACTACAGGGGTCTCTATTGCAAATAACCCAGATAAACACGTGACGAAGCACGTGGCATACAACGCACAGGGGTATAAGTGCAAATACTGAAAAGCTAGATGTCCAATGTGCAAATATCCTAACGTGAATAAAATACTCAAAATATTTACAGGACTGAAACGTAAAGCATAAACTAAGAGGGGGTCTACGGTAATTTACCCCTTTATTATGTCGACGGCCGGATGTGCGCCACGTAGCAGATCCAACGAACGTGAGCGGTGGCGCCTTTGACCTTGAAAGGCTCGGCCTGATCAAACGGTGGAGGGTCCTCCACGTGGAGATCGGACGGTCCTCGTACGTAGTGGCCGAACCCTCGGTGAACCAACGGCAGGGATCACACCTCAACTGATCTGACGCTATCTGCAGCTCCGCGAATGGACGGTCGTGATCTGGTCTGGAGCTCTAAGGCTGATCTGACGGTCGGGGAAGATGGTGGAAGAACACTTCGCCGGCGAGCTTCGCCGGCTCGATGCACAAGCTGAGATCCTCCCCCGCTGCTCCTGAAGAGCGTAAAAGTTTCTCCGTGAAGCCCCGCACCCAATGCTCCACTCCGATGAAGGCTGGAAGCTCAGAAGAGCTCCGGCGACGTGAACCACCTGGAGCTGCTGTGCCAAGAAGCTCCGACCTCCAGATGAGGTCGATAGACCTGGAAACCTGCACAGGAAGAAAGAGGGGTCGAGGGCAAACTGCCTCGACCCGTCAGAGCGGACGGAAGGTGAACGATGAAGCGGTGTGGAGGGTCTCCGGCGAGCGGCGGAAGTGGAGACCCAAGACCCTGCTCCGGGACGAGACAGGAGGGATGGCCGGGTGGAGAAGGTGGAGGGGAGTTAGGCGAAGATGGTGGTCTAGTCGGATGGTCGAGTGCGTGGACGGAGACGACTGGCGGAGGCGGCGGAGGTACACTACAGGAAATCGAAAAATCTAACGCTACGCTAATCTACTGGCTAACTACGCTACCTGATGGCTGCTGTCGACTGCGCTGAAGCTCGGCGAGCTTCTGGTCATTGCCTGCAAGGGGGCGTCGCTTCCCCGAGGCTGAGCGCGCTCGCGGCGGCGCACGGTGGCGTTTACCACCGGATCAATGGATTCCGTGCAACTCGGGCCTCGCTTCCACTCCAAAGCACTCGCCTGTCACTCGGGTGGTCTGGAGGAGCTCCTTGGCGGCGAGCAGGGGTCCAAAGATAGCGTGAATTAGGTCGCCGGTGACGACATGATATAGTGTGGAAGATCCGAGAAGAAGGAGGTCGGGCGGGAGGCATGATGACCCAAAATTCCGAGTGACTAAGGCAAAGGCAAAGGAATGGTCGTTGTGACCTCAATCAATCGGATGGGTATATCAAGAAAAATAGACCACTACGAGAAATAAAATCAATCGAAAATGCGAAAGCGGTCTCGCTATGAGATTAACCTGGTATAGCACCCAGGGTCGAACACAAGGAGCACAGATTGGCCTTGCGGCCTACGATGTAGTCAGAAATCCGAGAGAGTATTTTTTTTTTGTTTTTAAGGGTTTTTATATTTTTTTTAGGATTTTTGGAATATAAGGAAAACAGGAAAAGCACCCAAACCACTAACTTGAACAATTTATTTAATGCATTAAAAAGCAAGCAAAAATTCAGACAAAAATATTTTTATGTGTTTTAGATTTATTTATGTTTTTGGTGAATTTTCGAGATTTTTCTGATGTTTATTTTATTTCCTAAAAATCAAACAGTGCGAAAAGCAAGGGGTACTGTCCAGCCAGGCCCAAAACCCAAAGATAAAATATCTAAGGATCTCAAAGGGACCTGGAGGTAATTTTCCTGTATACTAGAGAAAACAAGGAAAATTTGAGCACCAAAATTATTGTTTTTGAGTTTTTAAATTATTTATTATGATTTTTAGGAGTTTTGAGGTGTTTTTAAGTTTTTAGGGTTTTTACTCAATGAAAAATAGCCAAAATTGGCTAGAAAATCAAGGAACACTAAATAAACAGTAACTAATTTTTATGGAATTTTTAAAGGGTTTTGATATTTTTTTGGGGTTTTAGACTCTAAACAGTAGCAAAAATAAGGGTTTTTGAATTTTTAAAAATAGCAAATGAAATCAAAAATGTCCTCAAAAATCTACAAAAATCCTACACCATGGCAGGAGCCATGTGTCAAATTTTCGTTGGATTTGGAGGTGGTTTGATATTTTATTCAAAAATAAAGGAGGGGCACTGTGCACAGGGACCAAAGTGCAAATACCCAAAGTTCCGGGGGGTCTGGTGCAAAATACCCAGCAAAACATGTGCCAAGCACGTGTCTGGGGCACTCAGGGACCCAAATGTAAGAAAAAATAAGTTCCGAGGGCTTATTGGTAACAAGTACCAAAAGTCCAGGGGCTTATCTGCAAATAACCCAATAAATATCGCACATGGGGAATTAAATCACGCACAGGGGCATAAATGCAAATAAAGAAAACTTTTTATCCAATCCGTAACATCCAGAACTACAGGGTTTATATTGCAAATAACCCAATAAAGTTCACGTGACGAAGCACGTGGTCCACGTAGACAGGGGTATAAGTGCAAATAAAGTAAATACGAGGTCCTTAATGCAAATATCCCAGAAAATAAACAACTTAATTTAAAAATTACAGGACTAAAATGAAATGAAACAAACAGAGGGGCCTAAGATGAATTTACCCCTTTTATTATTATCGACGGCCTGATGTGCGCCACGTGGCTGATCGGACGGTGGAGAACGGGTGCGACTTTAACTCTGGAAGGGCTGGCCTGATCGAACGGTGGAAAGTATTCCACGTGGCAGATCTGACGGTGACGAAGCGTGGTGGAGATACTCTTGGTGAATCGACGGCTGAGAGGAGGACGCGTGGCGAATCTGACGGTTGAGGCTAGCTGGTGCCTCTCTCTCTGCGCGAGCGGTCAAGATCGACCCTCGGGATGATCGGACGGTGGCAGTGCTCCGCAGATGAATGGTTCAGATCAGACCTGGAGCGAGGAGGATGATCTGACGGTTCTGGAGAAGCCTGGAAGAACTGGTCTCCGGCGAGATTCGCCGGGCTCGTGCGTGCGCTAGGATCCTCTGGAGAGCCTTCTGGAGGTCGGAGAAGAATCGCGGAAGGCTCCCGCGTCTGCTGGTGGTCTCCGACGAGCTCACCGAGCCCCGAGGAGCTCGAGCGAAGGCGGCGGAGCCGGGTCTCCTGGCTGGATGGCGAAGGGTCTCAGATGACCCTTGTCTTGACCTGAAAAGCGAACCAGAAGACTCACGGGTCGAGGGCAAATTGCCTCGACCCGGTTAGGCGGCGTGAAGGTGCATGGTGCGTCGGAATGGAGAGCTCCGGCGAAGGTGGTCGGCGGAGGAGCTCGATTCCCAGATCCTGTGCGATCTGGGTTGGGTGAATGGGTGAAGAAGATGCGGAGAGGTCTGGCGAAGATGATGGTCGGGTCGGAATGGCAGATGGGAGATCGGAGGTGGCTGGCGACGGCGGCGGAGCTACGCTACCAGTAAGCTAAAAATCGAAACCTACGCTAATCTACGGCCTAAGTGATCTACCTGGGTGGTCGGAGAGACTGGGGAAGAGCAGGGGGTGCTCCTGGTCGTAGCCTCAAGGGTCGTCTCGGCCCGAGGCTCGGTGCTCACGCTGGTGGCGGAGCAACGGCGGCGAAGGATGCCGGATCAGTGGATTCACCTCCTTGCCTCGCTGCAACAGGGGCAATCGCTTGCTGTCACTCTCGCGGTGCCTCTGGAGGTCACTGGGAAGAAGGAGAAGGTCCAAAGATGAGGCGCGGAGGCGGCGGAGGTCGGGATATATATGGAGACAGGGCCGATTAGGGTTGAGTGGAGGCAGCTATGGAAGGCGTGGATCCCACGGCGAAGGATCTGGCGATGATGTCGGATGAACGGCGAAGAATCCGGGCGCAGGGTTCGCGGGGGCGACAGGCTGGAGACGCGTGGAGAAATCGACGAAGTCGGGTCGGGCGCGAGTCGACGCAAAAGGAAAGAGTCCGCGGGGGAGTTGACCGGGGTCAACACTCCCCCGTGGACCAATCAGGAGCTGCCACGTTTTTATTTTTTTGTTTATTTAATTTAAGGTAGAAAAAGGCCGAATTAAGAAAAACTCAAAACATGAAATATTTTTCTTTTATTTTTTTCTATTTTTTGGTGATTTTTAATTAATTTTTGGAAATAAAAATAGGGTAGCTATATATATATAGGTATATGTACACTATATAGATTTTAATTTTTGATTTTTTTATTTGTTATTTTTATGTATTTTTATGCCCATTTTATATTTTATTTATTTACATCATAAAATAAAGAACAAAATGGTATTTTTATTTTATTTTAATTATTTATACACAAGGGTGAAATAAATAGTTGTATACATTTATATACATGGTATCTATACAATGTATTTTTGTATTTTTAATTTTGTAATTTTTATTTGATTTTTGTTTTGTTTCTTGTTATTTTATGTATTTACAATATGTAACATAGAATATTTACAAAAAGTTTAGAAAATAATTTTATTTATTTATAGGGTTAAATAAATAAAGGATGATGGTCTATATACATGGTGAAAGGGCATTTTTGGAATTTTGATTTTTAAATTTTTATTTTGTTTTTAATAGTTTCTAAATATATACAAAATGTATACAAGCATATTTTTGGGTGAGGAAAATATAATTTTATTTATTTACAAAAGTATGTACACATGAGCTCCTATCTCCCTCTACTTTGGCTTTTATGCGGTCAGGCCCATGCTGAGCCCTCCCTTGGGTTAGGTTGCTCAATATTTATTCTAAATATTTCCCTCTTTTTCTTTTTACTCTTTATTCTTTTATTTTTGCACAAAAACATGCTAATTATATCTTTTTACACAATGCATGCTTTTGGTAATTATTTGTATTTACACATATTTACATGTATTTGCAAAGGTTTTTGTAGCTAAAATAGAAGAATAAAGAGTGATGAATGGGTATTCATCACCCCCCTATGCTTAACTTTGCTAGTCCCTTAGCAAACACTTATTTGAAAAAAAAAGTGAAAAAGAAAGAAAAAGAAAAAGAAAAAGAGGATGTACAAGGATCAAGGTTGAATTATTAAACTTTCCTTTATTAACTTGAAATATGGAGCTCGATCAGATCTTTGGATTATTAATGTGTCGGAACCTTATTTGGACTTAAGCTTAAAACTCAACAGTCTCCAATTTCCATCAATCTATGGGCAAGACTCCTTAATAAACCAGATCAGAACAAGTCTACATACACAAACTCTAATGACCATGAATCTTTCCATGCGGTGTAAGTGATATGTGGCTCCCCACCTCAGAAGTAACAAAGAAACAACCTCCCTCAACCTGGTAACTCTAATGCCTCAGTCTAGCAACTCTTTCCTCGAGAAGCGGGGTATTCCCTTCTAAGTTCAAGTGCAACCAGCTCAAGAAGAGGGGGTAGAAGTATAGAGTTTTGGAAGCTTAGCCAGTGTAGCTAAGTCTCCCGCTGCAAGCTTCATGAGATGTACCATTGATACCATAAGCTTTTGCTTTATTTGATTATGTACACTCCGGTGGGGTTATTAAATTTTCAATCCGACCCACTACTTTTTTGGAGTTCTTTTTGCTTTTTTTGCATTTTTTTTTCAAGTGCTTCTGTACAACATATCTACATGGTGCAGCATAGATAAGAAATTTTCCTCTTGAGCCAGTAGACTATCCCTCTTTTGAAGCTTTATTGCAACCCACAGCTTCTGTCTTTAGCCTTCATCACCACTAGACCAAGTTGAGGTGCACTTCCTTCACTATAAGAAGAAGAGAGGTTCCGCCTAGAAGTACTACCCTCATATGCTACCCCAAGCCAAAGGAAACTGCCTCCTCACCACCTCATCCGTGGAGAGCCATGTGTAAGTGCAGGTGCAAGTCAAGCCATTGTCTCTAAGAGTCATGCGTGTGTTGTTAAGTGCTCTACTTAGGCTCATCAAGATGACATATGCGCATAGCCTAGTGGACTCAAAGAATTAAGTCCTTATGGACCTGAAAAGCCTTAACCCTAAGTCCTATAAGGTTCCTCTTAAAGTTTAGTGGATTAAGATCTTTTTCAAGCTCCATTTCTCAATTTAATTCCAGGCTTAGTTTGAATGTCAACTCTTATCCAGGAAAAACTATATACATATATGTACACAAGATGCTATTTACAAATGTTTTACAATTATGCAAAATTTTTGAAAAATGTTTTGAAATCATGAATAAATGATGCATGAGGTGCAAGTTTTGCAAAGAGATATTTACAAACATTTACACAAGATTTTTGCAAACTTTTTGATTTTCAAAACATTTTGGAAAAATTTTGTACTATATAATTTTGATACAAAATATTTACACAAGCTTTACACAAAAGATTTTTGAAATCATTTTACAAAAATACTTTGTACACTAGCTATGTATGTGCAAGATAAAAGAGGTTTATGTACATGAAAAATTTTTAAATTTTTGTGATTTTTAGCCATTTTATTTATTAACACACTCACACAAAGTACGAGTTATGGCTAAAGTATATATGAAATATATACACACACCCCCTATACTTAGCTCGAACGATGTCCTCAGAGTGATCAAGAGCGATGAAGAAGACATAACTCGTGTTTAGTAAAAGGGAAGTGAAAAGGAATGGCTAAGTACAGGAATGAATAGAATGAGAGGAACTCGGTGGTCTCCCCCTATACTTAGGATTAACTAATCCTAAGTATAGCAAGCTGTACATGAAGGGAAAGCCGAGTGAAGCAGATACAGAATCTGCCCCCCCTATACTTAGGGTAAAATATCCCTAAGTATAGGCAGCAAAAACAGGAGCAGAAAGAATGAAAAGAATACTCGCAGGTCCGACATTCCCCCCTATACTTAGGGTAAAGTACACCCTAAGTATAGCATAATCACAGGATGAGAAAAGGGATGTGGGACTAAAGAATAGAATGATATGGACAACTGGATCTATACAGACGGAAGAACAGTGAGAATCAGGCGTGAGATGCAAAAGATGTGAGTCAAGAGACCACATCTCACGCAAAATGAATAGCGGCAATAATAACGTCCCGCGGCTCATGATCTAGAAATGGCTTGAGCCGCTGGCCGTTCACACGAAAGGTACTCTCAGAAGATAACTCAGATATATCAATGCTACCGTTATCGTGTACCTTTCTGACCAAGTAAGGTCCCTTCCATTTGCTCTGTAGCTTCCCTGGAAATAATCGTAGCCTTGCATCAAACAACCATACTTTCTGTCCAATCTCAAAATGCTTGTGGCTGATATGAGAATCATGCCACTCCTTCACTTTCTCTTTATAATGTAGGCTGTTTGAGAAAGCTGTATCTCTAAGCTCTTCCAGGGCGGCTAACTCTGCCCTCCTCTGGTCTCCTACACCATCTGGATCCATAAGAATATCTGTAACTGCCCAAAGTGACTTGTGCCTCAGCTCAACAGGTAGATGGCACGGCTTGCCATAAACGAGGCGAAAGGGAGATGTGCCCAATGGAGTCTTGAAAGACGTCCGATATGCCCACAAGACCGAGTCCAAAAGCTGTGACCAATTCTTTCGGTCAGGGCGGACGACTTTCTGTAAAATATTCTTGATCTCCCTATTCGACACCTCAGCTAGACCATTTGTCTGTGGATGGTAAGGTGTGGCAACACGATGGTCTATACTGAACTCGCTAGCAAGGGCCTTTACATGGTCGTTGACGAAATGAGACCCCCCATCAGAAATCAAAACTCGTGGAACCCCGAACCGCGTGATGATGTGCTTTCTCAAAAATCTGCAAACTGTCCTCGCATCAGCAGCTCGGGCGGGGATAGCCTCAACCCAACGACTCACATAATCAACGGCCAGCAGAATGTACTCAAATCCCTGACTCTTAGGGAATGGACCCATGAAATCGATGCCCCATGCGTCAAAGACCTCACAGAAGTGAATGGGCTGCATCGGCATCATATCACGCTGTCCACAAGTGCCCATCCTCTGACAGTCAGTACACCTCTTCACGAACTCATCAGAGTCCTTGAAGAGTGTAGGCCACCACAAGCCGGATTGGAGCACTTTCTGTGCCGTTCTCCTCCCAGAATGATGTCCTCCTGCCTCAAGCTTGCGGCAGTAAGTGAGGACACTATGATGCTCCTCCTGAGGAATACACCGACGCCAGACGCTATCCCCTCCTTCGTGGTAAAGGATGGGATCCTCCCAGTGGTAGGACTTGGCCTTCGCAAGGAAGGTATCACGCCTCTGCCTGGGCCAATCTTGTGGGACTTTCCCAGCAACGAGAAAGTTCACAATATCGGCATACCACGGGAGTGAGGTGATAGCAAGGATCGCCTCATCTGGGAAGGTATCTCGAATAGGATCAATCTGCTCAGAATCCTCTGGCTGCTCTAGTCGGGAAAGATGATCCGCCACCACATTCTTGACTCCAGGCTTATCCTTGATCTCAATGTCGAACTCCTGGAGTAGAAGGATCCATCTAGTAAGTCTGGCCTTGGCATCCTTCTTTGACATGAGGTACCTGATGGCGGTGTGGTCAGTATACAAAGTCACTCTAGATCCAATGATATACGATCTGAACTTATCTAGGGCGAACACTACTGCTAGCATCTCCTTTTCTGTGACCGTATAATTCCGCTGGGCGGAATCCAATGTGCGGCTAGCATAGTGTATGGCAAACGGAACTCCGTCCCTCCTCTGTCCTAGCACGGCCCCTACGGCAAAATCAGAGGCGTCCGTCATGATCTCGAATGGGAGAGACCAATCGGGTGGCTGAAGGACAGGAGCCTCAATAACACACTGCTGGAGAGTCTCGAAGGACGAAAGACACTTGTCATCGACAAGGAACTCGGTGTCTTTCGTCAAGAGGTCAGTCAACGGTCGGGCAATCTTGCTGAAATCATGAATGAATCTCCTATAAAAACCAACATGCCCCAGAAATGACCGTAGCTGCTTCAAATTGGACGGCGGTGCGAGTTTTCTAATGACGTCAACCTTGGCCAGATCAACCTCCATGCCCCTGTTGGAGATGATGTGTCCAAGCACCGTCCCTTGAGTCACCATGAAGTGACTCTTCTCCCAAGACAGAACCAAGCGGGTAGCAATACATCGCTGGAGCACTCGGTCTAGGCAGTCAAGACAGGAATCGAATCCATCGCCGTAAACCGAGAAGTCGTCCATGAAGACCTCCAAACACTCCCCTACCATGTCCGAAAAGATCGACAACATGCATCTCTGAAAAGTCGCAGGGGCGTTGCATAGCCCAAATGGCATGCGTCGGAAGCCGTATGTACCGAAGGGACAGGTAAAGGTGGTCTTCTCCTGATCCTCAGGAGCAATGGCCACCTGATTGTATCCCGAGTACCCATCCAGGAAGCAATAATGGCTCTTCCCTGCCAGTCTCTCTATGATCTGATCAATAAAAGGCAGGGGGAAATGGTCCTTCTTGGTGGCCTGGTTGAGTCTCCTGTAGTCAACGCAGACCCGCCAAGAGGTGGGTACTCGTGTAGCAATCTCCTCTCCCGACTCACTGATCACAGTCGTGATGCCCGTCTTCTTGGGCACCACATGCAAGGGGCTAACCCACTTGGAGTCGGAAATGGGATAAATAAAATCTGCACTCCACCATTTTGATATTTCCTTCATGACAACCTCTCGTAGGTTGGGGTTCAGTCGCCGCTGGAACTCACGCGACGGCTTTGCCCCTTCCTCGAGATAGATATGGTGGGAGCACAACGAGGGACTAATCCCATGGAGATCTGCTACGCTCCATCCAATTGCCTTGCGGTTCTTTTCAAGAACCCCCATCAGACGGGATTCTTGTTCTCCAGTCAGATCGACAGAGATGATGACTGGGTACATCTCAGACTCTCCCGCAAGGAATCGATACTTCAGCGAAGTAGGGAGCGGCTTTAGCTCTGGACAGCTGGGTGCTGGCAAATCTGGCTTCTGAAGAAGATGTGTGTATGCTGACAATTCTGCCAAATCTGCCTGGGAAAATGATAAAGAACTCTCACAAACTTGATCTGGAGAAGGCGGGTCCTCTGCATTGTCTCTGATCTGCTCTACCTCTACCTCCTCCTCATCTATAGGCTCAGGTGGATCCAGGTCTGGCATCTGATCATCACAATCTGCCCAATCAGATTCTGAATCCGAGGGATCTGTATCAACTGCGGTGGCATCAGTACCACCGTAGAGTAGGGTGTCCTCAGTACCACCATCACTAAGAATCGTGTCGCGATCAAGGTCCGACTCTGCCGAATCAATAGTATCCTGAACCAGGGCTGTGCTCTCCAGACTATCCTCTGCTATCATCTCTACATCAGCTGTATCTGAATATGAGAGGATGGTCTGTGCTGCAGGATCTGCCCAAGCTGCCTCATCATCTGTGATCACAAAATCACAGTCCTGGTGTATGTCTGGCTCTGTATCTGTCAGCTGTTCTGAATCTGTACTACCCTCTGAGCGGGATCTATCTCTGACTCTGTGGTCCTTAACCGTCTCTATTTGTATACTCTCGCCCTGGACGCGAAAGAATACCTTCCCACTGTCATGGTCAGTCACTGCCTTGGCTGTGGCCAAGAACGGGCGACCGAGGATGATGGGGGAATCGGTCAACGAGTCAGGGGTCTCCATGTCCAGCACTACGAAGTCCACGGGGAATTGCAAACCCTGAATCGTGACGACAACGTCTCGCAACAACCCCTTTGGCCTCTTGACAGACCGATCAGCAAACTGAAGGTATGTCCTGCTCTGTCTAAGAGTGCCCATCTCTAAGTGGTTGAGAAGGGCTGCCGGAAGAAGGTTGATCGACGATCCGCTATCTAATAGAGTACGGTCGAACCTCTGCTCATTAATCTGACATCTGACATATGGGGCTCCTAAATCTGGCCTCTTGGTAGGCAGATGGTTCTGGATCGCGTAACACGTGGCTTTTGTCAACACATGAATCTCTGCGGTTTTATTCCTCTTCTTCCTCCTGACTGTGGTTCTGTCTCTCAAGGATCTCTGAAGAAGAGGGATGTGTTGCAAAGCCTCATGGAGGGTCAGCTGGATGTGAAATCGGTCTATCATGCTCTGGCTGAACTCCTCCTGCTCTCTCTTTTTTGGATCTTTTTCTCTTTTCTTCCCCTTCCCCAACTCAAGGGCTCTAGGAAAGGGGATCACAGGGTCCTTCTCAGATGAAGGACTAGGAATAGGCCTAGACGGTTCGATGACCGGATCCTCACATACATCATTCACCACAGTGGGATCAGAAGAAACTAAACCTTTTCCTTTATTCAAAATAGAGTCCGGAGATACATTCATACGAGGAAAGACAACATCTCTATCAGAATGAATATTGGTGGCCTCAGTACCACCTCTAGTTGGCTCTACAACTAGACGTCTTGCGGCCTCAGTACCGCGGGCTGGCTCGGCTCTGCTGGTGGCGTCAGTACCACCTCCTCGATAGGGTGAAGCGGCGGCCTCAGTACCGTCGGTGGAATCAGCATCTCTGGTGGCATCAGTACCACCGTCATCATCATGTGCGGCTTCAGTACCGCTCTCCTCTTCCTCATCTGGCACTCTAGATGGATCCTCGCGTTGTCGCTCAGATGAGGCGCCGCCTGCTGGTCTTCTACCGCTCCTAAGTGAGACAAAATCAGCATCAAATAGATCCGACGATATATCATCAAATGAGTCACTAGGAGTGGTAGGCTCAGTGTGAACTACCTGCTCAGACTTCCTCTTCAAGCTATTCGGATTAGGCTCGATCTGTGCAGGGATGGCGGCCTTCCCTCTCATCAGGTCCCGCATCTCCTGGCGGAACTCGTCCATCTCCCGTCTAAATGTTGCCTGCTGCTCTGTGAAGATGCGGGCTAGATCATCCAAGGCGGGGCTCTCATGGGAGCCCGACGGGTTGCCTCTCTGGTAATGAGGCTGCTGGACCTGGTGCTGCTGCGGCTGAGAGGGGTAAGAGGAAGGATGTTGCTGCTGGTGAGCCTGCTGCTCACGTCTCCAAGTCTGTCCCTGCTGCTGGTAGGGACGAGGTGCGAAGGACGATGGCTGGTGTGGCTGGTATGCTGGGGGCTGCTGGTGATCTCTCTGCTGGGAGTACTGCCCTCCCTGACCGGCTGGCTGTTGTTGGGACTGGTTACCCCCATTCCCCCACCTGAATCCGGGATGGTCTCTTCGGATTCCAGGTTGAGGACGGTCATACCAAATCCCGTTGACATCCATCAACGGTTCCGTATCGTAAGGGACTGGTGGGAGTACATCCAGAGGCTGATCCGGCTGATATACCACCATCTGTAAGTCTGGAGATGGTGGTGACTGGTGAGAGGGCTGCTGCTGCTGGTACGGCTCCGCCTGTACAAGGTGAACTTGTCTAGGCTGCTGCAAGGAGCTGGAGCGCTGGGACGAGCTGCGGCTGCCGCCGGAATCGCCTCGCGACAGAAGACGGGGCTGAGAAGCCGTCTGTGCCTCCTGAAGACACAAGAGATGGGTCTTCACGTCGCTCAGAGTTTGTGACATCTGCTCCATCTGAGTTATGCCCTGGCACTGCTTCTTCTCTATTATTTCCATGCGGTCCAACTTCTCACTGATAATCCCCATGTCCGCAGCGGCCGACTCTGCCTGTGCGGCTGCAACTGCAGACGAACTGGATGGACCTGCATCAACCCGTGCTATCCGCTGGTATTGCACGGGTCCTGGCGGCTGCTGAGATCTCTGTGTGTACAACCGAGTCTGGGACATCACCATATAATTTTCGGCCATCTCCTCGTAAATGGCCCAGACTTGGTTGTGGTCCTTGGCAAAGTAGGACCCGCCGCAAGCAGCATTCACCAGACCCTGAAGCTCTGGCGTCATCCCACTAAAGAAGCTCTGAACTAGGTTCGGCTTAGAAATGTCGTGGTGTGGGCATCTATCCAGAAGCTCTCTGAACCTCTCCCATGCCTCGTGAAACTGCTCGTTAGGGAGCATGGAGAAGTTGTTGATCAGGGCCCTCGCTGCATTCGTCCGCCCGAGTGGATAGTACTTGTTTAAGTACTCGGTGCGGAGCTGCTCCCAAGTGTAAACAAACTTCCCTAAATGCTTCAGCCAGGCGGCTGCTCTATCTGCCAGTGAAAAAGGGAAGGCCATCATCCGAATCGTATCCTGGTCCACATGACGGTCGTGGACAGTGCTGCAGATCATCAAAAACTCCTGGAGATGGAGGTGGGGCTCCTCAGTGGCAAGTCCGTGAAAATGAGGAAGCATCTGCAGGGTATTCGGAGGGAACTTGAAATCCCCCACGATAGCAGGTACTACCACCCAATGGTGCATCAGTGTAGATCCGGGGTTGTGTAACTCCCGCATCGTTCTCGGTGGTCCTGCTCCGGCGGCGGCTGCCGCTGCGGCAGCCGCTGCTGCGGCTGCTGCGGCTGCTGCCTCTGCATCAGCATCAGGAATGTCCTCAGGCTCGCTCGGCTCGTCTCGCTCTGCTCGGAGTCGCTCCAACTCCCTTCTCATCTCAATCATAAAAGCTCCCTGATCGCGTAGCTGCTGCTGTACTATCTCTAATGATGCGATCAGGGTGGAGTTGATCGCTCCCTGGTCTAATACAAAATGTTCGGGTTGGCGATCATCTGAACTGCCGGCTCCGGCCATAGTGACGTCTGCAAAATCAGATGAGCCCAACTCAGGTTCTGTCAAATTAATTCGTCTTTCCTCGGGCTCATGTCTCTCAGTAGCAAAAGAAAGGGGATCGAGGGGGAACAGGGTGGAATCGAACTCGGGCCCGGAGAGCTGGTCTCGACTCTCACGGGCCAACCTAGATGGTGAAGTAGACGTGCCTGAAAGCGGTGCAGCCAGAGGCTGCCTAAGAGATCGTCTACCCATCATCTTGATCTGGCGAGTTGGGCGGATGGGATCTGGAGAAAATATGATCGCAAAGCAAACCCCCGGTTCACCAACGCAACACAATCTGAAGACCGTGAAAGCTCGGTCAATTTATCTTGTCAATTTTATTGGGTGAACACACAGAATATCAGAGCGATTACGTGACCTGCTGGGATACCCGATACTCTCTCAACCGACTGTCCCGCACAGAAGAGTCGGTAATCAGTCGAGATGAGCACCGGAGGGCTTTACCTAGTGTTCGGGTCACTCTCTCGCATAATCAAACCAAACAATGAGGGGGTTGCTCTCCCCAAGACAAATTTTTTAGGTGAAGTGTCTTTTAGGGTCAATAGTGTTATCCAGTCCCAATTTTTTTGTTTTTCTTTTTAATTTTTTTTTCAAAATAAATACAAGCGGCCTAACGAATTTTCCGATTCTCCTGATGATTAAGCCAAAAACAGAGGGAGGAAACGAAAAAGCCGATGCGCGAAGAAATCAATGATGCATGCAGAGAAAGAAATGCGTACCTTGTCTCCAGCACTCTACATGCAAGTGATCCGCGCAGAATTTAAAGACAGAATTAAACTACCTAAATGGTGCAGCGAGGAAAAACCGAGTCCTAGATGAGCAATTCCTAGCGCCGAACCGTCTAACTCAGTCACTCGCCCTTGATCCAAAGAGTCCGGTCTTGGCCCACCCCTCCTCTTCTCGACAGGTCGAGTTCAGGAGTAGCGCTTCCGGGGCAGGCTTGCGGCACGTAGGCTCTCAGAAAAGCGACCAAGTTATTTTTATTATTTATTATTAGTAGGTCCAATTAACGATCTATAGGAACAGATAAGCAATTAAGTATGGGGACCCTACTAATTACGGCACAAGCAAGAGAAATTCCTAAATCTAGGGGCTCGAGAAAAACCGCGTAAACACCGGAAAAGGCAGCTAGCTATCAAAACCGCAGGAAAAGCCGCAAAAATCCAAATGGGTCCCCCGAGCACACCGGTACTCGGCGAAACAGACCCACTAAGTTACAAGTGTCCACAAATGTCCAAATTATTACAAAAATATTGTTCTCTCTCAAAATAAAATTCTTCTTCTTCCTCTCCCTGCTCTTCTTCCCGTGCGGGTCCTCAAATAAACTCCAAGTTGGCCACGCAGTACCTCGCACAAAAATCAAAGAGAGAGAGAGAGTGTCAGAAAATAATGATAATATAGAGAGACAATATGGAAAAATGACTACAAAGCCGTGCTCCCCGGCAACGGCGCCATTCTGATGACCCAAAATTCCGAGTGACTAAGGCAAAGGCAAAGGAATGGTCGTTGTGACCTCAATCAATCGGATGGGTATATCAAGAAAAATAGACCACTACGAGAAATAAAATCAATCGAAAATGCGAAAGCGGTCTCGCTATGAGATTAACCTGGTATAGCACCCAGGGTCGAACACAAGGAGCACAGATTGGCCTTGCGGCCTACGATGTAGTCAGAAATCCAAGAGAGTATTTTTTTTGTGTTTTTAAGGATTTTTATATTTTTTTTAGGATTTTTGGAATATAAGGAAAACAGGAAAAGCACCCAAACCACTAACTTGAACAATTTATTTAATGCATTAAAAAGCAAGCAAAAATTCAGACAAAAATATTTTTATGTGTTTTAGATTTTTTTATGTTTTTGGTGAATTTTCGAGATTTTTCTGATGTTTATTTTATTTCCTAAAAATCAAACAGTGCGAAAAGCAAGGGGTACTGTCCAGCCAGGCCCAAAACCCAAAGATAAAATATCTAAGGATCTCAAAGGGACCTGGAGGTAATTTTCCTGTATACTAGAGAAAACAAGGAAAATTTGAGCACCAAAATTATTGGTTTTGAGTTTTTAAATTATTTATTATGATTTTTAGGAGTTTTGAGGTGTTTTTAAGTTTTTAGGGTTTTTACTCAATGAAAAATAGCCAAAATTGGCTAGAAAATCAAGGAACACTAAATAAACAGTAACTAATTTTTATGGAATTTTTAAAAGGGTTTTGATATTTTTTTGGGGTTTTAGACTCTAAACAGTAGCAAAAATAAGGGTTTTTGAATTTTTAAAAATAGCAAATGAAATCAAAAATGTCTTCAAAAATCTACAAAAATCCTACACCATGGCAGGAGCCATGTTTCAAATTTTCGTTGGATTTGGAGGTGGTTTGATATTTTATTCAAAAATAAAGGAGGGGCACTGTGCACAGGGACCAAAGTGCAAATACCCAAAGTTCCGGGGGGTCTGGTGCAAAATACCCAGCAAAACACGTGCCAAGCACGTGTCTGGGGCACTCAGGGACCCAAATGTAAGAAAAAATAAGTTCCGAGGGCTTATTGGTAACAAGTACCAAAAGTCCAGGGGCTTATCTGCAAATAACCCAATAAATATCGCACATGGGGAATTAAATCACGCACAGGGGCATAAATGCAAATAAAGAAAACTTTTTATCCAATCCGTAACATCCAGAACTACAGGGTTTATATTGCAAATAACCCAATAAAGTTCACGTGACGAAGCACGTGGTCCACGTAGACAGGGGTATAAGTGCAAATAAAGTAAATACGAGGTCCTTAATGCAAATATCCCAGAAAATAAACAACTTAATTTAAAAATTACAGGACTAAAATGAAATGAAACAAACAGAGGGGCCTAAGATGAATTTACCCCTTTTATTATTATCGACGGCCTGATGTGCGCCACGTGGCTGATCGGACGGTGGAGAACGGGTGCGACTTTAACTCTGGAAGGGCTGGCCTGATCGAACGGTGGAAAGTATTCCACGTGGCAGATCTGACGGTGACGAAACGTGGTGGAGATACTCTTGGTGAATCGACGGCTGAGAGGAGGACGCGTGGCGAATCTGACGGTTGAGGCTAGCTGGTGCCTCTCTCTCTGCGCGAGCGGTCAAGATCGACCCTCGGGATGATCGGACGGTGGCAGTGCTCCGCAGATGAATGGTTCAGGTCAGACCTGGAGCGAGGAGGATGATCTGACGGTTCTGGAGAAGCCTGGAAGAACTGGTCTCCGACGAGATTCGCCGGGCTCGTGCGTGCGCTAGGATCCTCTGGAGAGCCTTCTGGAGGTCGGAGAAGAATCGCGGAAGGCTCCCGCGTCTGCTGGTGGTCTCCGACGAGCTCACCGAGCCCCGAGGAGCTCGAGCGAAGGCGGCGGAGCCGGGTCTCCTGGCTGGATGGCGAAGGGTCTCAGATGACCCTTGTCTTGACCTGAAAAGCGAACCAGAAGACTCACGGGTCGAGGGCAAATTGCCTCGACCCGGTTAGGCGGCGTGAAGGTGCATGGTGCGTCGGAATGGAGAGCTCCGACGAAGGTGGTCGGCGGAGGAGCTCGATTCCCAGATCCTGTGCGATCTGGGTTGGGTGAATGGGTGAAGAAGATGCGGAGAGGTCTGGCGAAGATGATGGTCGGGTCGGAATGGCAGATGGGAGATCGGAGGTGGCTGGCGACGGCGGCGGAGCTACGCTACCAGTAAGCTAAAAATCGAAACCTACGCTAATCTACGGCCTAAGTGATCTACCTGGGTGGTCGGAGAGACTGGGGAAGAGCAGGGGGTGCTCCTGGTCGTAGCCTCAAGGGTCGTCTCGGCCCGAGGCTCGGTGCTCACGCTGGTGGCGGAGCAACGGCGGCGAAGGACGCCGGATCAGTGGATTCACCTCCTCGCCTCGCTGCAACAGGGGCAATCGCTTGCTGTCACTCTCGCGGTGCCTCTGGAGGTCACTGGGAAGAAGGAGAAGGTCCAAAGATGAGGCGCGGAGGCGGCGGAGGTCGGGATATATATGGAGACAGGGCCGATTAGGGTTGAGTGGAGGCAGCTATGGAAGGCGTGGATCCCACGGCGAAGGATCTGGCGATGATGTCGGATGAACGGCGAAGAATCCGGGCGCGGGGTTCGCGGGGGCGACAGGCTGGAGACGCGTGGAGAAATCGACGAAGTCGGGTCGGGCGCGAGTCGACGCAAAAGGAAAGAGTCCGCGGGGGAGTTGACCGGGGTCAACACTCCCCCGTGGACCAATCAGGAGCTGCCACGTTTTTATTTTTTTGTTTATTTAATTTAAGGTAGAAAAAGGCCGAATTAAGAAAAACTCAAAACATGAAATATTTTTCTTTTATTTTTTTCTATTTTTTGGTGATTTTTAATTAATTTTTGGAAATAAAAATAGGGTAGCTATATATATATAGGTATATGTACACTATATAGATTTTAATTTTTGATTTTTTTATTTGTTATTTTTATGTATTTTTATGCCCATTTTATATTTTATTTATTTACATCATAAAATAAAGAACAAAATGGTATTTTTATTTTATTTTAATTATTTATACACAAGGGTGAAATAAATAGTTGTATACATTTATATACATGGTATCTATACAATGTATTTTTGTATTTTTAATTTTGTAATTTTTATTTGATTTTTGTTTTGTTTCTTGTTATTTTATGTATTTACAATATGTAACATAGAATATTTACAAAAAGTTTAGAAAATAATTTTATTTATTTATAGGGTTAAATAAATAAAGGATGATGGTCTATATACATGGTGAAAGGGCATTTTTGGAATTTTGATTTTTAAATTTTTATTTTGTTTTTAATAGTTTCTAAATATATACAAAATGTATACAAGCATATTTTTGGGTGAGGAAAATATAATTTTATTTATTTACAAAAGTATGTACACATGAGCTCCTATCTCCCTCTACTTTGGCTTTTATGCGGTCAGGCCCATGCTGAGCCCTCCCTTGGGTTAGGTTGCTCAATATTTATTCTAAATATTTCCCTCTTTTTCTTTTTACTCTTTATTCTTTTATTTTTGCACAAAAACATGCTAATTATATCTTTTTACACAATGCATGCTTTTGGTAATTATTTGTATTTACACATATTTACATGTATTTGCAAAGGTTTTTGTAGCTAAAATAGAAGAATAAAGAGTGATGAATGGGTATTCATCAAGGCACGAAGCTCGGATCCTCCAAACCCACCCCGGGCGAGGGTCCTGGATGTCCAGCGTGCAATCGGAGCCCGGGGTTAGAGGAAATGGCGGTCGGATCGAGCGTGTGGAATTTCGAGAAATCGGGTCGGTCAGCTGATCCGCGAAAGAAGAAGGTCCGCGGGGGAAGTTGACCGGGGTCAACAAACCCCCGTGGACCAATCAGGAGTCGCCATTTATTGAGATTTTGTTTCTTTATTTTAGCCTAGAAAATGACTTAATTTATAAAAACTTAAAACATGAAATATTTTTATTTTATTTTTCTCTATTTTTTGGTGATTTTTAATTAATTTTTAGAAATAAAAATAAGGTATTTACAATATATAGCTATACATAGGTATATGTACAATATAGGGTTTTTGATTTTTAATTTTTAATTATTATTTTTGTACAATTTTATTCCTATTTTATATTTTATTTATTTATAGAATAAAATTAGGAATAAAAGGGTATTTTTATTTTATTTTTATTGTTTATATACATGGGTGGAATAAATAGTTATATACATTTATATACATGATATATATACAATGTATTTTTGTATTTTTAATTTTGTTATTTTTATTTGATTTATGTTTTGATTCTTTTTATTTTATTTATTTACAAAAATCTATACACATGAGCCCCTATCTCCCTCTACTTAGGCTTTTATGCGGTCAGGCCCATGCTGAGCCCTCCCTTGGGTTAGGTTGCTCAATATTTATTCTAAATATTTCCCTCTTTTTCTTTTTCATCTTTATTCTTTTATTTTTGCACAAAAACATGCTAATTATAAGTATTTACACAATGCATGCTTTTGGTAATTATTTGTATTTACATATATCTACATGCATTTGCAAAGGTTTTTGTAGCTAAAATATAAGAATAAAGAGTGAGGAATGGGTATTCATCAGTCACCATTATATACACATACTTTTTGGTATAATCTACATGTATTTATTGATATTTATATAATTTTTCCAGGCAAAATAATTTTCATTTGAAAATTCCAGGTAGTTGAGGTTGTGGTGACAGATCAAATTTGTCGTTACAACTATCTTTCTTTTATTACTTTGGTGACCAAATAGATGTCATAATAAACATTGTAACAGTCTTGTTGTCACTACAAACTGTAGTGACCCAGCTTTTGGAGATGGAACAATGGTGACGAATTGGTTGTCCTAATAACCATTTTCGTTACTACAAAATGTCATTCCGTCACTACAGTTTTGACACTAAAAGTCCATTTTGTTGTAGTGTATGAACCATCATACAACATCGTACATAATATTCGTTGTTAATTTTGAGAATAAAAAATTATTTGATAACTAATAAAATCTATATATTTCATGACAGATAATTTAGTGAAGTCTAATTTTAATGTGGTGTCGTTGCCACTACTTTAGCAATGGAAAAGAAGTTATGCATGGTTTTTCTCATTCAAGTTCTCCCATCTATTTTGAAATATAAATCTAGTATAAATAAGTATGCCATGCAGTCAATCTATTCCATTGCTTGGCGGGGCAGCCGGGCCTGCATGGGGTGCGGCGACATCAGCGGAGAGTCCCATAAATTCGGGGGAGAAGACCCTCTCTGCTGTAGAGGGTATTGCAGCAGAGGTGTGACAACACCTCAGTTCAGGGCCTTTTCGAATTCTACATGCAATCGCGAATGGAGCGGAAGTGGGAAATCCCGTGAAAATTTTGGTGTCCACCGATCAGGGGAGGCTGATCACGTGGTGCAATCAAGGGATTTTGGTTGTGTGCATGCAATAGCGAATGGGGCGGTAGATCTCGTGGTGCATACAGCTACTCCTCATTTCCAGGAATCATGGCCGGCAGTTACGAGTAATCAAGGATTTCCGACGATATCTTTTGGAGCATTTAATCGAGCGCTTTTAAGTCAGCCTGTGGGGATGGACAAAACTGATCAGGAGCATTTCGTGGCAGAGCATGCGGGGCATTTTATGAGCCTGATTCAACTTGTGACAGGACATGCGGAGCTGGCGACGAGTGTGGGGGCGGGTCAGGCGCCTCTAGAAGCTGGTGTAGGAGTCCGATTCAGGTGACGGAGGAAGCCCGAGGACGTGAAATAACTTCTTAGAAGTCGGACCCCGGGCCTGCAGGCAAGGAGAATACTGGATCCGGGTGCGTTGGCGGGTCTGGGCAGGAGGCCTGGATAGAGTTGCTGGTGGACCTCAAGCATGACTCCCTCAGGGAGTATGTTCGGCTGCAGAATCTAGGGGCCTGTTTGGTTGCTGGGTTGGACTGGATTGGGTTGGACTGGGTTGGGATGAGTGAATAGTAATCTGTGAGGAGGAAGTACCCTTGTGAATAGTAACCAGGGTTGGACCAACCCTGCCCAACCCTGCAACCAAATAGGCCCTAGAAGGCGTGGATGGTTGTGGGAGTCTTGAGGGAGTCGGCAGAATGGCTCAGGAGAGGTCGTTGGCGTGCTATGCGGGGGCATAAGGGGTGGGGTCCCCGTTTTTTATGTCGGGCTTCGAGGCGGGGAGTGGAAGCGGGAGGGGGTCGGGTCTCGAGAGGTAAGGCTCGATGGTCCGAAGCCATGCCAAGGGCCTCGTTTCTGAGAGGGGAGTGGCTGCTCTCATGGGAGCAGTTGTGGTTGGAGGAAGAAGGGGAAGAGGAGCGTGGTTGTGGAATCGGCCCAGAGCTTGTGAAGAGTTGGAGTAGTAGAGACTAATCCGATAGAGGATGATACGTGGTCTCCAATCGGGAGACCGAGCTTCTTCAGTCTGGTCGACAGAAAGTTCACGGAAAGCTTGGGCGTTGTGCCGTCTCGCGGGAGGGAGAAAGTTGTGTCCTCATGAAGGTGCTATCCTGGAATGTTAGAGGGATGGGCCGTCTTGAGAAACGATTGTGTCTCAAGAATTTGATTAGTGAGGCTAGTGCGGATATTGTGCTACTGCAAGAAACGAAAGTTTCGAGACTTGGAGGAGAGGTGTGGCGTGACCTGGGTGGTGGTTCTTCTTTTGAGTTCACGGAGGTTGTGACTCAGGGAGTCGCTGGTGGGCTTCTAATCGGGTGGAGAAGCGATGCTTTTGAGAAGCTGGTGAAAGACCATTCAATCATTTTTTTAGTTCTTCTTGTGTTCTCAAAGTTAAAGTCCGTTAGTAGTGGGGATGGACAGCAACTAACCCAAATGTTACAAGTGATGGAACGACAAGAAGTCGGGGCACCAGTGATATTTCAAAAAGAGAGGCACGTAACAGATGTTGGGATAATCTCATAGGACCACAACTGATAAAAACCATATATTCGAATATGTTTTTAGAAGTTCCCTCGAACACGTTATGTGGATACACCACATCCTTTCTAATTATTATGTATTTAGTGACTTTGGAGTTATTTCTGTCATATTCTCAACGTGTAAGAAATAAATATATTATTATTCGCTTCAAAAAAACATAAATGTATTATTCAAAATAATACCATAATTCTCCTTACATGTCTCCCACTAGTGTGATATGAAATGATCGAAATCTGTATAGGATGTGTCACAATCATGCGTGTAAGCTGGAAAACGGGCCTCCATGGATAGAGTCTCCATCAAAACAGCCTAAGGGTGCGTTTGGTTGGGGGGTTACCCCCCACTTTGGGTGGGTTACCCCCCAAAACCCATATTCCCAACCCACTAGTGGGGTCCACTCTCTTTTCAACCAAAAAAATATATATTATACCATCATATCATCTAAAAATCATAAAATACTCAACTTCTACTCACTATTCCAAACTTCAATACAATCACATCACAACAACCACCCACTTTTTCAAATTTCAATACAATCATACCATAATAACTACCAACTTTTTCAAATTCCAATACAATCACATCACACAAACCCTCCCAACCCTTAACCCACCAACCAAACACACAAACACAAAACCGGGTTATCCACCCCTGGATAACCCACGAACCAAACGCACCCTAAGGGTGCGTTTGGTTGGTGGGTTATCCTGGGGTGGATAACCCGTTTTTGTGTTGGTGTGTTTGGTTGGTGGGTTAAGGGTTGGGAGGGTTTGTGTGATGTGATTGTATTGGAATTTGAAAAAGTGGGTAGTTATTATGATATGATTGTATTGAAATTTGAAAAAGTGGGTGGTTGTTGTGATGTGATTGTATTGGAGTTTGGAATAGTGAGTAGAAGTTGAGTATTTTATGATTTTTAGATGATATGATGATATAGTATATATATTTTTTGATGGGAAAGGAGTGGGACCCACAAGTGGGTTAAAGGTGTGGGTTTTAGGGGGTTACCCACCCAAAGTGGGGGTAACCCTCAACCGAACACCACCTAATAGTTATATATCCGCAAATATACAGTCTGGCAGCCCTTCATTGTACCTTTACAAGTCTCCAAGTCCTCTAATTAGATATCTGTCTATACATCTAATTTTGTAGCCGTCTAATATTTCAGGTCGTCGTTCGAAACGATGGGTTAGATAGAAGGTTTTGGTTGAAGAAGGGGTTTCAACCTCGATGCTACCACGAACAATAATTATTTTACTCATATGACATCATTGCCTGAAAATATTGATGATGTGGTCCACGTGATTATATCACGGGCCACTAAAACGACTAACTGCATAGTCTCAAGAAATAACCTCAATCGATGCTTCGAGCTACCGAATCCTCGGAGAGACTGAAAGTAGCAGACAAAGAAACAAGCGTTTAATGGGGCTGTTCCTTTGGGGCAGCCAACAATAGCTGCTTCCGCGTCGTTTTCGGTATTTTTTTTATTTGAAAAATATCGTCATATATATTCATCCCTATATCTCTCCTATATGTCATTCGAATTTCGTCAAAAACAGAGACTTCTACGGTATCAATCGAGATGGTGTCGATTTAAAAAATCTTGTTACTATTAAAAAATGACTGTTTAGATGGATGTACGAATCTCTGTTTCTGACGAAATTCGAATGACATATAGAAGGGATATAGAGATAAATATACATGATGATATTTTTCAAAAAAAATAAAAAAAAACGCCAAAAACTGCGCCATGTTGGCGCAGCCCCGTTAAACTAATGAAACAAGCGTGGGGCTGGCCTTCTACTACTAGCCAATCCATCTGTGGAACGCCACCACCGGCGAGATGGCCGACTTCGCCACCAACTTCTCCTTCGGAATCAGCAGTATTAGAGGCACCAACACAGGCGGCGGCGTAACCTTCTTCTTATCCGAGAATCCTACGATCGCAGCAAGTAGCGATGGCGATTTGCTCGGCCTCCTGAATGTATCGATAGGAAAGAATTTGGAGGGAATGCGATTTGCTGCCGTCGAATTCGACAGCTACCAAAATTATTGGGATCCCCGTGAAAGCGGTTGTCATGTGGGCATCGACATCAACTCACTTGAGTCCGTCGTCATTGCAAGGCTCGCAGCAGGCGATTCATTCCTTCCTGGCCCCCAAGGTAATGCTCAGGTTGCTTATAACTCCGCCTCAAAGATTCTAAGCGTCTCCCTCGATTACAACCGTAAAGTTTACGAGCTGTCGCACGTCGTTGACCTTAGGAATGAGTTGCCAGAATGTGTTCACGTTGGCTTCTCTTTAGCCGCCGACCAATACGACAATGATCCTAAGAACATCACCTCGTGGCCTTTCCGATCCTCTAATTTGTATGCCTCCAACTCGTCACCCACAAAGAAGAAAACCGTCATATTAATAACAGCCATTGCTGTGCCTTTGTTGATCCTCCTCTTTGTTGGTATTCTATTTTCTTTCCTCCGTAAGTATAAAAGAGCAAATTGCAGAGACGAAGCTGCACTAGAAACCTGCAATGAACGTCGCAGAGAAGATCCGCCACTCCCTTTTGAGCATGATTATAGGAATGCATCTTTCAATGAGGAATTTGAAGATGGGGTCCCCAGCGCATTCCATTCGAGCTTCTCGTTGTCGCTACGGACAACTTCCACCACACTACAAGGAAAACAAGTTGTGGTCACGGATTTGAGGTTTGTGGCCACAAAATTAGGCTATGGCCACGACACGTCGTGGCCAGTAGCCGTAGCTATAAGTCTTGTCGCGAGAGTTATTTAACCAGTAATATGCCGTGACCACTACAAGTGATCACAGGACTCGTCGTGGCCATAACTCTTGTATGAAGACTTTGGCTACGGATTATAGCTATGAGAAACTAGTGGCCACGGAATTATCGTGGTCACTAGTTTCTTTAGCCACATTTCGTGGCCACAACTAATTTTTCTGGTAGCACCAGAGCCGGAGGCTCGGCAAGGGGAGATTCAGCGCAGTCTACAGGGGATTCTTGAAAAGTTTGAACCAGGAAGTAGCGGTGAAGAGGATAGAGAAATACTCCGAGCATGGCCAAAAAGAATTTGCGGCTGAAGTCAAGACCATCAGTCGAATACGCCATCGCAATCTCGTGAAGCTCATCGGCTTCTGCCAAGAAGGTCGTGAGCTGCTCCTCGTACATGAATTCATGCCAAACTGAAGCCTTGACGTCCACCTTTTCGACAACGGCGACAAGGTGCTATCGTGGCCTACGAGACGTAACATCGCGCTTGGGGTAGCATCGGCTTTACATTATCTCCATGAGGAGCTAGAGAGTTGCGTTGTGCACAGGGACATCAAGCCTAACAACATTTTGTTGGATAACCAATTAAACGCCAAGGTTGCAGACTTTGGGATAGCGAGGACAGCAGATCATGGATCGGCTCTGCAGTCGACAATGATGGCGTCGACGATGAGATGCATGGCACCAGAGTGCTTCATTACATGCAAAGCAAGCAAGGAATCCGATGTTTACAGCTACGGGATCGTTGCGCTCGAGCTAGTAAGCGAGAGGAGGGCGATGGATCATAGAGAGAAAGGGAGAGAGACGTTAATTCATTGGATATGGGAGCTTTATGGGAAATGCATAATGATGGACGGGATTGATATGAAGCTAGGAACGATCTTCCTGATGAGGGTTGGTGTAACGTCCTGGGCTTAGGTCCCCGGTTCGTTATCGAGGAAAACTGACCATGACAATTTGTTGGGTTTGGGCCCAAATAGACCCGTTGACAATCACCCAAAATGCTTAAGCCCAGTAATCCCCACCACTTATAAACCACACCCACACTTTGTGAGTTTTCCATGTGGTACTATGTTTGGTGTTAGGGTGTTACAGTTGGCCTGTGGTGTGCGCATCTGGAAGCATGTAGCCATCCAACCTTCAGACAGGTGATATCGGCTCTAAACTTTGAGATCGCGGTACCTGATATGAATATAAATTAGGGATGCAAACAGTCGGATACGGATACAGATATAGGTATTACCATATCCTTATCCATTTTTAATACGAATACGGATGCGGATATTGACGGATATTAAAATTATCTTACCATATCCTTAAAAACCGGATACGGATGTAAAACAGATATTGATCACACACGAGTAATGTTAGAAATACTCTATAGAATCGACTTAAATATATAAGAACTGGATGGAAAACACATGATATTAATATACTAAATGAGTTTGTATCATAAAAATTATATAAATATGGTAAAAGGAGGTAGTAAATTATATTATATATGATTAAAAATAAATCTACGACTATATTTATATACGAAAACGGATATACGGATACGGATGTTTGCGGATATCAAAATGATATCCATATCCGTATCCATTTTAAAACGAATACAGATACGGATGTCAAAATCTGTATAAAACGAATACGGTAACGGATCGTCCGTATACGTTTGCATCCCAATATAAATCCATCCGGCATTGCACTATTACCATATGCACTGGTATCAGGTGTGTCATCTGGTCCTGTATCTACCAATGGTAACAACTCTCAGCCGACTACTTCCACAGCGTCTTCGGGCTAAATGTTGGATGGCGAGAATTTTCATTTGTCTTTGTTGGCAGTTTTCTGCAAATTGGATTGCCTTAAACTTTCCTCTTTATATCTTTCAAAGAAAAGTTGGAATTTACTTTCAAGAGTTGGTTGTTTCCTTTTAATGTAACAATTTGATATATTTCTCATCTTCTCATATTTTTCTAAACTGCTTCGCGCTGTTATCCTTCCTTGTAAAGTTATCTTCATATTAAAAAGTTGTGATTTTCTTTATAAAGCCGTCTTCATATTATATGGCTGTTTTCCTACCAATATAACTTTTTATAAGCACAAAGATGATGGAAGGATTTTGTGGGCTTTAAAAAGATGTATTTTTAATCCAGTCAGATCATATATTTTCTAAAAGAAGAAAGATTCTGTTGGTACTAGAAGGCTGTATAGGATACGAATCGTCTGCTGTAGCGCGAACCGCAGCAGAGTCTCGCTCGATCTTGATCGAGCGGTTCACACAATTTAGCATTATTTGTGGGTCCGTATCATGCAAAATCGTGCGAACCGATTCATCAAGATCGAGTGGCTCAAGCGGTTACTGCAGAAACACCCCTACAGCAGACGATCCTCTCTAGGCTGTATAACGCTAGAGCTCGACCGAATTGTCATTCCTAAATCACTTGTTTCCAGTCTTAAATTTCTTATTTTTTTATTTTACTTGCATCTATGTCTAGGACTCGGGAAGTCAAAATGCAAGGGGGCCTTCATGGAAATCTATGTGACGCTGCTAACAATTTTTAGTAATTTTGAATATTTCAAAACTCGTGCGAAATGATGCGTTAAATTCCACGGAATTTAGAGGGTAATACGAAAATAAAGTCAACTAGAATAAATGAAATCCGGTTAGTTTGCAATTAAAGATAAAACTTACACGCTTACCGAAATTGGAATATAATCAAGTAGGTAACTGGAATGCTAAAATTTTGGAAAACAAAAGTGAGGTTGGTGGGCTTGTTGAGAGAGACGGCTGGTTGGCCTATTGCGTTATTTAAAAATCTAAATTTTATTGTAATATCTATATGTGTATTAAGGATGTATTATACAGGTTAATATAATGGAGAGAATATACGGAAGGATATTATAGAAGGTTATAAGGTTTATTTATAAATATATAAGATTAGTATTTTTTTATATTATTTAATATATAGGAATGTTTCATATTAAAATATTTAAAAATCTTTGTAAATACAATGTTCAGTTTGATTAATTTTAGCATGCGATGGTTAGAGGACGTCAGCGAAAAAAATAGAGATATTCGAAATGACGAAAGGGATAGACAAGGGAGATCCATGGCAGTATGGACAGGGTGTATTACACACAGAAAAAACAATACATGAGGTAATAAAAGTCTTGTTCTTAATTTCTACTTGATATTTTTTTGGTATTGGCATTTATAACAAGTACATGTTTGTTTCATTTAGGTGGACATGTAACCGGAATACGCACATTTAAAAGTGTAATATAAAAAGGTCCACACGTGACAAGTCATTTTACAATTAAAAAGACGGGGTGGGGGTTGAAAGGAAAAAGGGTGACATCTCGAGTTTGTACTCACCGCACCTTAATTTTATATATTATAAAAAAATAGAGATATACATTACCTTCTGGACCGGAATTGATAGAGGGAAAGACTTGAAGCTACAACATTTTCTGAAAAAAAAAACTTTGATTGTTAAAAATTAAGTCATTTCTGAAGAGGGCAACAAGATGAAATGGAAGGAATGATGAGAACACTAATTTTGTTACTATCAACTTAAAGTCATCAATCCCTTACCTCATCCGATCATAACAATAACCATTAGCAAGAATGGTTAGTTTGATTGCTCTAAGATTTTCATTAAAATATATAATATTATTGTAACATTGTTATATAATATGCACTTTCTGTCACTCTTACTATTTGAAGTATGTTTGAGAAACTTCATAAGTCACTTATTATTTTGTTTTGAAGGAAAAAGGGTATCAAACCGTAAAGGTGGACACCCAAAAACTTATATTCACAAGTTAAGTTATACAGAGATTACAATGACCAAGACTCATAAAGGAGTCTGGAATGAACTAGTATATTTTCTATATAAAATCTCTCCCCACAGAAAATAGTTCCATTCCTTGCCAACCAAATCGCCCATAAAATAGATGTCGCTTGATGTTTCTCAATTATGGTGCAAGTTCCAGATAAACCAATGGACTCCAAGAACTCTCTAACTCTTGAGGATGCAACTGTAGGTAGATTGGCCCCTGCCCAAATCTGTCTTGAAGAAGAACAAAGGAAAAACAAATGATTAGCATCCTCCATCTCGTCTCCACACCGCAAGCAGGTGCCGTTCACACCAAAGAGCCTAGACCTCCGAGCACCTGTCATCACCTGCTCTCTTCCGAACAACCATGAAAACTTTCACTCTTTTAGGTATTCTCCACGACCAGATATGCCCCAAACTAGGCATTGCAATTCCCGGATCAAAAACGGTGGATGCATATAAGACCATGTAGGCTTTTTTGACACTGAAAGCACCATCCGCCCAAGTCCAAAAATTAGCCTCTTCACCATCCCTTAGAATAGATTTCACATAAGGAGAGATCTGGGGAAGCACCGAACATATCCCACGCCAAAAATTTGAAGGCTTGACCAATCTACTAAGGCGCCAATCAAGATTATTAGACACACCATAAATCTTCCTCAAAAGTATACAGAGAGTATCTAATCCTGCACCTTAAATACGAGTGACCCACTTTGAAAGGAGGGCCTTGTTCATAATCTCAAGGTCTAAAACTCCCAAACCACCATCACCCTTAGTAAGCGTCACAACCCTCCACCTGACTAGTGGAGTTCCGACCCAAAAGAATCTTCGCATCGAAGTCTCCAACCGCCTACGAATCCCAACAGGCAACAAGCGAGAAGATAGAAAGAATATAGGAATCGCTGAAAGGACCGACCTCAAGAGGACCAATCGTCCTCCCCGTGATAGGCACGAAGCACGCCATCCTGCAAGTTTGCTCTCAATCCTCTCCACCACTGGTAACCAATCTGAATGCTTTAGACGGCCATCCACCACAGGCAAGCCCAAATAGGTGAAATGGAGTGATCCCCGTCGTGAGCGCAGGGCTGACTGACAAGCCTCGATTTCTCCATTTGAAAGACCAAAGGGAACGGGCATAGACTTCTCCTCATTGAGATTCAGCCCAGAAACACCCCCGAATAGCTCCAAAACTGTAGCAATTCCCTCTGCCTTACAAGCTCCACCTTCCACAAACAGAATCGTGTCATCAACTTATTGCAGGATCAGGACTGATAGATTTTTTATAGTGTAACCTTTGAGAAAATTTCCCTCCACCGCACGGGTATCCATCCTCGATAGCTCATCTGCCACAATAACAAACAGAAGAGGGGCTAGCAGGCACCCCTGTCTAACCCCCCTCTGCGGCTGGAAAAAACCCCCTTCCTGTCTTCTATTAACTAGCACAGAGCAATAAGTCGTCGTCACACATCTCTTCATCCAGGAAATCCACTCGTCTGGAAAACCCCGTCTGGACAGGGACACCCAAATGAATTTCTAGCTGACACAACCGTACGCCTTGGAGAAGTCAGTCTTCCACAGAAAACCCTTTACCTTCCTCCTCCTCCAATCAGCAACAATCTTAGAGGCAATGATCACACTGTCAATCATACTTCTGCCAGGAATAAAAGCCGTCTGCGAGCCACTGATGAATCCACGATTCATCGCCTTTATTCTTTTATTTTAGCTTCAATTTCTTAGTCAAACACATGTAAATACCCATTAATTTCATAATTTTACCATTTTGCATGCATTTGTTAAAATTGCATTTTTAACACTTTTTGTACATAAATAAAAGAATAAAGAAGAAAAGAAAAAGAAAAGAAAAATAAAGGATGTAGTTATGCAATAAATACAGACTGACCCAAACCCCGAGAGAAGGTCAAGACTTGACCTGATCGACCAGGAATAAAGTAGGGGGAGATAGGGTCGTTTGTCAAAAAAAATCAAAAATATCTTGTAAATATTTTTCATGTATATTTGTACAAAACTTACATTATTTTATTTGTACATAATTGGACCTCAAACTAATTATTTTCGTAAATAAAAGTTGTAAATAAAATTGTGTTGTAAATAATAAAAATATTTGTAAAATAAAATATTGTATATATTGCAAATAATTACACCCAGAAAAAGCCACAAAGTGATAATTGAAACATCAATTCCGGCTCCATACAAGCTCAAATTGAACCAAACTCACTTCCATCATACTCTAAATTAAATTATCTTTCAAATGGATGTGGTTTCATTATTTTTGGAGTTACGGTTAAAAAGTCGGTTTTCTGGGGTGTTTTGTACAGTTTTCCCAAATACTTGTTGTATATTCATATTTATTTTTATAATGTATATATTGGTAAATACTACTTTCATTAAAAATAAAAAAATTAAAAAAAACAGAGATAAAAATTTAGAAAAATCTTTTATAAAAATATTTCCTTATATGTACCTATGTATATTGTATTATATGTGTATAATATATGTATACAATTAATTTCCCTAAATAAAAATTACCAAAAAAATTAATTGTCTCACATTAATTAATTTAATTTATTTAATTACGAAAATCATATGTAATTATTTAATTTATTGATTTATTTGAATTCATTTGATTTGGTAACTTACCTTTTATGTAAAGATTTGATTTTTTGCCTTAAATAGCCACCATTAAGGTGGCTAATTGATTTTTTGGAATTATTTAATTTATTTATTTTAATTAATTACGAAATTCGTTTTTAATTAATTATTTATTTTATTTATTCAATTATTTTATTTAATTAACCAATAAACACTTTCCTCATTTGTGAATATCTTCCATTTTTGATTTTCTTCTCTTTTTAATGGGCTCCTCCTCCCTCATTTACACTTGATCGATCTTTGGCGGAGAGGAGCCCGGTTTCCGAGAGGTTTCTTGTTGAAGAGGGTCCTAGCCTCCGATCCAGTCGGTGACAGCGACGTGTGCTTCGTCGAGGCCATCATGGCTTGTCCGATCCCCGAGGTGAGATCCGCTTTTACTTGTCGTTTTTCGTAGGTAGATCGTAGGTTTAAAGTTAGCGTAGGAGTAGGGAGTAATTTTTAGATTAAAAAATCAATTTCACACTTTGTTGTCCGACACCTATTTTCATCTCATCTTCTCGATTCCTCGCATTTCTTTTTCTACCTCGCACGATCTTCCACCTCCGATCACGCACGGTGACCGGAGCCTCTGGATCTATCTCTCACCACGTCACGATCCAACCATTCACACATCCATTTTTGTATATAAATAAAAAAATAAAATATTTTTTCCTGTTCTCTCACAGTTGTTTTTGCAGGAAGAAGTAAAAAAAAAGGAATAAAATTTGTATCTTTCTTCTTTAGCTAACATTTGTTTTGCAGGGATAAATAATAATAAAAAAAATCATTTATCTTTCTTCTTTATCTAACATCTTGTTTTGCAGGAAAACATAAACAAAAAAATGTATTTTTTTATCATTATCTGATCACAGTTTACACAGAAAAATAAAAAAAAAGAAAGCACAGTTTTCTTTCTAACATTTTCCTGCAGAATACAAAAAAAAACAAAAAAAATCACGTCAGCCGAGCACCACTTTCATCCCCCGCCACCCGCCTTCGTCAACCTCCAGGCGGAGGTCTTTTCGCGTCCCGCTGCCGCCGAAGCGCCGTGGCTGCACCGCGCGCCTCCACCTCCAATCCTCCGCGCTGCAGCCCGGCCGTCCACGCGCTCCTCCACCAGGCCGCCCTACGCCTCCAACGCCGTCTGCCTGCGCCGCCCGGCCCCATCACCGGCGTCGCGCGATCTGCAGCGCCAGCGACCTCCGCTCCTCACCTGCGCCCCCGCGTGGCGCGACAACCGCCCGACTCCTCCAACCGTGACCCCGCGCCTGCACCCCCGCGGCCCCAGCGTCCTCTGCTCCGCGCGTCAGCATAGCCACGCGCGGGCCCTCCTCCAGCGCCCGCGTTCCTTCCAGATCAGCCGACCAGCGGTCCCGCCGCGCCTCCTCCGACCTCCCAGGTCGCGTTCCCCTTGCTCCTTCCTCCTACGGCGGCGGCACCCGTGATCCCATTTGCTGTGAAGAGAAAAGATGAAACGAAACCCTAGTGGGGGGTTTTTGATTTTATAAAAAAATGGAACAATTACAAAGCAGCCCCTGAAATTTGTCAAATTTGCAAAAAGCTTCTGCTCCAAAGCAAGTCATGTGCTTGGCACATGTTTATTTGGTAATTTGCGATATTCAACCTGCATTTTAATTCTGCTATTATATTCAGTGCAGAACTATTGAGTAATTACTTTTTAGTCCCTGTTTGCAGAACATAAGCTTTGCATGATCGTTTTTATGGAATAAATGTTTATCATGTTCTAAAAATCCTGAGAAAATTGGTGTATGCTCCTGATATAGTTCTTGCCATTGTATAAAATTTTCATCAATTTTTATTGTCATTTGATATTTTTAAAAATTCAAAAACATTGTCTTTTTACTTATCAGAACTTTGAAAATTCATAAAAAATAGGAAAATTGCCTAAAAATTCCAAAAATATTTCTGTAGGTGCATTTTTATCTCTTTAATTTTCTGAGCATTTTTTACCTTTTAAAAAATACAAAAATAGTGTGTGTGTGTGTGTGTGTGTTTCTATTCATTTGTGCTTATTCGAAAAATACAAAAAAATATAAAAGTCAAAAACCACTAAAAAATTCATCTCTGAAATTTGACTACTTAGTTTTTAAATCGTGCTCCTTGTGTTCGACCCTGGTCGCTATACCAGGTAAAAAGAATAGCGAAGACCGCGTGCATTTGTTTTCATCGATTTAACATCTTTTTCTGAGTGGTTTACAAATTTTTCCGTTGACCGCGCTTGGTGATTTGGGTCACGACGACCACTGTTTATTTACATACTTAACCCGATTGTCAGGCGCGTCATCAGAATGGCGCCGTTGCCGGGGAGCACGGCTTTGTAGTCATTTTTCTATTTTTGTCTCTCTATATTATAATTGTTTTCTGACATTCTCTCTTTGATTTTTGTGCGAGGTACTGCTTGGACGACTTGGAATTTACTTTTTGAGGACCCGCACGGGAAGAAGAGCAGGGAGAAGAAGAAGGAACTTTTATTTCTGAGAGAGAGAGAGAACAATATTTTTGTAATAACTTAGACTTTGGACTTGTGGACTTGGACTTTACTCGGGGTCTGTTTCGTCAAGTGCCGGTGCACTTGGGGGACCTCACCGCCGTTTTCCGTGTTTTTGATTTTACCGCCATAACTTGCTATTTGATTCTCGCAGTTTTAGCCCCTAGACGTAGGAATTTTTGTTGATTGTGACGTAAATTTCTAAGGCCCAACACCTAATAGAATATCTGTTCCTATAGAACGTAATTGGACCTTACTAAAATTCACTGAAAAAGTTAGTTTAATTGGATTTGAGACCACGTGCCGTGAGGAGTCACATACAGCGCTGGCAGGACCCGTTGTGGCGGGCACCGAGTGACTCTCAAGATCGGACTCCGTACTCGATTCGGTTAGCTAACTATTGTTCTTCACGATCAATAGAAGTTGCTTGTCTAAGGCCGATTTCTTCGTGCATCATATAGTTAGTTTATATTCTGTCTTTAATTTTATGCGCGGATCATATTACATGTAGAGTGCTGGAATAAGGTACGCATTTTCTATCTCTGCATGCATCATTGTGTTTGATCGTGCATTGGCTTTTTCGACTTCCTCCCCCTGTTTTTGGACTCAAATTAATCAAAGAGGAAATCGGAAAGCTCGTTAGGCGTTTATTCTTGAAAATATCCAAAAAAATCACAAAATCAAAAATTAAAAAAAAATTGGGACTGCTAATTGAACTTGACTCTAAAATCAAACGTAATTGATTCACTTCATTGTATTGGGAGAGCAATTCCCTCATTGTTTGCGCTTTTACTCGCTCGCGTACACACTAAGGAGTAGTGCCCAAATCCTATTCAAACCTCCTAAGTGTTTGTACAACTTTCGTTGATCACCTTAACTCTAAAATTGAAAAGATAAAGGACCGAATCTCACGGTCTTCACTTTGTGTTGAGTTGGTGAACTGGGGGTTTGCTTTGTGTTTTGTATGTCTTTGGTGTGAGTCGGTTACAATCATCTTCCTTTATCATTAGCAGTCACCTTCTGTTTCTATCCCACCCTCCCTCCTTTCTATCTCTTTTTCACTCTACCCCACCCTCCCTCCCTTCTATCTCTCTCTTCGTTCCTGCCTTTTCTTTCTTTCACTCCCTTCTATCCCTCCATCCCCCCCTTCAGTTTCCTCTCATCACGATGGGCCACTTTCCATTCCAGCCGAATTTTACGGCTTCTTCATTTCACGCCCATCACTCACGTTCATTCTCTCGAGAGGTCGGAACCCCATCCGACTTCTCATCTTCTCCCTACCCACCCTCCCATTTGGGACGTGCTGTGAGTGACACCCACAGAGACCAGATTGACCAAACACGAGACATGGGTGTTCACATTACTGAGATGAGAGTGCATCCCATAGGCAATCGAATGGGGCAGTTGCGAGCTTTAGATGACGTGTATCCTAGGACATTGGATGAGTACACAGATCATGAAGTCCAGTCCGCTTCTACCTTGAGACCCTTTGTTCTGGATTTAGAGTTAATTGATCTACTGCCTAAGTTTTTTGGGGAAATGCACGAGGAACCTTATTTGCATATTGATGAATTTGAGGATTTTTGTGTATCACGATCATATTTGGATATCACTTCTGAGGACATGATGTTGATTACCTTCCCATTTACACTTCAGAGTAGAGCCAAGAGTTGGCATAGACGATTGGGAAGGAAGATTGCTACATGGGGAGATTTACGATCATTATTTTTGAAGAAATTTTACCCCCAGTGTAGAGCAGAGATGATGCGGTCATGTATTCGTGATTTTTCTGTTAACCCCCAAAAGCCGTTGAGAGATTCATGGTTGAGGTTACGAGAACTTGTGAGGCGATTTCCAGATCATGGATTTTCGATGACTGACCTTATCCATATCGCCATGAGGGGGAGGACCGCAGAGCAGATATCATATGTCATTACCTCGTGTAGTGCTTCACACAATTGTCCCGACTTGGATTTTGTTGAGACCATCTTGGATACACTTTCTGATCTTGCATATACACCAGATGATTTATTTGGGACAACACATGACAGAGAGATGACGACTGTTGAGTGTGTGACACACCATGCTGATCTTGATAACACACACAAATCAGAGGATATGGATGCTACTACTTCTCATTTGATGGATGTGTTGCCTACTGTTGTGAGTTCCCAGAGCCAGACATTGGTTGATGACCAATTGGATTTACAATCAGATTTTGAGCCACTCCTGCTCTATCACGTAGAAGATTTGTCGATTCTAGATCTGCTAGGATCCCAAGAGATAGAGGAGGAACCCACATCTCAGCCATCCTCTGATTCTTTCCAGTATCCATACATAGTTGATACAGTGTCTTGTCTTCAGGAGATCTGCTCAGATTCGGAGATACATTTGGATTCATCTCAGCATAGAGAGTTTGATGAGGGACTGATTTTGGATTTTACAGAACTTGATAGTCCCGTACTTGAGCCATGTGTTCTCCCTTTTGATGAGGTCGATACATTTTTCGAGGACATGATATTCGACAGCATTGATCCCAAGTTTCCTTATGATTCGGCATTACTCCCCGAGGGTTATCTGCGGGAGGATGCCATGGACCATGTGTACTAGGTTTCAATTTCTGGGAGTGCATCCGATCTGTCGGATCACGAGACCGAGTATTTTGATATTTCTGATAATGAGTTTGATGATTCTCTCCTCGACGACCCTCGCGAGGATGACCCGATCTTTGAGGTATTCGATGATTTCACTGATTTGTATACAATATATGCATCGGATATCAACCTTTCTAGTGAGTCTCTTGATCTTGATCTTCCATATCTATTCGAGACTGTGATTGACGTGGAGGATTCCCTGACAGATCCTTCCTTCTCCACGTTCGACTTCTTCGGTTCTGCCCTGTCACTCCATATAGACCTTGAGCCGACGATTTCTTTTGTGCTACCGAAGCCCGACTTCATCTGCCCATATCTTGATTCGGTAGCAAACACCTGCCTGACTGATTATCTGGGTCTTATCATTTACTCTGTTGAACTCGTCGTTATTCTCCCGCCGAGACTGCGACGACAGTACGGTATTCGTTTGACAGATGCCGTCCTGAACCTTGACACTGCGTTATCCTAACATTTGCGCCCAGCTAGGGGCGTAAACTCTAGCGCTTGTTGAGAGGCACCTCAACATTGATCGACTTACATCTGTATAGACCATCTGTCAATATCATACATTCTTTTTGTCTCACCCCCCATCTCCATCGCATGATCAATCCATACTTAGGGTGCACTTTACCCTAAGTATAGGGGTGTCCGACTTGTGATTATTCTTTTGATTCTTTTTACCTCTGTTTTGCTGCCTATACTTAGGGATATTTTACCCTAAGTATAGGGGGGGTAAACCCAGTACATTCTACCCCTCGGTTTTCCCCTTGTGTACAGTCTGCTATACTTAGGATTACTTGATCCTAAGTATAGGGGGATCACCGACTTCTATTGATTTTATTCTTTTATTCGTCATTGTAGTATACTATTCTTCTCACTTTTCTATACGAAGCACGAGTTATGTCTTTATTTCCAGCTCTTTGATCACTATGAGGACATAGTTCGAGCTAAGTATAGGGGGGTGTCGTATATATTGTATATATACTTTAGCCATAACTCGTACTTTCATATTTTTAATATGGCTAAAATACTGTGTAAATATTAAAAAAAAAGAGAGATGCATAAATTTCCTCAAATTTTTTTCTTGTACATACTGACTAATAAGTCAGGTTAAAATATTTTGAAAAATATTTTGAAAGTAGTTTGAAAATCTATTTGAAAAATCTTTTGAAAACTATTTGAAAAATGTTTGAAAAATATTTTCAACCTTTGTAAAAATATTGTGGATTGTAAAAAATTTTTTTTTCTTCTTTATGTGAAATAAAATGATTTTGTTAAAACTATTTGCAAATGTTTGGAAAAATGGTTGAAAAATTATATTGAAAATCTATATATACTATTTGAAAAATGTTTGCCAAATAGTTTTCAAATGTGTGTAAATGTTTGTAAAATTGTGTGCAAAATTATTTTGGACTATAGTTTTCAAAATTATTTGTAAAATTATTTTCAAATAAATTTGAGGAATATATGCATCACAAAAAAAAAGAAATAAAAAAAATCTAAAAAAAACCAACTATGTATATGCTTGTATAAATTACTCAAGTTGTAAATCCTATCTCATGACTCTTGTAAATAATTGACTCACTCCTTTGTAAATATGTGCATATAATCCCTAACCTTTATCTTTAAAAAAAATTTGTATAGACTTGTATATATTTCTAACTATTTGCAAAAAAAAAAACTTTTGCATGTGCATCATTTTTCAAAAATCCATAAAAATTTCAAAATTTTGAAAATTGTTTCACAAAAAGATTTTGTTTTCTCTATGCATTGTACATATTTTCTTGCATTGGCATGTGCATTTTTCAGGATAGTCTTGACGATTAAACTAAGTCTGGAATAAATTTGAAGAATGGAGCTTAGTCGGACCTTAATCCACTTAATTTCAGAGGAACCTTATAAGATGTGGAGTTAAGACTTTTCAGGTCCTAGTGACTTAATTCTTTGGGTCCACACGACTATGAGCATATGTCATCTTGATGAGCCTAAGTAGAACACTTAACAACACACGCATGACTCTTAGAGACAATGGCTTGACTTGCACCAGCACTTTACACATGGCTCTCCACGGATGAGGTGGTGAGGAGGCAGTTTCCTTTGGCTTGGGGTAGCATATGAGGGTAGTACTTCTAGGCGGAACCTCTCTTCTTCTTCTAGTGAAGGAAGTGCGTCTCAACTTGGTCTAGTGGTGATGAAGGCTAAAGACAGAAGCCGTGGGTTGCAATAAAGCTTCAAAAGAGGGATAGTCTACTGGCTCAAGAGGAAAATTTCTTGTATATATGCTGCACATGTAGATATGTTGTACAGAGGCATTTGAAAAAAAAAGAAAAAAGAAAAAAAAGAAAAAAATGCAAAAGTGCAAAAAAAGAACTCCAAAAAAAAGTGGTGGGTCGGATTGAAAATTTAATAACCCCACCGGAGTGTATATAATGAAATAAAGCAACAGCTTATGGCATCCATGTTACATCTCATGAAGCTTGCAGC
This sequence comes from Ottelia alismoides, assembly GCA_037367405.1. Lineage (NCBI taxonomy): Eukaryota > Viridiplantae > Streptophyta > Magnoliopsida > Alismatales > Hydrocharitaceae > Ottelia > Ottelia alismoides. The sequence continues at coordinate 169,261 of JAZKJV010001036.1, read as the reverse complement.
GGGAGACTTAGCTACACTGGCTGAGCTTCCAAAAGTCTATACTTCTTCCCCCTCTTCTTGAGCCGGTTGCACTTGAACTTAGAAGGGAATACCCCGCTTCTCGAGGAAAGAGTTGCTAGACCGAGGCATTAGAGTTACCAGATTGGGGGAGGTTGTTTCTTTGTTACTTCTGAGGTGGGGAGCTACATATCACTTACACTGCATGGAAAGATTCATGGTCATTAGAGTTTGTGTATGTAGACTTGTTCTGATCTGGTTTATTGAGGAGTCTTGTCCATAGATTGGTGGAACTTAAAGGCTGTTAGGTTTTAAATCCACATCCCATTAAGGTTCCGACACACTAATAATCCAAAGGTCCGACAGAGCTCCAGACTACATCTTTATGAAGATAAGCTTAAAAGTCAACATTATTCTAACTTCTTTCCTTTTTCTTTTCTTTATTTTTGTTTTCACTTATTTTTCAAATAAGTGTTTGCTAAGGGACTAGCAAAGGTAAAGTATAGGGGAATGATGAATCCACGATTCATCGCCTTTATTCTTTTATTTTAGCTTCAATTTCTTAGTCAAACACATGTAAATACCCATTAATTTCATAATTTTACCATTTTGCATGCATTTGTTAAAATTGCATTTTAACACTTTTTGTACATAAATAAAAGAATAAAGAAGAAAAGAAAAAGAAAAGAAAAATAAAGGATGTAGTTATGCAATAAATACAGACTGACCCAAACCCTGAGAGAAGGTCAAGACTTGACCTGATCGACCAGGAATAAAGTAGGGGGAGATAGGGTCGTTTGTCAAAAAAAAATCAAAAATATCTTGTAAATATTTTTCATGTATATTTGTACAAAACTTACATTATTTTATTTGTACATAATTTGACCTCAAACTAATTATTTTCGTAAATAAAAGTTGTAAATAAAATTGTGTTGTAAATAATAAAAATATTTGTAAAATAAAATATTGTATATATTGCAAATAATTACACCAAGAAAAAGCCACAAAGTGATAATTGAAACATCAATTCCGGCTCCATACAAGCTCAAATTGAACCAAACTCACTTCCATCATACTATAAATTAAATTATCTTTCAAATGGCTGTGGTTTCATTATTTTTGGAGTTACGGTTAAAAAGTCGGTTTTCTGGGGTGTTTTGTACAGTTTTCCCATATACTTGTTGTATATTCATATTTATTTTTATAATGTATATATTGGTAAATACTACTTTCATTAAAAATAAAAAAATTAAAAAAAAAGAGATAAAAATTTAAAAAAATCTTTTATAAAAATATTTCCTTATATGTACCTATGTATATTGTATTATATGTGTATAATATATGTATACAATTAATTTCCCTAAATAAAAATTACCAAAAAAATTAATTGTCTCACATTAATTAATTTAATTTATTTAATTACGAAAATCATATGTAATTATTTAATTTATTGATTTATTTGAATTCATTTGATTTGGTAACTTACCTTTTATGTAAAGATTTGATTTTGTGCCTTAAATAGCCACCATTAAGGTGGCTAATTGATTTTTTGGAATTATTTAATTTATTTATTTTAATTAATTACGAAATTCGTTTTTAATTAATTATTTATTTTATTTATTCAATTATTTTATTTAATTAACCAATAAACACTTTCCTCATTTGTGAATATCTTCCGTTTTTTATTTTCTTCTCTTTTTAATGGGCTCCTCCTCCCTCATTCACACTTGATCGATCTTTGGCGGAGAGGAGCCCGGTTTCCGAGAGGTTTCTTGTTGAAGAGGGTCCTAGGCTCCGATCCAGTCGGTGACAGCGACGTGCGCTTCGTCGAGGCCATCATGGCTTGTCCGATCCCCGAGGTGAGATCCGCTTTTACTTGTCGTTTTTCGTAGGTAGATCGTAGGTTTAAAGTTAGCGTAGGAGTAGGGAGTAATTTTTAGATTAAAAAAATCAATTTCACACTTTGTTGTCCGACACCGATTTTCATCTCATCTTCTCGATTCCTCGCATTTCTTTTTCTACCTCGCACGATCTTCCACCTCCGATCACGCACGGTGACCGGAGCCTCTGGATCTATCTCTCACCACGTCACGATCCAACCATTCACACATCCATTTTTGTATATAAATAAAAAAAATAAAATATTTTTTCCTGTTCTCTCACAGTTGTTTTTGCAGGAAGAAGTAAAAAAAAAGGAATAAAATTTGTATCTTTCTTCTTTAGCTAACATTTATTTTGCAGGGATAAATAATAATAAAAAAATCATTTATCTTTCTTCTTTATCTAACATCTTGTTTTGCAGGAAAACATAAACAAAAAAAATGTATTTTTTTATCATTATCTGATCACAGTTTACACAGAAAAATAAAAAAAAAGAAAGCACAGTTTTCTTTCTAACATTTTCCTGCAGAATACAAAAAAAACAAAAAAAAATCACGTCAGCCGAGCACCACTGTCATCCCCCGCCACCCGCCTTCGTCAACCTCCAGGCGGAGGTCTTTCCGCGTCCCGCTGCCGCCGAAGCGCCGTGGCTGCACCGCGCGCCTCCACCTCCAGTCCTCCGTGCTGCAGCCCGGCCGTCCACGCGCTCCTCCACCAGGCCGCCCTACGCCTCCAACGCCGTCTGCCTGCGCCGCCCGGCCCCATCACCGGCGTCGCGCGATCTGCAGCGCCAGCGACCTCCGCTCCTCACCCGCGCCCCCGCGTGGCGCGACAACCGCCCGACTCCTCCAACCGTGACCCCGCGCCTGCACCCCCGCGGCCCCAGCGTCCTCTGCTCCGCGCGTCAGCATAGCCACGCGCGGGCCCTCCTCCAGCGCCCGCGTTCCTTCCAGATCAGCCGACCAGTGGTCCCGCCGCGCCTCCTCCGACCTCCCAGGTCGCGTTCCCCTTGCTCCTTCCTCCTACGGCGGCGGCACCCGTGATCCCATTTGCTGTGAAGAGAAAAGATGAAACGAAACCCTAGTGGGGGGTTTTTGATTTTATAAAAAAATGGAACAATTACAAAGCAGCCCCTGAAATTTGTCAAATTTGCAAAAAGCTTCTGCTCCAAAGCAAGTCATGTGCTTGGCACATGTTTATTTGGTAATTTGCGATATTCAACCTGCATTTTAATTCTGCTATTATATTCAGTGCAGAACTATTGAGTAATTACTTTTTAGTCCCTGTTTGCAGAACATAAGCTTTGCATGATCGTTTTTATGGAATAAATGTTTATCATGTTCTAAAAATCCTGAGAAAATTGGTGTATGCTCCTGATATAGTTCTTGCCATTGTATAAAATTTTCATCAATTTTTATTGTCATTTGATATTTTTAAAAATTCAAAAACATTGTCTTTTTACTTATCAGAACTTTGAAAATTCATAAAAAATAGGAAAATTGCCTAAAAATTCCAAAAATATTTCTGTAGGTACATTTTAATCTCTTTAATTTTCTGAGCATTTTTTACCTTTTAAAAAATACAAAAATAGTGTGTGTGTGTGTGTGTGTTTCTATTCATTTGTGCTTATTCGAAAAATACAAAAAAAATATAAAAGTCAAAAACCACTAAAAAATTCATCTCTGAAATTTGACTACTTAGTTTTTAAATCGTGCTCCTTGTGTTCGACCCTGGTCTATACCAGGTAAAAAGAATAGCGAAGACCGCTTGCATTTGTTTTCATCGATTTAACATCTTTTTCTGAGTGGTTTACAAATTTTTCCGTTGACCGTGCTTGGTGATTTGGGTCACGACGACCACTGTTTATTTACATACTTAACCCGATTGTCAGGCGCGTCATCAGCCACTGATAATATCATCCATAACAATACGAATCCTTTTTGCAAGAACCTTCGCAACAATGACGTAGATGGCATTTGAAAGAGCGATAGGCCTGAAGTCCTCTATTCGATCCACCACGTCCTTCTTAGGCATAAGGAAAATCAAGGAACGGTTCAGACGATCAAAGCCATGATTCTCTCCCCTCAGTTCCTCTACCACAGCCAGTACACCCTGGCCCACCAATTCCCATAATTCACGAAAAAAGAATATAGGAAATCCATCATGCTCTGGAGAACCGTCAGCATTCAGGTCAAAAATTGCTGTGCGGACCTCCTGAGGAGTAAATGGGAGAATCAACTGTGATGCCTGGATCTCCGAGACTCGAGGCACACCCCTATCATGCCAGCGAACTCCACTGAGGTGATTCCTCTTGCTCATCTCCCTGAAGTGCCCAACAACTGCAGCCCCAATCTCCCTCTCTCCCTCAGCACGTACTCCCCTAACCACCAGAGAATGGATCAAATTTTGCCGCCTCCTGCCACTTGCCATCGCATGAAAAAATCTCGTATTCGCATCGCCTTCCCTCAACTAACTTTGCCTCGAACGTTGCCTCCACTCTACCTCTCTCTTCTTATCCTCCTCAAGAAGCACCTTGTGATGGATACACCTCTGCAATTTCTCTTCTTCAAATAGATCCATGTCATCTTCAATTTTATCCAGCCTGGTCATCACTGCCTGGGCTAGGTCCCTTCTTTCACTACGACACGCTCTGACCTCCCTACGAAAAGTCACCAGCATCGATCGAAGTACCTTCAGACGAGCCGCCATATCCCTGGACGTTGAACCAGAAGAAACAAACTCTCTCCAGCATTGAGTGATACACCTCCTGAGGTCTTCCTCCAAGAGCCAAGAACTTTCGAACCGAAAAACATTTCCCAAGCGAACCGACTCACCAGAGTCAACAAGTCACTTATTATATATTTAGATATGATAGTCAGTTGCACTATAAGAGACCTCAATAGAACCCTAACCAACATGGCCAACATCCTTAATGGTGTCGGCCGAACTTTCTTCAAGAGGATTTGATCGTAGGTTGATTGTCAACATGACGAAGGTAGAGGAAAATGAGAAAATTATCAATGGAGTCAACAATGGCAAGTGCAAATGACATGAAATGTCTTCTTGACCTTTCTCTTGATTTTCTTTGAAAGTATCTTAAGCTTTTCGTTCCTCGGATATATGTCTACCTAAGTACATGGCATCATGATGGAAGTCGAGCTTGCCCTTACTATCATAGGCAGAACTGATCAGTTGATGATGCTACAAAGATTCTTCAATGAATGATAGACATAAGAGACAAAGAGATTGAATGGAAATCAGTAAAATAAACTGGCAAGAGGGATTTGATGATCAACAAAAGAATAATAATAAAAAAAGAGGAGTGAGTGATAAACCCAGAAATCGATCAGTCTTGTATTCCACACAAGGCGGGAACACAATCGAAGTGTTGACCAATCAAACTCTGAATTTAATCAACAATTAACCCACACTATAGATTAAGGAATAAGAAATAAATGTGGAGTTAAAATTTATTTTTAACTCTGCACAAAAGATGTATAGCAAGCAAGTATGTAGAGAGTTCGAACACAGGGAGCAAACATGGTAGATCAAACTAATGTGTGTGTGAGTGAAAGTGAAGTGATGTCTACACTATGCAAGCAAATATTTTTGTGGGTTTTTAAATTTAATTTTTTTTATTTTATTAATTTTTAATTTTGTATTTTGAATTTTAATTTTCTGATTTTTATATTTTATATTTTATATTTTCTTTCAATATTGGAATATAAAAACAATGTAATAAAAGGGTGACAAAATATTTATATAAATATGTAAAAATAGCCGAAAATTCAGGAATAAAATCTTTTTGGACTTTTTATGATTTTCTACTGTTTTTGTGATTTTTGGGGGCTTTTCAAAATGTTTTTGTATTCTAAATAGACAAAATACAAGAAAACAATGACTATACTTGCTGGCCGAAATTAAAATGAGGTTGACAAATAATAAACAATACCTAAAATTCCTCAAATTAATTTTAAAATACGGACAATGAAACAAGGAAGACATAACAATTGAGTTTGTATTTTTGTGATTTTTCCTATGATTTTCTAGATTTTTATCAAGATTTTTAGGGTTTTCTAATTTTTAAGATTTTTCTTTTGAGATTTTTTAGTGATTTTTGGACTGACATTTGTGATTTTTCGAATTAAAATGATGCCCTAATTAAATCGATCAAGCAAGCAAAAATGTCACAGTCTAGCAGGGGTATATATGCATATATCCAAAAGTCCAGGGGCATACAAGCAATTTTCCACAAAATGTAACTCCTAATATTTGAATTTATGGACCACATACAAATAAGCAGACTCGCAGGGGTGTTGGTGTAAGATACCCACCAGGGCGCGTGACTGGCACGCGCTTGGCAGGGCTGAAATGGAATTTCAAAAACCCCTGGGGGCTTACATGCAATTTTCAAAAAGTTTTAATATTTAAACTACAACTCATGGTACTGAAACGAAATAATAAAAGGTCCGAGGGCCTCCTTGCAAAATGCCCACACCTCACGTGAAAAGGTCACGTGAGGTGACGTGGCAGAGGACCTATGTGTAAATATGGAGAGTCTAAGGGCCTCCTTACAAATTTTACAAAACTTTTAAACTACGATTTAAAGTTTCAGAACTAAAATACAATCACAAAATGCGCGGGGTTAAAGTAGAAAAATACCCTTGGCGCGTGTGATCCAATGGCGGAGACTAGGCCACGTTTCCACGTGGCGAGCGACGGATGACCGATGACGCTTCGACGATGCACGGCTGGGATTAGATCTTCCTCGAATGATAGGACGGTGAAGGCGAGGGAGGATCGGACGGATGCTGTGCGATCTGGGGCTTCTCCACGATCCAACGGTGTGGAGGCTAGGACCAAGAACAACGAAGAACGCCGGCGAGGGCGAGCTTCGTCGCGCTAGATCTCCATCCTCCGGTGGCGGTTGGTCTTCAAAATGGACGTGGGGACTCCTGGGGGTCTCCTCTTCCTCCTGGGGGCGTCAAAATACCTCAGCGAAGGCTGGGGTGCTCGCGGGTGGCCGGCGGAGCTGGGGGGCTTCGCGAACTTCAGCGAGGCTCCAAAATCGCCTCCAGGCGCGAGTCAAAGCGCGTTGACCTGCAAAAATGGTTAGGATGTCCAGGGCAAACTGCCTGGACCTCAGGATGGTGGAATGGAAGCAAAACGAGCCGTGGCGGTTATTGGCCGAAGGTGCGCTCCGGCCAAGATGACGATTTGGGCGATTCAAGCGACGATTCTTCGCGATTTTTGAGGGTTTTTAATCCTAGAACTAACAGGAATAAAATGCGATTGAAAAATAGGGGAGAGGGGGTTCTCAATGGCTGGAACCAGAGGAAATGAGGTACCTCGACCGCCGGAGTTGGGGGAGGTGGTGAAGACGCCTCCGACCTCGTACGCCTTGGCTGAAGGGACCACGGTGGAGCTGTCACCTCCAAGGATCCACAGAGCACAAGAGAGGCGATGAGGGGTGGACCGAAGGTGTTCAAATTCGAATGGCAAGTCAGGGGTTCATTTTAAGTGGTTTGACTCGATGGTGAGAAGGCTCCAAAGATCGAGGTGCATCGGGCAAACGAGAAAGATCTGGGAAGATCTAATAGGTCGGCGAGGATCATGGATGAACAGTGAACAAATCTCGTGAAGGTATCCTCCATCCTCGAGCAACGATTTGATGGCGAAAAAAATCGAGAAAAGAGGGTCACGGGGTGTTCTGACGGGGGCGTAAGGGGGAAGGCGACCAGTTGACCGGGTCAACTGGGGGCGCCACCTGGTTGGTCCATGTGGACCAACCAGGAAAAACCCTGGAAAATAATCTTGTTAATTCATTTAAAAATCGAAAATGGCCGAATTAAATTTAGGTTATTAAATAAAAAATATTTATTATTTTATGTAGTATTTTATTCTGATTTTTAATTATTTTTATGGATTACATTTTTATAAGTTGCTTTTTATAGCCTATATAGGTATTTTATTTGTATATTTTAGTAATTGATTTTTATTTTGTGATTTTAATTTTATTATTTTTATCTCTCATTTTATATAATTATAAAATGCTTTTATACACGTAATTCTATTTTTATTTTATTTTTCTGATGTGTTTTGTATAATAAATAAAATATAAGTAGGTATTGTATAGGTATGTGTATAGGTATAATACCTGTGTATTTTATATACATGTATTTTTATTTTGAGTTTTATTTAGGTTTTTATTCTGATTTTAATGTACAAATATACTATAAGTAATATTTACAAAATTATAAAAAAATATAAAATTATCAAAATAAGGAATAAATAATAATAATAAAATGAGTATTTTAGTATGTACAAGTATACAATAGGGGTCCAAAACTCAACTTTCAAACCGTACCTCCGCCAAATGCAAAACCACCACCATTAAATAGCTTATTTTATTCTATATACAATTAAAGGTGAGTTGCTACATTTGGAATTTTCAGTTGTGAGATACGGGTCTGGGAAGTTGGGATTCTGGATTTTTATTTAGACCATAACTTTTTATCTATGTATTATTTTTCAGTGAAATTAATTTTGTATTTTTCTTTATTAAATTATCCACAACTTTCATGACAGAGTTTCTTTATTTGATGTATAAAAAGTGAAACAAAAATAGGTCCCAAAATGAATAAAGAATGAATAAAATAAAAGGGATTTGTATTGTATTTTTGCCCTTATCTCCCCCTACTTTATTCCTTGTCGACCTAGTCATCGAGATGCCTAGGTCTTGGGGTTTCGGGTCATAAAATATTTACAATATTTTATGCTTTTTCTTTTCTTTTATTTATTCTATAATTTTGGCTTTAATTACAGTATTTTATACACTATTTAGATGCACAAGCATAAATGCTAAGATGATGGTTTTAATGCTATTTAGACGCATTTGCTAGGGTGATAGAATAAAGATGATGAAATGTGGATTCATCATCCCCCTATACTTTACCTTTGCTAGTCCCTAGCAAACACTTACGCAATAAGTGCAAAAAGAAAAGAAAGAAAAGAAAAAGAAGAACTTGGATTTTATTTGATTATCAAACTTGTCTTCACAAAATCAAAGTTTGGAGCTTAAGTCGGACCTTTGGAGTTTTAGTGCGGGCGGAACCTTAATGAGAATCGAATTTGAAATCCAACAGTCTTTGAGAATCCCAAAACTCTGCCCAAGTCTCCTCAATAGCCAGGTCAGAAATATCTCAATTCATACGTAAATCCTTATGACTATGAATCTGACTTGTACAGTGTAAGTGATGGTGGCTCTTCCCAACTACAATGGCAAAGAAACTGACTTCTCCAGTACGACAACCCAATGATTCCCAAATACAACAACTCATCCCTTAAGGAGCAGGGTATTCCCTTCTAAGTTCAAGTGGCAACCAGCCCAAGAGGAGGGGGTGAAGAGAAGAATGGACGGTAGCCAGTGTAGCTACCTATCCTGGGATGCAAGACCAATGTAGTCAAGTCATCAAGCTGCAGGCTCACATGATTTGACTTTGAAGCTCAAGCTTTCTTATTTGACTTTACACCATATGTACACTCCGGCAGACATTTTTATTTTTGTACAGGCCCATCCACTTTTTTGGAGTTTTTTCTTTTGCATTTTTTTGAATACTATATACAACAGCATTTACATAGGGAGCTTTTCCTCTTGAGCAAGTAGACTATCCCTCTTTTGAAGCTTTATTGCAACCCACGATCTCCTATCCTCGAAACTCATCATTACTGGACGGGGTGGGGCGCACTTCCCTCCCTAGAGGAGGACAAGTATTTCCACATGTGTGCGTCTCATACTGGCAAATCCAACCTCCTCACCACTCCAACTGAGTTGAGCCATGTGAAAGGTGCAAGTGTCCAAGTTAGGTCATTATCAACAAGAGTCGTGCGTGTGCTCCGAAATACTCTACTTAGGCAGTCAAGAATCCATTGAACCAAGTCTTGTAATCCTCAAAGAATTAAGTCAACTAGACCTGAAGTACCTCAAACCCAGTTCCTATAAGGTTCCTGTTATTAGGTAGATTTTAAGGTCCAATCAAGCTCCGATCTCCGGATTTTACTTAGACTCGTTCAACTATCAAACTCAATCTGAAAAATGCGAATGCTATGCAGAGAATATTTTTGTGATGCAATTTTCGAAGATTTTGAACTTTTTATGGGTTTTTTGAAAAGATGATGCATATGCATTTTTTTAGATTTTTGAAAGGTTTTTCAAATGTTTTTGGATTTTAATTTTGCAAATGTTTTTGGGATTTTTGAAAACAAAAAGATTTTGGCTAAAAACTAGGTACAAATATTTACACGTGAGTGCTTCTTATATCTACAAGAAGTAGATTTTAAGAATTTACCGGGTAAGTGCTCAGTTTTACAAGTATATGTAGTGAATTTTGGTGTGATGTATATATTCCTCAAACTTATTTGACACAGGACTTTGAAACCATTTTGAAAACAATAGTCCAAAATAATTTTTACAAACATTTTACAAATGTTTACACACATTTGAAAATCATTTTGCAAAGGTTTTTAAAACAGTATATATAGATTTTTCAAAATATTTTTGCAACAACTTTTCAAACCATTTGCAAATCATTTCTCAAACATTTTATTTCACATAAAGAAAATAAATTTTACAAAACACACATTTTTACAAAGATTGAAAACATGTAACAAAACATTTTCAAAATAGTTTTCAATAGATGTTCACAAAGATTTTCAAACTCTTTTTCAAACATTTTGCAAAAAACATTTTCACCTGATTTATTAATCAGTAAGTATAAAAAGAATTTGAGGAACAAGAAACCTTTTTATTATGGTTTTTTAATGAATTTAAAAGAATGATTAGCCATATTATTAAGCAAATACGAAAGTATGAGTTATGGCTAAAGTATATACACAGTATATACGACCCCCCTATACTTAGCTTGAGCTATGTCCTCATAGATCGGAGAGAAAAGAGACGACATAACTCGTACTAAGTATAGACAAGTCTAAAGAATAAATGAATGAATCAAAGAATGAGAAGTCGACCGTCCCCCTTATACTTAGGATCAAATAATCCTAAGTATAGCAGACTGTACACAACGCAGGGAGGGTCAAGGATGGGAATGAACAGATCGTACTCAGATTGTCTCCCCCTATACTTAGGGTAAGATATCCCTCAGTATAGACAAGAAGAGGAGACAATAGAGAGGATCGAAGAATAGAAAAACTCGGGGTGCACACCCCATCTATACTTAGGACAAAGTACGTCCTAAGTACAGAAAACTGACAACAAGGGGCGGTACCTTTTTGATAGATTTAGGAGACAAAAGAGGAAAAGAAGAAAAGAAGAAAAGAGAAAAGATCGTGAGGATGTACAAGTCACTCCCCCTATACTTAGGGTAAAAGAAGCCCTAAGTATAGGCAACGACAGGAGTGATGACACGGAACGATGAGAGAACACTTGGCTCGTCCACCCCCCTATACTTAGGATAAAGTACGTCCTAAGCAAGGCAAACACGAGAATGGGTGGACGAGCGACACGGGAGAGAGAACAAAGGTACACAAGGGAATATATAACAAAGATGGATATACACAGGATAAAGGAGGTTGAAAGCTGACCTTCTTGCGAGACCGCTGAGGGATAGATCTAGTGTGGTGCATGTCGATATCAGGGTCCACAGTGGACGGAAGCCGATCGGGGTCGACAGAGTGAAGGCCCTCAGTGGAATCAAATCGGAAAGGCATGAACTGATCAGTGGAAGTAGTATGGCTAGGTTCGGCCTTGGTGGTTCTATGTTGTGAAGGCACAGACTGGTGAGTGGAAGAAGTACGGCTAGGTCCGGCCTTGGAAGTCTCGCAGATGTCAAAGTGGAATGGGACAAACTCATCATCCTCGAAAGAAGTGTAATCGGAGTCGTCCTGTGAGGTCTCGTCCAGGTTAAAATCAAAAGGAACGAAATCATCAGTGGAAGTATACGAACTCAGATCGTCCTCAAAAGTCTCACCTAGGTTATTTGTTTGCTTATGAGGTCTCTCAAAATAATGGGCAACGTCATAACTGTCCTCAATCATCTTTACTTGTGAGTGACCAGGAACGGACTTATCAGTGGAAGTAGTCAAACCAGGTCCATCCTGTCTAGTCTTGGAATCTGCCCTCCGCTCAATCAGATCAATCACATAAATACTTTGAATTTCATCAACACATCGCCACACACCAGGAGGAGGAAACTCAAGGTCCATGCTTTCTGATTTCCTCCCCTTTTGGGGGATTCGTCGGGTCTCATCAGGTTTCGCTAAGCAAACATCTCTAATAGCATCAGATCGGTCACAGGCCTCGGAGTCAGCTCTGATCGGTGAAGGTGCATCAGGTGCAGGTCTCTGGTCAATTGTAGATGTGGTGATCAACACTTAGCTCTCGTTAGCAGGACGGAAGCGAACCTCTTCTGATCCATACTCAATAACGACCCTCGCAGAGGCGAGGAATGGCCATCCCAAGATGATTGGAGATGGCTCCCCTGTCGAGGTCTCCATGGGCAACACGACAAAGTCAACATGATGGCTCGTGCCCTGAATCGAAATGACTTTATTTTCAAGGATACCCTTCGGCCTCTTGATGGATCCATCAGCAAACTGTACGATCATCCTGGTTTTCTTTAGAGGCCCTAAATGAAGAGACTATACCAGCGAGAAGGGTAGTATGCTAATAGACGCACCGCCATCTAGGAAAGTGTGATCACAAGTATAGTCAGAGATAGTGCAGGTGATGAAAGGAGTAGTTGTTTTCTTCCTTCTATGAATGGGACGGTGTGTGATGGCGTGGGCAGTGGCCATGGTCAGAATGTGACGCTCAGATCTTCTCCTCCGCTTTCTCTTCTTGGGAAGAGGAGCCGATAAATGGGTCATGGCCTGTTGAAGTGGGGCACGGATGATCTCATGAATAGTAGCCACCACTTCGGGTTCAGATAGCAATTTTTTTTTTTGAATTTTTGGACCTCCTCCATACGAGGGAGGGAGTCGGAATCAGCATGTACATGAGGAGTGCCCAGAGCAGTCTGTACATAGGCACCCTCGGGGTTGGAGATGGGACAAGAAGTGAGTGGATGTATGGTCAAATGATTGGGCAATTGGTCCCTCTCCTCACAACGTGGATCGATCATGTGACTCCCAAACTCTTTTTGTGTTTTTAAATTTTTCTCATTTTTTTGTATTTTTGGCGATTGCAAGCTCCCATGATCACCCACAAGCAAAGCCGTATCCTCGACGAAAAGAGCACTAGTTCGATATTCTCTCGAAGTGGTGAGATTCTCTCTCATCAAATCAATGTGCTCTATCATTTGGGTCATGACTATACTCATCGAGACCGTGAGAGGTGACTCCAACAGGTCAGACTCGGGTGGATGTGAAAGTGGAGGTGGATAATATACGGGTGGAGGTGGATAGAAGTCCGAGTCGTGATACTGTGGCTGAGGCGGATATGTACAAAAGTCAGAAAAAGTAGGAGGAGGATCATCCTGATAAAAGGGAGGTGGACCGGCTGGAGGGTACGAGGAATCCGCAAAATCCGGATAAAAATCGCTTCGGCGATCCATCTCGAAACAAGAGAAAAATGATCGGGAAAGCACGACGGTCAAGTCAAGAGATGTGAGAAAAAGGCGCAAATGCGCGGAGTGATCGAGTATGCACACAAAACAATCACAAGTAAAAATGAATCAACCAAACCCTCAATTCACCTACTCAACTCGGTAGAGACCGAAAAATCGGCCTTTTTATCTTGTCTGTTTTAGAGTTAGGTGAGAAGTCAAGAAGTTGCACAAACACTTAGAGGCTCAATGGGATTTGGGCACTAATCCTTAGCGTGTGCGCGAGCAAGTAAAAGCGAAGACAATGAGGGGATTACTCACCCTAATACAAATTTTTCTTTTTAATTGATTTTAAGGTCAAGTAATATTAACAGTCCCAATTTTATTGATTATCACTTTTTTTGAATTTTTAATAGGAAATGCACGAGCCTAACGAGGAGTCAATTTTACTTAGCGTCTAGGTTGGCAAAAACAGAGGTAGAGAGTCGGAAAAGTAATGCAAGCGGCAATTCGATGATGTATGCTAAAGAGAAATGCTCACCTTGCCTCCAGCACTCTACATGCAAAGATGCTCAGCAGAATTGAAACCTATCTATATGCAAATGTAAAGCCGATGAAATCGCCCTAAGTTTCAGAAATTGCTATTAGCGGGAAGAACCACGAGTCGGTCACCAATCCTCAATCCAAAAAGTCCGGTCTAGACTCACCCCTCCTCTTCTCGACAAATCGAGTTCAGGAGTAGCGCTTGATGGGGTGGGCGCGCAGCGCGGCGGATCGAAAATGATGATGCGACTGTTTAAAAATTTGACTGCTTACATGTAAGATATATTAGGTGTTTGGCCTTAATCTATCGCAAGCAATCCTAAAACTAAGGGCTCAATCACACAAAATAAGGAAAATAAAACCGAGAAAACAAAGATAAAAAATGCGATGAAAAGCCGACAAAACTGCGGTGAGCCCCCAAGTGTACAAACACTTGGAAATTGGGCTTGAAAGTCCAAAGTCCTGGGGTACCTGTATTATTACAAATATAGAGTCTCTCTCTCTCACAAGAAATTACACAAATAAATGCTACAGAAGGCTCAAAAGTATGACTGTCTTCTCAAGTCCTCCCTGCCTCCTTTGATGCTCGATCAGAAGTCTCCTGCCGCCTTCACGTGGGTGCACCGACGCCTAAGGTAGAGCGTCTCCCTCGATCCGCGGTTCCTCGCACAAAGTCAACAAGGAAGAGTGATTAGACAAGTCAAGAAATGATATCAAATAAGTGAGCAATTAAAGAAAGCAAAAATGTAGACAAGTATCACAATCACGAAGCAAAAATGATCTGCGCGCTGTCGTTCCCCAGCAACGGCGCCATTTGATAAACCCAGAAATTGATCAGTCTTGTATTCCACACAAGGCGGGAACACAATCGAAGTGTTGACCAATCGAACTCTGAATTTAATCAACAATTAACCTATACTATAGATCAAGGAATAAGAAATAAATGTGGAGTTAGAATTTATTTTTAATAATGCACAAAAGATGTATAGCAAGCAAGTATGCAGAGAGTTCAAACACAGAGAGCAAATAGGGTAGATCAAAGTAATGTGTGTGTGAGTGAAAGTGAAGTGATGTCTACACTATGCAAGCAAATCTTTTTGTGGGTTTTAAAATTTAAAATTTGTTTATTTTATTAATTTTTAATTTTGTATTTTGATTTTAAATTTTTTGATCTTTATATTTTATAATATTGGAATATAAAAACAATGTAATAAAAGGGTGACAAAATATTTATATAAATATGCAAAAATAGCCGAAAATTCAGGAATAAAATCTTTTTGGACTTTTTATGATTTTCTACTATTTTTGTGATTTTTGGTGGCTTTTCAAAATGTTTTTGGTATTTTAAATAGGCAAAATACAAGAAAACAGTAACTATACTTGCTGGCTGAAATTAAAATGAGGTTGATAAATATTAAACAGTACCTAAAATTCCTCAAATTAATTTTAAAATATGGACAATGAAACAAGGAAGACACAACAATTGAGTTTGTATTTTTGTGATTTTTCTATGATTTTCTAGATTTTTATCAAGATTTTTAGGGTGTTCTAATTTTTAAGATTTTTCTTTTGATATGTTTTAGTGATTTTTGGACTGACATTAGTGATTTTTCGAATTAAAATGATGCCCTAATTAAATCGATCAAGCAAGCAAAAATGTCACAGTCTAGCAGGGGTATATATGCAAATATCTAAAAGTCCAGGGGCATACAAGCAATTTACTACAAAACTTAACTCTTAATATTCGAATTTATGGACCACTTACAAATAAGCAAACCTGTAGGGGAGTTGGTGTAAGATACCCACCAGGGTGCGTGACTAGCACGCACCTGGCAGGGCTGAAATGGAATTTCAAAAACCCTTGGGGGCTTACATGCAATTTTCAAAAAAGTTAACACTTAAACTACAACTCCTGGTACTGAAATGAAATAATAAAAGGGCCGAGGGCCTCCTTGAAAAATAACCACACCTCACGTGAACAGGTCACCTGAGGTGACGTGGCAGAGGACCTATGTGTAAATATGGAGAGTCTAAGGGCCTCCTTGCAAATTTTACAAAACTTTTAAACTACGATTTAAAGTTTCAGGACTAAAATACAATCACAAAATGCGCGGGGTTAAAGTAGCAAAATACCCCTGGCGCGCGCGATCCAACGGCGGAGACTAGGCCACTTATCCACGTGGCGAGCGATGGACGGCCGATGACGCTTCGACGATGCACGGCTGGGATTAGATCTTCCTCGAATGATCGGACGGTGAAGGCGAGGGAGGATCGGACGGATGCTGTGCGATCTGGGGCTTCTCCACGATCCAACGGTGTGGAGGCTAGGACCAAGAACAACGAAGAACGCCGGCGAGGGCGAGCTTCGCCGCGCTAGATCTCCGTCCTCCGATGGCGGTTGGTCTTCAAAATGGACGTGGGGACTCCTGGGGGTCTCCTCTTCCTCCTGGGGGTGTCAAAATACCTCAGCGAAGGCCGGGGTGCTCGCGGGTGGCCGGCGGAGCTGGGGGGGCTTCGCGAGCTTCGGCGAGGCTCCAAAATCGCCTCCAGGCGCGAGTCAAAGCGCGTTGACCTGCAAAAATGGTTAGGAGGTCCAGGGCAAACTGCCTGGACCTCAGGATGGTGGAATGGAAGCGAAACGAGGCATGGCGGTGATTGGCCGGAGGTGCGCTACGGCCAAGATGATGATTTGGGCGATTCAAGCGACGATTCTTCGTGATTTTTGAGGGTTTTTAATTCTAGAACTAACAGGAATAAAATACGACTGAAAAATAGGGGAGAGGGGGTCCTCAATGGCCGAAACCAGAGGAAATGAGGTACTGATAAGTGCTCAAAGAATCGAGTTTCGCGACTTTCTTTTTGTTATTGAAGTTGTCGGTTGTAGCCGAAAGCCGCGAGACAAGAAAATTTTCGGTTCTTAAGCCTATCAAACAATTACGGTTTTCCAAAGAAAAAAACCGTTCACTAATATTTAACCAGGCAAGTGTTCCTGGGTCGAACTCAAGGAGGCAGAATAAATTCCCTAGATTTTCCTATTCGTAATCTTATTTTAATTCTTCTCTAAGTCAATGCGCTTCTTTTTATTTATTTTTGTTTTTATTATTTTTATTTGATTTTATTCTTTTTAAATTTTTACTTAATTTTCAAAAAGGGATATTTTTTAAGAAATTTATTTATTATATAATAGGCGGATAATATGTAGGTGATACTATATAATAAGGTGAACGGGGTTCGAGCCGCGTACTCGAACTACACAAGAAAACGAAACAAAATGAAGCGGCTTTCGATAAAATCAAAACACATCAAAAACTCGTCAAAAAGCCGCGAAAATTTTATACTAAGTAGCTGGGGTAGTTGTGTAACTACCCTCAAGAAAGCGTCGAAATCCGAGATCACAAGAGCAAGAAACAACCCCTACAGCCCAGGGGCATAAGCGCAAAGACAAACTATTTAAATTGTTCTCAGAATGGTCCTCAGGGACGGTTCTGTAGGAAAAGTATATAAAACTTTACATTTAGGTCCCTGCGGAGGGACCTAAATGCAAATATGGAGAACTTGTGGGGCGGAGCTGAATTACTGGAAACTTGGCTGGGCTTAAGTTGCAATATTTCCACCGTTTCGTTTTCTGCGGCTGAGATTAGATGATCGCGTCTCGATCGGACGCTTCAGGTTCGTCCACGTGTCGAAAGCCTGTAACTTCCTTGTTCTTGGGCGGTTAGAGCTGAGGACGGACGAGTCTTCTTTCCCGAATTACTCCATCCGACTGACGAAGGATTGGGCACTCCGGCGGGGCCAGAGGGGTGGCTCCTCCACCCCTCGAGCTCGCCCGTGGTAGAATTCCGGCGGTGGTTGCTCGGAGCGGCTGTAAAGTGACGAGGAAGATGGATATCTCAGCTTCCTGGAGGTGGATCAATCATGGCGATCCATCTTTGAGGTGGCTTTTGATGCAGATGGTTAGCTTCCAGGCTTCGAGAAATGGGTCGCGATGATCTGAAACCTACAAATATCAAGATAGGATGCTCGATTCGCCAAGGAATCGGCCGATGGATGACAAGTTGCAAGCTCAAAGTTGATGAAAAATTTTAGTTTCAAGCAAAACAACCAGAGGCGTGATGAATCCACGATTCATTGCCTTTATTCTTTTATTTTAGCTTCATTTTCTTAGTCAAACACATGTAAATACCCATTAATTTCATAATTTTACCATTTTGCATGCATTTGTTAAAATTACATTTTTAACACTTTATGTACATAAATAAAAGAATAAAGAAGAAAAGAAAAAGAAAAGAAAAATAAAGGATGTAGTTATGCAATAAATACAGACTGACCCAAACCCCGAGAGAAGGTCAAGACTTGACCTGATCGACCAGGAATAAAGTAGGGGGAGATAGGGTCGTTTGTCAGAAAAATCAAAAATATCTTGTAAATATTTTTCATGTATATTTGTACAAAACTTACATTATTTTATTTATACATAATTTGACCTCAAACTAATTATTTTTGTAAATAAAAGTTGTAAATAAAATTGTGTTGTAAATAATAAAAATATTTGTAAAATAAAATATTATATATATTGCAAATAATTACACCCAGAAAAAGCCACAAAGTGATAATTGAAACATCAATTCCGGCTCCACACAAGCTCAAATTGAACCAAACTCACTTCCACCATACTATAAATTAAATTATCTTTCAAATGGTTGTGGTTTCATTATTTTTGGAGTTACGGTTAAAAAGTCGGTTTTCTGGGGTGTTTTGTGCAGTTTTCCTATATATTTGATGAACATATTTATTTATATTTATTTTTATACATAATATATATTGTAAATATTGTTTTCATTAAAAAAATTATTAAAAAAATAAAAATTTAAAAAAATCCTTTATAAAAATTATTTCCTTATTTGCACATATGTACATTATACTATATGTATATAATATATGTATACAATTTATTTCCCTAAATAAAAATTACCAAAAAATTTAATTGTCTCACATTAATTAATTTAATTTATTTAATTACGAAAATCATATGTAATTATTTAATTTATTGATTTATTTGAATTCATTTGATTTGATAACTTACCTTTTATGTAAAGATTTGATTTTGTGCCTTAAATAGCCACCATTAAGGTGGCTAATTGATTTTTGGAAATTATTTAATTTATTTATTTTAATTAATTACGAAATTCGTTTTTAATTAATTATTTATTTTATTTATTTAATTATTTTATTAATCCATCCAATAAACACATTCCTTTTTTTGTAAATATTTTCCTTTTTTGATTTTTTGCCTCTTTTTAATGGGCTCCTCCTCCCTCATTCACATTGGATCGATCTTTGGCGGAGAGGAGCCCGGTTTCCGAGAGTTTTCTTGTTGAAGAGGGTCCTAGCCTCCGATCCAGTCGGTGACAGCGGCTTGAGCTTCGTCGAGGCCATCATGGCTTGTCCGATCCCCGAGGTGAGATCCACTTTTACTTGTCTTTTTCTCTAGGTAATGATAGATTTAGTTTTTGCTTAGGAGTAGAGAATAATTTTTAGATTAAAAATTTCAAAAATTCATCACACTTTAATCCACATCCGACACCGACTTTTCATCTCACGTCGCGATCTCCACGCGTTCTTTTTCTGCCTCACGCAACCTTCCACCTCCGGTCATGCACGGTGACCGGAGACACGGATCTATTCCATCGCATCATAAGATCCGCCCATTCACCAACTTCATTGTGTTTATAAATAAATTAAAAAAAAACGTATCTTGTTTTCTAATCCTTGTTTTTGCAAGATACAATAAAAAAAATAATTTTTTCTTTGTTCCCTCTAACATTTGTTTTGCAGGTTAAAAAAATACAAAAAAAAATGTTCTTTGTTTCTAACATGTTATTTTGCAGGAAAATATAAAAAAAAAGAACAATAAAGATTTTTTTACTGTTTACATATTTTTGATAACAAAATTTTTGTTAAGGCGTGAAAATGGCGATGGAATGATGATCGTTTTAAAATCGAAATGGGAACGAATCGAGAGGGGTTTATGAATGGCGATTAAGCTAAATGATTAATCTCCCTAAAGAGGCGATTAGCCACGCTAATCGTGGCTCGAATATCGAAACAAAACTCGCACAAAATGGATGAAGAGGCCTGTGGAAAGGTCAAGGTATATTACCTGGACTGATGCTTGACGACGGCCAAAGACCGGAGCTCCGACGCGCGCTGGGCGGCGATGCAAGGCGCAGCTACGCCTTGGAACGATCCTCCGACGTCCCTTCTTCCTCACGGACTCCTCCTTGGCGCTGTCACCGCCGTCGATTGGCCGGAATGAGGCTTGGTAGTAGGGGGGTTCGGAACAACCTGGAGCTGAAGCTTGGGAGGTTGGAAAGTTAGTTGGTTAATGGCGACCTTAGGGGCTATTTATAGGATGATTACTTGGGCTCCAAGGTCGGATGGACGGTGGGCGATGAAGAAGGTAGTTGGGGGAAGACAATCGACGGCTTAGGAGGGTCAGAAGCTTCTGGATGCGCGCGGGATAAAGGGGTGAAGTCGGTCATTCGAGCAGCTGGGGCTGAACAACTTCTTGGAGAAGATGAACCAGGTGCTGACACGTGTCAGCACCTGGTTTGTCCAGATCATTTAATTACTTATAAATTAAATCTAAATTAGTAAATTACGTTATTTTAAATAGGTAAAATAAATTAATTTTCTAAATTATGGTATAAATACTTTTAATAAATAATAAATACTATTTAAAATATTAATAAATAAGTATTTATAAATAGGTTTTAGATTTTTAATTTAATAAATAAGTAAAAATTAATTTTATATTTTCTTAATTATTAGGGTATTAAATAAGGTTTATACAAATTTTTATAGATTTTTATAAATTAATTTACATATTTTAATAAATAGAGTTAGTATCTAAATAGGTCATTTATACCTATATATTGGGATTTTAGATTTTATTAAAATAATAAATAGTCTCTAAAAATTATGAAATAATTTATGGTTAAACTACAAGGTCATGAAATAATTTAAAAATTATAAAATTAAGAAAATGATAAATAATGTGTGTTACATAAAATAAATAGCCCAGAAACCCCTTTGTCTTTTGGTCCCAAAACCGACTTTTTACAAACGGACTCCGAATTCGATGAAATCCTCTTTATTAATTAGAGAATATTATTTTATGAACTTTAAAGGTGAGTAGAGTGAAATTGGAGTTCGTATGAGGAAGTTATGATGTTCGGAAGTTGAGATTTTAACAATTTGTAGGCTGGGTTTCTTGGCATATATACATGGTAATATTTTTAACTTATTTTTATATTTTTATATACATTTTTAAAAATAATTAGGAGAAGTATTTGGTGAAAAATATGTTAATCTGAAATAATTAAAATTCTTTGAAGTTCTGAATTTATTTTATAAATAATGAAGGGTGTATTTGTGTGTGTTAAATTATTTTTTTCTTTGGTTTTCTTTCCTTATCTCCCCCTACTTATTGGTTTGTCGACCAATCCATGCTGACTTGGTCTCGGGGGTTAGGTTATAAATATATCTTACAGCTATATTTATATTTAAGTCATATTGCATATATATACATATATTCAATCTGCCTTTTTCTTTATTTTTCTGGTTCTTTTTTTATTTACATGATTTTAGTGGTTAAAAGTGAATATTTACATATGAATGGTGTTTTGTTAAAATATGAGAATTAATGAATATTTACATGTATTTGTTAAGGGTTTTAAGACAAAATGCGACATAAAAGTTAATGAATCATAGATTCATCAACCCCCTCTACTTAAACTTTGCTAGTCCCTTAGCAAACACTTATTTTGAAAAAGTAAGTGAAAAAGAAAGAAAGTTAGAATGAATTTGTTTTCCTAAACTAATTCATGAGAACAGACAAAGGCAGAGCTCAATCGGGCCTAAAACAAGCATTTTGTCGAAACCTTAACTAGGATTAGGATTTTATCCTCAACAGTCCTCAAGTTCCATAATCCTTACTCAAGATCACTTCATCGGCTAATTCAGACTCATTCATTCATATCGCAAACTCTATCATCCTTGAAGTCAACTTGTACAGTGTATGAATTGATTTAGCTCTTCCTGCTTAGAGAACCGCAGAAACCGTCCATCCCGGCTGTACACTCCTATGGTTTCCTCATCTCGCTACTCTTTCCTCGGGGAGGGAGGTATTCCCTTCTGAGTTCAGTTCTGCTGTGTCCACAATCGAATATAGGGAGAAGTTAGAAGAATGAGAAAAGAAGTGGAGTGCGACCATTGGATACGCATCTCCTTGTGAAGCCCAACCGGTGTAGCTGAGTCTCCACTAAGATGTGCAGGCATTTTTGGTGGAAGCTTGGACCATTGTGGTCATTTTTGGTGGAAGCTTGGATCATTGTGGTCTTATTTGGTGGCTTCTGCTTTGCTTTGACTTTGTAATTTGCTTGCACTGCATTCATCTTTTTGTGCCTCGACGGATATAGCATCTTTTTAGTCCGTCCCTTTTTGAGGTCTTAGAAAAATTGTGTCAGCAGATCCTTCCCTCATCCGAAGCAACTATCGCAACCCCAATCTCTCCCGTCTTTAGACATCAATGCCGCAAAGATAAGGATAGAAACGCACTACCAAGGTGTACTGCCCTTCGGAACTCCATGCAAGTCGAGCTAAGTGCAGAGTGCATGTGTTCAAGATTGGTTCACTGGTGTAGAGTTGTACGGATGACTCCAAATGGTCTACTTAAGCTCAGATGACTTGATTTCCCGACTATGGTCTTACGGAACCCAAAGATTTTAAGTCAAAGACCTGAAGAGTCTAAATTCCAGTTCCTAATCAGGCTCCTTACAATGAACGTTAAAGGCCGTAATCAAGCTCCATCCTTTAGACTAGACTCAGTCCTTAGTTCCAGAAATCAAACTTATTCTGAAAAATGCGAATGCAAATGCAACCATGTTTTTGTGAAGTGTATTTTCTGAATTTTACTCATTTTTATGGATTTTAAGAATTTTGTAATTTTTCTGAATTTTAGGACTTTGTATTTTTTATGGATTTTATGATTTTTATAAACAAAATTTTATTCATAAATTTTACAAGATATATTTTATTTGAGTTAAATATCTAATGTATTTTACAAATTCTATCTACAAAGTATTTTACAATGATTGAATGGTTTTTACATATGTTTTAATAAATAGGATTTTAACTAAGTATTATACAAATTTTAAGTACAAATTTTAAAGACAAATTTTAATTACAAGTTTTAAACACAAGTTTTAATCATATTTTACTTATTTACAAGGATTTTATAAATAAAAGAGTGGATTTTAAATTAACCCGTACCCACTTTTTATGGATTTTATAGATATAGAAAATACATAAAAGTACGAGTTATGGCCGAAAGTATATATACAATATATACGCACCCCCCTATACTTAGCTTGTGCTATGTCCTCATAGCGTCAAAAGAGAAAAAGGAGGATATAACTCGTGCTAAGTAAAAGTGGGTGAAAAAGGATATCGAATACAAGTCAGTCAACCCCCCCTATACTTACGATCAGGTCATCGTAAGTATTACGGGAGAGCAAAAACGGGATGACTGAATAAAAAAGATAAATAACGAAAGTTCAAAAGGAAAGGAATATGAAATCATCGAAATCACTCGGTCCCCCCTATACTTAGGATAAGGCATCCTAAGTACAGAAAAGAGTGTAGCCAAAAATTGGGGACCAGTGATTCGTGAGAAAGAATGGCTATTCAAAAGAATCAGTACAAAAAATAAAATGTAAATCAGCGGGCAATCGGTCCCCCCTATACTTAGGATCTGGTATCCTAAGCATAGAAGACGAGCAAAAACGGGGACGATTGTGGTCTACAAAGAATATACAAGTGTTGTGAATCTCCAGAAGAAGAATGGCTCAAAAGAATTTGTACAGGAAGAAGTGAAGGAATGATTATGATTCCTGTACAAAATAGATCACTTCAGTACGGGCCAGATGATCAGTAGTCTCTATGAAGTGCTTCAGCATCTGCCCGTTAACCACGAACGGCTCTGCACCAGGTGACACATCTGATATCGCAATACTGCCATTGTCGTGCACCGATCTTACTATGTACGGTCCTTTCCACTTGCTTTTCAATTTCCCGGGAAAAATTCTCAACCTTGCATTGAACAACCAGACTTTTTGCCCAGGGACAAAGCTCTTGTGCCGAATATGTCTGTCATGCCATTTCTTCACTTTGTCCTTATAGATGAGTGTGTTCTTGTATGCTTGATTTCGAATTTCTACCAGCTCATTCAGATCTATCTTTCTCTTGGCCCCTGCTTTCTGTATATCCATCAGTATTTCTCGAATTGCCCACTCAGATTTGTGCATGATCTCTACGGGCAAGTGGCACGGCTTTCCATAAACTAGCCGGAATGGTGAAGTACCTAAGGGAGTCTTATAAGCAGTACGATAAGCCCAAAGAACCTGATCTAGAAGAAGTGACCAGTTCTTCCTATCCGATCGTACTAATTTCTGGAGAATTGATTTCACCTCCCTATTCGAGACTTCAGCCATGCCATTCGTCTGCGGGTGGTAAGGAGAAGCTACTCTGTGATCGATGCTGTATTGTTTCACTAGATTTTTCACCTCCTTATTAATAAAATGGCTACCCCCATCAGAGATAAGAATACGAGGGATCCCGAACCGCGAAATGATGTGTTCCCTTAGGAACTTGCAAACGGTCTTGCTGTCTGCGGTTCGTGCGGGTATAGCCTCCACCCATCTGCTAACATAGTCTACAACAAGAAGAATGTACTCAAAGCCGCTGCTAGAAGGGAACGGTCCTATAAAATCTATTCCCCATGCGTCAAAGATCTCGCAGATAATAACGGGTCGCATCGGCATTGCATCTCTGGCACTGACTGTCCCTACAACTTTCTGACAATCTGGACAACTCTTCACTAATGTGCAAGCATCTCTGGTAAGAGTCGGCCACCATAATCCGCTCTGTAGTACCTTCTGCGCTGTCCTCTTCCCTGAATGATGTCCATCTGATTCTAGAGAATGACACAAAGTGAGGACACTATTATATTCCTCCTGAGGAATACATCGCCTGTAAACACAATCCGGTCCTTCACGAAAAAGAAGCGGATCCTCCCAATGGTAGTATCGTGCCTCGGAAACTAGTTTCTCAACTCTGTTTTTTGACCAACCCTGAGGACTTTTCTGTGTGACCAGAAAGTTCACTATGTCTGCATACCACGGAAGTTCTGTAACCGCAAAGATGCTCTCGTCAGGAAATCTCTCTGCGATCTCTGGCATGTACTCATCTGAAGGATGATCTGAGTGTAATCGGGAGAGGTGATCAGCTACCACATTTTTTACTCCAGGTTTATCCTTGATATCCAAATCGAATTCCTGAAGTAAAAGAATCCATCTAAGAAGGCGTGCCTTGGCGTCCTTCTTTTCCATTAAAAATCTGATAGCTGAATGATCGGTGTATACGGTGATTTTCGAGCCAAGCAGATATGATCGAAACTTGTCTAGTGCAAACACTACTGCCAACATCTCCTTTTCTGTCACTGTGTAGTTTCTCTGAGCATCATCTAAGGTTTTGCTGGCATAGTGAATAGCTACGGGAAGTCCATTCCTCCTCTTCCCTAATACAGCCCCGACCGCGAAATCTGATGCATCCGTCATGATCTCGAAGGGTAGAGACCAATCAGGCGGCTGTAGGACAGGAGCACTGATTATTTTCTCTTTCAATGTGAGGAAGGCACTAAGACATTTATCATTTAAAACGAACTCGATGTCTTTGCCTAACAATTCAGTTAATGGTCGGACAATCTTGGAGAAATCTTGGATAAACCGTCGGTAAAAGCTGACATGCCCCAGAAATGACCGTAACTGTTTGATGTTGGATGGTGGCTCGAGTTTCTTTATGACATCCACCTTGGCAGGGTCAACCTCCATGCCTCGCTGGGAGATGACGTGCCCCAACACGATCCCGTGAGTAACCATGAAATGGCTCTTTTCCCAGGACAGAACGAGATCTACCTCACAACACTTTTTCAGAACCTGGTCTAGGTGCGCTAAACAATCGTCAAAGGACTCACCATAGACCGAAAAATCATCCATAAAAACCTCTAGAAAATCACTGACCATGTCCGCAAAAATAGCAAGCATGCACCTCTGGAAGGTCGCAGGAGCGTTGCACAATCCAAAGGGCATCCGTCTAAAGGCATACGTGCCGAACGGACATGTAAAGGTGGTTTTCTCCTGGTCTTCAGGAGAAATTGATACCTGGTTGTATCCGGAGTAACCGTCAAGGAAACAGAAGTACCCCTTCCCTACCAACCGTTCTATAACTTGGTCTATAAAAGGCAAAGGGAAATGGTCCTTCTTCGTCGCGGTGTTCAGCTTTCTGTAATCAACACATACTCGCCACGACGTGGTTACTCTCTTTGGAATCTCCTCTCCACTCTCGTTTTTCACCATCTGAATTCCCGACTTCTTCGGGACAACATGTAATGGGTTAACCCATTCGGAGTTGGAGATGGAATAAATGAACCCTGCATCGCACCATTTCGTAATCTCTTTCTTGACAACTTCTCGTAAAACCGGATTCAGCCTACGCTGAAACTCTCTGGAGGGTTTGCTGCCATGATTGAGATAGATATGATGTGAACACAAAGCAGGATTAATCCGCGGAGATCGGATACAGTCCACCCAATGGCCTTGCGGTTTCTTTCTAGAATCTCCATCAGACGAGATTCTTGATCATCGGTCAAAGTTGAGCTGATAATGACCGGAAACCGTTGATGTGGACCTGCAAGGAAGGCACATTTCATGTTTGGTAGCAAAGTTTTAAGTTCTGGCAAGGTAGTATCTGTATCTGCCGAAACATCATCTGTAGTTGTTTGGAGATCTGTGCCGGTTGTGGATTTGTCGACATTCTGATTATCCACCATCTCTATGTGCTCTAGAGTCGGACTACAGAAGATGTTCAAGACATCATCCGACTCCTCAGAATGATCAGAAGAGAATAAGTCAGCTAGATAAAATTCTGATTCATCTGAGATGGAGGAATTGTGTAGAGTCTCTGAATCTGAAAAATATGCATTAATTTCATCAAAAGTCTGATCCCTTTGCTCATCATCATCCAAACTGAAATATAAAGTCCCATCGGAAGAATTACCTCCTGAGGTCTCGGACCCGTCTTCTGTCAAACATTCTTGGGTCTCTACCTGATATCTTTCGAGGTCGTCAAGACGAACCTCATCCATGTAATCACAGGAGGCTAAAGAACTCAGAAAATCCGAAGATGCATCACTGAAGGTGTTTGGTTCTCTCGCCATCTCTATATGTACCTTTTCGCCCTTGGCGCGAAAAGATACCTTCCCTGTATCATAATCGAAGAGAGCCTTTGCGGTCTCTAGAAAAGGTCTCCCGAGAATGATCGGGGTAAGGTGTAACTGTGCAGGGCAATTCATATCTAGGACCGTAAAGTCCACGGGAAATTGCAGACCCTGCACGGTTATGATAGCGTTCCTAAGTATACCCTTAGGTCTCTTTACAGATCTATCAGCAAACTGAAGGATCGCACGAGATTTGTAAAGAGGACCTAACTCGAGCATCTCGAGTAAAAAGCGGGTATCAGATTGATCGAGGAACCGTTATCTAATAGAGTGCGATCGAACTCGGCTTTTGCGAACTCGCATCTGACATAATGTGCACCTGAGTCTTTCTTCTTCTTCGGAAGCTTATTCTGTATCGCACAGGATGTAGCCTTAGTCAAGACATGCTTTTCTGTTCGAGATCTCTTTTTCCTACGCGTGGTGCATCTGTTCTTCAATTGATTCTTGAGCGTAGGAAATTGATCTAAGGCATCATGGAGAGGGATCTTCAGAAAGATGTGATCTTTGAGTAACTTTTCGATCTGTAGAGATTCAGGATTATTTTTGATCTTTTTCTTTCCTTTTCCAAATAAAGCATCGGGAAAAGGAATAAAGTCAGGATTCGGAAAATCAGAAGTTTTATTCAACTCAGAATCAACATTTACATCGATAGTCTCAGAATTATCTACAAAACTCTCTAAAACATGGGAAGAAATGTTTTTGTTCGGGCTCTCTGCCTGATCTGGCGTAATATCATCGTCTGAGTCGCCAGTATCCATATCTGATGAGTTGGCATTGCTCCCGTTTCTTGATTCTGCATACTGGTCCTTATCCTTTTACGGTTTCTCCTCCTCGGCTTTTGGATCATGCTCGTGCTCCTCTGGTGCCCTCTCCTCTTCTCCAGCAGGTGTTTGCGGTGATCTACCGCTCCTGAGACGAATAAAGTTAGATAAAAATTCAGGAAAGGAGATCTTACCTGTAGTATCTACCTGGTCTGGATGCCTCCTCTTGTTATTCGGGTTCATCTGAAGCTGGGCTGGGAGAGTGGTCTTCGACACGGTTAACTCGTCCAGACGACGGTTAACCTGCTCCATCTCTGTCTTGTGCGCGATCTGGAGCGTACTCAGCATATCCATGATCTCGTTGAGCGCCTGGGCCTGTGAAGACATCTCTGGTTCGGTGTGGTGGCCCTGGCTTGCTCCTCTCTCCTGCCTTGGCGTGAATTGCTGCAAGGTGAAAGGCTGAGAGTAGCGCTGAGGTGTGGAGGAAGACTGCTGCGGCTGTTGAAAAGAATAATTCGGTGAAAACTGGGCAGGGTGCTGATATGAATGTTGCGGTCTCTGATGGTAGACATTTGGATGAGACTGCTGCTGCGTGAAGCTCTGGCGGTGCTGAAGTTGCGGACGTCCATGCTGCGGATGACCGTACGGCTGCTGCGGCTGCTGGTTCGGTATACTCGGCTGCTGCATCGGAGTATACCAAATCTCGTTGATCTCGAAAGTGGATTGCGGCTCCACCTCCATCTCTGCGGTACTGGTGATCTGGCCGGGATTGACATGAGACTGATCCTCATGCCAATCGAGCTGTGGAATATCGGACTCGCTCTGGATGTAATGGATCTGACAGGTGGGTGGAGCGGGTGCAATCCTCCGTGCTGGTTGCGCATTCGAAGAAGTCTGGCTCTGCTGGTATTGGATCTGAAGTTCAGCGACCTTCTTCGATAGATCACTCAGCTGCTGAGGTAGAGATGAGAGTTTCTCCAACTCTCGCAGCGGCTGTAGGTCTTGGACCTGCTTGTGAATCACATCCACCAATGTCAATTTCTCGCTAATGAAGCCCATGTTGGTGTTGGATTCAGAGTCCGAGATGTTTGCCACCTTGTGATGTTCTCGGTGATGTGGTGGCTGTGGGGCTTTCTGAAATGCCCGAGTAGAGTCTACAACTCTTGAATTCTCGGCCATCCCTTCGAAGATGGCCCAGACTGACTCGGCATCCTTGTTCAAGTAACTACCGCCACATGCGGCACTGACTAGCCCCTGAACTTCCGGCCGGAGTCCTCCGAAGTAATTTTGTACGAGCACCTTCATCGGGATCTCATGATGCGGGCATCTCTCCGTCAGGTCCTTGAATCGATCCCATGCCTCATGGAATGATTCGTGCGGCAGTTGTGTAAAGTTGGAGATCTGGCTCCTCATCATGTTCGTCCTTCCTAGAGGAAAATATTTACGCAGGAAGGTGGACTTCAAGTCGTCCTATGTGGAGATTTCTCTCTCCAAATGACTCAGCCAATAAAGGGCCTTATCGGCTAAGGCAAAGGGGAAAGCTTTGAGGCGTACGGCTTCCTGCGTTACTCCTGGATAACAAGCCGTTCCGCAGATCATCTCAAACTGTTGTAAAAACGTGAACGGCTCCTCTGCGGCATTCCCATAGTACTTGGGAAGCAAAGATATGAAGGACGGTCGGAGTTCGTATGGCCCTTGATTCGGCGGTAGCCGAATCCAATGGTGGAGCGTTCTTGCGCCCGGGTCATACTCGTCCCGTAAAGTCGCGGGAACCGCAGGCGGTAACTGGTTCCCGGCCCCTGCTCGCAGCGCGGCTATTTACCCTTGTATTTCCGTCTGAACTCGGAATTGTTCTCGAATTTGTAGATTCATCTGCTGAAGTGTATCGAGAATCCCAATAGTAATATCTGCAGCTTCTGATCTTCCGTCTTCTTGCTCCTCGGCTGCTGCCCTCTCTTCTGCTGCTGGTGCTTTACCGCGAGCCATCGGCTTCTCTGGCCAGGAGGTGAGGGAGTCTGGGTCTGACTCGCCTCGAGATCTAAGAGGATCGGCTCGGAAAGAGAGTCATCCCGAGCCTGTGAAGACATACGTTCGACGGTGGACTGTTGAAAGCTCACAGAGTCTGAGCTGAAAAGCCGTCGAGACATCATCTTCGATGTCAAGAGAAAAGTCGGGAGAGCACTGTACGATTCAAGAGAGAGAGAAATGCGAAAGCTGCGGAAACTCACGCCCCGCAAGCAAACACAAAGCAAACCCCGTTTTCACCAACTCAACCATAATGAAGACCGTAAGGATTCGGTCTTTTATCTTTTCGGTTTTAGGGTTGTAATTAGCAAACAAATTATTGCGATTTATCGTGCGCTATGCGAGCTGATAGGTGCCCGATGTATCTCCCGCTATACTGTCCCGAGTCCTTACAAAGAACCACTTGCTCTCAGTCAGTATGGTGGCAAGTACACAAACCGATTCCGGACCGCGTTTCTTGAGGACGGAGCCTTACGCAGTGTCCTCTAAATTCCCCACTCTGCTAAGTAAACTCGGACCGTTGCCGGCTACCCGAGCGTACCCACTGAAAAGCAGTGATCCGGTGTATGAACTAAGTAGTATTTTGAAAGATTTCGGGATATTTATTAAGTGTCGTCTCTCGCTCGCGCACTCTGAAAAATGTGCGGGGGTTACTCTCCCAAATCACTTGAGTCGATTTACGGTTTTTAGTCAGATAGATTTAGCAGTCCCGATTTTAGTTTTGCGATTTTTATGGGTTTTTTCAAACAACGTCTATTTTTTTCTTTTTATTTAGAAACCCTAGAGCAAGCACCTAGGTTGCAAGTCCTAGAACGAGCTACGCGGCACAAGCAGATAGAGTAAAAAAACCTAAACAAGCATCTATAAAAACTACGGAAAACCGATGAGCGATAAAAGCCGCGGTGGGTGCCCTGATCCTCGGATACACGGTATCCAGCGAATCAGACCCAGAAGAAAATGGGGGGGGGGGTTGTTTATTGTCTATTACAACTCTTTCCCTTTCTCTCTCTTTTATAAACAAAAGTGTACTAACTACTCTGCTCCTCTGCAGTCGACTTGTGAAGAAGAAGCCGACCTCTGCTCTTTCAACGGGCTTGGCTTCCGAAGAAGCCGGTTGATCCTGCAGGCCCTGCAAAGATGGTTAGCAAAGAAAAGCTGATCGAGAAAGCCACGAAAACCGTGAAGTCGAGAAAGCCGTAAGAAAACAAAAGAGAAACTCGAAAAACAGAACACGAAAAAGCCGTACGAAAAACCGTACGAAAAACGAAACAAAGAGAAGAGAAAAAAAATAAAATCACGAAAAATGAAAAATCAAAAGAATCTAACGCCTCCCCGGCAACGGCGCCATTTTAATAAGTGCTAAAAGAATCGAGTTTCGCGGCTTTCCTTCTGTTATTGAAGTAGTCGGTTGTAGCCGAAAGCCGCGAGACAAGAAAATTTTCGGTTCTTAAGCCTATTAAACAATTACGGTTTTCCGAAGAAAAAAAACCGTTCACTAATATTTAACCAGGCAAGTGTTCCTGGGTTGAACTCAAGGAGGCAGAATAAATTCCCTAGATTTTCCTATTCGTAATCTTATTTTAATTCTTCTTTAAGTCAATGTGCTTCTTTTTATTGATTTTTGTTTTTATTATTTTTATTTGATTTTATTCTTTTTAAATTTTTACTTAATTTTCAAAAAGGGATATTTTTTCAAGAAATTTATTTATTATATAATAGGCGGATAATATGTAGGTGATACTATATAATAAGGTGAACGGGGTTTGAGCCGCGTACTCGAACTACACAAGAAAACGAAACAAAATGAAGCGGATTTCGATAAAATCAAAACACGTCAAAAACTCATCAAAAAGCCGCGAAAATTTTATACTAAGTAGCTGGGGTTGTTGTGTAACTACCCTCAAGAAAGCGTCGAAATCCGAGATCACAAGAGAAAGAAACAACCCCTACAGCCCAGGGGCATAAGCGCAAAGACAAACTATTTAAATTGTTCTCAAAATGGTCCTCAGGGACTGTTCTGTAGGAAAAGTATATAAAACTTTACATTTAGGTCCCTGCGGAGGGACCTAAATGCAAATATGGAGAACCTGGGGGGCGGAGCTGAATTACTGGAAACTTGGTTGGGCTTAAGTTGCAATATTTCCACCGTTTCGTTTTTTGCGGCTGAGATTAGATGATCGCGTCTCGATCGGACGCTTCAGGTTCGTCTACGTGTCGAAAGCCTGTAACCTCCTTGTTCTTGGGCGGTTAGAGCTGAGGACGGGCGAGTCTTCTTTCTTGAATTACTCCGTCCGACTGACGAAGGATTGGGCACTCCGACGGGGCCACAGGGGTGGCTCCTCCACCCCTCGAGCTCGCCCGCGGTAGAATTCCGGCGGTGGTTGCTCGGAGCGGCTGTAAAGTGACGAGGAAGATGGCTATCTCAGCTTCCTGGAGGTGGATCAATCATGGCGATCCATCTTTGAGGTGGCTTTTGATGTAGATGGTTAGCTTCCAGGCTTCGAGAAATGGGTCGCGATGATCTGGAACCTGAAATATCAAGATAGGATGCTCGATTCGCCAAGGAATCGGCCGATGGATGACAAGTTGCAAGCTCAAAGTTGATGAAAAATTTTAGTTTCCAGCAAAACAACCAGAGGCGTGAAAATGGCGATGGAATGATGATCGTTTTGAAATCGAAATGGGAACGAATCGAGAGGGGTTTATGAATGGCGATTAAGCTAAATGATTAATCTCCCTAAAGAGGCGATTAGCCACGCTAATCGTGGCTCGAATATCGAAACAAAACTCGCACAAAATGGATGAAGAGGCCTGTGGAAAGGTCAAGGTATATTACCTGGACTGATGCTCGACGGCGGCCAAAGACCGGAGCTCCGATGCGCGCTGGGCGGCGATTCAAGGCGCAGCTACGCCTTGGAACGATCCTCCGACGTCCCTTCTTCCTCGCGGACTCCTCCTTGGCGCTGTCACCGCCGTCGATTGGCTGGAATGAGGCTTGAAAGTAGGGGGTTCGGAACAACCTGGAGCTGAAGCTTGGGAGGTTGGAAAGTTAGTTGGTTAATGGCGACCTTAGGGGCTATTTGTAGGATGATTACTTGGGCTCCAAGGTCGGATGGACTGTGGGCGATGAAGAAGGTAGTTGGGGGAAGACAATCGACGGCTTAGGAGGGTCAGAAGCTTCTGGATGCGCGCGGGATAAAGGGGTGAAGTCGGCCATTCGAGCAGCTGGGGCTGAACAACTTTCTTGGAGAAGATGAACCAGGTGCTGACACGTGTCAGCACCTGGTTTGTCCAGATCATTTAATTACTTATAAATTAAATCTAAATTAGTAAATTACATTATTTTAAATAGGTATAAATACAAGAAAGTTAAATAAATTAATTTTCTAAATTATGGTATAAATACTTTTAATAAATAATAAATACTATTTAAAATATTAATAAATAAGTATTTATAAATAGGTTTTAGATTTTTAATTTAATAAATAAGTAAAAATTAATTTTATATTTTTCTTAATTATTAGGGTATTAAATAAGGTTTATACAAATTTTTTATAGATTTTTATAAATTAATTTACATATTTTAATAAATAGAGTTAGTATCTAAATAGGTCATTTATACCTATATATTGGGATTTTAGATTTTATTAAAATAATAAATAGTCTCTAAAAATTATGAAATAATTTATGGTTAAACTACAAGGTCATGAAATAATTTAAAAATTATAAAATTAAGAAAATGATAAATAATGTGTGTTACATAAAATAAATAGCCCAGAAACCCCTTTGTCTTTTGGTCCCAAAACCGACTTTTTACAAACGGACTCCGAATTCGATGAAATGCTCTTTATTAATTAGAGAATATTATTTTATGAACTTTAAAGGTGAGTAGAGTGAAATTGGAGTTCGTATGAGGAAGTTATGATGTTCGGAAGTTGAGATTTTAACCATTTGTAGGCTTGGTTTCTTGGCATATATACATGGTAATGTTTTTAACTTATTTTTATATTTTTATATACATTTTTAAAAATAATTAGGAGAAGGATTTGGTGAAAAATATGTTAATCTGAAATAATTAAAATTCTTTGAAGTTCTGAATTTATTTTATAAATAATGAAGGGTGTATTTGTGCGTGTTAAATTATTTTTTTTTGGTTTTCTTTCCTTATCTCCCCCTACTTATTGGTTTGTCGACCAATCCATGCTGACTTGGTCTCGGGGGTTAGGTTATAAATATATCTTACAGCTATATTTATATTTAAGTCATATTGCATATATATACATATATTCAATCTGCCTTTTTCTTTATTTTTCTGGTTCTTTATTTATTTACATGATTTTAGTGGTTAAAAGTGAATATTTACATATGAATGGTGTTTTTTAAAATATGAGAATTAATGAATATTTACATGTATTTGTTAAGGGTTTTAAGACAAAATATGACAGAAAAGTTAATGAATCATGGATTCATCAGGTACCTCGACCGTCGGAGTTGGGGGAGGTGGTGGAGATGCCTCCGACCTCGTACGCCTTGGCTGAAGGGACCATGGTGGAGCTGTCACCTCCAAGGATCCACAGAGCACAAGAGAGGCGATGAGGGGTGGACCGAAGGTGTTCAAATTCGAATGGAAAGTCGGGGGTTCATTTTAAGTATTTTGACTCGATGGTGAGAAGGCTCCAAAGATCGAGGTGCATCGGGCAAACGAGAAAGATCTGGGAAGATCTAATAGGTCGGCGAGGATCATGGATGAACAGTGAACAAATCTCATGAAGGTACCCTCCATCCTCGAGCAACGATTTGATGGCAAAAAATTGAGAAAAGAGGGTCACGGGGTGTTCTGACAGGGGGCGCAAGGGGGAAGGTGACCAGTTGACCGGGGTCAACTAGGGGCGCCACCTGGTTGGTCCACGTGGACCAACCAGGAAAAACCCTGGAAAATAATCTTGTTAATTCATTTAAAAATCGAAAATGTCCAAATTAAATTTAGGTTATTGAACAAAAAATATTTATTATTTTATGTAGTATTTTATTCTGATTTTTAATTATTTTTATGGATTATATTTTTATAAGTTGCTTTTTATAGCCTATATAGGTATTTTACTTGTATATTTTAGTAATTGATTTTTATTTTGTGATTTTAATTTTATTATTTTTGTCTCTCATTTTATATAATTATAAGATGCTTTTATACACGTAATTATATTTTTATTTTATTTTTCTGATGTGTTTTGTATAATAAATAAAATATAAGTAGGTATTGTATAGGTATGTGTATAGGTATAATACATGTGTATTTTATAGACATGTATTTTTATTTTAAGTTTTATTTAGGTTTTTATTCTGATTTTAATGTACAAATATACTATAAGTAATATTTACAAAATTATAAAAAAAATATAAAATTATCAAAATAAAGAATAAATAATAATAATAAAATGAGTATTTTAGTCTGTACAAATATACAATAGGGGTCCAAAACTCAACTTTCAAACCGTAGCTCTGCCAAATGCGAAACTACCGCCATTAAATAGCTTATTTTATTCTATATACAATTAAAGGTGAGTTTGCTGCATTTGGAGTTTTCAGTTGTGAGATACGGGTCTGGGAAGTTGGGATTCTCGACTTTTATTTAGATCATAACTTTTTATCTGTGTAATATTTTTCAGTGAAATCAATTTTGTATTTTTCTTTATTAAATTATCCACAACTTTCATGTACAAAATTTCTTTATTCGATGTATAAAAAGTGAAACAAAAATAGGTCTCTAAATGAATAAAGAATGAATAAAATAAAAGGGATTTGAATTGTATTTTGGCCCTTATCTCCCCCTACTTTATTCCTTGTCGACCTAGTCATCGAGATGCCTAGGTCTTGGGATTTCGGGGCAGAAAATATTTACAATATTTTATGCTTTTTCTTTTCTTTTATTTATTCTATAATTTTGGCTTTAATTACAGTATTTTATACACTATTTAGATGCACATGCATGAATGCTAAGATGATGGTTTTAATGCTATTTACACGCATTTGCTAGGGTTTTTGATGTCAAAATGATAGAATAAATATGATGAAATGTGGATTCATCAGTGAGCGATTAATCAAGGAAGTCTAATATAGTGAATAAGATGTCATGCTAATGAATAGTATGATCTGTAAGTGCTGAGTGGAGCATTTTAATTGAATATACATAACAAAGAAATGACCATCAGGCAAAATTTTTATTGGGGTAAAATTGATTTGCATTCAACCACCATCAGAGAACGTGAAAAGTAATATACTCAACATAATGGTGGCCAATCACTTCTCACAATAATCGAAAACATCACTAAGAAGATTCAACTCTCTCTATTCCATCGGTTTCTTCCTCTCTTCTCTCCCTCTCTCTATTATTCTTGTCACATTGATGAATCTTCATTTTATCACCTTTATTATCTCATTTTTGTAAGCGTCTCAATAGATCATTTATCTTTGTGCTAGCAAAGAAGGAGTGTGTCACAAGGGTAGAGGATTATCGTCCCATTGCATTATCTAATGAGATCTACCTTATTGTGGCCAAAGTGTTGGCTAATAGACTGAGGGGCATCTTGAATAAGATCATATCTCCGGTTCAGAGTGCCTTCCTGCCTGGCAGACAACTGATGGATAGTGTTGTGATGTGTACAAAGATTTTGGCAGACTGGAAAAGGAACAAAGCAAAGGGAGTTTTTTGGAAGGTAGATTTTTCCAAATCCTATGACAGTATTTATTGGAGGTTCTTATGGGCATCGCTGTATCGGAGGGGATTCCCAGACAAGTGGATCTCAAGGATGAAGCGTTGTGTAACTACGGTTTCATGTGCTGTTCTCGTGAATGGGCAACCCAGAGGGGGATATTTTCAGCCGCAGCGTGGGGTTCGCCAGTGGTGTCCCCTTGCACCTCTACTTTTCGTTCTTGTGGCAGATGCACTAACAGTGATGGTTGATCGCGCGACTACAGGAGGATTTTGCAGTGGATACTCTAGAGGTGAGATATCAGTGCCCATTCTTCAATATGCCGATGATACCATTCTTTTCGCGGAGGGTGGTCCGGAGAGCTGTAGAGGATTATCTGTTGTCCTTGACATTTTTTGTGCAGTCTCTGGGTTGAAACTCAATAGAGGGAAATCAGATCTTCTGCCTTTTGGCCTGACAGAGGAAGAGAGTGTGCAAGTTCGCTAAGGTCACAACGGAGGGAGCTGCCCTTGCGTTATCTTGGTGTGCCATTGGTGATGGGAAGGATGCGTCTGGTAGATTGGCTTCCAGTGGTTGAGAAGATGGAGCAGAAGTTGGCCGGTTGGAAATCTATTTGTTTGTCTAGAGGTGGTAGGCTTGTTCTGGTGAGGTCGGTCCTATCTGCAATTCCTATATTTTTCTTGTCAGCTAGGATAATGCCCGTGGGGGTGAGGAAGAGATTGGAGAGCATTATGAGAAGATTCTTTTGGTCGTCTTCTGATAGCTCTAATGGGTGGCCTTTGGTAGACTGGAATACGGTTTCTCGATCAAAGAAAGAAGGCGGTCTTGGGGTTCGTAGTCTGGAGGAGATGAATAAGGCACTGCTTAGTAAGTGGATTGCACGGATATAGGGAGATTGTGGCAGTTTGGTATGCAATCTAATTCGGGAAAATCTATAACCTAGGCTCCTCCTTGCCGGGACCTGGGGAAGTAGGGGTTGCACCCTCACACTTTTGGAGAGGAATTTGCTCTATGGTGCATGATATCCGACCCTTCTTGAGGCCGGTGGTCGGAAATGGAGCTGGATTTAAGTTTTGGGTTGATGACTGGACTGAAAGCGGTGCTCTTGGTGCGCGATTCCCACATCTTTGGGCATTGGCTGCTGACCCGAACTGCTCTGTGGTGAATGCTTGGGACGTCCAAACCTTTATGCCACAGTTTAGATGTGAGCTCTTGGATCAACGTTTATATGAGCTGCTTGTGATGCTGGAAGAGTTGGATAGCGTGGAAGGGCCCATGGTTGGGCGTGATTGTTGGTGTTTGTGTGACAGGACCTTTTCGGTGGGGAAGGCGTACAAGTACCTAAAAGGCCCCACAACCTTTGACCCAGGGGGGGTGTGTGGCGGAATGTAGAAGGTTGTGGAAATGGAAAGTGCCGGTCCACGTTAAAGTTCTCCTATGGTTGTTTAGAAGGGGGAGACTGTTAACTCGGGAAAGATTAGCACAATTCATGTAGACGGTGGATCCTATTTGTCGTCGATGTCAGGCGGATATCGAAGATGCAGATCACTTATTTTTCAGATGCAGAGTTTTGATGGATGCATGGGACATGTTTGGAACCCCAATGGTAGAAACAGATGGGGTTTCTGGTTTCTGGGAATCTATTGGTGCAAAGTCGAACGGTTCGGAGAAGGAGAGGGCGAGCCGAATTGCCATGATCTGGGCCATCTGGATGGCTAGAAATGGTGTGATCTTCAGGCAGGAACGATGCTATGGTGAGAGTATTGTGGCGCATGCAAAGTCGCTAGCTGAGTTATGGTCCTTGTAAAAATTTTCTTGTTGATTTCTCGCTCTGTACTATATTTCGGTGAATAAAAGGTGAAGTTTTTGGGCACCCACCTATACGGTGGAGGCCCTTTTCTCTTTCAAAAAAAATAAAAGGATAAAGAAAATAAAAGAAAAAGAATAAAATATCAAAGGTATTGAATGACCCTAAATCTAGAGGCTAAGTCAAGAATTAACTTGATCGACAAGGAATAAAGTAGGGAGAGAAGGGCCAATAATTACACAAAAACCATAATTTTTAATCTTCAATAATAGGCCTTCTGGGACCTATTTTATTTTCTAATTTTTATAACTCACATAATAAAATCCTCTGTATAAGATTGTACATAAAAATTCAAAAAATATAAAATTTATTCCATTTAAAAACAATGTACAATGTGCACTGGACACACAGAATAAAAAGTGGCAAAGAAAACTTTATAGACTTGTTTCTTACCCATATTGATTCAAAGTTGACCTAACTCTTTATTGTTCATAAAATAAAATTATCTATTTAGTGAAAGTGGTTTCATTCAATTTAGAGTTAAGATGTAAAAGTTAACGTTTGGGCCCTCATCGTGCAAGATACATGTATATTATATTTATTATATTTATTCTTTACATTTTTAGGCTTGTTATATTTTTATATATTTTTTATAAAAAACTTGCAAATAATAAAAATAAATAAAGTAATTAAGAAGATATTAAAATAAATAAAGTTATAAATACATAGATGAATTATACCTGTAGAGTACCAATATAATAAATATATCTAATTATTTAAGTAAATAAATAACTTCAGAAAAATAAAATAAAAATATGATCATGTATATTTAAATAAGTTATAAATATATAAAATATGTATATAGAATATTAAAATCAAATACAAAATAAAAATAAAATACATCATATATAGATAAATATACATATAATTATACATATAAAAATTAACACCTAATAACTTAACTTGTAGAAATAAATAAAAATCATATTAAGATACTACATAAAATTATAAATATTTTTTTATGTTTTAACAAAAATTAAATAATTCATTTATTATTTTATTTCGATTTATTTCATCTTTTTTTCCATGTTTTATCTTCTTCTTGAATAATGTTGACCAATGGGAGACATGTCCTCGATGACCTCGGTCGAACTCTCCTGCCTGCCTTGGTATGCGCCTGTCAAGGGCAATACCCCCTTCTTCCTCGATTTTCATCCTTGATTCACTATACTACGTGACTTGATTTCTTCACGAAAGTTAGTCCTCGATCCTTGATCATTCACGCTAACACATTACTTCGATCTTTGGAGCCTCGAATCAAGCTGTGTCCTTGGTCAAAACCTTGCATGTACATATACATCTCCTCGAGCTCCATTTAAAACAAGATCCATGTCTCTCTGCTCGAACCCTCATATCCTTAGCCCCACATGTAGAGCAAGGTGACAGTGAGCTCCACGTTGAGTTGTAGCATGCGAGGGCGTAAGAGGCACGATCCTACCCTCATTGAAGCTCCCACTTCATGTGGTTCTGAGGTCCTTGCATCCAGGCAGTTTCGAGCTCCTTTCCCTTGCATTTTTAGGTAGAATTTGTCCAATAATTACTTCCTATTTGTATTGTATATTTTAATCAACCGCATTAGTGTAGAATTAGATTGTAATTCACCGGAGCTCTTGAGCTTCGGTCACTATTCCGCATTCCTCCTCCCTTGTTCCGCATCACCTGATCACTTCATTAGCATCTCCTTCCGTTTCTCCATTTATGCTCCACTCCAGCCACCCATATCTTCTTCAGATAAGGAAGTCAAGGTCTATCATCGTCGCTTCGTCGGATCTCTCTGCCCCACATCCTTTTCGCTCTGATTCGCACCAAATAAAGGCCATAACCGATCTCCCAAGCCTTGCCACTCTTCCTACATTCTTTGCAGGTTCCGAAGGGACCATCTGAGCGTCAAAAGTGTCAGGGGAAGGTCTCCTAGGTGTACGAGCTTTGTAGCGAATCCAAGACCCCAGCAATGGGCCTCAGACCTTGCTAGCTCCTCTGGCAGACATGGAAGGGCTTGGGCCACATTTTGCGATCCTTGGAATGCCCCCAAGTTGTAAGAGTCGCAAGTAGTAGCCAATCCAAGCTCCCTCGAAGCCAAGTTCTTCACTGTTCGTCCAGGGGAGGTCTCCACCTTTGATCAAACGTCAGCTGTAGGTGTAGCGGTGGCTGTCGG
The DNA here is from genome assembly GCA_037367405.1 of Ottelia alismoides. NCBI lineage: Eukaryota > Viridiplantae > Streptophyta > Magnoliopsida > Alismatales > Hydrocharitaceae > Ottelia > Ottelia alismoides. Next base: position 128,365 of record JAZKJV010001036.1, on the reverse strand, counting down.
ATCCAAGGATCATTAACAATCAGATCTTCAATGGTGATCTATTCCCAGTCGTCGATGCGAACCATCATCGCCCATCTAGAGCTCAATGCTTGGCAGGTGACTAGATCCTAGACGTCCAAGCGCGCACGTGGGGGTAATTTTGCCCATTGTATCCCTACTTTTTGTATTTATAATTTAGTCCACAAACATCCATCCTTAGTTTATATATTTTCATAAAATTTATAATTTGTACTATGCAATTTTCATATTTACACTTTAAGGCGACGCGCATTTATCAAAGGGACCCTTCACAGTTCCGGTATTTCTGTTTATTCCATTAACTTCAATATTCAATGTACTATTTTTTGGGGAAAATGCATGTGGGACCTGTAACTGAATATTACAAGTATACCCCTACAAGTACATAATAAATAGGATATTTCAAGGATTTTTGTGTGTTTGCCCCTAGATTTCTTTAGGGGGTTTCGGTTTGCATAAATACTTTCTATAAACTACAATATAGTCCCTACCAGCATTGTATTTCTTTTTGCTATTTTATTTTTATTAAATGATGTTTATGCTCTAAAAATTGTAGAGAAATTAGGTTAGATGCCTTAAATATTATTCTACCATATATAATTATTAAGACATTTTCTTTATTTTTTATTTATAAAAAACAAAAAATATACCATTTACACACTATTTGAATTTAAAAATACATAAAAATTATATAAATATTTTTAAAAATTTCAAAAAATTAGGACATCTTAATTATTATATTTTTCAATTCCAGACAAAAAGTTACTAAAAAATACAAAGAAAAATATTAAAAATGAAAAAGCCCCAAAAACATCATAAAAATTAGTAAAAATATACAAAAATCCAAAAATAATTATTTCTGTATCTAAATTTTGTCTATATTATCTATTATATATTAAAAATAGGTGTGACATGATTAATTGCATGTGGGTGGAGCGATGAGCGGATGGAATATGAGGAGTTGTAACGTGTACTTCCATCGACTTTAGAATATATATTTATATATATATATAGAGAGAGAGAGAGGAGAGGGGGGAGTGATCGTATGAGATGGGATTTTGGTGAGATGGTGAGATGAGAGATTCTGGACCACTAGTTTCAACTAGGATAGAGAAAAGTTGGAGAGAGAGAAAATAGAAACTAGTGGTCCAGAATATCCCATCTCACCAAAATCACATCTCATAGGATGGGCCATATATATATATATATATATATATATATAGAGAGAGAGAGAGAGAGAGAGAGAGAGGGAGAGGGAGAGAGAGAGGGCTTATCTAGAGAGCCCTGTGCCCATTTGAGTTTTTTTTAGCACCAAACGTGGGGTCGCCACGTGTATTTTCATTTGAATGGTTTCCTATTTTGAAGGAGCACGGTTTTGGAATGATTTAAATCGTTTGAGCCTTTTATATCTCCAATTATATCGAGTCCTTAAAAAAAGGAATATGGTTTTGGAAAGATACATTCAAATCATTAATTTCGTACCGAAGAAATAATCATTGTACATTTGATCAGTAATGTACATAATGTTCTCAAGTAATTATATGTTGTGAGATCAGTAATACTGAAACAATTGTCAGTATTTTACACCTGTAATATTACATTGTACAGAGATCAGTAATTCATTCATGTTACTCAAGTAACTCAGCAATATACTCGCTTCAGTAAGAATCATTCAATGACAAGCAACTTGTAATGAATTGTTAGTAACATTTGTTATATGACAAGTAACTTGTAATGAATTATATTTATAATAGTAACTCAGCAATATACTCGCTTCAGTAAGAATCATTCAATGACAAGTAACTTGTAATGAATTGTTAGTAACATTTGTTATATGACAAGTAACTTATAATGAATTATATTTATAATAGTAATTCAATGTGAAGTATAAGTAATTTGATGAGCTACGCAAGTAACTTACTGAATTGAGATCAGTAAGATAAACTTCAGAATTCATATAAGTAAGAATTCACTATTTCGAAAGTAAGTAGATTTATTTTTGCTCAAAAAATCAGTAACTTTTATTTTTATATCAGTAACCAATATCAAAGGACAAGTAAATATTTAAATTACTCAGGTAATTTGTAGAATTTTCATCAGTAATAATGACTATAAGGGCAGTAACTCGGTATATCTTCAAAGTAACACACGAAAAAGTAACAATTCTATTAGCATTAGTAACATAAAATATCTTATAAGTAAATTAAGTAAATACATCGGTAACTCAGTATATCTTCAAAGTAACGTATTAAAAGTAACAATTATGTTAGCAATAGTAACATAAAATATCTTATAAGTAAATTAAGTATACATCAGTAACTCAGTACATTTTCAAATTAACGCATGAAAAATGACAACTGCATTTACTGTAACTTTTATTATATGAAAACAAATAAATTCAATAAAAAATCAATTATTACTACAGATCATGTATCAAAATGAATAAAAATTGATATAATGAACACCATTTTATCATATTTCAATCATACTTCTCGAAAAAAGTATTGCTTACGATAAAAATATGAAATTTCATAAGCGATCAAATCATGAAATCATGAAACGATGAAATAGAACAAAAATATCATTAAAACAATGAAATTATGATAGAAATAAGCGATCAAATCATGAAACGAATCATATACCTCTCTTCTTGCGTTGAAATGAAAAAGTACCTTGCGTTGTAATGAATCGGTAGTTTTATCAATCATATACGTGTGCCTTGCACTTTCCAAAAACATAACACTATTTTTAGAAAAGTTTTAATTTCTGATTTTGTTTTATTTCCATACGATAATTAGTTCCTATTTTTTGGGATAGAATCTTGTAGATGAACGGCTACAATTGGGTGCTCAAAAAAATCCAAATGGGCACAGTACTCTCTGGATAAATTCCCTATATATATATCGATGACATGGCTACATGTATTCATAAAAAGCATGTTTTACTTAGAATAAATGCGTTATTATGATTAAGAATTACATTTATATATTTATTTATTTATGATTTACCATCACTAGTACTTAAGTATATGAATCCTTAATAATACTCATATTATGAATCGTGAATGTACATTTTTTATGAAATATTTGAAAAATGCTTCTACTATTGTGATTGATAATATTTAGTGCATTTTAAATATATATAAGTAACTATATAATTTTTTCTTAATAATATTTTTACTTTTACGATGTAAAATAACAAATGTAAATAAATTGAAGAGAGAGAAAGAGAGAGAGAGAGAGAGAGAGAGTTGGGGTAGAGTATAGGATAAAAAAGGGGAGGAAGCAAAGAGGAGAGGAGAGAAAAGGGGGAGAACTGAACGGGAAGTGGATCCTCTGTTGTGGCATGGGTTGCAGTAGAGACTGCTGCACACTCGGAAACCGCTTGATCTTGATCAAGTGGTTCCCACGAATTCGCATGACTGGAACCCACAAAAAGTGTGAATTCCTGAGAACTGCTCGATCAAGATCGAGCGGTTCCCTGGAGTGCAGCAGACTCTGCTGCAACCCATCCTACAGCAGAGGATACGCTTCCAACTGAACGTGCCCATGTGGGAGGGGAAATGAGAAAGAGGGGCATGTGTCAATTATCCAAGAATTCGTTCTAGTGGAAAATATTTTGTCCGAGTGGGAAAAATCCTAAGAGACATGAGCAAAGACACTATCGACGTGTTCATTAGTTGAAACAAACCAGCTTTAGTATATGTAATATATGTTGTTATATACGGAATTCTATTGTTACATTAATAACGTAATACGACAATGATACGCAATTGCTATTTTTTTCAAAATTTTAAATGTTGTTGCATGAATTGTTGCTTATAACATAGCAACAGCTATGACATTTGTATTTAATTCCGAAAATAAAAAATAATTTCGTTCCGAAAATTATTAGTTAATTATTATGCATACATGCATATATACTTACGAAGACACACAAGTACACATACAAAATAGTGGACGATCTAGTACGTCGTCCAAAATATTATTATAGACTCATTTTTTTATTGTGGTATTTCTTGTTAGATTCGTGTGTTTGGACAAAATTTGACCCATTAGAGATTACATTTTTATTGTTAATACTTTTACAAAGGGAAAATGGGGCTGCCTCAACATGATTGTCTTCGCCTCATTTTTCTGTAATTTTTTTATTTTTTTTGAAAAATAAAGACGTATATATTCATCTATATATCCCTCCAATATGTAATTCGATTTTCATCAAAAACAGAGATTTCTATGCCCTTCATCTATAGTCAGTAATTTTAACGGTCTAAATATTGAAACAATCGACTTGTTCTAAATGGAGGGCATATGAGCTTCTGTTTCTGACGAAATTCGAATACACATTGTGAAATTCGAATACACATTGTGATATATTGGAGGAATATTTTGATGAATACACATTGTGATATTTTTTAAAAAAACTTAAAAAATTATGGAAAAATGACGCGGAGGCAGCCCCATCAATCCCTTTTACAAATGTTAGAATGACGAAAGGGCTGAAATCTACATTGCATGTTTTGCGATAATATGTATAAATTGGGAAATGGATCTCCATGAAGGCAATCTCCATTAAAATAAAGATGTAGTTAGATATAAACAAAAAATCAGCCTGGCAGAGCTTCATCCCATCCTTACAGTCCCCATGTCCTTGAATTTGATGTCGTCACAGTGGTAATGATGTATAAAATGTTTCTACGTGCATCCGTCGTATTCGATTTTCGATCTGTATATACTCATATATTTAAAAAAACGACTTTTTGAGGCTTTTAAAAACCTTGCAAATAATCTGAAGACATGATCGCATTGCTCATTGAAGCCCAGCTATCAAATCCTACATAGCTGATCTGAGATGGAGAGGAAGAGCATCTCCACAACCGCATTCCCCATCCTTCCTTCAAAGCCTCTCATCCACAGCTGCATAGTTCGTCTCCATGGGCACGAGCTCTTGCTGTCGATCTTCTTCCTTTCTTCTCCGTTCCTGCTTCAACGTCCTCTCGCCGCTGAAATCACGTCCTTTAACTACCTCGATTTCAGCAATTTTTCTGAGATTTCGATCAAGGGTGATGCTTCCGTAGACGGGGGAGGTGCAATCCTGCTGAACATAAAAAATCGCGACGACAGCCTGGGGCTGGCCTATTGGCGCCATCCAATCCATCTATGGAGTGCCGCCACCCGCGAGCTCGCCAACTTCTCCACCACCTTCACCTTCGGAGTCAGCTACTATGGAGGCTTGTACTTAAGTGGCGGCATAATGTTCTTCTTAATGGGGTATCCAACGATCCCATACCTCAGCCTCACGACCGCATCAGGCAACACCCAATTCGTTGCTGTCGAATTTCACAGCAACTTGAACATTTCAACATTAGACGGTCTCACCAGTCATGTGGGCATCGACATCAGCTCACTTGCATCCGCTGCGATCGTGATGATGCCGGGCAACCCCTTCCGTCCAGGGCCCCAAGGTACAGCTCGCATTGCTTATAATTCCATTTCCAAGAATCTGACCGTCTTTCTCGAGTACGACGGTACCTTTTATCAGCTGTCACACGCTGTTGACCTTAGAGATGAGCTGCCAGAAATGGTTTACGTTGGCTTCTCATTGTCCACGTACCAATCACATGATCCTAAAAACATCACCTCCTGGTCATTTCAATCTAATTTGGATGCACCGGAAGAACCTCCACCACCCCCTCGATCACCATCACCTGCCCCTCGTGGTCCTATTCAGTCTTGGGCTAACAACAATAAGAGATCAACAAAGAAGAAAACCGTCATTTTAGTAGTGGCTACAGCTGTTCCCTTGCTAATCGTGTTGATTATTGGAATTCTTTGTTTCTTTCTCCGTAAATTTAAGAGCACCAAATGCAAAGACCGAGTTGTGGGGGAGATAAACAACAAAGGTACTACCCCTCACAACCGAGAAGAATGTCGCGCAGAAGCTCCGCCTCTCAATCGCGAACACGTTCATCGGAATGATTCTCTCAAGGAAGAATTTGAGGATTGGGGTCCTGGACGCATTCCATTCAAGGAGCTTGTTGATGCTACCGACAACTTCCACCACAGTCGGAGACTCGGCAAGGGAGCATTCGGTGGAGTTTACCACGGATTCTTGAAAGACTTGAATCGTGAAGTGGCGATCAAGAGGATAGCAGAATACTCAGAGCATGGTGAAAAAGAGTTTGCAGCCGAAGTCAAGACAATCAGTCGGTCACGACACCGCAATCTAGTGCAACTTATCGGATATTGTCGTGAAGGTTGTGAGCTACTCCTTGTTTATGAATTCATGCCTAATGGAAGCCTTGATTTACACCTTTTCGACAATGGCGACAAGGTGTTGTCGTGGCCTAGGAGGCGCAATATTGCGCTTGGTTTGGCATCAGCTTTACAATATCTCCACGAGGAGCTGGACAAATGTATTGTGCACAGAGACATCAAGCCTAGCAATATTTTGTTGGACAGAGAATTCAATGCCAAGCTTGGAGACTTTGGGCTAGCGAGGACAGCAGATCATGGATCAGCTTTGCAATCAACGATGATGGCTGGGACGATGGGATACATGGCACCCGAGTACTTCATTACATGCAAAGCAAACAAGGAAGCCGATGTTTATAGCTACGGAATTGTTGCGCTCGAACTAGTGAGTGGGAGGAGGGCAGTGGATCCTAGAGAAAAAGGGAGAGAAGCGTTGATTCATTGGATATGGGAGCTCTATGGGGAAGGCACTATAATGGATGCGGTCGACAAGAAGCTAGCAAGGACCTTCAACGAGCAAGAAGCCAAGCGATTGATAAGGGTTGGCCTGTGGTGTGCGCATCCAGAAGCACGCAGCCGTCCATCCTTCAGACAAGTGATATCAGCTCTAAACTTTGAGATTGTAGTTCCGGATTTGAATATAAACCCATCAAGCATTGTACAACAATCATATTCACTAGTATCTGGCATGTCGTCTTCTACCAAGTCTAGCGACGATTACAATGACGGGAAAAGTAACAACGAGCAAGTGACTACCTCCACCAGTGTGTGTCGTGGCTAAATGTGGATCGCGAGATTTTGTATTTGTATTTTTTTTTGGCTTTCTACAAATTGGATTGCATTTTCTCTCCTATTCAGTGGGAATTTACTTTCAGAGATTTGATTGTTTCATTTTTTATGTAATAATTTGACATGTTTCTCATATTCACATATTTGCTAAACTCTTTGCGGTGCTTTCTTCCCTTGTAAAGATATCTTCATATTATATGGTTGTTTCTTTCTTTGTATAGTAAGTCGTGTTCATGTTATGCGGTTGTTTCTCTCCCAATAAAACTTGCTTAGTTCTTTAAGCTCAACGGTAGTGATGGAAGGACTGTTCTCGCCTTAACAAAAGACGTACTTATCTTGTTATTATTTCACCAGGGGAAAATACAATCCAATCATATATTTCTAAACGAGCAAGATTCTAATGACACTAAGAGAGTGTATAGAAAGAGAACTCAGCCAAATTATCATAGCTGAACCGCTTGTTTCTGATCTAAGATTCCTATTCGTGACTTAAAAATCAGGAAACCAAAGTGCAAGATGACCTTTATAGACATGTCTGTTACAATGTCAACCATCATTTTCCATATCTACAAAAAAGGTGATGCCTATGATGTTTAATACTTCATTTTCATCTCATGATTATGCTATACTTAGGGTATGTTTTACCCTAAGTATAGAGGGGTATTAGACTTGTGATTATTCTGTTGATTCTTTTTACCTCTGTTTTGTTGCCTATACTTAGGGATATTTTACCCTAAGTATAGGGGAGGTAGACCATGTACATCCTAACCCTCGGTTTTCCCCTTGTGTACATATTGTTATATTTAGGATTACTTGATCCTAAGTATAGGGGAATCACCGACCTCTATTCATTGTATCTTTCAATGGTTGTTATAATATAGTATTTGACGTTTATCCTAAGTATAGGGGACTACCGCGACACGAAATGGATTTCGATATTATTTGACGTTTATCGATGACCATTCACGATACGGATTTATCTTCCTATTACGTGACCTTTGAAAAGTTCAAAGAATTCAAGGCTTTGGTTGAGAACTAACAGATAGGAAGATTATCCGGATTCGATCTGACCGAGGTGGCGAGTACCTCTCAGATGAATTCAAGGAATATCTCAAAGAGAATGGAATTGTCTCCAATCTCACTCCTCCTGGAACTCCCCAACTTAATGGTGTTGCTGAAAGATGCAACAAGACTATCATGGATATGGTCCGTTCAATGATGAATAAAGTACTTTTACCTCTTAGGTGGTGTTCGGCTGGCGGGTTATCCAGGGGTGGATAACCCGTTTTTTGGTAGTGGGTTTGGTTGGTTGGTTAAGGGTTGTGTGGGTTTGGGTGATGTGATTGTATTGAAATTTGAAAAAGTTGGTAGTTATTTATGGTATGATTGTATTGAAATTTGAAAAAATGGGTAGTTGTTGTGATGTGATTGTATAGAAGTTTAGAATATGGAGTAGAAGTTGAGTATTTTATAATTTTTAGATGATATGAAGGTATAATATATATTTTTTTGATGGGAAGGGCGTGGGCCCCACAAATGGGTTAAGAGTGTGGGTTTTGGGGGGTTACCCACCCAAAGTGGGGGGTAACCCCCAACCGAACGGGGCCTTAGTTTCTGGGATATGCAGTAGAGACTGCAATATATATCCTGAATAAGATTTCTAGCAAGTCTATACGTAAAACTCCTCACGAGATTTGGTATGTGACCAAGCCTAGTGTAAGACACTTGAGAATTTGAGGTTGCTTAGTCCATGCGAAGAACGTGGACGCAAGTAAGCTAGAATCTCGTACTAGAAAGTGCTACTTCATTGGGTATGTTAGAGATGGTATTGGATACCAGCTCTATGACCCTGAGACTCAAAAGGTTTTTGTCTCTAGAGATGTAAAATTTCTGGAAAATGACTTCCTTAATAGTCAAGATAAAAATTAAGTAAAGGAACTCATTGAATCCCCTGAAGATACTGAGCTTCCTGAACAAAAAACTGAAAAAGTAAATAAAGATGAAACACCCGTACCTCTTCAAAGGAGTCCGAGGGTGATTGCACCACCTAAAAGGTACAGATTGCATGTGTCAGCTGAAAATGACAATGATCCAATTTCATTTGATGAAGCACTTACGGATCAAGACATGGATAGATGGATGCTAGCAATGAAGTCAGAGATTGACTCCATGCATAAGAATGGTGTATGGACCCTATAGGATCCACCTAAAGGGGTAAAACCCATTGGGTGTATATGGATCTTCAAGAGAAAAAGAGGACATGATGGGAAGGTAGAGACCTTCAAAGCATGGCTCGTGGCCAAGGGTTACACACAGAGAGAAAGCATCGATTACGATGAGATGTTCTATCCTGTGGCTATGCTTAAGTCCATCAGGGCATTGCTAGCTACAACTGAGTATCTTGACTACGACATCTGGCAAATGGACATCAAGATGACTTTCCTCAATGGATACCTCGAGGAGGATATATGGAGCAGGCCCAGAGCTTCATAACAGAGGAAGGAAAAGTATGCAAGGTAAAGAAATCCATTTATGGGCTCAAGCAAGCTTCTCGTAGCCGGAACATCAGATTTGACGAAACCATAAAGGGTTATGATTTTGTTCAGAATCCTAATGAGCCTTTTGTGTACAAGAAGCTTAGTGGGAGCGCCATTGTATTCATCGTACTTTATGTGGATGGTATCTTTATCATTGGGAATGATTCATGAATAATATCCAGTGTTAAGATTTGGCTATCCCATACCTTCGAGATGAAAGATCTTGAAGAAGTCTCTTATATCTTGGGTCTGAAGCTGTTCAGAAATAGAGAAAAGAGGATTTTGGGACTGTCACAACATGGGTACACTAAGAAGATCTTGGAATGTTTCCATATGGATAATTCCAAGAAAGACTTCCTTCCTTTGAGACATGATATCCACCTGTCTAAAGGAATGACTCCTTAAACTATTGAGGATGATAAAGCCATGGCTGCATGCCCTTACGCATCAGCTGTGGGAAGTCTAATGTACGCTATGATGTGCACAAGGCGAGATATCTGTCATGCGGTGGGAGTGGTAAGCCGTTACTAATCCTGCTATAGAGAACAACACCGGAATACAGTCAAGAACATATTTAAATATCTAAGATGGACGCAAGATTATGTCTTGGTCTATGGAGATGGTGATCTTCAAGTCTTGGGATATACAGATTCTGACTTCCAATCCGATATTGATGATCGAAAGTCGACATCAGGGTTTGTGTTCTTGTTGAACGGTGGTGTTGTGAGATGGAGAAGCAAGAAGCAGGACACTACGACTAGGGATGATCATGGGCCGGGCTGGGCCAAGCTTTGAAGGGCCCAGGCCCAAGCCCGCTTAAAAAATTAAGGCCTTAGGCTGGGCTTAGGCACGCAAATTTTTTTGTTTGGCCCAAGCGCAGGCCCGACCCAATTCCTTTGGGTCGGGCTTGGGCCGGGCCGACCCATCTCCCAATTAGATATTATTAACTTTTGCTCTTTTGTTTCAAGATAATGTCAACTCAAGTTACATAAGCCAAAATGGATTAAAACATATACCATAATACTTGTGAAATAATTAAAATTCAATTCTACCAAATCCGAAGATTTCTCATTTTATACATGTGCACTCAATGCTAGATACCATGAATGTCCTTCAGTTATAGAAATTGAAAGAGTGAATCAAACTTACCCACTTAATAATAACAGGTGCACCAGATCCTATATGTTAAAAAATAGGCATAAGACCCATGTTGGATAAATGTACAATAATAAAAAATGTTCCGATTAAAAAAATAAATACTAATAAATTCAAGAACAATCAAAAGAATCTAAACTAAATACTAATTAAGGAAAATTAATTCTTAATTGAAATACATTGATCATCAACTCATGTCACACATTTGACTTTCTTGATTTATAAACATCGTATGAAGACATGATACAAGAAGAGAGTGTACATGAAATAGATGGGAGTTTTCGTGCATGTAGGATGTGAGAAAGGATTCGAACCCTCTTCAGGCCTCGTCCTTGGGTCGGGTTGGGCTGGGCCGAGCCAAGCCCGAGCCCACCCCAAAAAAAATTTGGGCCTAAATATTGGGCCCAAGCCCGACCCGATATTCCTTTGGGCCTGGGCCATGCTTTTTGGGATGGGCTTCGGGCTAGGCTGGGCTGACCCAGCCCAATGCTCATCCCTAACTATGACAGATTCAACAACAGAAGTCAAATACATATCCGCATCGGATGCTCCGAAGGAGGCGATGTGGTTGCGCAAGTTCATACTAGAACTTAGTGTAGTTTCCTATGATGCTCCCATCCCATTGCTCTACAATAACACGGGAGCCATTGCTCAAGCGAAGGAACCCAGGTGGCATCAAAAGAGCAAGCACGTGGAAAGGAAACACCACATCATTCGGGAGATTCAAAAGCATGGGGACATCGTCATCACCAAGGTGGTCTATGCCGACAACGTTGCTGATCCTCTTACCAAACCTCTGACACAAAAGGTTTTCGACCATCATGTAATGAGTATGGGTTTAAGGATTGTACCTAAATGGTTCTGAGGGCTAGGGAGAGATTGTTAGCAATGTGAACCCGAGGCAAACCATTCCTACAATAGATGTTATTGTAATGTTTGATATATCAATAAAAGTTATTGGTTTATTTCACTCCCTGTCTGAAATTAAGTAAATGAATGCACTATAAGGTCCCTCTGTACAAATAGGGTTATGTACCATGCCTGTCTTGACATCATAAAGCTGTTGAATCAATTGTTGAATCATAGAGGCTGGTGCTTGGATGGATATCTAAAGAGTTAGATTGGGGACTCATCAAGCACCGTCAAATGATCATCAAGATGTGATCTCCATCCTGTGTGGGAGATGGCAATCTATCTCTAAAGACTGATATATGACCGACCTCTTGATGTAAGTCCTCTACATAGGAATATAAATTCAGAGGTGTCAGATTAGTTAGGTCAAAGAGTTGACTTAACGAGATCGAGATAACCAAAGTCCTACATCGTATGTTATCGCGATATAGGCACACATCCTTTGACCAAAGACAGATGTGTTACTATATGTATAAGTATGTACATTTGGTAGACCAATAGGTTGATGACCTAATCAAGGTCTATATACTGGCGAGCTGGTGTGCCAATAAGGGCATATGAGTAATACAATCTCTCAAAGGGATCATACGGGTTCACTTCTGAACCAGAAGACAAGAGCTCACTCATGAGATATTGGGATCAATAAATTCCATGCATGGTCATCTCGCTTATGAAGCTTGACAGAATTTAGAGGTATGATATATGCTTTTGGAAAGAATATGATCGATACCAAATTCTAATGATCAAATGAGAATCTTAATGATAAAACCCTGAAGGTGATAGTCTAAAAGAAATCTATAACTTCGGGTTTATTCAAGGTCTTCCAGTATGCAGGATGTCCATGTATTGGGATACCTGAGGGTGATGTGATCATAAATGATTGTATAACCATGACGCTTCCATTCCGAGGGAGTGATGAAACAGGTTTGGATTTTAGTGACTCCTCTCAGTAGAGAAGTAACTTGATCTTAGTCCAAGTGTTGGACATTGATCGGAATGAGATTCAGAGGCAATGAGAAGATTAAGTTTACGGACGTGATTTAATCAAGCATCTATGAGAAGTCCGTAAGATCTGGATTTGAGATATGATCTCAATGTCCAAGTCACTATACGTGGAACAATACAATCGTCCTGACCTTATCTCCAAGTATCTGCGGAGAAAGCACACTATTCTTCAAGGAGTTCAAGAATAATTCCTTTGATGAATTATGTATCCAAGCAATAGGATATTGATAATTAAATGAGATTTAATTATCAAGAATAATATGAATAAGATTCATATTATGAGAATGATTATCTAAGATAATTAAATGAGATTTAATTATTAGGGAAATGTAGAATGTGGATAGTACTATCCATGCTATCCAAAATATCAATGTATATTATAAATATGATTTATAATATATTGGAGAGAGAGCACATTTGTAAATAATATTTAGTAATTGATTATTAATATGGATTGGATTCACATTAAGCAATAATTGGAAATGCAATTTACATTTTTGTTTGGGTTGTAAATGTGATTCACATTTTTCCAATGGCATGATTGAAATATTCACTAATTATTTTGGAATTAATTTAATGAATATATTTGTAATAAATGTTGTTGTAAATAATTAAGAGATAATGGGATTTTATCTCACAAAATAAAGAAGATAAAAATCCACCTAATTGATAGGTGGCGTCACCCATGAATTATTCAAGGGTGACACCCCATCTTTTTAGGAGGAGGTTTTTATCATCTTTATTATCTTGTGTTAATTAATTTTATTAAGTTAAATTATGTTGATGATAAAAAGTACAAAATTTATTTCACACAAAACAATACACAGATAAAAATTTATGGTCTGAATAAAATTCCAAAACCCTAACTTCCCAGACCCATATCTCTCAAATAAAAACTCAAAATATATCAAAATTACTTCAATTGTATATAACTTCTAAACATATTTAATGAAGGTGGTTTCATAATTTTTTGAGTTATGGTGTAAAAGTTAGATTTTGGACCCCTATTGTATAGTTAGACTGATTAAAATATTCAATTTATTTATTATTCATTATTTTTATAAATTTATATTTTTATAACTTTGTGAATATTATTTATAATATACGTGCATATTAAAATTGGAATAAAAATAGAATATTAAAATAAAATACTTGTATAAAATACATAGGCAAAATACCTATAACTATACCTATATAATTAATACACCTATTTATTTTATTGTATTAAAAATATATTTAAGCCTATAAAAATAAGTTATAAATATATAAAATAATAATCTAAATTAATAAATAAAAAATACAAAATAAAAATAAAAGGAATAAAAACATAAATGAATATACATATATATAGCCCTAGAAAAGGAACTTGTAATTATAAACCTCAAAAAAATAAATAAAAATACTAATAAATACTTTAAAAATAATAAATATTTTTAATTGTATAACCTAAAATTAATATATTCATTTATTATTTTTAATCGATTTTCTAAATAATTTTCCAGGTCTTTTTTCTGGTTGAGAGTTGACCGACCTGCCCCTCTGCCTCTTGTCAAACATCGGTTTTTGCCCATTTTGAGAATTTTTCGAGGTCAAACCTTGCACCCTTTTGTGTTGCACCCTTCTTGACTTTTTCTCCGCGAGGATCGATGATGCACGCCTAAGCTTTGCTTCGAGGATTGGAGCCGTGATACGCTCGATCTTCTTCGTTCTTTGAGCCCTATCAATCACCTTGTACAAAAAGCCCCTTGACTTTCCATCTCGATTTTGAACACCTTTTTGGACCTAGCCTTGCCCCTTGGGTTGCTTTGGATCCACGCAGGTGACAGGTGCGTCCCAAGTGACTTGGAGCAGATCTAGGCAAGGGAGGAGGCGCTTCCATCACCTCCAGCCAACTTTGGCCGTCGAGATCCTTGCTTTTCGGGTTCCGCCGGTTGAGGTCCTATTTTATTTATTTTTCTTGCACATTTAGCTTTTTCGTAGCTGTAGGAACCATAGCCCACCTTTAGATCCGCCATTAATCGCTTAACCCCCTTAGTTCGTAGTTCGCCCGAGCTTCGCTCCAGTGAACACCCATCTCACATCTCCGCTTCCATACACCACTCTACGGGGTCGAGGCACTATGCCCTCGACCTCTTAATCTATTTTTGCAGGTCCCGGAGCTTAGTTAGCGGCTGGAGCTCATTTTGAAGGAGGGTCGAGGTTGTTAAAGCACGTTGCTCCGCCAGCCTCTTGCTCGCCCTTCGGCCTCAGCCGGAGACTTTTGGAGGCGCCAGCTGATAGAGGACCATCTTACGATCGAGCTTCATCCTTTTGGAGCTTAAAAGAACATCGGTGGAGGGAGGAATCTGATGAATACCCATTCATCACTCTTTATTCTTATATTTTAGCTACAAAAACCTTTGCAAATACATGTAGATATGTGTAAATACAAATAATTACCAAAAGCATGCATTGTGTAAAAACCTGTAATTAGCATGTTGTTGTGCAAAAATAAAAGAATAAAGAGTAAAAAGAAAAAGAGGGAAATATTTAGAATAAATATTGAGCAACTTGACCCATGGGAGGGCTCAGCATGGGCCTGACCGCATAAAAGACAAAGTAGAGGGAGATAGGAGCTCATGTGTATATACTTCTGTAAATAAATAAAATTATATTTTCCTCACCCAAAAATATGCTTGTACATATTTTGTGTATATTTAGAAACTATTAAAAACAAAATAAAAATTTAAAAATCAAAAATTCAAAAATGCCCTTTCACCATGTGTATAGACCATCATCCTTTATTTATTTAATCCTATAAATAAATGAATTTATTTTCAAAACTTTTTGTGAATACTCTAAGGTATATTTTGTAAATAAATCAAATAAAAAGAAACACAACAAAAATCAAATAAAAACAACAAAAATTAAAAATACAAAAATACAGTGTATATACCATGTATATAAATGTATATAACCATTTATTTAAACTATGAATATAAATAATTAAAATAAAATAAAAATACCATTTTGTTCTTTATGATTTAAATAAATAAAATATAAAATGGGCATAAAAAAATTACATAAAAATAACAAATAAAAAAATCAAAAATTAAATCTATATAGTGTACATATCCCTATATATATAGCTACCCTATTTTTATTTCCAAAAATTAATTAAAAATCACCAAAAAAATAGAAAAAAATAAAAGAAAAATATTTCATGTTTTGAGTTTTTCTTAATTCGGCCTTTTTCTACCTTAAATTAAATAAACAAAAAAATAACAACGTGGCAGGCCCTGATTGGTCCACGGGGGATTGTTGACCCCGGTCAACTCCCCCGCGGACTCCTTCCTTTTCTGGAAAATGCGCGCCGCCCCGCCTTCGCCGATTTTTCCACGCGTCTCCAGCCTGTCTCCCACGCAAACCCCATGCCCGGATTCTTCGCCGATCATCCGTCTTCCCCGCCAGATCTTTCGCCATGAAATCCCCGCCTTCCTTAGCCGTCATCGCCTAACCCTAATCGGCCCTGTCTCCATATATATCCCGACCTCCGCCGCCTCCGCGCCTTATCTTTGGCCCCCTGACTTCACTCCCGTGACCTCCATCGTAACCACCGAGGTGACAGCTCGCGTTGGCCCTTGTTGTAGTGAGGAGGAGGTGGCCGGTCATTGATCCGGCAGCTTCGCGCCGCCGTTGCTCCGCCACTCGACCGGAGCTCGAGCCTCAGGCCGTGACGCCCTTCGAGGCTACGACCAGGAGTTAGCCACACTCCAGCACAGTCTCCCGCTTCACCCAGGTATCCATTTCGCTTAGCCATTTAGTGTAATTTTCGATTTCGCCCAAATCCATCCTCCGACGAGTTCCCCTGATTCCGGCTATCCCGTGCATTATCTCGATCATCGGAACCTCCACACACCTTCGCCGTTCCTTCACGCACGTTCTTCGCCCACTCGCTCAACCCAGCTCGCCCCGGAGCTGGGAGTCGAGCTCCACCACCTGTCGCTCGCCGGAGCTCGTTCATCCCACCGCACCGATCACCCTCACTTTGCTTATTGGGGTCGAGGCACTTTGCCCTCGGCCCGCGAAGCCTTTGGCATATTTTGCAGGTCGAGAGGAGGGCATCTGAGCCCCCTCACGTTCAGACCAGAGGCGCACCGCCGCCGAGCTCACCGGAGCCCCTCCAGGGCTCGGGTGGACCATCGGAGGCTACCACTAGCTGCGGGGCTTCGCCGCGGACCCGTTCCGATCATCAGGAGCAGCTGAGGAGGAGTGCAGTCCACGCAGGAGGCCGGCAAAGTTCGCCGGCGTCGAGTTCTTCCATCATCCTCCAGAACCGTTCGATGAGGCCTCCGCTCCAGTTTTGATCTCAGCCATCCATTCCTCGAGGAGCAGCAGCCGTCGATCTATCTGAGGAGCTCATCCGGACCGTTGCAGCAGAGGAGAGAGGCACCGGAGCCCAGCACCGTGAGATCTTCCACGTGTCCTCGCCTCCACCGTCGATCGAGCCAAAGAGACACCGAAGAAGAGCGCCCGTCGTCCCGAGCCGTTGGATCTTCCACGTGGCGCCTATGGAGCCGTCGATGATAATAAAAGGGGTAAATTCACCTTAGGCCCCTCTGTTTGTTTTATTTCAATTTAGTCCTGTAATTTTTAAATTACGTTGTTTATTTTCTGGGATACTTACAATAAGGACCTCGTACTTATTTTATTTGCACTTATTCCCCTGTCTACGTGGACCACGTGCTTCGTCACGTGAACTTTATTGGGTTAATTGCAATATCAGCCCTGTAGTTCTGGATGTTACGGATTGAATAAAATCTTTTACTTATTTGCATTTATGCCCCTGTGCGTGATTTAATTTCCACATGTGCGATATTTTTTGGGTTATTTGCAGATAAGCCCCTGGACTTTTGGTACTTGTTACCAATAAGTCCTCGGAACTTATTTTTATTACATTTAGGTCCCTGAGTGCCCCAGGCACGCGCCTCGCGCGTGTTTTGCTGGGTATTTTGCACCAGGACCCCCAAAACTTTGGGTATTTGCACTTTGGTCCCTGTGCACAGTGCCCCTCCTTTGATTTTGAATAAAATATCAAATCACCTCCAAATTCGATGAAAATTTGACACATGGCTCCTGCCATGGTGTAGAATTTTTGTGAATTTTTGAGGACATTTTTGATTTCATTTAGTATTTTAAAAATTCAAAAACCTTGCTTTTAGCTACTGTCTAGATATAAAAATACCAAAAAATTATAAAATCACCCCCAAAAATTCTAAAAAAATTAGCTACTGTTTCTTGCTTGTTGTTTGATTTTTTAGCCAATTTTAGCTACTTTTCATTGCTTAAAAACCCTAAAAATTGAAAAACCCTCAAAAACTCATAAAAATTATAATAATTAATTGAAAAATCCAAAAATAATAATTAAGGTGCCTAAATTTTCCTTATTCTTCCTAGATTACAGGAAAATTACCTCCAGGGCTTTTTAAGACCCTTAAGTATTTTATTTTTGGGTCTAAAGCCTTGCTGGACAGTACCCTTTATTTTTAGCACTGTTAGATTTTTAGAAAATAATTTACCCATTAGAAAAATATCAAAAATTCACCAAAAACATTTAAAAACTTAACAAACATAAAAACATTTTTTCTGGAATTTTTGCTTGATTTTTGGTGTGTTAAATAAATTTCTCAAGTGTGCTTGTTTATACTTTCTTTATTTTCCTTCACATATTAAAAATTCTAAAAAATTATAAAAAAATCAAAAACCACTAAAAATTAGCTTCTCTGAAATTTGACTACTTAGTTTTTCAATCGTGCTCCTTCTGTTCGACCCTGGATCGCTATACCAGGTAAAAAGAATAGCTAAGACCGCTTACATTGAATTTCTTGATTTTCTGAGTGGTTTTTATCAATTTTTCTCGTTGACCGAATTGATCGATTAAGGACAACGACATTGTGATTTATCTTCTACCTTAGTCGCGTCTATTTTCGCGTCATCAGAATCGTCGGAGGAAGCTCGCCTCGTCGGAGCTTCCTCCCTATTCTTCCTAGATCTCCCTCTATCGTCCGATCAAGCCGCATTCTCAGTTCATCCAGCAGCCGTTAGATCTCGCGTATCTCAGTCGTTCGATCGCCCTGGGGTGATCTAATCTCGACCGTTGGCACGAACTGGTATCGACGCATCTCGCACCGACACATGGCAAGTGAACATCTGCTGACCATTCGATGCGCTCTTATGTTGGGGTATTTTGCAATATCACCCTCGCACATTTTTATTTACTATTTAAATCAGAAACATTCCTCTGCAGTTTAATATTTGCGTAATATTTATAATAGGCCCTTGTGCTTTGTGGTATTTACAGTAGGATCCAGGCCACGTCACCTCACGTGATGCATCACGTGAGGTGGCGATTTTACAACGGACCCCTGGTGTTTTTTTATTTACGTTCAGTCCAGACTTTTTTGTAATTACTTATAAATTTTTGGTAAAAATTACACTTTGGCCCCTGGATTTCTTGGTATTTACATGTATGCCCTTGCTAGTAGTGTAGTTTCTCTTTGTTGATTGTATTTATTTTAAATAAAAAATCAACTTGAAAAAATCCTAAAAAATAGACATAGCTTCCTGTTGCATTGTTATTTCACGCCATTATTTTTATTTTGCATTTGAAGCTATTTATTATTTATAAAAATAAAAAAATGCCTTTTTTCCCTTGTTTGTAAATGAAAATACATAAAAATTAAAATTTTCGAAAAATTCCCAAAAAATACATTTTATGTATTTTTGGATTTTTGACCTTCAGATCAAAAATCACTAAAAATATAAAAGAAAACCCTAGAATAGAAAAACTCTAAAAACTTTTATATAAATTTCTAAAATCTATAAAAAATATAAATTTGTATCTTTTGATTCCGAATTTTCTTTATAATAATACTATTATTTTAAAATTAATTTGGAGAAGTTTTGATTCTGTTTGTTATTTTTAATCTTTATTTTAATTTCGGATATATAAACCCTATTTTGGATTTTTTTATTTGAAAAATATATAAAAATTAGCAAAATTTCATAAAAAACCATAAAAACATTAAAAATTATCTAAAAAATAAAAAAAATTATTTTCTTTAGTTTGATTCTTTTTATTTCTTATTATATCCATTATAGCCTACATTGTATATTTCTCCTATATACAACTTAATATTTATTTTTACAAAAAAAGAAAATATAAAAATATAAAACATAAAAATAAAATATAAAATTAGAAAATTTGAAATCAAAATATAAAAGTTTAAAGAGAACGGGGAAGCTGCTCCGCGGAGCAGCCAAGCTGGCTGCTGCGTGGGGCAGTTCCCCCCCCCCCTTTTTATTTTTTTTTGATTTTTTTATGTTTATTCATCTATATATACCTTCTACATGTCATTCAAATTTCGTGAGAAACGGAGACTCCTATGCCCTCCATCTAGAACATGTACTTTACAACAAATTTCAGGCCGTTAAATTTTACCTGAATAAGATGGAGGGCATAGGAGTCTCCGTTTCTCACGAAATTTGAATGACATGTAGGGGTATATATAGATGAATAAACATAAAAAAAATTAAAAAAAAAATAAAAAAATGGGGGGAAACTGCCCCACGCAGCAGCCAGCTTGGCTGCTCCGTGGAGCAGCTTCCCTTTTCACAAGTTTAAAATCCAAAATAAAAAAATTCAAAAATTCAACCCAGAAAAAGAGCACATATAGACAAATATATTACATTCTCATTTTTGAGCATTTATTGCTCGATCTTTCCTGCTTGTTCACTGTGATCGACACTCTACGCATACTTGCACCTATACACATTCTTGTTGTAGAGTTATAATAAATTTTAACTCTGCACATTTAGTTTCATTACTTGATTCTGAATTGTGGGTTAATTGTTGTTTTAATCCGGATTTTGTGTGATCAATTCGACGAATGTATTTCTGCCTTGTGTGGAACATATGACCGCTCGATTTTTGGGTTAAACAATATCACCACATCTGAAGCCTATTTGGAAAGGTATTTCCATTATTTGATTTTGATCAAAGTAGTTGTTAAGGTAGCATGCGATAACAAGGTGATAAGCTTGTAAATTATGCAGGACTAAAGGCGACAAGCGTGATAGAAATGAAGCATCAATCATTTTTTTCTAAACAGACATGTTAAATATGCTTTCTTAGTTCATACTATGTAATTAATTTGGTAATTCTAAACCCGTATGATATTAATGGAACGGATTGGGAATGGTTCGCAATCCATGTGGTTTCATCAAATATAATTTTTAAATTTTCATTGCTATTGCGACTTGTGTGAGAAGTCTACTTTTTGATTGGATATGATCCAATCCCTACGCTTCTGTGATATGCAAGACCCTAAAAACCTCCCTTCACCAACTACGAGAATCTTATTTGAGTCAATAGAGGGATTATTTTAACTTGCACACCTTGCCTTCCTAAACTATGAAGCCTTGGGGCTACTTCATATGAATTCTCTTGGTTAGGTATTCATTGAGGAATGCAATCTTGACTTCCATCTTCCATATGTCATAGTCAAGTTGTGTAGCTATAGTCTGCAATATTTTGATGGGTATAAGCATGATCACTAGAGAGCAAGTCTCACAACAAACGATGTCTTCTTTATCTGTACAAAGAGTGCTTTGAAAGTCTCTACCTTCTCATCAGGTTCCTTCTTTCTCTTGAATATCCATTTACACACAATAGTTCTCAACTCTATAGATAAATCATTGAGGGTCCATACACAACACTTGTGCATGAAGTCTACTTTATACTTTTTTACAACATCCTCTCTCCATGCCATGATCCTTAGAAGCGTCATCATATGAAGTTCGATCATTGTCAGACTTCTCTAACACATGGAATACACAAACTCTATGTGGTCTTAATACCCTCAAACTGATTTGAAGGGTATGGATGTTTCATCTTTAATTATCCTTTTAGTTTTTGAAATTAGAGTCAAGATGCAAAAAGTAGCTTTTGGACCCCTATTGTACTGTGTATTTGTACATAAGATAATAAAATAATTATCTTTATATTAATTTATTCTTACATTTTTATTTCCTTGTATAAGATGTAAAAATCATAAATAAATAAGAAACAAAAATAAAATTAATTAAAATTAATTAATTAAAATATATAATTCAGAAATAGAGAGGAAATGTACCTACACTCCTTTCACCCATCGATAGAATATATGAAAAAGAAAGGAAATTATTCATACGAAGAAGTAGAAAAAGAATATGTCGATGTAAGAAAGTTTAGAACAATCTTATCCGACATAGGATGGGTCCAATCAGAAGTAAAGACATCGGATCAACGCACTGAAAGGACTGGCAATGTACATTTGTGTAAGTATAATGTTTAGTATATGTGATTAATTGTGGATAAATATCACGTATCTCTAAATATAATAACAAGCGAGAATAAAAGGGCGCGTGCCAATCAAGTTAAAATAGAGATATGTGAAATGGCAAATAGGATTAACAAGGGAGGTCCAGGGCAGTAGGTAGGGGTGTAAACGAGCTGAACCTGTGCGAACCAATTCAGGCTTGGTTCGGCTCGTTTAGCATACTTTTAGGCTCAGGCTCGGTTCGGTTCGATAAAATGAAAACTGTAATCAGGTTCGGTTCGGCTCGGTAAGGTCCGTAAAGGTTCGGTTCTGTTTATTAAAGGTTCGTTTACGAATAAATGTTGTGCATGTGTTTATGTTCAAAGGGAAAAACCGTTGTTGCAGTGGAGGGTTTCGTGGGGTTTCGGGAATAGAGAATAGGAACTTAGGGAGTGGATAACTGGATGGATTTGAAAAAATAAGTGAATGCCCTTATGTTAGAATAGAATGTATTTTTTCCTTGTATATATACAATATGTATGTATATATACTTTTATGTATGTATGTGTGTATATAATCGAACTTTTAACGAACCGAGTCTGAGCGAACCTATGTTTTTGAGGTTCGATTCATTTATTTAATCGAGCACAAACTCCTGTTCAGGTTCGGTTCGTTTATTTTGAATTCGAATCTGAATCAAACTTTTAGCGAGCCGAATATGAGCGAATGTCGAACCTGAGAAAATGGGACAACCCTAGCCGTAGGGAATAAATGCATTACACATACTAAAAACAAAATTAAACGTAATAAAAGTTTTTTTTATTAATTGTTACTTATTATTGTTTCAGTATTGTCATTTACTACAAATATATATTTATTTCTCCTCTAGGTCGATATGTGCACCTTTGTGACAAGTATACCAACTTCTAAAGGCGAAGATCAAACTGGCCCATTTTCTGACAAGCGCTTTTTTGTGTATTTAACGGGTATCGACATCTCTTAACAGCCCCCATTTAACCAATAAAAAGGCAATAAAAACAAATTGATGGGCTGGGACCGGACGAACAATAAGACAAAATGGAGGAAAGTATGAGAACACTAATTTGAATAAAATATATAATATAGTTATGTAATCGATATGTTCTATATGGAGGTTTTATATCTGTTTCTGACAAAATTCGAATGGTATATTGAAAGGATATATAGATGAACATACATGATTATATTTTTTAAAAAAAGGAAAAAATACGGAAAAATAAGGTGGCGGCAGCCATGTTTGGCTACCCAAAGGAGGCAGCCCCATCAAGCCCATAATGGAAAAATTGGGACTGCCTCTGTTGGCTGCCCCTGCCCCCATTTTCCATATTATTTTATTTTTTTGAAAAATATCACGATGTGTATTCATCTATATATACCTTCAATATGACATTCGTATTTCATCAGAAACATAGACTAATATGCACTCCATCTAGAACAGGTCGATACGTCAATATTAGACCGTTAAAATTACATGTTCTAGATAGAGGGCATATGTGTCCTGTTTTTAACGAAATTCGAATGATATAATTGGAAGGATATATATATATATATAGATGAATACACATGATGATATTTTTCAAAAGAAATAAAAATATAGAAAAATGGGACGGGATAGCCATGTTGGCTGTCCCTAGGGGCAACCCATTTTTCCATCACGCACTTACTGTAACTCTCATTGTTAGAAGTTTTGTATTAGGAAACATTACATATCAATTTTTCTATATTAGAAATGCTAGCCAATTTTGTTGATTTTACAAACTGAAGATCCATTATGTTAAATGCTTAATTTTGAATATAATTTCCGAGGAGAAGAGTTTGTTTGTCATTCCTCTTTATCATGTTTTCATGTATGCTATTTTTTTTTAAAATAATATGTGCATATGTGGATGTTTGTGTATATAATGAAGGATAGCTTTCAAACATTGCTCCTGAATGCGTCGGGTCGATGCATATGGGAAGGACAATCGCAAGGGGTTGAGTGTGCACAGCGAGGGATTGAGGGATTGAACGCGAAGAAAGGAGCAATGGAAGCAGGGGTTGTTGCCGTTGGTGCGCGTGTTAGCGAGGTGGCCATGAAGGGGACAAAGGTGGTGGTAGTGGATTCGCACAGGAGAAGAAAGGGAAAAATGCATTGCATATTGGTAAATTCAATAGCATGTATAGACTACTAAGGTAATTTCCTGTTAGATATAATATGTTTAATTTGGACGAAAATTAACCCATTAGTGGGGTTACCCCGGCCCAAACCCTATATTCCTAATCCACTAATGGGACCCACTCCATTCCCATCAAAAAAATATTTATTATACCATCATATCATTTAAACATCATAAAATACTTGATTTCTACTCATTATTCCAAACTTCAATACAATCATATCACAACAACTACCTACTTTTTCAAATTTCAATACAATCATATTATAATAACTACCAACTGTTTCAAATTTCAGTACAATCACATCACACAAATCCTCCCAACCATTACCCACCACCCAAAAACAAAAACACAAAAACGGGTTATCCTCCCCCGGATAACCCACAAACCAAACGTACCCTTGGGCCCGTTCAGTTTGTGAATAAGCAGGAATAAAGATGGGGAATAAGGAGAATAAAGGTCTATTCTTTATTCGGCTGGAGGATAGGAATAAGGAGAATAAGATGAAATAAAGGTAGGTAAGGTGTGATAAAGATAGGAATAAGAGTGAAATAAGATGAAATAATGGAGAATAGTCGTACCATTGGGAACCGTGTCGGAAGGAGAATTGACCCCTTATTTCAAGACTTATTTTCCAACCAAACAGAGCCTACAGTTTGCCTTTCTCTTTTGCTGTTAATAATTTTATGATCGTTAGGGTGTAAATATTTGATATCAATTAAAGCAGTCTCCATCAAGACAAACAAACAGTCAAATATACTCAAATATATATACAACCTGGCACATCCCCTACAAGTCTCCATGTTCTCG
This sequence comes from Ottelia alismoides, assembly GCA_037367405.1. Taxonomy (NCBI): domain Eukaryota; kingdom Viridiplantae; phylum Streptophyta; class Magnoliopsida; order Alismatales; family Hydrocharitaceae; genus Ottelia; species Ottelia alismoides. Next base: position 103,351 of record JAZKJV010001036.1, on the reverse strand, counting down.
AATAAGATGTCGTCGTCACGTCTAATTTCGCGTCATCGTTCGAAACTCTGAGTTAGAAAGAAAGAAAGTTCTCGTGGAATTAAGAAGGTGCTTTGACATGGATGCCACATGCATAAAAACCCAATAATATTATGCAGAACATCTACTTATTCTGTGCTGCTACGCACACGCGAATGTAAACGAATAATTTCTTGAATAGTGATGATGTGGTCGGCACGAACTTGCTGGTTATTTTAAAGGATCTTCGAGCAAAAATGTTTGAACGGGAAAAAAATACAAGACTCTCCGCGGGCATCCGTAGAAGAAACATAGTATCATTATCAAATCCGTTATTATTATTGTTGATATACATTAAACCCAGTCAAAGCTATTAATTTCCTTCTCTACTAATTTCCTTCTCGAGAAATAGCCTTAATTGCAGATTGGGGCTTCCAAATCCTCCATAGGTGCTTGGAGAAGATGGAGAAGAAGATTCATCCCGCAATCATCATCCCCGCTTCTCCCTCCAAATCTCTCCACCACCTCCACCCCCACCTCATTTTTCATTTCGATGTGCAAAAGCTCTTCCTGTTGATCGTCTTCCTCTCTTCTCCGCTCCTGCTACCACGTCTTCTCGCGGCCGAAAGCACGTCCTTTCACTACCTTGATTTCAAGGACTCTTCAAACATTTGCTTCCAAGGAAATGCCACTGCAAAGGAGACAGGTGCAATCCAGCTGAACGCAAAAGATGTCCATGGAAGCGTGGGGCTCGCCTACTACTGCGAGCCGATCCATCTATGGAGTGCCACCACCAACCAGATAACCAACTTCACCACCACCTTCACCTTCGGAGTCAGCAGTATTGTTGGCACCGCACGCGGAGGCGGTGTAACCTTCTTCCTATCCGAGGATCCGACGATCCCAGCAGGAGGGAGAGGCGACTATCTCGGCCTTGAGGATGGTCGGAATGACGTGGTTCCAACCAGCAGCCGTTTCGTCGCCGTCGAATTCGACGGTCGGCCTAACAATTGGGATCCTCCCGATAGCCCTTGTCATGTGGGCATCGACATCAATTCGCTCGAGTCCGTCAAGTTTGCGAAGATGTGGGATGACGTTTTCATTCCTGGCCCCCAAGGTAAAGCTCAGGTTGCCTATAATTCCATCTCGATGTATCTCATGGCCTCTCTCGAGTACAATCAGACCTTGTATCGATTGTCCCACATGGTTGACCTTAGGAGCGAATTGCCGGAACGGGTTTACGTCGGCTTCTCGTTGGCCACGGACCAATCACAAGATCCTAAAAACATCACGTCCTGGTCATTTCGATCGGATGCCATCAAAGAAGCTCCACCACCGCTACCTCCTCCTCCTCCTCCCGGTAGTCACACTGAATCCGATGCTAACCATAAGAAGAAAACCGGTGTACTAATAGCGGCCATTGTTATTCCTTCGTTGGTTATATTCATTATCGGAATTCTTTCTTTCATATTCTTTATGTCAAAAAGAGCCAAACAGAGAGACAGAGAAATCCACCACGACCCCAGAAAGAAAGGAATCCACGATGATGATCCTCGGCAAATTCCATTCCAGCAGCTTGTTGCTGCCACTGATAACTTCAATCAAAGCAGGAGGCTCGGCAAGGGGGCATTCGGCGGAGTTTACCGCGGATTCTTTGAAGATTCGAAACACGAAGTCGCGATCAAGAGGATAGAGGAATACTCCAAGCATGGCGAAAAGGAGTTTGCAGCCGAAGTTAACACCATCAGTCGTTTACGCCATCGTAATCTAGTGCAGCTTATTGGCTTCTGCCGCGAAGGTCACGAGCTACTCATTGTTTATGAATTCGTGCCAAATGGAAGCCTTGATTGCCACCTTTTCGACAACGACCACAAGGTGCTATCCTGGCCTAGGAGGTTCAATATCGTGATTGGTCTTGCATCGGCTTTACAGTATCTCCACGAAGAGCTAGACATATGCATTGTGCACAGAGACATCAAGCCTAGCAACATTCTGTTGGACATCGAATTCAACACGAAGCTTGGAGACTTTGGGTTGGCAAGGATAGCGAGTCATGGATCTGCTTTGCAATCTACAATGATGGCGGGGACGATGGGATACATGGCACCGGAGTACATCCTCACAGGTAAAGCAAGCAAGCAAACTGACGTTTATAGCTTTGGAATCGTTGCGCTTGAGCTGGCAAGCGGGAGGAGGACGATGGAGCCTAGAGAAAAAGGGAGAGAGACGTTGCTTCATTGGATATGGGAACTCCATGGGAAAGGTATGATAATGGATGCGGTTGACAGGAAGCTCGGGACGGCGTTCGACAAGCACGAAGTCGAGCGGTTGATGATGGTTGGCCTGTGGTGTGCGCACCCGGAAGCGTGTAGCCGTCCGTCCTTGAGACAGGTGATATCAGCTCTCAAGTTTGAACTTGCAGTACCTGATTTGAAGATGAACCCATCTAACATAGCACAGCTATCATATGCGATGATATCTGGCCAGTCTTCCACTACTAAATCTAGTGATGAGGGAAGAAGTAGCAACTCGCATGTGACTACTTGGTCTTCTGGCTAAAGTTGGATTGGGAGATTTTGTATCAATTTCTTTGTTTGATTTTGTTTTATTTCTATCAATCGGATCACATCTTTCTCACCATTTCCATATCTTTTATGGTGGGAGGAGCTGGTTGTTTCTTTTTTAATTGTATAAATTTGACATGTTTCTCCTCCTCGCATATTTGGTGAACCGCTTAGCGGTGTTCTCTTACCTTGTAAACTTATTTTCTTCGTAATGTTATGTTTCTTTCTTTCTTTTAAAGCCGTCTTATATGTTTGTTTCTATCTCAATAAAATCTCGGTTACAGTATGTATATATGTTTATTAAGGATGTGGATTAATATGTTTATACGGAATAATATATGTGAGACATTTAAATATAGGGATGGTATCGTTCTAAAAAATGGTTTTGAATTACATATAGATGTATATGTAATTTAATGTGAAGGTTGTGTTTGTAAGGTTTTATTGAAGATATGTTATATCTTTATTTTAGATTATACTATAGATATTCATATATTTAGTTTATGGGTGTGTAGATTACATTAAGAGAATCTATTTGGTATATGTTTTTGTTTAACAACAGATAAATAGAAAAGGTTATGCGAACTTGTTGTCACAACCTCAAAGGTACCAATCTCTTATTACAGAAGATGAGCCCAGGAATTTCTTACCATTGATACATGAACAATACTCGGTGAGAGAGAGAAAGAGATGGAGAGGGAGAGCAAGGGAGGGAGAGAGAGGGAGAGAGAGTTCTGGGGATGGCGAGGGAAGTGGTGCGAAAGGCGTTGAGGAAAGTAAAGACTAAAGACGTGGAGATGGCCGAGGTCGACACCAAGGCCGATTGGTCCTCGTTCGTGATGAAGGGTGGTCGAAGAAAGAAAAGAACGGAGTCAAGACGGTGCTTTCGTTGTGGAGATGTTGGTTACCTTGCAAGGTCGTGCTCAAAGGCTATCGTGTGCTTCAGGTGTAATGGAGTGGAGCAACGGAGAAGTGTCATCTGCCATCGTCGGGGGGGTTGGCAGCGTAAGGTTCTAATGAATCTCCATCTCATCACCTTTATTCTATCATTTTGGCCTTAAAAATCCTACCTAATGCATGTAAATAAACCTAATTTGTATAAATTAACATTCATTCTTTATATTCCATTTATTATGTATAAAATATTATTTTTAATGCTAAAATTATATAATAAAGAAAAGAAATAAAAATAATAAAATATCAAAGGTATTTTATGATCTTGAACCCCGAGACTTAGGCATCTTGATGACTAGATCGATAAGAAATAAAGTAGGGGGAGATAAGGGCCAAAATCCACCCGAAAATCACGTTTTTTTATTTATCATTTATTTATTTTTGGGACCTATTTTGTTTTCTACTATTTATACCTCAAATAAAGAAACTTTGTACATGAAAGTTGTAGATAATAATATATAGAAAAATATAAAATTAATTTCATACACAAATCATATATAGTGTACTTTTTATACTCTAAATAAGTTTCCAGAATCCCAATTTCATAAACCACTATCTCCCAAATAAAACTCAAAATGTATCAAAATTACTTTGAATTATATATAACTTTTATTAAACTATTTAATGAAGGTAGTTTCATATTTTTTGGAGTTAAGGTGTGAAAGTTAGGTTTTGGACCCCTATTGTACAATGTACCTGAATAAATTATTCATTATATTTATTCTTTATTAATTTATAATTTATAATTTTTATAATTTTGTAAATATTATTTATATCATATGTACATATTAAAATGGATTCCAACAGAAATACCAAAGCCGATCGTATTCCAGCATTGAATAGATCGATAGATAGGACGTATGTAATAGAAATCCCATTAGTCTCCAGATTGAGATGGAATAAAACCATCAAGAAAGTATTAAAATAAAATATGTATACTAAATACATAGATGAATATACAATAACTATACCTATATATTATATATACATGTTTATTACATCAGAAAATACAATAAAAATATATTTATGTATATAGAAATAAGTTATAAATATATAAAACAAGAAAAGAAAATAATAAAATCAAAATTACAATATTAAAATAAAAGTATCAAAGCATAGGTAAAATATACCTATAAATAAAACCCTAAAAATTATCTTATAATAAAACACCTCAAAAAAACAAAAATAATAGTAAAATACTTTAGAAATTAATAATCATTTTTTAATTTACAACTTAAAATTAATAAAATCAAGTATTATTTTATATCAAATTTATAAATTATTTTAAGTCTGATTTGTTTGGTTGGTCCACGTGGACCAACCCATAGAACGTTGTGTCGGCGATATATCGTCGATATATCGTTTTCGACAGGGTAGGGGTATCGAAATCACCCAGTATATCCTTTTACAGGGATATCAGTGATATATCACCATATCGCTCATATCGGTCAAAAATAATTAGATTCAGATATTTCACCTTCATGTTGCCCCATCTCCACCTCATTTCGGCTCCAAGAGCTTCCCTAAGCTCTGCGTTTTTTTCCTTAACCATTTCATGTAGAAAGCAAAAGTACCCATTTGTAGGGGTCATCGAGCCAGGAATAGGAGCTCTAAGTCCAAGGCCTTGCCCGAGCTTCTCCGATGGTCCTTGGCTATTTTGAGGAGCTCCACATGAGTGGAAGCACTCCATGAGGCTTTGGAGCCATCTAAAGGTAAGGGAGGAGGTCGGAGTCACCCTGAATCACTTATAGAAGCTCAAGGAAGGAGACCTTCTTCCTTGTTCTTCGCGCGAAGCAACTGCCGTCTGATCTCACCTTTGCTCCAGTTTTGATCGTGGCTGTTAGATCTCCATTCGCCTCATCCGTCCGATCATGTTCCAGATCTGATCTCCACCACAGAATGGCGAAGCGTCATCGTGCCACATGTATAAGTGAAGCATTCACCATTGTTCGATCTGACGCCTTTGAGGGTAATTGACACTTCATATCCCTAACTTTTGTATCTTTATTATTTAGTCTTATAAGTTATTTTCATAGTTTAATATTTTTGTAAATTTTGCAAGTCAGACCTAAACTTTCCTCTATTGGCTTTTTAGTCCTGTCCAAGTCACCTCACGTGCAGTCCCATGTGAGGTGGCGATTTTGCAGAGATACCCTTGCGAATATTTGTATTTCGTTTCAATCCAAGAACTTTAAATACTAGTTGAATATCTTTGTGTAAATTGCATTTTGTTTCCTAACTTTATATTTAATTACAAAATTCCCTCGCTAGTTCAAAAATTTTTGTACATGTTTTCAACTTATTAAAATATCATCTGTGCTCCAAAAATAGGATTAAGTACCTTCTAGCATCTAGTTTCACGCCATGTTTTATGCATTTTAGGCATTTGTATTATTTATTAAAAATAAAAAGAGCACATTTTATGTTTGTTTGACTTGTACAATATCAAAAAAATGTAATATTTTTGAAAAATTCCTGAAAAATATACTTTGTCTGTTATTATATTTCCTAAATCTAGACAAAAGGCCACTAAAAATAAAAAAGAAAATTCATAAAAATTAAAATACTCCAAAATCCTTTATAAAAATATAAAAAATCCTCAAAAACTCCAAAAATAGTCATTTTTATTTTATAATTTTCTTTGTAATATATATATATATATATTAAATTGATTTAAAAAATTTTGGAATTTATTTGCAATTTAATTTATAAATCTACTTGGCCTAATTATTTATTCCTTGATTTGGGACATTTTTTACTTCAAAAATCCTTAAAACTAGAAAAATTATCAAAAAAATCACAAAAATAGTAAAAGTTATTTAAAATCTAAAAACATTTTATTTTCATTATTTTGAATTTTTTATTAGTATTTATATATTACCCTATATTGTCTATATAGTCTTCTATATTCTTATATCACTTATTTAAAAGAAAAAGAGAGTAAAAAATAGAAAACATAAAAAATTATTATTATTATAAAATAAAAAACTTATTAATAAAGTACAAAAATTATAATAATAAAAATAAAAATCCAACAAAAATCATAAATTAGTTAAGTGTCTGAAAGACACATTCGTTGTTGATTTCCTATCTTATTTGCTCTACACCTTTGTTTCCTGTGTTTGACCCCTACATATTTGTCACTATACATCTTTAGTAGGGTATAATAAATTTTAGCCCAATTTGATTAATTGTTTAATTATTGTGTATTGTTGTTTTATCACGAGTATTGAGCAGTCGTCTTAGCGACAGTGAGTCTGATTTTGTTAGACTATTATTATTGGCTCTGATACAGACATTCAACAAATAGCTAGGTAAGATGGTATTAAAAACACGTGTATCATTATATCTTTTGCAAATACAAGGAAAACTAAATTAGCGAACATAATGTACTAATATATATATTTTGTGTGTGTGTGTGTGTGTGTGTGTGTGTGTCTATATGCGTGTATGTATGTATGTATGTATGTATGTATGTATGTATGTATGTATGTACACACTAAAAAAAGAAGCTTGAATGTTAAAGCTTATAAACGGTTTCAACAAATAGTAGTTTAAATAATGTAGTCAGATAGGTTACTACTTCATTCATGTATCACTGATCCCACACAAAGATGTTATACTTCAATAACTCCAAATGGGTGCTCTCGCTAGAGTGATCTTTCTCTTAACTATTAGTATTCGATATCATTGCTTGAAAAAAGTTCTTTTAACAAGTTTTAAAGATTGTCATAGGAGGCGCTTGGTTTGGAAGTTTTATCTTGTGTAAAATAATCTTTTTTTGAAAAGCTTATGTGGTGGATAATTCTTTGGTTTGTTATAGTTTGGTATAGTGGATTTGATGTTGAGAGAGTTTGTTGTAATGTAATTTGTAATGTAATTTCTAGATGACAAGATGATACACTCCAATAAATTTTTGTTTAACTCGAAGACACACGTGTAGAGAGAGAGAGAGGTTTAGGAACAACTAGTACCAATTTATAAGTTAAGTCGATACCAACCCTCTACTACTAAAATAACTAATAATAAAAATACAAACATCAAACTCGATTATTGTGTCAATTTAATTTCCATTATTCGAAAGGAGAGTGGTCAAAGAGGTAGGGTCTTTACTTGACCTGAATAAACATAGCTCCGGCCACGTACTGGTCGGAGGTTACGAAGCGTGGAGAGGAGGAAGGTGAAGTTGGAAGTGAGGAACTGCAGGTCGTCAGTTGGGTTTGGGTTGATATCACACGAGAAGAAGGATTGGGGGAGAATTGAGATGTGTAGCAGAGAACTAAGCTAAGTGAAAAAAGGAAGGGAATAAACATGAAGAAGACTAGAGGAGGAAGGAGAGCGTACGGGGGACTGCCTGCAGTTTCGCCTCAGGGTAAGCTGCTCGAGGGAACGCTTGATCTTCACCTCCAAATGTCTGGCGAGATGCAGCCTCGAACCTACGAAGCTATGCATGGCTGATCGGAGATACGACGAAGGTGGATGACACAGCCTCGGAAGTCGGATCATACTTTATCAAAATACTTAAGACGTCGTCGCCGACGAGGTCCTCCTGAGATCTGCTGCAGCTCAAGCAACTGAAGCTGATGGCTTCGTCTCCCTATTGGCGTATGCTTGGGAAAGAAGGTTCTCGAGTGTTTTTTATCAGAGGAAGTTGGGTTCTGTGATCATGGGGGTCGTGGCCGCACGAGGAGCTTTACGAGGTTTACGGAGTGAGGGTGCCGTAAGGGTTGTGGGATGATCGGTTTATGATCTGGGGCTCATGGTGAGAAGAACATGGGTAAGTTGTTATCAGCAGAGACTGTGGGAAGGGGCAGTTAAAATGAGAGATCCAACTGACCATTGCAGTCGGAAATGCCCGGGTGGAAGAGTGCGATTTGAGGATATAGTTGACCCTTGATTTTGACCGAAGTTAATGAAGGCGAAGTGTTCGAGTGGAAGCGGGCCAGTGGCATGATGCTACGTGTCCGTCTGGCCTGATTTTGACCAACAAAAATAAAATTGAATGGAATGTAAATTAAAATAAGGAACCAACTCAAATAAGAAATGGCCGTAATAAAAATGGTAGATCTCACCTCGTCGAGATCTACCTTTTTTCCGAAGACCTCAAAGCCAAAAGAAATTATAGGTACATAATGCAATATTTTTGAGGCATTTTATGGATTGATATTTTATTTTTCCCTTGATTTTTACATAATAATACACACATAAAAAATTAAATAAAATATTAAAAATATATTAACGTGATTATATATCATTATTATATTTCAAATAATAAAGAAAAATAGTTAATAAGTAGAGAAAGGTTGTATACATAAGTGTAAAGTTCATCATATACACAATCCACTTTTATCATTTTTCTGTATTTTTTCCATTTTTGGAATTTATTTACTATGTGATTATTTGAATGTACTTTAAAGAAAATAACTGAAAAATAGATAAATCGAAAGAAATAAGAGATACCCATCAAATTACAGTGTCAATTTAGGTTGTTGTATGATTTACAATTGGTGCTCAAAAATCATGTTTCATATATATATATATATATATATATATATATATATATATATATATGACTCTAAGTTTTTAAAATATTATATTATTTTGTAGATAATTGAATGTGTTAACTCAAAATGGACTAATGTTTCATAAGAGATTGCATGAGCCAAATATTCAGGCTTTCAATCTTTGTAATATATAAAAATTAATATTTTTCATTATATAAAAATTATTATTTTTCATTGATTAAAGTTAAGTATATGTACATATGGAGTTGATTTCATATCATTTGAACTTAACATTAATTTACTTCATGTAACAAAACACATGGCTTCATCTCCTATTTTTTCTACCTTTTATTGTATTTTGTTCCTTGAAATAAATTACAGAGTAATATATACAATTAGTTCAATTTATTTTTCAAATCTGATGATTGTTATTAGTTTTAATGTGTTTTTGCTCTGGATTTTAAGACAAGCTTGTCATATAAAGTAGATGAATCACATAATTATTAGCATGTCATCATGTGAGGGAGAGGGAATCATTTATTGTTACAGCAGGTGATGTAAAGCAAGGAAGTTGCTCTATGAGGATCGAGGTGCATGCCAATCACAACCAAGCACCTCTAAGCATTGTCCTTCCTCGTCGAGCAGCTCCCATGTGTTACAACACCTTTTATAATAGCAAAGGATATGCTCCACATGTGAGGTGACACTTGCTATTTATTAAACCCACCGAACACTGAAAGTTTTGGCCAAACAAAAGACTCATTACATATAACTATGTCAGGTAGCACCAAGGAGAGCGGCTGACTCCAACTATCGTCCATGTATGATACATACTAGATCTAACCAACTGCCCATCCAATCTACTCTACGTTCTTGACAGTCCATCTTTGTCTCAGTAGAGTCTTTCAATGTCATGTTTCAGCCCTCTTCCCAATTATTTAGAAAAAGTGAGAACGATGCATGTATAAGATACTATCATTACCGCCTGGACAATTAAACATCCAACCCATAATCACAACGACCCAGTTGCAATAGCTATATCTCCTCGAATCAAGTAGAGCATGCATGAAGGAATCATATGCTTTTTCTATTTTTTTTCCCTGCACAACTGGGTCATCCCAAAGAAAACAAGATAAAAATGGTTCATTAGAGTCGCAAAAAGGATAAACGTATAAAATTACACAATGAAAAGGAAACATCCAGTGAAGGGAGGCACTCCAAAGGATATGTGAAAGATGAGAAGGGGAATGAAATATGCAATCCACTTTGTCCAGCAAAACAAACAAGAACAACTTTGTATTTTTGTACTTATACTTCACCGACAGATTCTCTGAAGTGCAGATCACCTCCCAACATAATCACAATAGGAGATCTCATGGGAACAATAGATCCAACCATGAGGCAAGCCACACCACACCATCCCATCGATTTGGTTTATTCATCGTGATTATGCCTTAGCGGGAAGTCGCGACCACGGAAGCCATCCCGGATTCGTTGCTGATTTTCCGATCATCACTTGATTGGTCTGTCACAGTGGAGGACGAAGTGCGAGATACAAGCACATACGGTGGTTGTGCTATGCTACACGGTCCCATGTATCGATCAGGTAATGCAACCTCAAAGTTTAGAGCTGATACCACTTGTCGAAAGGATGGACGGCTACAGGCTTCCGGCTGCACGCACCATAGACCGACCATCATCAACTGCTCAGCCTCGTGCCCGTCGAAGGCTGTCCCCAGCTTCTTGTCGACCGCATCCAACATCTCATGCTTCCCATACAGCTCCCATATCCAATGGAGTAATGCCTCACCTCCATTAATTCTAAGCTCCAATATCCTCCTCCCGCATACCAGTTCTAGTGCAACAATGCCAAAGCTGTAAACATCCGTTTCCTTGCTCGCTTTCCCCGTGACGAAGTACTCCGGCGCTATGTATCCCACAGTCCCTGCCATCAGCGTCGAATGCAAAGACGATCCGTGATTTGCTATCCTTGCGAGACCAAAGTCTCCGAGCTTCGCGTTGAATTCGCTGTCCAACAAAATATTGCTAGGCTTGATGTCCCTGTGCAAAATGCATCTGTCCAACCCCTCGTGGAGATATTGTAAAGCCGATGCCACCCCGAGAGCAATACTGCTCCTCCTGGCCCAGCTTAGCACTTCGTTGCCATCGTCGAACAGGTGTTTATCAAGGCTTCCGTTAGGCATGAAATCATAGACAAGGAGTAGCTCACGACCTTCACGGCAGTAGCCGATTAGCTGCACTAGATTGCGATGTTTTGACCGACTGATGGTCTTGACTTCGGCTGCAAACTGTTTCTCCCCACGCTCGGAGTATTCCTCCAATTTCTTGATTGCCACTTCCATGTTCAAATCTTTCAAGAATCCACGGTAAACTCCACCGAATGCCCCCTTGCCGAGCCTCCGGCTTTCGTGGAAGTTATTCGTGGCAGCAACAAGATGATCGAATGGAACGTGTTGAGGACCCCGATCTTCGAATTCCTCGTAGACACGCACATTCCGATGATCGTCTTCACAACGGATTGGTGGATCCTCTATGGGACATTCTCCTCGGCTGCCGGATCTTGTCGGGAAGCTGGATGGTCTCTTACGGTTGTGAGAACTCCCTGTGTGGTTGATTTCCCCCACAACTTTGTCTCTCTCTTTGACTCTTTTTGATATACAGAAAATGAAACAAAGAACTGCAACAACCGATATGGCCAACAAAGGAACAGCAATAGCCGCTGCTAATACTCCAATCTTCTTCTTTGATGACAATCCCTCGTTGTTATCACTGCTATTGTTAGGCATAAAGGGGGTGGCGGACGGAGGTGGTGGAGGCTCTTGGTGGACATCCAAATTAGAATATTGAAATGACCACGATGTGATGTTTTTAGGATCCTCTGAGGCATCCGTGGACAATGAGAAACCAACGTAAACCCGTTGCGGCAACCGGCTTCTAAGGTCAACGACATACGACAACTGATACAAGGTGCGGTTGAAATCGAGGGAGACAGATAGATTCTTGGAGATGGAATTATAAGCTACCTGAGCTTTACCTTGGGGGCCGGGAAGGAATGAACTGCCTGACAGAGCTGCAATCGCGACGGATTCAAGGGAACAGATGTCGATGCCCACATGACTTGAGCCATTAACATCTTCCCAACTGTTTTTGTAGCTATCAAATTCAACGGCGACGAAACGCCTGCCTTCTGAAGACGTTACACTCGGGAGACCGAGGAAATCGCCTCGCCCGCCCGGTGGGATCACCGGATCCTCCGATAAGAAGAAGGTTACACCACCGCCAGGTAATAGGTCATCCGTATTGCTGCTGACGCCGAAGGTAAAGGTACTTGTGAAGTTGGCTAGCTCGTGGGTGGTGGCGTTCCATAGACGGATTGGCTCACAGTAGTAGGCCAGGCCGATGGTGTCGTTGAGATCACTTATGATCAGCTGGATTGCACCTGTCCCATCAATGGAGGCATTGCCTTGGAGGCAAATGCCTGAGAAGTTCTTGAAGTTGGAGTAGTCAAAAGAGGTCGTTTCGGCAGCGAGAAGACATGGAAGCAAGAGCGGAGAAGAAAGAAAGAAAATCAATAGGAAGAGCCTGTGAGCATCGAGACGAACTATGCGGTGGATGACGAGGAGGAGAATTGGTTTGGAAAGAAAGATGGGGATGACGGTTGAGGGGCAGATCTTCCTCTCCATCTTCCCTATGTATATAAATAAAATTATTTTCCTCTAAATAAAAATGTATTTTTTTTAATTTGTACATATTCATAGAAATAAAAGTAAAATAAAAATGGGAAAAGCAAAATAAAAATAAAAATAAACAAAACACCTCTCATTAGTGTATATAGACCATTTATATAGAATAACATACCTATTTATTTCCTCCTTGTAAATAAATAATTAAAATCCAATAAAAATAGTTCTATATTCCATATTTCATGGTGTAAATAAATAAAATAAAAATCAGAAAAATAAAAATAAAAATAAAAGAATAAAAATCAATTTCCCACATTGTACTTATACCATGTAAATATGTATATAAAACTATTTATTTAACCAATGTAAATAAATAATAAAAATAAAATAAAAATAGCTTTTTATTTCAAATTTTATGTTATAAATAAATAAAACATAATATTGGAATAATTATACAAAAATAAATAATTAAAAATAAAAATAAAAAACACAAATATGTATATACCTATATATAATAATAATATAATTTATATTTCAGAAAAATATATAAAAATCACTAAAAATTAACTTGAAAATAAATAAACATTTTTCATGTTTTAAGTTTTTCGAAATAAAATCGTTTAATATTTTAATCGAATTTTCAAATAATTAATAAAAGATGAATTCTGATTGGTCCACGGGGGAATGTTGACCCCCTATCAACTCTCCCCTGCAGACCTCTTTCTTGCAGATCCATGCGCCGACCCGACTTCTTCCAATTTTCACGCCATGATCCGCCATCCATCTCCTCAAACCCAGGGCTCCGATCTTCCAGGAAAGATCCGCGATCCACGCCCGCCTATCATCTTAGGGATCCGCTCCTCGGATTGCGTGCTCCACGACCATCTTGTCAAACCCTTCACCATATAAAACCTCGCCTCCGGCCAACATTCCCTGCCATCTTTGGCTTTTCCCCTCGACGCCAGTGAACTCCTCTCCCTCGCCTGAGTGATAGTCGCGTGAAGGAGGGTTGCAGCGAGGCGCGGGCAGCCGGGAACCATTGATCCGGCGATGACCATCGCCGTGCGCCGCCGCAAGGCGTGCTCAGCCTCTGGAAATGTCGATCCATAGAGGCCATGGCCCCTGAAGCTCCAGCAGCTCCAGCCCAGACGATTGCGCCTGCCAGGTAGCTTCGATAGCTTGTAGGTTAGTCTAGATTTCAGTTTTTAGATTTCGGTTCTTTTAGCTCGCCGCCATCGCCAACCATCTCCGACCATCCATTTTCCATTCCGACCCGACCACCACCTTCACCATACTCATCTCCATCTGCTGCGCCCCTTCATTCCCCCTGTCTCGCCCCGGAGCAGGTACCTCACCCTCCTCCGCTGTCGCATTGCCGGAGGGGGCCACCGTGACCCATTCAGCCACCCATTTCACCCCTAACCGGGTCGAGGCATTTTGCCCTCGACCCAGGATTGGTTTGGTGCTGTTGTGCAGGTCAAAGGACCCCATCTGGGGGTCGAGTCATTTGGGTACTTGAGCTCCGAGATTCCTCGTCGTCGGAGCGTCTCCGACGTCTCCCACTCCATTGGAGCCTACCATCAGCTGCGGACCGCTACCAGGATCATTTTGCCCATCAGAGCAGCCCAGGAGGTGCTCTCCACCGCGCGCATTGAGCCGGCGAAGTTCGCCGGTGAGCTATTCTTGGAGAACTTCCAGTCACCGTCCGATCAACCTCCCGCTCCAGATGTGATTAGAGCCGTCCATTCACGAGGAGCATGCCCCATTCGATCCATCTGGGAGTCGATCCGGACCATACATCCAGCGAAGGGTTTTCCACGATCCAGCACCATCATATTATCCACGTGGAGAAACCTCAAGCGTCGATCTCGCGAAGAGGCGCCAGTTGCTTCCCACCGTCCGATCCTCCATGTGGCGTCATCTTCCGCCGTCCGCTTTTAATAATGGGTAGTTGCATTTAATCCCCTCTTTTTATTGCATTTAATGTTTAGTCCTGTAAATATTTAGTTTAGTTCTTTTTATTTTGGATATTTTGCGTAGTGGACCTCTATGTTTTCCTTATTTGCATTTTAGTCCCCGTATATGTGAGCCGCGTGCGTCGTCACGTGGGATTTTGGGTCATTTGCAGATTGAGTCATGTACTTTCTCTGTGTTACTGTTTGATGTTTTGTAAATAGGAATTACAGTTGTACCCCCTCTGAGTGCCCGTCACGTGTGTCACGCGTGCTTTCGTGGGATTTTTGCGTAAGGGGCCCTGCTTTTTCATTATGTGTTACGATTAAGCCCCTGAAACTATTTTTCGTTGCATTTAGGTCCATGTGCATTATGAGCCTTTGTTTTTATTGAATAAAATAGCAAATTAACTCCAAATTAGGTGAAATTTGGAAAAGTGGTCCCTGCCACTGTGTTAAAATTTCCCTAAAAATTTGGGATATTTTTTAGGCTTTTTGATATTTTTAATAATTCAATTAGTTTTTGTGATTGTCCGACTTAGAAAATCAAAGAAAAATATAAAAACTATTTTAAAAATTCAAAACAAAATTAGGATTTGCTAGTTTTAGAAATGTTTGATTTTCTATCCAATTTTGGTGATTTTTGAATATATAAAAACCTTAAAAATTAAAAAACACTAAAAATCTAATAAAAATTCTAAAAAATTCTATAAAACTCTAAAAAATACAAACTCTTTTTCAGTAGCTTAGTTTTCTTTTATACTTTTCGTAAAAATTGCCTTCGGACTTTTATAGGTCCATTTTATATTTTTAATGGACCTTTCAAGTCTGGCTGGACAGTGATTCCCTATTTTCCCTCTTTTTGATTTTTAGAAAATTAGATAAAAATTAGAAAAATATGAAAAATTCACCAAAAATACTAAAAAACCAAAAAACATAAAAAAATTTATTAGAATTTTCTGAGCATTTTTTAGTGTTTTTATTATTTGTTGTGTTTGCTTGATTTTGCCTTTTTCTTATTTTCCCTTATAATCAAAAATCCAAAAAAAACATTAAAAAATTATTATAATCCACAAACAAATATTTTATTCCTTTTTATTGCTTTTGACTACTTCGTAGGCTGTGAGGCCAATTCGTGCTCCCTGAGACCGACCTTGGGTGCTATACCAGGTTAATAATTTAGCGAGGACCGCTTTACCTGTTTATCATTGATTTTATATCTTTTGTTTGGTGGTCTGTTCTCATTTTTTCTTGATTGACCTGAGTACCGAGATCCGGATCGCAACGACCCTTGAGTGATTTATACCTTCACCCAGGTCTTGGTCATTTTCGGCTCATCAGAATGGCATTGTTGTCGGGGAGCACGGCTTAGTAGTCGTCTTTATTTTTCCTTTTCATTTGATTTTGTTTTTCGCGATATTTTCTTGGCTTTCTTTTCAGTTTTCCGCGGCTTTTCGCGGCCTTTTGATTTTATTTGTTTTCTTTTTCTTTTTCTTTTCTTTTATTTTCTTTTGTTTTGTTTTGTTTTTGCCTATTTTATTTTGTGTGTTTTCTTTTCATTTCTGCATATATCTGCTTTTATTGCTTTTCCTTTATTGTTATAATAATATGGTCTGATCACTTCTATCTGTTTTCTTGTGATGGCCTGAAGACCGAGGCGACGCGCAACCGCGGAAGTTGGAGGCGGTTCCCTTCTGCACGGGGCCGCAGGAGAGCACGAGGAGACGGACAGGAGTGCTGGAGCTGTAGATAGATTAGATTAGCTTAGAATAGTTTACTTTCCAGTCAGACTATTTAATATTGTAATAATACAGGTACCCAGACGTTCAGAGACACTTGTGCGGGGTCTGTTTCGCCGAGCATCGGTGTGCTCGAGGGACCCCCACCGCTGTTTTGATTTTCTCGTCCTTTCTTTTTAGTTGATTTCACGTGGATTTCTGTGCTTGAACCCCTAGACTTAGGTTTTTATTTCGTTGAGCCACGTAGCCTTAGGTCCACAGCCCTAATAGAATATCTGTTCCTATAGAACGTGATTGTATCTAGGCAAATAAAATCAGTGCTTCAAGATAATAGGAGCTTCTGTTTAGGACGGTTCTCGCACTGCATTCCATATAGATTAGTTTTACATTTATGCGCGGATCATAATTGCATGTAGACTGCTGGAGTCAGGCACGTCTTCTATCTCGTGCATGCATCATTGATTCTCTCGCGCATCGGCTTTTCCGCTTTCCTCCCCCTGATTTTCTGGACCTAGGAATAAAGGGAAATCAGAAAATTCGTTAGACGATTTTTGAAAAATACATAAAAAAGAAAAACAATAAAAATTAGGACTGCTAATCACACTTGACCTAAAAGACACAGCATTGAAAAATCTATCTTGGGGAGAGTAACCCCCTCCTTGTTTGGTTTGGATGAGCGAGAGAGTGACCCGCATCCTAGGCTAGAGCCATATCCGATTTCTGAAATGACTACCGGCCTTTTATTCAGGACAATCGGTTGAGAATATTGGATTCCTATCAGCTCATGTAATCGCTCTGAAAGACTGACTTGATCACCTAAAATAAAATTGATAAGATAATTGACCGATCTCTTACGGTTTTCAGCTCAGTGTGCGTAGGTGAATCGGGGGTTTGCTTTCTCATCTTGTGTGCTTCCAGATCCCTCCCACTTTCCCACCCATCTTTATCCCTCCACCCTCCCTTCAGTCTTCTTCTTCTCTTTCCCTTCTGCACCCCTAGATGATGGACCCCCCTCACTCTTGGCCGACTCTTTCGGCTTCTTCTTCACCTTCTGACCATCAGTCTAGTCCACCTTCGAGGGAGGTCGGATACCCAACCAACCTCCCGCTCCCTCCCTCCCATCCCTTTCACTACTATGGGTATGTTGCGCTAGACGTCCGCGGATATCAGATAGAGCAGATGCGAGACCCAGACGATGCCATTGCTGAGTTCAGAGTGCACTCCGTTCGTGATCAGAAGAGCGGATGGGATTATCAGATAGATCCTATGCCAGATTGATGGAGGAGCAGATAGGACAGGGAGCTCAGTCAGCTTCTACACTAGGTCCATTCATTCTGGATTTGGACCTTATTCAGAGATTGCAGTCATTTTCAAGGGAGGTGCACGAGGAGCCCTATCTTCACCTCTTCGAGTTCAAGGAGTTTTGTAGGACACATCCTTATTCAGACATTACTGCAGAGGAGTTTATGCTGAGGACCTTCCCATTCACACTTCAGAACAGAGCCATGAGATGGCACAGACGATTGGGGAGGAGATTCGCTACATGGGGAGAGCTACGCCGAGAGTTTCTACAGAGATACTGTCCCCAGCGTAGAGCAGAGTTGATGCGGTCTTTGATCGCCGAGTTTTCAGTAGACCCCCAGGAGCCACTGCATGAGGCATGGCCGAGTTTTCTTGACCTGTTGAGGAGATTTCCCGACCATGGACTTTCACTGACAGACCTTATTGAGATCTCCATGCGGGGGATGATCGCATACCAGATAGCACTGGTGATTACCACATGTGGTGGTTCACACCGCAGTTCCGACATTCACTTACTGGATACCATCTCGAGGTTACTTTCACAGAGATCATCTTCACGAGATGTTGTAGTTGGGACAACACATGAGGACGTTGCAGTACCAGTGGGGTGTGTCACACGACATGAGGATACAGTTTCTACACACCAGCCCGACGACTTGGATGATCCAGCACCACAGAGTACAAAGGAGATGACTACGATAGTAGAGGTTCTGACCCAGAGTCTACTAGAGTTCCCGTTGGTTTTCCAGCTAGAGTTCGAGTCAGCCCCAGAGTTCTCAGTCGATGATTCTTGGATATCAGATCTTCTAATACTCTAGGAGCCAGAGGAGCCCCCGCTTTTACAGCCATTGATTCAGCCACTTCAGAGTCCATCCCCGGACGATTCAGCTTCTTTTCTGCAGAGACACTTCTCGGAGTCAGATAGACACCATGATTCAGCCCAGCAGCCAAAGTTCGATATGGGACACCACTTCGAGAGGCCAGACATTGAGAGTCCCATATTCGAGCCTTTTGTCCTCCACTTTGACGAGACAGATACACTTGCTGAGGACCAGATGGCAGCCAGCATTGCTGCAGAGCGAGGATCAGTCGTAGACACATTGCCATCCTCTGCGGTGTTGACCAGTACCTTCTCCTACTTCCGGATTGTCGAGAGCCACACTTCAGATGATGATGCAGCCTGGTGCACCGAGTGGATACTAGACAGCAGCGCAGATGCCCTTCTAGATCCTGATCCTCTATTTCTCACCTCTGATCTTGCATTTGTCCCCGAGGGTTATCTGAGGGAGAATGCCACACACGATGTGTACTTAGTTTCACCTTCTGAGAGTGTATCCTATCTGACGGATCACGAAACCGAGTCTTCTGATCCTTCTGATTTTGAGTCATCTCACCTCGACGACCCTCGCGAGGATGAGCCGATCCTGGAGATATTCGATGATCTGCCTGATTTGTCTCTATTATATACATAGAATATAAGCTTTCTTAGAGAGTCTCCTGATCTTGACTGTCCGCACCTTTTTGAGACACTGATTGATGAGGAGGCTTCCAAGACTGATCCATCCTTATCCACGTTTGATTTCTTCGGCTCTACACTTCCACTCCAGTTTGATCCAGAGCCGACGATTTCTTTTGTGCTACCGGATCCTGATCACATACTTCCATATCCTTGGCCGGTAGTAGACAGCCGCCTGATTGCCTACATGGGTGTCCTTCTTTACACTGTTGATTTCGTCGATGTTCTCATACTGAGACTGCGATGATAGTACGACATTCGCCTTACAGATGCCGTCCTGAACCTTGACACAGCTTTGTCCTAGCCTTTGCGCCCAGCTAGGGGCGTAAAACCTAGCGCTTGTTGAGAAGCACCTCAACGTTCTACCTTTTTGTATATATGGGTTTCATCTTGCTTTGATCTTTCTTTCTTCCGTTTTTTTCGCCCCAGGTCTCGTATAGGATTATCTTTGTTGTACTTAGGATATACCTCATCCTAAGTATAAGGGGGTGGAAACACCGGGTTGTTCCATTCATTCAGTTTCATCACTTCTGTTGTTGCCTATACTTAGGATTCTTCACCTTAAGTATAGGGGGAGTGATGCCCTCCATCTTTATATTTGTTTATTTTCTTCGTGTCTTTGTACCTCTGTTTTGCTGCCTATACTTAGGGATATTTTACCCTAAGTATAGGGGAGGTAGACCCTGTACATTCTCACTCGGATTTCCCTTTGTGTACAGCCTGCTATACTTAGGATTACTTAATCCTAAGTATAGGGGGAAATCCCGAGATCCTCTTGCATTTCTATTCTTTCATTCGCCTTTGTATATAGCCATCCTTTTCACTTCCCTATACTAAGAACGAGTTATGTCTTCTTCATCGCTCTTGAATCTGAGGACATCGTTCGAGCTAAGAATAGGGGGGGTGTATATATTTCATATATACTTTAGCCATAACTCGAACTTTGTGTGAGTGTGTTAATAAATAAAAATGGCTAAAACCCAAAAATCCATAAAAATTAAAAATTTTTCCATGTAAATAAAATTCTTTTATTGCACATACATAGCTATTGTAAAAATTACTTCTGTAAAAATGTTTGTAAAAACTTTTTGTGTAAATAGTGTGAAATATTTTCATATCAAAATTATGTATATAGTACAAAATTTTCTAAAATGTTTTGAAAATCAAAAGTTTGTAAAAACCTTATGTAAATTTGTGTAAATATTTTGCAAAACTTGCATTCATGCATACATCCATGGTTTCAAAACATTTTTCAAAAATTTTGCACATGTGTAAATATTTTGTAAATAGCATCTTTGTAAATATTTGTATAGTTTTTCCTGGATTATAGTTGATATTTAAACTAGCCTGGAATTAAATTGGAAAATGGAGCATGGTTAAGATCTTAATCCACCTAATTATAAGAGGAACCTTATAGGGCTTAGGGTTAAGGCTTTTCAGGTCTATGGTGACTTAATTCTTTGAGTCCACTAGGCTATGATCATATGTCATCTCAATGAGCCTAAGTAGAGCACTTAACAACACACACACATGACTCATATAGACAATGTCTTGACTTGGACCCGTACTTTACACCAAGCTCTCTACGGATGAGGTGGTGAGGAGGCAGTCTTCCTTGACTTGGGGTAGCATATGAGGGTAGTACTTCTAGGCGGAACCTCTCTTCTTCTTATAGTGAAGGAAGTGCGTCTCAACTTGGTCTGGTTGCCATGAGGTCTAACGACAAGAGTTGTGGGTTGCAATAATGCTTCAAAAGAGGGATAGTCTACTGGCTCAAGAGGAAAAACTCCTTATGTATATATGTTGCACCGTGTAAATATGTTGTACAGATGCACCTTGAGAAAAAAATGAAAAAAAGAAAATAACTCCAAAAAGTGGTGGGTCTGATAGAAAATGATAATCCCATCGGAGTGTATATAGTGCAATAAGCAAAGCTTGAGACTCATATTCCATCTTATGTAGCTTGCAGCAGGGAGACTTAGCTACACTGGTTGAGCTCCCAAGGATACATGGCTACACTGGCCATGGTCCATTCTCTTCTTCCCCCTCTTCTTGAGCCGGTTGTACTTGAACTTAGAAGGGAATACCCCGCTCCTTGAGGAAAGAGTGGCCAGATTGGGGTCATAGAGTTACCTTGTTGAGGAGGGTTGTCATTTTGCTACTTCTGAGGTGGAGATCTATACCTCACATACACTGTACAAGGAAAGATTCATAGTCTTCAGGGTTTGTGTATGTAGACTTGTTCTGATCTGGATTATTGAGGAGTCTTGACTATAGAGTAGTGGATCTTAGAGGCTGTTAAGTTTTAAACCTAAGTTCAAATAAGGTTCCGACAAATTAATAATCAAAATATCTGACCGAACTCCATATTTCAAACTAATGAAGGCAAGTTTAATAATCAGCATTGATCCATGCATTTCCTCTCTTTTTCTTTTTCCTTTTCTTTTTCACTCCTTTTTCAAATAAGTGTTTGCTAAGGGACTAGCAAAGTTCAGTAGAGATGAATACCCATTCATCACTCTTTATTCTTTTATTTTAGCTACAAAACCCTTGCAAAACATCATGTATATATATTTGTAAAAAGAATAATTTATCAAATTGCATGCATCTTGTAAATATGCATAATTAGCATGTTTTTGTGCATAAATAAAAGAATAAAGAAATAAAAGACAAAGAGGGAAATATTTAGAATAAATATTGAGTGACCTAATCCCAAGGGAGGGCTCAGCATGGGCCTGACCGCAAAAGAATCCAAGTATAGAGAGATAGGGAAGCTCAATCATGTGTACATATACCTATGTATATAAATAAAATTATTTTCCTATAAATAAAATAAAAAATGTATTTATGTTAATTTGTACATATTCATAAAAATAAAAATAAAATAAAAATGGGAAAAACAAAATAAAAATAAAAATAAATAAAACACCTCTCATCAGTGTATATAGACCATGTATATTGAATAACATACCTATTTATTTCCTCCTTGTAAATAAATAATTAAAATCCAACAAAAATAGTTCTATATTCCATATTTCATGATGTAAATAAAAAAAATAAAAATTAGAAAAATAAAAATAAAAATAAAAATAAAAATCAATTTCCCACATTTTACATATACCATGTAAATATGTATATAAAACTATTTATTTAACCTATGTAAATAAATACTAAAAATAAAATAAAAATACCTTTTTATTCCAAATTTTATGTTATAAATAAATAAAATATAAAATTGGAATAATTATACAAAAATAAACAATTAAAAATAAAAATAAAAAATACATATATGTATATACCTATATATAATAATAATATAATTTATATTTCAAAAAATATATAAAAATCACTAAAAATTAATTTTAAAATAAATAAACATTTTTCATGTTTTAAGTTTTTCGAAATAAAATCATTTAATATTTTTAATCGAATTTTCAAATAATTAATAAAAGGTGAATTCAGATTGGTCCACGGGGGAATGTTGACCCCCGGTCAACTCTCCCACGCGGACCTCTTTCTTGCGGATCCATGCGCTGACCCGACTTCTTCCAATTTTCACGCCATGATCCGCTGCCCATCTCCTTAAACTCAGGGCTCCGATCTTCCAGGAGAGATCCGCGATCCACACCCGCCTATCATCTTAGGGATCCGCTCCTCGGATTGCGCGCTCCACGACCATCTTGTCGGACCCTTCACCATGTAAAACCTCGCCTCCGGCCAACTTTCCCCGCCATCTTTGACTTTCCCCCTCGACGCCAGTGAACTCCTCTCCCTCGCCTGAGTGACAACCGCGCGGAGGAGGGTTGCAGCGAGGCCCGGGCAGCCGTCGCGAGGTGCGCTCAACCTCTGGAACCGTCGATCCATCGAGGGCATGACCCCCGGAGCTCCAGCAGCTCCAGCCCAGACGATTGCGCCCGCCAGGTAGCTTCGATAGCTTGTAGGTTAGCCTAGATTTCAGTTTTTAGATTTTGGTTCTTTTAGCTCCGCCACCATCGCCATTCATCTCCAACCATCCATTTGCCATTCCGACCCAACCACCACCTTCGCCATACTTCTCTCCACCTGTTGCGCCCCTTCATTCCCCCTGTCTCGCCCCGGAGCAGGTACCTCACCCTCCTCCGACGTTGCATTGCCGGAGGGTGCCACCGCGACCCATTCAGCCACCCATTTCACCCCTAACCGGGTCGAGGCATTTTGCCCTCAACCCAGGATTGGTTTGGTGCCGTTGTGCAGGTCGAAGGACCCCATCTGGGGGTCGAGTCATTTGGGCACCCGAGCTCCGAGCTTCCTCGTCGTCGGAGCGTCTCTGACGTCTCCAGCTCCATTGGAGCCTACCATCAGCTGCGGACCGCTACCAGGATTATTTTGCCCATCAGAGCAGCCCAGGAGGAGCTCTCCACCGTACGCATGGAGCCGGCGAAGTTCGCCAGCGAGCTGTTCTTGGAGAACATCTAGTCACCGTCCAATCAACCTCCCGCTCTAGATCTGATGAGAGCCATCCATTCACGAGGAGCCTCCACCGTTCGATCCATCTGGGAGTCGATCCGGACCATACATCCAGCGAAGGTTTTTCCACGATCCAGCACCATTAGATCATCCACGTGGAGAACCCTCGAGCGTCGATCTCGCGAAGAGGCGCCAGTTGCTTCCCACCGACCAATCCTCCACGTGGCGTCATCTTCCGCCGTTCGCTTTTAATAAGGGGTAATTGCACTTAGGTCCCTCTTTTTATTGCATTTAATGTTTAGTCCTGTAAATATTTAGTTTAATTTTTTTTATTTTGGATATTTTGCATAGTGGACCTCTATGTTTTCCTTATTTGCAATTTAGTCCCCGTATATGTGAGCCACATGCGTTGTCACGTGAGATTTTGGGTCATTTGCAGATTGAGTCATGTACTTTCTTTGCATTAGTGTTTGATGTTTTGTAAATAGGAATTATAGTTGTAACCCTCTGAGTGCCTGTCACGTGTGCCGCACGTGCTTTTGTGGGATTTTTGCGTAAGGGGCCCTGTGTTTTCATTGCGTGTTACGATTAAGCCCATGGAACTATTTTTCGTTGCATTTAGGTCCCTGTGCATTGTGAGCCTTTGTTTTTATTGAATAAAATAGCTAATTAAATCCAAATTAGGTGAAATTTGGACACGTGCCCCTGCCATAGTGTAAAAATTTCTCTAAAAATTTGGGACATTTTTTAGGCTTTTTGATATTTTTAATAATTCAAAAACAATGGTTTTTGTGACTGTCTGACTTAGAAAATCAAAGAAAAATACAAAAACTATTTTAAAAATTCAAACAAAAATAGAAATTTGCTAGTTTTAGCTTTGAATTTCTGTCCAACTTTGGTGATTTTTGGATATATAAAAACCTTAAAAATTAAAAAACTAAAAATATTATAAAAATTCTGAAAAATTATAAAAATCTAAAAAATACAAACTCTTTTTTAGTAGCTTAGTTTTTGTTTACACTTTTCATAAAAATTACCTCCAGACTTTTATAGTCCATTTTATATTTTTAATGGACCTTTCAAGTCTGGCTGGACAATGATTCCATGTTTTCCCTCTTTTTGATTTTTAGAAAATTAGATAAAAATTAGAAAAATATGAAAAATTCACCAAAAACACTAAAAACTTAAAAACATTTTTATTAGAATTTTCTTTGCATTTTTGAGTGTTTTTATTATTTGTTTTGTTTGCTTGATTTTGCCTTTTTCTTATTTTCCTTCATAATCAAAATCCAAAAAAACATTAAAAAAATTATTAGAATCCACCCAAAAATATTTTATTCCTTTTTATTGCTTTTGACTACTTCGTAGGCCGCGAGGCCAATTCGTGCTCCCTGAGACCGACCCTGGGTGCTATACTAGGTTAATAATTTAGCGAGGACCGCTTTACTTATTTTTCATTGATTTTATATCTTTTGTTTGGTGGTCTGTTCTCATTTTTTCTTGATTGAGCTGAGTACTGAGATTTGGGTCGCAACGACCCTTGAGTGATTTATACATCAGGGGGGCAGGGAGCCACATCGCCGGGGGCGCGGGAGTTAGGGGGAGCAGCATCGCCGGGGGCGCAGGGCGAGGGGGGGGGTGGAGCGAAGCAACAACGGCCGGGGGGGGTCTCGGATGATGGAGTGGCTCTCCATGTAAATTTAATAAACAAAATGAGTATAATATAAAATGAACATAACGGAATCTGGTTAATTCTAACGGGTCAATTAACGGGGCTTAACCGCAGGGTCTGTAGGGTAAGAGTTAGCAATTTTACAGGGTCGAGGGAGGAATTACGATGTTTCAAAGGTCGTAGAGATAATTGGAAAAGATTATAGGTCTGTCGGGTAAAAATCGCTTTGTAATATTCGATGTAGGAGTATCTTTTTTAAAACCTCCACAACGAAAACATCCTTTCTTATAGTTTGAACGACATCTTGAAATGTACATTTAATTTAATTGTACAAAATCATAGATGTGGCAACATCTAATTATACTATTTATACTGCACGATATAGTTTGTTTATTGGCACTTTTTCACCATGGTTTATGAACTTTCTCAATAATACTGTAGCCCGTATAATCATGTAATTACGCCACGACCCATGTAATCTTAGTCGATGTAACACCCAAGGTTGTCGTGTAAGAGTTAATATCGTTAAACAAATAGTTAAGTATCAATATGAATGTGATATTATAAAAATCATTAAGAAAAACCAACTTACGTAAAGACAAGCAATGCAAATAGTCAATTATACGAGAGTGATGCGAGGTGATCCATGTCACCTTTGTTGAATCTTCTTCGTTACATTATCAATGTTGAAAAGGATCATGTATGTCGCTGAATCTTAGTTAAAAAAAAGTTGGTAGTTTCTAGCAATTCAATGTAATCTAGAAGTCCTTGAGAAATGAAAAGGACGGTTAAAAAATAAAAGAGTTTTATCAAGTATGCATCTCCTTTTTTTTGGAATATCAGTTGAGCCCACAGCTTCTTGTCAGTCTATCACTTGTGCTCCTCGGGTTAGTTGTCGTCCATCTCCAACGCAAACGGATTTTAACTTTGGGATACAAAGGGAATTAAATAAAGAAATAGGTTCGAAAAGTTCCCACCCACCCCTTCCTCTCCAGCCTCCTTCGCCCATGGTTCCTCCTCGTTTCCCCTCCTCCAACGTTGCTCCTCCACCCACTCCCCAACCACCTCCGCCCCCTGCTCCTCTCTTATTCCCCAGCCTCCTTCTCCCCATCCCCAATTACGCTACCCCATGATCCTCCTCCTCCCCCTCTTATGCTCCTAGCCTCCCCCCTCTTCCACAAGATCACTGTCAAGCCCTACAACATCCGCCACCCCACCCCCAAGCCCCCGCTTGCTCTCCATCTACCTCCTCCTCATTGTCTACCGCCCCACCTCCAAGCCCCCCATCCCCCCTACATTGTTGAGTCCAAGATCTGATCGGACTACCTCTCCATCTCGAAGGTCATCCCCTTCCAATCTCTGCACGCGGACTATTGATGACATATAAAAAGCACCCTTGTGATCCGAGTGAAGATAAAATCAGGGTCATTGCGACCCGAATCGTAAGGCTAGGTCAATCAAGAAAAGAAGATCATCCAATAAAGTAATCAATCAATAAAAATCGAATAGCGGTTTTGCTATTTTATTTAACCTGGTATAGCGACCAAGATCGAACTCAAGGAGCACGGATTGGCTCGAGGCCTACGAAGTAGTCTAAAATAAAAAATAAAATAAAACAAATATTTTTGTGGATTTTAAGAGTTTTTAATTTTTTTGTTATTTTTAATTATAAAGAAAATGTAAAAGAAAATGAAAAAGGCTCAATCAAGGAATTATTCAACACATCAAAATAGGTCAAAAAATTAAAATAAAAATATTTTTGGATTTTTCAAGTATTTTTGGTCATTTTCTCAGATTTTTATAATTTTTAATGAATTTTCTAAAAAAAAGAAGGCTAAAAATGAAAGCTACTGCGCAGCCAGATTTGAAAGGCTATCTAAAAATATAAAAATAGTTTCTAAAAATCTGGAGACAATTTTATGAAAAACTATAAATGAAAATCTAACTATAGAAAAATAAATTAATTTTTTTTATTTTTTCTGAATTTTTAATAATTTCTATGAATTTTTTAGGGTTTTTAGATTTTTAGGGGTTTTATATATCAGAAAGCAAAAAAATTGCACAGAAATAAGAAGACAACAAAACAATACAAATTAATTTTTTTAGAATTTTTAAGAGGTTTTTAATATTTTTAATGAATTTTTCAAACTGGACAGTAGAGTAAACAAGGGTTTTTTAATTTTTTAAAAATAGAAAATCAAAACAAAAATTCTTCAAAAAATCACTGAAATTTTTACACAGTGGCAGGGGCCACTTATCCAAATTTCAAGAGTTTTGGAGTTGATTCGATTTTATGTTCAACCAATAGAAGAGGCACAGCACACAGGGACCTAGATGTAAAGAAATTAAGTTTCAAGGGCTTAAATGTAACACACACTTAAAAAGATAGGGAGCTCAATGTAATTTCCACATCAAATTCGGCACATGTTCTAATCCAGCATGCACAGGGGCATAAATGCAAATATAGAAACTAAACTTTCAATCCATAACATTCATTAAACCCAAGCCCATACATGTAAATATCCTAGAAAACTCACGTGACGAAGCACGTGCACCACTGATGACCCTAAAATCTCGAAGACCCGGGTGAAGGTAATAAGACAAGGGTCGTTGCGACCCGGATCTCAGAGGATAGGTGTATCAAGAAAAATGAACCACTCGAGATACGCAAAATCAATCAAGCACAAAAGAGAGCGGTCTAGCTATGATATTAACCTGGTATAGCACCCAGGGTCGAACACAAGGAGCACGGGTTGGCCAGAGGCCTACGAAGTAGTCAAAATAAATGAAATAAAAGGCAAAATATTTTTTTAGTGGTTTTAATGATTTTTATAATTTTTTTTGGAATTTTTAATATATAGAGAAAATAAGGAAAGCAAAAGCAAGCTCACTTCAACAAATTATTTAAAGCATCAAAAATCAAGCAAAAATTCAAGAAAAAAATGTTTTTATGTTTTTTGGGTTTTTAAATGTTTTTGGTGAATTTTTGATAATTTTCTGAAGTGTATTTTATTTTCTAAAAATCAAACAGTGCTAAAAAGACAAGGTACTGTCCAGCCAGGTCCAAAACCCAAAGATAAAATATCTAAGGATCTCAAGAGGGCCTGGAGGTAATTTTCCTGTATACTAGAGAAAACAAGGAAAATTTGAGCACAAAATTATTGTTTTTGGGTTTTTAGATTATTTAATATGATTTTTATGAGTTTTTAGGTGTTTTTGAAGTTTTAGGGTTTTCCAGTGATGAAAAATAGCCAAAATTGGCTAGAAAATCAAGCAACACACAATAAACAGTACCTAATTTTTATAGAATTTTTAGGGGGGGGTTTATATTTTTTTGTGATTTTCCAAGTGAAATAGTGCCACAAATAGATGTTTTTGAATTTTTAAAAATAACAAATAAACTCAGAAATGTCCCCCAAAATTCTCAAAAATCCTACAACATGGCAGGAGCCATGTGTCAAATTTTTATCGAATTTGGAGATGAATTGATATTTTATTCAAAAATAACAAGGGGGCACTGTGCACAGGGACCAAAGTGCAAATACCCAAAGTTCTGGGGGTCCTGGTGCAAAATACCCAAGAAATCACGCGCGAGGCGCGTGCCTGGGGCACTCAGGGACCTATATGTAAGAAAAACAAGTCCGAGGACCTTTTGGTAACTCGTACCAAAAAGTCCAGGGGCTGTTATGCAAATATCCCACTAAAAGACGCACATGTGCAAATAAAACACTCACAGGGGCATAAATGCAATTATCAAAAAGTTTTCATTCATTAAAGAACATCCAGAACTACAGGGCTAATGTCGCAAATACACCAAATATACACGTGACGATGCACGTGGCTCACACAAATAGGGGCATAAATTTAAATAAACTAAAGGATAAGGTCCAATGTGCAAATAACCCAACGTGAATAAAGTACTCAAAATATTTACAGGACTGAAACGTAAAGCATAAACTAAGAGGGGGCCTACGGTAAATTACCCCTTTATTACGTCGACGGCTGGATGAGGGACGCGTGGCTGATCCGACGGTTCTGGTGCCTGGCGCCTCTTTCTCCTTCCGCACGTGGGCCGATCGACGACGCAGAGCGAGGCACGTGGAGGATCTGACGGTGCTCAGGTGCTGGTGCCTCTCTCCTCTGTGCTAACGGTCCGGATCAGCCCTCGAGATAATCAACGGTGTCTGCTCCTCGATGAATGGATGGTGACGATGGAAACTGGAGCTCTGAGGGCTATCGGACGGTGATGGAGGAGCCTCGAAGAACAGGTGGCCGGCGAGGTTCGCCGGCCTTGTACGCGTGATGTGGTCCCCCTCAGCTGCCTCTGAAGATCGGAGAAGACTCGCACTGTCGTTCCGCAGCTGTTGGTGCCCTCCGATGGCCCAGCCGAGCCTTGGAGGGGCTCCGGCGAGGTCGACGGAGGGGAGCTCCTGGCCTGGATGTGGGGAGGCCTCAGATGGCCTCCTCTTGACCTGCAAAGTGGCTCAAGAGCTTCGCGGGTCGAGGGCAAAATGCCTCGACCCGGTTAGGTGGTGTGGGGGTGATCGGTGCGTCGGGACGGGCGAGCTCCGGCGAGCGACGGGCGGTGGAGCTCGAACCCCAGCTCCTCTGCGAGCTGGGTTGAACGAAGGGGCGGAGAAGGTGCGTGGAGGGATGGCGAAGGTGACTGGGTGTTCCGATGATCGAGAGGATACGCGGTATAGCAGGAATCGACGGAACGCGGTGGAGCCTCGATTTGGGGGAAACAAGAAATTAAGCGAAATAAGGAAGCTATAAGGTTACCTGGGCGGTGTGGTAGGCTGTGCTGAAGCTTAGGCAGCTCCTGGTCGTTGCCTCGAAGGTCGCCAAGGCCTGAGGCTCGAGCTCCTGCACGGGGCGGAGCACGGCGGCGCAAAGTCGCCGGATCAATGGTCCGGCCACCCCCTCCTCACTGCTACAAGGGCAATCGCGAGCTGTCACCTCAGGGATTGCAATGGAGGTCACGGGAATGAGAGTGGAGAGCCAAAGATGGAAATAAAGTGCGGCGGAGCTCAGGTTAAATACCATTAGGGGTCCGGCTAGATGGGAGTCGGGCGTGAAGCTCGGAGCGCGGATCCCCATAACCCACCCCGGGCGTGGATCAGGGAAGAACAAGCTCGGATTAGAGCCCGGGGTTAGCGGATTCGGGAGTCGGATCAAGCGGGTACAAATTCGAGAAGTCGGGTCCAAACGCAGATCCGCAACTTTGTGGTCCGAGGGGGGGAGTTGACCGGGGGGTCAACATCCCCCGTGGACCAATGGGATTCGGCCATGTCAGAAAAGATTTAGAAATTGAATTAAAAATAACAAATGACCGATTTAATTAAAACTCAAAACATGAAATATTGTTGTTTTAATTTTTTCTATTTTTTAGTGATTTTTAATTAATTTTTGGAAATAAAAATAAGGTATTTACATAGTAGGGCTATATATAGGTATATGTACACTATAGGGTTTTTAATTTTGATTTTTTAATTAGTTATTTTTATACATTTTTATTCCTATTTTATATTTTATTTATTTATAGAATAAAATGAGGAATAAAAGGATATTTTTATTTTATTTTTATTATTTATACACATAGGTGAAATATACAACTATGTACATGGCATATGTACAATATGTTTTTGTAATTTTAATTTTTGTTATTTTTATTTGATTTTTGTTGTGTTTCTTTTTATTTATTTTATTTACAAAATATACCATAGAATATTCACAAAAAGTTTTGAAAATAAATACATTTATTTATAGGGTTAAATAAATAAAGGATGATGGTCTATGCACATGGTGGAGGGATATTTTTGCATTTTTTATTTTTAAATTTTTATTTTGTTTTTAATAGTTTCTAAATATATACAAAATATGTACAAGCATATTTTTGGGTGAGGAAAATATAATTTTATTTATTTACATAAATATTTACACTAGAGCCCCTATCTCCCTCTACTTTGGTTTTTATGCGGTCAGGCCCATGCTGAGCCCTCCCTTGGGTTAGGTTGCTCAATATTTATTCTAAATATTTCCCTCTTTTTCTTTTTCATCTTTATTCTTTTATTTTTGCACAAAAACATGCTAATTATATGTTTTTACAAGATGCATGCTTTTGCTAATTATTCCTATTTACATATATCTACATGCATTTGCATAGGTTTTTGTAGCTAAAATATAAGAATAAAGAGTGATGAATGGGTATTCATCAACCACACTCGGAGGGACTAAAATGCAAAATCTAAAAATCTAAGGTCTACAGTGCAATTTATCCAAATAAAAAACAACTACGACAAATAATTACAGGACTAGGAAATAAATGCTAAACTACGAAGGGCCTAACTGAAATTTACCCTTTTATTTCAGATCTGACGGTCGAAGGAGGTTCCACATATGATCGGACGGTCCTGATTTGGCTATACCCCTTCGACGATCGACGCTTTGAATGAGCTCCTCAGATGAATCGGACGGCTGCTAGATCTCCACGGATGGATGGCTGGGATGGACTTGGAGGAGGAGCTCGATCGGACGGTGGAGGAACTCCCTGGAAGGACAGGTCGCCGGCGAACTTTGCCCGACCAATACGCACGATGGGGGCATCCTCCGATGCTGCTAGAATAGGGAAGAGATAGCTGATGACGTTCCGCAGCGGATGGGTTGCTCCGATGGGGTCGGGAGGACCTGGAGGACCCCGGCGACGAAGAGAGACCGGGAGCTCTGTGCTTCAGTGATAGAACCCCTAGATGACGTCCCTTTGCCTTCGAATCCTGCACAGAAAGAGCACTGGGTCGAGGGCAAACTTCCTCGACCCGTTAACGAGCGAAGGGGGTGAATGTGTGGGGCGAAGCGTGGCTCTCCGGCGAGCGGGTGCGGAGGAGAGTCGAGATCCCTGTTCCGTGGCGAACCAGGGTGATTGAATGGGTTGAGAATGTGGAGAGGGGACTCACAAAGGAGAAGGGATGATCGGAGTGGCGAATCGATGATCGGAGCGTTGTGGAATGTCCGGTGAAGGTCGGTGGTCAGAAATGGAAAGATCGGAGATTAGACAAAGCTAAGGGCTAACAAAAGTACCTGATGATCGAAGACGTTTGGGCTGGAGGTGCTGGTCCTCCTGGGGTCTTTGCCTTGATGGAAAGACGCCTCCATAGGCTCGAGCTCGCCGGTGGCGGAGCACGACGATATGTGTCGCCAGATCTGAGGCTAACGCTCCTCGTTCCTCGCTGTAACAGTCCCTCAAGCTCGCTGTCACTCAAGGCAAGGGAATGGAGGTCCTGGAGCCGAAGGCAATGGCCAGAGATGCGAGAAAATGTGGTTGAGGTTCAGGTCTTATACGAGTGAAGGTCCGCAAAGATTGGAATCGGGCACGCAGATCGAGGTACGGATATCTAAAGAGAAGATCAGGCGTGAATCGCGGGTCATCCCTTAGTAGTCATAGCCTCAAATCAACGCGAATGGCGGGCGGATCGATGAGGGGAAATTTGGCGAAGTCGGGTCAAAACCGAGTCCGAGTGAAAAGTGGTCCAGGGAGAGAGTTGACCGGGGGTCAACAATCCCTCGTGTTTTATATTTTATTTATTTACAACATAAAATGTAGAGTATAAAATGATTTTTATTTGGTTTTTATTATTTATGTACAAGGGTGAAATAAATAGGTGAATTATTCCTATGTACATGGTCTTTGTACAAGAAGAGAGAAAAAGTATTTTATTTTCATTATATCTTATTTTTATCATTTTTATTTTATTTTTTAGATATATATACAAAATATGTGAAACACACACACACATATATATATTTATTTATGAAAAATAAAATATATACATAAGAGGGGGTTTTACACAAGGTTGAGTTACCCTGTCTCTCTCTACTTATTTTATTTGGAGATTAGGCCCATATTGGGCCCTCTCTTGGGTTTAGGTCACTCAATATTTACTCTAAATATTTCTCTCTTTTTCTTTATTTCTTTATTCTTTTATTTTTGCAGAAAAACATGTTAATTATTGATAATTACACAAAGCATGCATTTTGATAATTTATTTTATTTACAACTATCTACATAGTGTTTTGCAAAGATAAATAGCTAAAATAAAGAATAAAGAGTGAAGAATGAGTATTCATCTACTATGTCCCCTTCAAGTTACATCGCACGCTCTGTGCCTCCTACGGCATCTTCTTCGTTGACTACCCCACCTCCAAGACCCCCTCCACTCTATCGAGTCCAAGATCAGATCAGGTTGCATCCCCATCTTGAAGGTCATCCCCCTCCAGTCCATGTGCACAGACTACGCCCCTTTGAGGTAATGCATGTGATGTTGCAGATTCTAGATCCGGGAGTTGTTGTGTTAATGGCTCGATGATCCTGATATAGGTGATCGGAGAAGGCTTCAGGTGCAAGTGGCAATGATCAGGTTTAAGGTGCAGATGCTTTAAGTAGTGAAGATCGTTTCTAAGAAATGTGATTCACTCTCTAGGTGCTCGATGTATTTTGTATCTCAATCTGTATATCCTCCTGCAATTAGATCAACGGCTCGAGATCGAAGCCTCAACCCTCATAAAAACAGAGGGCGAGTAGTGGGGGAGCAACCAGAGGTAGAGAATCGAGCTCCAAACTTCCGATCTGCCTCTCGTAACCTCTAATCGTTGAGTAGGAGGGTATTTAGACAGTTATGCCCCTCCTAATGTCACCATGGTTTGAAAAAAACCATATTTAATTTCAACTTATTGATGACTAAAGTAACGGAGAGGCACAAGTGATAGAACGATAAGAAGTCAAGGGCACAACTGATAATCCAGAAAAGGGAGGGGCAGATATTGCAATATCTCATAGGGCACTAATGAATCTCCATTTCACCACCTTTATTCTATCATTTTGGCCTTAAAACCCTAGTTGAATGCATGTAATTAGTATTATTTTGTACAAATTAACATTCATTATTTATTCTATTTATTATGTAAATAAGACTGTATTTAGAGCCAAAATAATAGAATAAACGAAAGAAAATAAAAAGAATGAAATTCCAGAAGAATAAAATAGCTAAACAGTCAAATACAGTGAAATAAATACAAGGCTAGATTGTTTTGGAATTTAAAATATCTAAATAGTTAAAAAGTTTGCAAAAGTACTTCTAATGTAGATATATAATATAAATAATCTAAAAAAATAGAAATTATATTTTTAGAGTTTTCAATAATTTTTAATAATTTTATAAGTTTATTAGGTTTTTTAATTTTAGTATTTTTCTTTTGAATTTTTTAATGATTATGGTTTGGAGTTCAAAAATACAATAATAAAGATATTGTAATTTTTTGGAATTTTTCAAAATATTTTTATATTTTTTTTATTTTTATTGTAAATAAAGAATACATGCAATGTTTTTATAGTTTTAAAAATAGAAAATATATTTAATTACCTTGTGAAATATATGTGATTTAATAAATGTGTAAGCATTTAAAATAATTTTCCTTTAAATTTTTGATGTAAAATAATATATTTAATGATTAGAATATAATAAATAAATTACAAATGCTGGGAGGGACCTAAATTTATTAAATTAAATAAACATGCATTCCGCAACACCATTTGAAAATATGAGGGCCTCTTTGCAAAAATCCTAGGGATATTTAATCTTAATGTGCCATCAGAGGTATACTTGCAATTTCCAAAAATATACAAGGCCTACTTGCAAATTAGCCAAAAAATTTACACTAGAATACAAACTTTAAGGACCAAATAATAACAAAACCCACAGGAGGGTCCTTGCAAAATGCACGCCCCCTCATGTGTATACGCACGCGAGGTGACATGATGTGGGACCTAAGTGCAATAAAAAATTATAACTGCATATGAAAGTTTTTGGACTAAATAGAAAATACAAAATTCGTGGGTCTATGTTGCACAATTATCCCCAAAGTGCATGGGACAGACGACTCTAATCTTCTCACTTATACACGTGTCAGGTCCACATCGCTTAATGTCGGTTCGTCGATGGAGGGCCAGATTAGATCTCAGGAGGAGATCAGACAGTGATGGCGCAATCCGATTCAAAAAGGTGTAGCTTCAAACTGGAGCAGGGAGATGATCGAACGACAGCTACTCTTTTTGAAGAACAAGGAAGAACATCTCGTCTGTTGAAATTCATCTTGCTTATTCTTCCTCCTACGAGCTCCTCTGGTGTTGCTCCAAGTCTAGAAACGATCCTCACCGCTGTCCCTAGTAGCTGAAGGCATCAAAAGGGTCCAAGAACCTCAGATGAGGTCCTGGAAGGTCGAAGAAGTTACGGGGCAGCTGGAGCTTCATCTGGAATCAAAATCGCCTCATACGAGGCTATTGACCCTTGGACCTTGCATGGTTAGCTCGGGCATACAAAAAGGGGTGTCCAGGGGGCCAATCGGGGCTGCAATAAACGAAGATGAAGTGTGGGGAATGCCTTCCGACAAACGGAGGAGGAAGGTTGAATTCATTGATATGAGGTCGATCAGACGAAGTGGAGGTGCCTGGGGCATAGGTAAAGTGAGTAGGAAGGAGATGGAAGCGATAGATGCGGTGGAGGACAATCAGATCATGGTGAACCGACAACCATAGAAAGAGCTCCGACGAACTTTTAATTGATTGATTTACGAAATAAAAAGCAAAAATTATAGAACACATATGCTAAACTATGTTAACCTTAGTCCTAGGAACTAAAATGGACAAGATGCTAGGTCTCTACCTTAGAGAAGTGGGAGTCAAGGAGGTGCTCCGGTGAGAAGAACGACGAGCTCGGATCACCATATGGAACACCTCTTCCTCCATGCCAAATACTTCAGCGAGAAAGCTCCTGTCACCAACGACCTCATATATGAGAAATTTGGGGAATTCGAGGGTTCAAGCGGGATCAAATTCAAACAGAAGCTGGTGGGGGGCATATGTACAAGGGTCGATTGGATTGGATAGAGTGCTCGATTCATTGATCCTCAGATTGAGGAGAAATGTTCGCGTGAAAGATCAGTGACCGAGGTACAACATTCAAAGAGGAATCAAGCCCTGAGGGAGTAAGGTTTGACGGGAAAAATTCGAGGAAGAGGGGGAGTCGGTGAGGTCTGAAGACCTAGGGCGCATGGGGTCCAATTGAGTGGCGGGTCAACAAGGTCGTGCGTCCATTGGTCCGCATCACCCACTAAATGACAAAACAGAAATAAAATGTAAAGAAAATAGAAAATAGAAAATGATTTTAATATTTTTTCCATAAAACGTAAAAATATTTATTATTTTATGTAGTTTTTTAACGTGATTTTTATTTATTTATTTTGAATTTATTTATTGTGATTTACTTTTTACATGTAATGATATTGGTATATTTACCTATATAAAGTATATTTCATTCTTATTTTCTATTTTAAATTTCCTTATTTCATATACATAATTTTATATTTTTTTCAACTTATTTAGATACACATAAATATATTTATATTGTATTTTTCTGAAGTTGTTTGTATACTTAACTAAATATGTATATATAATGTATATGTATATTGCACGTATATTCATCTATGTATTTTAGTATAATTATTTATTTTAATGTAATTTTAGTTATTTTATTTTATTTTAATTATGTATATATTATAAATAATATTTAAAAATTATAAATTATAAAAAATATACAATGTATAGAAAATAAATAAATTGATTACTTCATTCAGGTAAAAATTGCACAATGGGGGTTCAAAATCTAACTTTTGCATCTTAATCCCAAATTAAATAAAATTACCTTAATTAAAAAGATAATTTAATTTTATAAATAAGAAAGGTGAGTTTGGTGAATTTTTTGAGTTCAAATGGAGAAGATACGTGTCTGTGAAGCTTTCTTTGAGTTTTGTATTCAGAGCATTTAGGGCACACTGTGTATTTTTAAGTGACATAAATTTTGTATTTTCCTTTTATTTTTATCTACATGTTTCATGTTCAAAGCTTATTTATTTGAGCTATAAAAATAATAAAATAAAATGGGTCTCAAAATGAATTTATTGATGAATAAAAATTAGGGTTTTTTGATTATTTTGGACCTTTCTCCCCTTACTTTATTCCTTGGCGACCTAGTCATCATAATGCCTAGGTCTCGAGGTTTAGAGTCATTCAATACCTATGGTATTTCATTTCTTTTTCATTTCATTTATTTTTCATTTCATTTCTTTATTCTTTTTTATTAATATAGTATTTTGTACAATATTTACAGTGTAGATAATGGATGTTATTTTATGCAAGATAATGCTATTTACATGCATTTTGCTAGGATTTAGAGGTCAAAATAAAATAATGAAGGTGATGAAATGAAGATTCATCAAATACCTCAACAATGTCTGAGATGTGCCATTTCCAATCTCTACTACAAGAAATTGAACCTAAGATAACGAATAGTTTGAGTATTCGTTAAAATATCTTCTAATACTAAAGGTACAACAACGTATATTATTTTTTGTCAAATCATCTTTTGTACTTATAATTAGCAACAGATGTCATATTCATTATTAAAAGTTCATATATCGATGATTTTTTCATTCACTTCTTCGTTAAAATTCATATTAATCCTTGCTATTAGCAACGAATAAAAGAAAAAATCGATGAATAATTGTTGTTATATAATTCATTGCGCAACGTATGTCATTATTCCTTGTGAATTTAAAGAAGTAAGCAATGGATAATATTCATTGTTATATATATATAGGATTTCTTTCAAATAGGACTTGGTCTTTCCTGAGTTCAAGAAGGCCAATCCCTTTTTTTGTAGAAAACATGACGACTTTAGTAGAATACTTATACATATTGTATTAAAATGTGTAGTTTTAACGTTTGCATTATAATATGCAGTTTTGTATTTATAATGTGCAAATATAATACAAATTATTTACACATTCTATTAAAGTGCTCGTGTTTTCTACAAAAAGATGGTGGCCTTCTTGAAGTCAGGAAGGATGCATCTTATTTGAAGGCCCCCCTCTATACATACACATGTGTGTGTGTGTGTGTGTGTGTGTGTGTGTGTGTGTGTGTGAAAAGGGACGCTGCTGCATGTAGCAGCCAACCTGGTTGTTACATGTGGCAGTTTCCCCAATTTTTTTTATTTTTTTTCAAAATTAAACCATCAATATTAATCTATATATCCCTCCTACATTGTGTAAAAATTTCGTCAGAAACAGAGACTCCTATGCCCTCCATCTTGACCAGTATTTTTTAACGGTCTGAATTTTGTTGTAATCGACCTGTTCTAGATGGAGGGCATAGGAGTCTCCGTTTCTGACGAAATTTTTATAGAATGTAGGAGGGATATATAGATGAATATTCATGGTTTAATTTTGAAAAAAAAATAAAAAAATTTGCGGAAACTGCCACATGTAGCAGCCACGTTGGCTGCTACATGCAGCAGCGTCCCGGACCTCTATATATGTATGTATGTATGTATGTATGTATGTATGTATGTATGTATGTATGTATGTATGTATGTATGTATGTATGTATGTATGTATGTATGTATGTATGTATGTATGTATGTATGTATGTATGGGGGGCCTTCCAATGAAGTGAGCCTTTCCTGAAATTCAAAAAGTCACTGTCAAATTTGTAAATTGTATAACACTTTTGTAAAATATAAACTGCACATTGTAGAAATAATGATGATCACACTGTTTTGTGAAATATAGCACCAATATTGTAATTGAATTTTTTGTCTAATATAATAATATTTTCATAATTTTTCTTAATATACATATTATGCTAATATTTATTATTAAATATATGGAGTTAAAAAATATAAATAAATAGAAAAGTACCTAAATTGGTGTGACTTTCCATGCATCCAGGAAGGTCTCACCTCATTGGAAGTTCACACACACACACACAAAAACACACACACACACACACACACACAAACACACACACACACATGGGTAAAATGGGGCTGCCCCCTAGGAGTAGCCAACTTGGCTACTCGCACCCCTATTCTTCCCTAATTTTTTTATTTCTTTGGAAAATAAAATTTTGTATATTCATCACTATATCCCTCTAACATTCTATTAAAATTTCGTCAGAAACAGAAACTCCTAGGCCCTCCATCCAGACATCATTTTTTTAACGGTCGCAGGATTTTTTAAATCGACTGTTTGGATGGAGGCCGTAGGAGTCTCTGTTTCTGACGAAATTTTAGTAGAATGTTATAGGGATATAATGATCAATTTACAAATTTTTATTTTCCAAAGAAAAAAAATGTGGGTTAAATAGGGGTGGGAGTAGCCAAGTTGGCTACTCCCAGGGGCAGCCCCATTTAACCATATATATATATATATATATATATATATATATAAACTACAAAAGATATGAAAATGAATATTATAATATTTGTTGCCTTAGACCAATTTTCTTGTAGTGCTCCTAAAATCATCACATCAGGATTAGACTTTAGAATCCACTCATATATACAACAAAATTAGGCTATGGCAACGGAGTTTAGATGACAGAGTTTATTGTGACGGATAGCTACCGCTTAAATCCGTTGTCTAAATTCCACGTGAACCATTTACATTTTTAATTCCATGTTTTCAAAACTTTCTAATCAAAACCCTAATCCTCTCCCTTCGTTTATCTCCCCCTGCGATGTGTCGCCATCCAATATCTATTTCCACGTGCTTTTCATCTCTTCCCTCACCTCCGTCTATCACCATCGACGAGGTACATAAACCCTATTTTCTCACAGTTCTCGTTTCAAAAATCACAACCAGCGATCTTGACGAAGAATGTGTCATCTTATTGTATGTGAGAAAAATATCCTCAACCCATCTTTTCTTTTCCGTCATTTTGTCTTGCACCGCCTTCGTCCATCCCCTCGACATCGCCGACCCTTCGTCCTTCATTAGTGCCTCCAACTCCATCTACAATGTATATATACATCATATCCATATCCCCACCATATTTCTCTTCGCCCTTCGATGATCGAGAACTTTGCCCTAATTTCTTCTCCCTTTCGCAACCGTTGTTCTCCGCTGCCGCAGTTCTTCATTGATCGTGAAATCGCATTACTCTCCATTGATTGAGAGGCGATACTGTTGTTTTTTGCAACCGATTGTGTATCTTCGTCGCCCTCCGCACGAAGCCTTGGAGGTATTATCATGTACTTATCGTAGTCATTCATTCGATCTATGAATGCATATGAGATTATTTTTGAATCAAACCTGATGGGTGTACTTATTTTGTGTTATAAGATGATATGGATTTTCGTTTATACCTCGTTTATTTTGACATAACATAATACTAATTTTCGTGCAATTTTTGTTGTGATTAGATTGCAGTATTTGGTGATGTAATCTGGATTTAGTTTTTATTTTAACTAGATCAACTCGAATTTTTATAATCAAGGTATTCTTTTAGTTTAGATCACATTTTTTGATTTCCCATTCAATTTTTGATCTTAGATCTTAGATCAGCTGAATGATTTGCAAGTATTACATCTTAAATCAATTGATTGTTCTCAATCTCATATTAGATCATGTTTTGAATGTTTTGTTGGTTTTCTTGATTAGAGGAGTAAAGTTGTGAGATAAATAACCGGTATGTGCATTGCACACCATTTGTATGACGGAATTTCTGAGAAGCTACATGTCACAAAAAGGTGTGTGCGTTGAACACAACATGCTAATATCTCATGTTTGTTTATTTCGGATGAATTAGATATAGTCATTGTTGACCATAGATTAGTCCATATATATAGATTGAATTGCAACTGGGCAGTCAACCCAATTCCCATACATAAAAACATGTACAGTATATACTTATTCCCATCAATAACTGGTTGTAGCAAGAAAAAAAATTCCTCGTCCGATTTGGAAATGGTAGTATAGTGGGTCTGTATCGAGCTATTACCAATTAGTTATTGAGTTGTAATTGGTTTTATCAAACTTTTACCAATCTTGCAGAGGCTATGTACTTCACATCTGCAAAATTACATTAAGTTAGAAAATTTCCTTTCCTATTGCATTATATTCTATGTTTTTAATATACTGGCATAGTCGGTTAATCAACTTTGCTTCGTATTTCAGATTCTGTTGATATGGTCTCCAAGAGCGCTTCAATAGCATTAGTGATAGATGTTGCAAACTAGCGCACCATCTCAGGCATTTCTGCCGACTTTCCATATCAGTATTGCTCGGATTACTTGGATCATCCTTTATATCGGTTTTCCCAAAAGGTTCACCGTTGGTTGCTTATATATCGAGGACAATCCTCAACGCCGTGGAGACATATGATTCTCTCAGATTGGAAACAAATTGTACAAGAACTGTACTTGTCCTGACCAAACAAATTATTCCGAATCAACAAGTCTCACATTGAACAGTTTCTGGGATTTGGTCCTCATAACATGCACCCCTTCTGTTGTAGCTCTTGTCATCTTACTTGCATCATTCTTATATAATCATTGGCATGCTTTTCGAGATGGCGTAAGCTTCTTGTTGAGGTGTAGTTAAGGTGAGTCATGCATGTTATTGGCAAATGATAGCTTCTGATTACATGCTTTGATATTCAATTCAGAGTATTTATATCTCTAGCAATTTATGCAGATCAAACTTTCTTCACTACCAAATTTATAGTTTATGTTGTAATGCCTCCTTTTGTCGGAGCCACGACTATGAGAACACAATCAACATGTATATATCAGATTCGTCATCAGAGGCATCCTTGGTTGGATTATAGTAAAGATATTTAGATCAGATCGTATTCTCAAATGTCTTATAATTTCCACGTGTTCTGTATGGATATTGGTGTTATTAACCATCATCTCTTTCCGTAATGGCCCAAAGGAAATCCAGGCATGCTAGTGCTTACAATCATCTCCGTGATTTGCAAAGACGAAACTGGAATATATGATGCAACTGTCATATGCCAGAATTGCATCCTCTCGTACACATCCTTTTCCATGGCGGTAAGCATATCCTGACTTCCACAAAGAGAGATTTTAGATCTTTTTGCTCTGATCCCAATGCTAAATTACACAATTTACGATATCATACAATTGGGCCTATATATACATCATCTTGAGGGGCTCTCTCTATTGTGTAACTAGTTTGGATGTGCATGAGAAAGTTGTCTTACTTTAATGTAACAGGAACCTCTGAGCAATGTAAGGATCAGGTCTCAATATAATAGTTCAATATCGTATGGAAGATTTCTTCTTGATCAAAATATGTGTTCTATGCTAAAGTTGCGGGTATCTTTTTCTCATATAGTTGGAGTGAAATCAGGTACATGACAGGAGGCTTTCAGACAAGCTCAGGTATAACTCCTTGCACTCTTTTATATAGTTATAATGAAAACTTACCATGATGTTTGTGGCTATCTTTTGCTTATATTTCCATGGTGAATGTTGCCTTTATTCTGAAACTTACCACAATGTTTGTGGTGTACCTCAAATATATAAGTATGGCATTTCCCTCTCAGCTTGCTTCTGTATATGGAGTGATCTTTTATAACAATTTGATTTGTATATCCAACTTACATGATTCGGGCAATTCCAAGTAACGCATCTGACAGCATCTACTGGACGCTACTCGCTCACAACACCATCCACGGATGCTTGGCTGGGCACACATGCTTCACCATTGGGCCTATCAATGGAAAGCACACATACATCCTAATTCATGTGAGCCCTTAACCTGAATAACTTATATGAATATTTTTGGATTCCAAGCTGGGTTGCATTATTTTGTGTCAAAAAAGTTCAATTTTGAATTTTTTGCATATTCTACTAAGTTTTTCAGTGAAGATTGTTTCCTTTGATGTCTTGTTCATGATTTTTAAGTGTCTGATGGATTGCTTTAGATGTTATTCGTGTGCTTTGTGAACTTGAATCTTTGATCTAGAAAGTTAAGGTCAACAACTCCAGATGGCAAAGTGGTTGATAATGGTTTGGATCTTTGCCATATTCATCATTACAATGAGCTACACAGTAAGCCTGAGCTACAATTTCAGTCGAAAAGCTTCAACCAAAGGTGCACGACGGGCATATAGCCGTCGGCGGCTACAAAACCTTTGGTAACTCTCTCAAATGTGTGCTCCATGTAAACTTGGGCACTTTTTAATCTAAGCATGGATGGGTACGTGGAGACTTCCATAAGAGGATCCATGGCAGGGGTATACATCGAGACTCCTTATCTTCAAGTCTTCCATTCTAAGCAC
This sequence comes from Ottelia alismoides, assembly GCA_037367405.1. Classification (NCBI taxonomy): domain Eukaryota; kingdom Viridiplantae; phylum Streptophyta; class Magnoliopsida; order Alismatales; family Hydrocharitaceae; genus Ottelia; species Ottelia alismoides. The sequence continues at coordinate 59,799 of JAZKJV010001036.1, read as the reverse complement.
AGTGCTAAGTTCGTTGCTTTTGGGGAGACTCAAAGGATGGTAGGATTTGACTTTTTGAGTGCTTAATTTTTTTATTCACATAATTTCACATCTTATATTTTTGGGGTACACGTTCAATTTATTCTTGCATTTTGCATTTAAACTGCATATAGAATGTTAGTATGGGAAATATAGAGGTCCACGTGTAGTTGTAAAGGTAATAAATTGATAAATCTTTATGAAGTATCTCCAAAATTTGAAGCATCTATGCTACAAACACTGAGAACATTTATTCTTTGTTATAGGTGTTAGGGGCCCTCTTTTGGCATTTGACATCTCCAGAGCAATTCTGAACCTAACCCAAGAAGGGAAAACTGAAGAAAATGGCGAGGAAAGGGTATAATTATCATTATTGAGCATACCCAGCGCAAATGTGGCAGTTGATACGGAGAGTCTGGGCATAGGTTGCTGCAATGTCGTCTTCAGCGTGACTGTTGGAACTAGTTTTTGATAGTTGTGTTCTTGATATTGTTAGCAATATTGCATTCATAACATTGTTCATACACAACTATATACTAGATGGTTGCAATCCTTTCTCTCCTTTATTATTTTTGGAATGGTTGTGCAACCGGGAAAAACCAACTTTTCCAACTACAGTAGTCATTAAAAAGTTTAAATCTTGTTATTGGTTGTTTTTTAATTATTCCAAAGAAGGATAGGGAAATGTTTAATGAAATATCTCATCAACCAGAATAGGGGATGCTGCTTGTTTATAATAATGGTTTATATAAAACAATTTTTAGGTGGCAGATTTTCTGTCACATAATACTATGCTGAAGGATTAACTGCCACTAAATGCTCTGGTGACGAAGGTTTTGGTGACATCCTATCAGTGGCGGAATAACTGTCACTGTACATGAATCTGCCGCTTAAACTCATAATTCCGTCACCAAAGATCTGTCACCAAAACCCATTTTTATTGTAGTATATAATCGATATCGCGTTACCTGAACGTGTTTTATGAGCTCTTCAATGGTATGCATCCATCAAGCTCCATTGTGTTGTGGTTGTTATCTTATGAACATGGAGCTTCTAAGCATTCAGCAGGCTATTTTATTTTTTACGGAAATGCTTCTAGATGTAATGATGCCTATCATCCGAAATATATGCGGAAGTGAATCCTCAGCCGACATGCCGAGATTTTATTTGCGTAAGCATAATAGAAACATAGATGAGCGGTAATGAACTACCATAAAAACCCATAATAATAAATAAGAATGAAAATATAAAAACTAAATAAAAAACAGAGGTTCCATAATTATTAAAGAAAAGGCATATTATTAGTCATGAATTGTCGCTAAACGTCGACAATCAATGAGGGTGAAACAGACATCAAATATTTCTTTAACAGTATATCAAATATTTCTTTAACAGACATCAACAGGTATCAGCTTTCAATATATGAGAAACATACCCATCATGTATGGGGTGCTCGTCGTCATCCTTCATGGCCCAATTAAGACTTCTTGCAGCTGCTGCCAACTTCCAAAACCTCCCCCTAAAAAGGATCACAAGAGAATAACCTCAATTGCTACTAGATACGTACGATTTAGATGGAGAGCAAGGCCTGCCTCATCCCTCCTTCCAAGGCTCTCCTCTTCCTCCTCCACCACGCCATTGCTCGCCTCGATGAGCACAAGCTTTCTCTACTGATCTTCTTCCTTTCTTCTCCGCTCCTGCTTGGACGTATACTCGCCACCGGTGCGATATCCTTTGACTACCCTGACTTCAGAAATCATTCGGGCATTTGCCTCCAAGGGAACGTCTCTTTAGAGGGGACTGGTGCAATCCAATTGGATGATGAAAATTTCAATAAAAGTGTGGGGATGGCCTACTACTGCGAGCCGATCCATTTATGGAATGCCACCACCGGCGAGCTATCCAACTTCACCACCACCTTCACCTTCGGGGTCAGCAGTATATGGACCAACCTCTTCTTCTTTGTACTAACTCTCCTTGAACCTCTAGGTGGCGGTGTCACCTTCTTTCTGTCCGAGGATCCCACAATCCCACCTCACGGGAGAGGCGATTACCTCGGCCTCATCAATGGCCCCAGCTTGCTGGCCTCGGAGAGCAGGAGATTCGTTGCTATCGAATTCGATAGCCGGAATAATAGCTGGGATCCTCCCAATAGCTCTGGTCATGTGGGCATCGATATCAATTCACTTGAATCCGTTGCGATCGCGACAATGGTGGGCAACTCGTTCCTTCCTGGCCCCCAAGGTAAAGCTCGGGTGGCTTATAATTCCATCTCAAAGAATCTGAGTGTCTCTCTTGATTATAACCGTACCTTGTACGAGTTATCGTACATTGTTGACCTTAGAACTCATTTGCCGCAATCGGTTTATGTTGGCTTCTCTTTGGCAACGGATTTTTCTGGAGATGTTAAAAACATCACATCTTGGTCGTTTCAATATTCTAATTTGGATGCTCCCGAAGAACCTCCACCATTGACTCCTCCGGTTGCACCCCCTGAATTCGAGGTTAACAATACCATTAAGAACTATACTAAGATTCAGCCGTCGACAAAGAAGAAGAGTGGCGTATTAGTAGCGGCAATTGCTGTTCCTGTGTTGATTACTATATTGGTCGCTGGAGTTCTTTGTTTCTTTCTATGTACATTTAAACGAGCCAAATGCAAAGACAAAGTTGTGGGGGAGGTCAATAACATAGGTTCTTCCCCTCAAAACCAAGGGCCATCTAATTTCCCAGCAGCATCTGGCAGCATAGAAGAATGTCGCCTGGATGATTCGCCTCTTCGTCGAGAACGCGATTGTCGTCGGAATGCACGTCTCCATGAAGAATTCGGGGATGGGAGTACTCGTCATATTCCATTTGACCATCTTGTTGCTGCTACACAGAACTTCCATCAAAACAGGAGGCTAGGTAAAGGGGCATGAGGCGAAGTTTATCACGGATTCCTGAAGGAATTGAAGCAGGAAGTCGCGATCAAGAGGATAAAGGAATACTCGGAGCATGGTGAAAAGGAGTTTGCAGCCGAAGTTAAGACTATCCGTCGGTTACGACATCGTAATCTACTGAAGCTTATCGGTTACTGCCGTGAAGGTCGTGAGCTACTCGTTGTCTATGATTTCATGCCTAATGGAAGCCTTGATTGCCATCTTTTTGACAGCAGCGACAATGTCCTCTCGTGGAGTAGGAGGCGCAATATCGCACTTGGGCTTGCATCCGCTTTGCAATATCTTCACGAAGAGTTGGACGAATGCATTGTGCACAGAGACATCAAGCCTAGCAACATTATGCTGGATAGTGAATTCAACGCGAAGCTCGGTGATTTTGGGCTGGCACGGGCAACAAATCATGGGTCGCCTTTCCAGTGGACAACGATGGCGGGGACAATCGGATACATGGCACCCGAGTACTACATAACAGGAAAGTCAAGCAAGGAAACCGATGTTTATAGCTTCGGAATTGTTGCATTAGAGCTAGCAAGTGGGAGGAGAGGAATGGAGCCCGAAGAGAAAGGGAGAGAGATATTGATTCATTGGATTTGGGACCTCTACGCCAAGGGGGGGATGGTGGATGCCGTCGACAAGAAGCTGAGGGCGAACTTCGACGAGCGTGAAGCCGAGCGATTGATGATGGTTGGCCTGTGGTGTGCGCATCCGGAAGCGCGTAGCCGTCCATCCTTTAGACAAGTGATATCGTCTCTAAACTATGAGATTCCGGTACCAGATCTGAATATAAGCACAAGTAGCATAACCCAACTACCATATGTGCTAGCATCCCACGATTCGTCAGCTGCTGCAACATAGGAATCGAGTGATGTTTGGACATTTGGCAACAAACTGCTAAGGCAGAATCCTGATAAATAATTTAATTTGATGTTTTTATCCCTTTTTTTATATATCTTTTGTGAAGAAACCGTTTTTCACAGTGCTTTGTTTGCTTAAGAAGCTACCTAACCTTATATGGGCGTTTGCAAAGATCTGTTCTATCAAAATATTGGAGTTCGGTGGGTTTTATATCGTTCACCTTCTCTCGTTTTATTTAAGGAAACTTGTCACTTTGCCCGGATCAATAAATTTTGTATACAACAAGTTTCTCTAAGATGATCAGCAGTTCCGGGACGAGATTACGCAAGCAACATAAGACACTCAAGCATACATGTTTTCGGAAGATGTATTTTTTTTTGGGATTTTATCACTTGTGCCCCTCCGAGATATCACAATATCAGTTATGCCTTTATCTTTTTGGTAATATCAGTTGTGCCCCTCACTTCTTACCGTTTTTATCAGTTGTGCCCCTTAGGTTAGTTGCCGTCCATGCACAGTGCAAACGGACGTTAACATTGAGGACATGAGTGGAATTATTTTTTTAAAAAGGATTCAATAGTCATTTTGACACCATCTTCCTCATCCTCTTCTTCCTCCTCTTCCCCCATCCCCTTCCTCCTCCTCCAACCTCCTACTCCTCCCTCTCCACCCCAGCCTGCCCCAGCTCCTCCCCAAGCTCGCAATCGTCCTGGGCCGCCCCCTCCCCCGTGCTCCCCGGGGCCGCCCCCTCCCCTCCCCGGCGCCACCCCGTGTCCCCTGGGCTGCCCCCTCCCCTCCCTCACAAGCGAGGCCACGACCAATCCTGCCTTCACGAGGGCGAGCTGCTCTGCCTTCAACCCATCAAGCTGCAACGCCGAGAGTCACACAGTTATGAGCCGTATCGGTGAAGCCATCTCGCAGCTCATGATGTTTCGGAACATGATGCGTGCATCGTTTGCTGTCTCTGCCCCCTCGACGTTCCTGGGGAGTCCACGTATGACCGCTAGAGAGCACCAGGACGAGGATCGCGTAGGGCGTGTCGAGGAGCTCCGGCGTGCCGATCTTAAAGCTGGAGGCTTTGAGCAGAGGCATCCGTATGATGGCGAAGACGGTGGCCTTGTCCCCATTGGCGAGATGGCGAATGATAGGATCGTCCGTAGTTGTGACCTTGAAGAAATTGCGAGACTTGAAGAGCTCGAGGCGGTGCTCGGCCTTAGGGTTAACACAGTCGTAGGTGCGATCGTAAGACTCAAGACCGCCGCAAACAAGGAGGTCCTCGGGTGGGTTAGGAACGGCGAAGGAGAGCTTGGAGAAGGTCGAGATGGGATCTGACCGCGCAGGTGCTACAGGGCCCGCATCCGGAGGCCCTCGCGGATGAAGAGGCAGAGGGGTTGCGGGAGGAGGTCATGGCAGCAGAGGAGGAGAGGGGAAGTAGAGGCAGATCGGAGCATAATCTAAGGCCAGAGCAAGGGCGAGGAGGTGGGGATAGGGAGGCAAAAGCATAACCTGGGATGAATGTTCGACAAAGACGTGCCTCACACTTCCCTCCAAGATATTTTGTTCTGACCATAATACCCTTCTTAACCACACCATGGTTTGAATAAACCATGGTTATTTTAATTTTTTGACGGTCAATCTGACGGAAGGGCACAAGTGATGACGGAGAAAGAAGTGAGGGGCACAACTGATATTACCAAAAATATAGGGGCATAACTGATATTGCGATATCTCGGAGGGGCACAAGTGATAAAATCCCTTTTTTTTTATATTTTCAAAACTGAATAAATTAATAAATGAAATTGCAAAGAAGGGCTTCAATGCAACATTATCCCAACATACTTAGGAAATAAGGGAAAGTAATTTTTTTTGCAAAATTACAATTTTTTCCTAGGTAGATTTATAAAAATACTAAAGCAAATGTATCTTTTTATATTTACTAGGGGTGCAAACGGACGGATACATGTACAGATATTGATATTCTCATATCCTTATCCATTTTGAATACGAATACGGATGCAGATATTGGCAAATGTTAAAGCTATCTTACCATATCCTTAAAAAATATATACGGATGTAAATGGATACAGATCGCATATGAGTAATGTTAGAAATACTCTATAGAATCGACTTAAATATATACGTATTGGATGGAAAACACATGATATAAATTTACTAGATATGTTTATATCATAAAAATTATATAATTATGTTAAAAGAAATTACATATTTATATTATATAGATTAAAAATAAATCTATGACTATATTTATATAGGAAAACAGATAGACGGATATGGATACAGATTTTTGTGGATATCAAAATGGAAATAGATACGGATACGGATGCCAAATTTTATATAAGACGAATACTGTGGTGGATCAGATACAGATACATATGTAACCGTTTGCATCCTTATGTTTAAGATTAAATACGTTGTTAATAAAAAATGATAAAGATATTGAGTTTTTATTGAATTTCAGGAGCTAATGCAATGAAAATTAATGTTTAAGATTAAATATGTTGTTAATAAAAGCCAATTGTTCACATAAATTATTAATCAAGATGCGAAGACATATTTTTAATTTTGCAAAGTATAAGACATGAGCTTTTCATGATTTAAATAACAAAATCGCCTAATAATTTATTCAAGGAAATTGAGGCAGTTTTTTTATCAATGTTGGATATGTGGTAGACCACAAAAAAGTGGCATAAATACTATTTTTTGGCGAATTTATAGGCACATATGTGGATTACTAGGAATTAATCAAGAGAAAATAGGGGGAAAACATGTTTATTTTCACTATTCAAATTTTAATAATTATCCATTCATCAAAAAATGCAAAGTGCATTAAATGAAGCATTAATGGCACTAAACACAATATTCTTTAAAAAATTTAAAAATACAATACAACTAAATTCGGTTCAAATTACAATGCACGCAGAAGGGTATAAGTGCAAATAAAATCACTTTAAAATGCATAGACAAGGGTAAATTTGTAATCATACAAATCTGACTGGGTAGCGGGACATTTGGTCAGGGCACGTGATAGGCTGCATGTTTTGTCCTTGCAAATAACACACTTGATATTGGGAGCAATGTGATGCGTAAAAAATAAGGTTTAAAAAACCGGATCGGATAGGCCGGTTGGAACAGGAACCAGCCCGCGACCCATTTGGTTCCGTCGATTTTATGTAATTAATTTTTTTAAAAAAAATAATAAATCAGGTCAGATCGATGGTCGGACCAGGTTGACTCGGGTGGTTGGATCGGGTTGACCCGGATTGATCCAGTTTGGATGGTTTAGTATATTTTTAAAAAATAAAAATTTAAATAATGAAATAATAGGGTTTTTATCACTTGTACCCTTCTTAACTTCTGCGATTTCGGTTATGTTCCTCTCTTTTTTGGAATATATCTTGTGTCACTACTTTCTTGGAGTAATTTTCTAGAAGCAACTACAAATAATTTTTTACAATATTATATTCATATATAATGCTAGAAAATGTGACCTCCTTTTGTTGAGTTTACTCGAAATATGCAATCATGTTATTCCATTGAAAGATTTGACATTATGATTATTTCATTGACATATAAATACATGATTTACATATATGTATCCGATTTTTTCGGTTCAAAAAACTGGTTCGACCGGACGAACCAGTAAATTAAGCCCAGTTCGATTTTTTCGAGTCAATATGAATGATGACTTCATGCTGACATCATCATCGATCCGAGCGATTTGGACCGACGATTCAACCCGATTGAACCAAATCGAAGACTAACCGGTTCAATGTCCGATCAGAATTTTAAAACCTTGGTAAAAAAGTTCTGTAGATGTAATATCCATTCCACTTCAACAAGGTTTAAGAAATAAATAGACTTTGTAGACATTTTTTCTTTTATTGAAAATATTGTATCAATCAATTTATGCCAACTTCAAGAAATGATAGAGCATCTTAATTATCACGTTTAATTTGGAGTTGTGACTAAAAATTTGTGTTTTCCAATTATAAAAATATAGGCTATTACGATTTTAAATGAAAAAACTATGAAAAAAGTCGGAAAGATCAGAACGACGGATCCTACTTTTACTTACGCAACAGATGATCGATTGCCTCCTTTCTTGTGTACCAGTGATAGATAAACACAACGTTGGGAATCAAAAATATGTAAATAACATTGCCTCCTTTCTTTTCTTGTGTTGCCACCCACGACTATAAAACATGTAAATACCATAACATTGCCGCGTTGCTCACACTTACACTGGCGCATTTGCTCAACATCCCCTTAGGAGTAGTGAGTGAATCCAGTAAAAATCATGTTGTATTTATGTGGTTGATTATCTAATATGGGACATTGCCTTAGAACTCGCTTTATTACACGAAGAGTGTTGTATTTCTACAAAATCCCCTTGTGCTCATACCATACGAATGAAGAAAAGGAAAATGCCAAATTTGACTCAAATATACAAAATACAATGACAACTTACTAGAACTTCTTTTATTATACAAAAATATTTGTATTCGTTACAAGAAGGAGCATACAAACATTCTCTCAGATGCACAACAGAGAACGAATCCCTACTAGAACTCACTTTGTAAGTCACTCTATCATATAAAAAGTGTCGTTTTTCTACAGCATAGAATGCATTTCCTTCCCATCTTATCTCAAAATATTGTATAATATGAAGCAAGCACAGTACTTACAGAAGTTATATCTGCTACATAACTTCACTCAGATTTGCATTTTCCCTCTAATACAAAATTATCCTTCTTGACCTCGTATATAAATTAAATGTGTCTTCCTCGATTTTAATTCCTGACTAAAAATTAACACTCATATATTAACATGTAAATACTATATAATCACTTGTATTTTAAATCCTAAATAAAAGAATAAAGGAAAGAAAAGAAAAAAGAAGTATCAAAGATATCGACTAACCCTAAACCCCGAGACCAAGTTAGTATTGACTAGGTTGAACAGAAATAAAGTAGGAGGAGATAAAAGCAAAATACTATACAAAAATACATAAAAAATCCTAATATTTCTCAATATAAAATACATTATAAATAGCACAGAATTCTTTTATTTTATTTGATATATTACACACCTCAAATAAGTATGCTTCCAACATGAAACTTGTACATATTAATGTATAAAAAATTACAAAAATAATGGTAATAATATCTTGAATATGTCGCCTTGTATTCTCAGATGAAAAGCCGTAAACAGAACTTCAATGATCAATATATGTTGTATATAAACTCAAATTGAACCAAACTCACCTTCATTTTATTTAAAATTAAAATATCTATCTAATGAAGGTGGTTTTATCTGAATTAGAGTTAAGATACAAAAGTAGGCTATTTGAGGTACACAAGTACTTATACAACTGTATTTTAGGCCAATATATTTATTGTGCGCATTTTTTCTTTATAATTGTATTTAATTGTATATATTTTATAAAAATTAATATAAATAAAAGTAAAATTAAAACCATTTAAAAAACTCAAAATAATTAATAAATACTAATACATAGGTATATTGTACCTATATGGTATAATACATGTATTTATTAAGTATATTAATAAAATTATAAAAATCTTACAAAAATATGTAAATATGTAATAAAGCATATTCTAAACAAATAAATTATTTAATATAGTATTATGTATAAAAATAACTAAATAAAAATATGTATTATATATACACAATAATACATATATAATAGTATATGAATAATATTACATGTTAAATTAAGTTATAAAAATAAATAAAAATCATCGTAATTATTATATAAAATAAGGAACATTTCTTATGTTTTGACTTCTTTCAAATAAAAGTATTTTTTATTTGAAATACTTTTATAAAAATCATCGTAATATAGTATTATTTGAAATACTTTTATAAAATCTAGAGTCCTTTACTTATCAAATATAGTTATGACTCTTTTCAAGAATGGTTCGTTATAGAAGGCGTACAGAGTGCTCATCTGCTTATAACATAAACACGCATATTTATCTTATCAAACTTCACAATTATTCAACAAGCGCATGCTATGTCAATGTTCAGTATGTTTAGCTATTTGGAGTGAAACTCGAACATAACACTAATGTTCAGTATATTATTTTTTATTTTTATTTGAAATAAAAATCATCGTAATATAGTATTATTTGAACTTTCGTCGGCGGATTGCTCGGTGGGGGAGGGGGATCGTCAGCGACTGGGAGGCGTGCCGATGCATCGTGAGCCGGGCGCGCGGGCGGCGCCTCCGCAAATCGCGGCGGCCGTTTCGCAAAATCCCGAGATGCATGCAGCCATTACCGTCGTGCGTTTGAATGATCATAATGGGGCGTTGAATGCGGATCCTGTAACGCCTTGTCTTCGGCAATCATGCCCGGCATCTGCAAATGATGACGTGTTGGCCCCAATCACTTTTGGAACATTAAAGCCAATGTTCATATCTCATGCAGTGAACGCTCGGGAAAATAGTTGAAAGAATGACGTGGCTCATCCCGTGGGCATGAATGCAACTCTTTGTGAAAGCTTGATAGATCCGGGTCTGGTTGCCCGGGGATCATCGGACTAGGCACTGATATTGAAACCAGCAGGAGGGCGAGGGAAAGCACAAGGGCATGGGCCGAGGCCGGTGGATCTGGATCCCAAGGTGGCGAGCCTTTCAGATCCAAAGCACAGTGACGACATGGGAAAGGAAGCTCGGTGCGAACTCATGGTGGATCTCCGGCAGACTCCTCGGTTGGAAAATTTGCTGCTCTCCGACAGAGATCGTGTACTCAGGTCTGGGCATTCTGAAGTGGGCGAAAGGAGGGCCCCGGGACTGCTGGTGGCGTTAGAAAACTACGCAGGTAACGCGGAAGGGAAGGGCGACACTGATGTGGCGGTGATTTCTCTTGAGGATGGTAGTTCTGGGAAGAATGTCTGCAATGAGAGGGGTTGTAGTGGCTCTCTTGGGAGGGGAAAAGGATGTCAAGAGGAGGTGGAAGAGTTTTCAAGGCAAGAGGTGAGAGGAGTGGAAGGGGCGGGGGAGGCTTTGCAAAGGGAGAGGAATTTTTTGAAAGGGGGGCGGCAGGGAACTGGGGGAGTTGCGCAAGGCATTGCAGGAGAGAGAGTAGGGTGGTGCTTTTGAGCGAAATCCAAAGGGGAGGAGGATGAGGGGGAAGAGAAGTTTGTGGGGGAGTCAGGGTCGAGTTTCGAGCAGGCAGGGGAGGAGTGTCCTGACGTAGCAGATGACGGAGTGGTGTCTCCTATTGGGAAACCTAGCTTTTTCAGCCTCCTTGATAGACGATTTGCAGAAAGTTTGGGAGTCGTTCCACCACGAGGGAAGAATAAAATTGTTTCCTCATGAAGGTGCTTTCGTGGAATGTAAGGGGTTTGGGTCGTCCCGAAAAACGACTAGGCGTCAGTAATCTGATTTCTGATGCTCAGGCGGATATTGTACTTCTACAAGAGATAAAAGTTTCCAGAGCTGGGGGAGATGTGTGGCGGGAATTGGGAGGTGGCTCTTCTTTTGACTTCGCAGAGGTGGAGGCTCAATCTATGGCAGGAGGATTACTAACTGGGTGGAGGAGTCATGATTTTGAGAAGATGACGGAGAGAAGATCCTTATTTTCTTTATCAGTTCGATTGAAGAGGAAGGCAGACAATGTGGTTTTTATTGTGACCAATGTGTACGGACCTACGGGTTCGGCTTAGGAATCGTTGGCAGCAGATCTCGCAGAGGTGGGAGCTGACAGAGAGGAGGGCATTTGGCTCATTGGCGGTGATCTTAACGTGACGCTATTGCCAGATGACAGGCCTTTAAGGAGTGGTGGACGCGATGCGGGTTCGGAGGATCTCAGAATCCTAGTACACGACTTGGGGCTCACAATTTTTGATGCGGCTGGATGTTCTTACACTTGGAGGAATGTTAGATCAAGATCGCGGATAGACAGATTCATTCTCTCGTCCGAGGGAGTGGATTTTTTTCCCCTCTCTAGGGTGTGGGCATTACTTCGAGCACACTCCGACCACACGCCGATTCTATGGTCTTCTGAGGAGCGCAGACGACCAAGGTCCTTTTTCAGATTTGAGCGGGCATGGCTTCTGGAAGAAGGTTTCAAAGAGGAGGTGATCGTTAGGTGGAGAAATTGGCAAGTGGAGGGGACAGCGGTAGGGCGTCTGGATGCAAAGTTGTCACTGTTAAAGAAATTTCTGATAGACTACGGCCGTAGAGTGAAGTCACGAAGGAGGGAGCGCAGGCGTGAGGCCCAACAGGGAGTGGTTCGTTTGGATGGCATAGATGACCAGAGGGGTCTGGAACAGGATGAGGTGCTGGAACGTGCAAGACTGCTCGAAGAATTACTTCTGGAGGATAGGAAGGAGGAAGTCGAATGGAGGCAGAGATCCAGGCAGAAATGGCTGCGAGAAGGGGATGCGAATACGAGGTTTTTCCACTCAATGGCTTCAGGCAGAAGGAGGAGGAATTTCATTCAGAGTCTCGAAGTGGGAGGAGAAAGGGTGGTGGGAGATGTTTCTCTTGGGCTTGCTCTTAAAAAGCATTTTATGGAAATGTCTAGAAGAAAGAAAGGTGAAGGGTGGGGATGGCGAGGAACAGGTGTGAAGTCGTTATCTCAAGAACAAGCGCTTGGGCTTGAGGCGCCTTTCGTCGAGGAGGAAGTGAAGAACGCGGTGTGGGGTTTGAACGCGGATGGAGCACCAGGACCTGATGGTTTTTCGGTTCTATTCTATAGAGAATTTTGGGATCTTCTGAAGGAGGAGGTTATGGCAGTAATCAATGAATTCAGAGACGGGAATAGGGGTTTTGAGAAGATTAATCGGGCACTTCTCTTCCTCTTACCCAAGAAGGAACACCCGATGCGGGTGGAGGATTTTCGACCGATTGCGCTATCCAATGCTATCTATTTGATCGTAGCCAAGGTTCTGGCGAATAGGTTGAGGCAGGTGCTAGATGATGTGATTTTGGAAAATCAAACTGCTTTTATTCCAGGCCGGCAGATGGCTGATGGAATTGTTATGGCTTCAGAGATATGTTTACAGTGGAGACGAGAAAACAAGAAGGGGTTGATGTGGAAGATTGATTTTGAAAAAGCTTACGATTGCGTAGACTGGAGTTTCCTATGGGACTCTCTGAAGCGGCACGGTTTTACTGATCTCTGGATAGCTTGGATAAAGAGGTGCATCACGACCTCTTCTTATGCAGTATTGGTGAATGGGAGGCCAGAGGGGGGTTTTTTCCAGCCACAAAGGGGAGTGCGACAGGGATGCCCGTTAGCGCCAATGCTTTTCGTCTTGGTGGCAGATGCATTAGCAGTGATGTTCAGGAGAGCGGTTGACGATGGGTGGTGTGAGGGATTTCGGTTAGGAAATATCTCAGTTCCCCTACTACAATATGCAGATGATGCTTTGATTTTTTTGGGAGGATCGGAAGAAATGCACAGAAGGACAAAGCAATTGATGGATATCTTTAGCATCATTTCTGGACTCAAGATCAATCCAATTAAGTCTGTCGTGATCAAGTTTGGGATGGATGAGGCGGAGAGTAGAGAAATGGCTTTGCTTCTAGGATGCCCTCTTGGGGACCTCCCCATTTCCTACCTTGGTCTTCCTTTGGTGGTAGGCAAGCTTAGAAAAACATATTGGGACATGGTACTCAGAAGATTTGAGCAGAGGCTTGCGGGATGGAAGGCGGTTACTTTATCTAAGGGTGGGAAGCTGGTTCTCCTCAAGCATGTATTGTCAGCGATTCCAGTTTTTTTCTTTTCAACTAGGTTGATGCCGGCAGGGATCAGGAGGAAGATAGAGGCAATGATGCGAAGATTTTTCTGGTCGGATGGGAAGCAACAAAAGACAGGCTTACATCTGGTAGGTTGGGAGGAGCTCACAAAGCAGAAAAGCGAAGGGGGTTTGGGTATTCGGGATCTGGGATGCATGAATAAAGCTCTTCTGGCTAAGTGGGCGGTGCAGATGTGGGGAAGTTCGGATAGATTGGCTATCAAGCTATTACGTACTATTTATGGTGTTAACGGAGCTCTAGAAGTAAGAAGAACATGTTTTGAGTCATCCCTTTGGAGCGGAGTTCGAGATATTATCCCGCAGCTGGCTTTGAAGTTAACACCGAAGTTGGGGTCCGGGGAGGTGTTTCGTTTTTGGCAGGATAACTGGACAGGAGAAGGGGAACTCTGCAATAGGTTCCCTAGGCTATTTGCTTTGGCAGCGGATAAGGGATGTACTGTGGCGAACACATGCAGCTCTGGCTCATGGGCCCCTCAATTCCTTCATGCGGTTATAGGACGAAGACTGGAGGAGTTGGAAAGACTGCGAGCCGAACTTCCGGATACAGGGTGCATCTCTCAGGGTAGGGACCACTTTATCTGGGAAGGGGAAAGATTCTCAGTGAAAAGGGCATACATGTTGCTCAGGGGGAAGCAGACGATTTGGACCCAGACATAAAACAAGATATGAAGATAATCTGGGCGAGCAAGATTCCATGCAGAGTTAAGGTTTTTTTGTGGTGCCTCAGAAGGGATAGAATATGTGACAAAGCAAGAAGGGGAAGGTTATTTGGCAATCCGGATATCATGTGCGATAGATGTGGCACGCAAATGGAGGATGCAGAATATTTATTTTTTAAGTGTCCTTTGTCCGCACGGGTTTGGAATGATTTAAGGGTGCCGTGGATCATGCACGATGGTTCGATCGAATTTTGGAGGTCAATAAAGGCGGTAGGGATGAACTCAACGGACGACTGTGTTTTGCCATTTGCAGCTCTGTGGGCCATCTGGGGAGGAAGGAATGACTTAATTTTTAAAAACCAAAGGTTTTACTCAGAAAATGTTATCTCTTACTGTATGTCACTTTATCGTTTCTGGTCCACAAGGTAATTGTAACTCTCTACTATTTTAATATATAAATATTTCTGACGGTGAGTCCCATCTCGGGATTTCACCCTTTTTTCTCTCAAAAAAAGCTCTAGCATCTATCCATTGTCTAACACCCTCGTTTTAACCCCCTCCCCCCTGACCAGCTCACTTCGATCCTCATCATTTGCTTCATCATGCAGATCATCCACTCCCCTCAATCTTGTAAGGATTGAGTCCATCAGAACTCCTTCTGCTTCTGTCACTGGAGTCCATCTATTTCACCTCACTAGCCACCATTTCCCTTAATCTCTAGGCTGGGGAGCATTGCCCCTCGAGCCTCTATTTGTTTCGCACAGGTTAGAACACTCGAAGCGCCATTTGAGGGGTCTTGGAACAAAGAGGAGTACCCTCCAGGTGCTTCGAACTCCAGGCTCCTTCCTAACAGAGTATGGACCTTTTTGTATGCATCAATGCATACGCAAGGCTCCCACGTACAAAGATAAACCATCAGCTGCTGGAATGATGCATGGACATAGAAGATCTAAATGATCGAAGCAAGAACGAGAACATGATCTTCCTTGTTCTTGCTTCGAAGCAGCAACTAGGGGTGTAAACGAATCGAACCTGAGCGAACCTATATTTTTTATGTTTGGTTCGTTTATTTAATCGAGCCTAAACTTGTGTTCAGGTTCGGTTCGTTTGTTTTCGAATCGAATCCAAATCGAACCTCTTTATAAACGAATCGAACCTAAGTGAATATCGAACTTAAGAATTCTCTAATAAGAGGGAGTGAAAAGAAGAGAAATGGAAAGGTGTCTACAATTAGAATAAATATTCATTTATTATTTTCTTTATCTAACTCATCTTCATCTCTTGAAAAAAAATTAGAGTAATAAGGATTCATCTCTTTAAAAAAATATAATTATAATATTTTTTATATATGTTCAGATGAGGGATCAGGAATAAGCATAATGTGGAGATATTCGATAAGTAAGGTTTATATGTGTTCCGTTGGTTTGAAGATAAAGATGGAAAAAGTACTAGACATGTAGATTATGGATATTGTAACCACGAAGCAACTATATATTTTTGGATAATTTATGATAAGATAAAACCTACTTATCCCATAAATATTCAGTTATTTATAGACAAAGGTCACTTATCCTAAGATAAAATCCACTTATCTCAAAATAAGTTCCACTTCTACGGATAAGGATGCATAAACATGTATATGTGCATGTTTATCGAGCTTTTAACGAATCGAACCTGAGCGAACCTATGATTTTTAGGTTCGGTTCGTTTATATAATCGAGCCTAAACTTGTGTTCAGGTTTGGTTCGTTTATTTCCGAACCGAATCTGAATCGTACTTTTAACGAGCCGAACTTGAACGAATATCGAACTTGAGAATTTTCTGACTCCCCTAACAGTGACCATCCAATCGAGGCGTCCTTCCAATTTTGATTAGAGCCCTTGGATCGGACCCTCCAGTAGTTGTCTGATCAAGTTGAAGAGCTAATATGCACTGTCCAACCGAGAAGGGGTACGAGCCATCTCAGTCCTCGGATCACTTGAGTGAGTGCATGTGAACCATCCATCAACGCACAATGAAGGGTAAATTACTTAGGCACCCCTCTACCACTAGGTTATTTAGTCTTGTAAATATTGAAATATGTGTAATAATTTTAAGTACTTGCATGCCTGGACCTCAAACTTTCTTGTTATTTGCACTTAGGTCCTTACCATGTCAAACTCACATGGCTATCCACGTGAAGTACCTGGGTATTTTGCAAAGGACCCTTCCTGGGTTTATTTATAATACTTTGGTCGTATATTTTGAATACTCAGTGTGTTAAATTGTGTGCTTGGACCTGAAACTTATTGTATTTGCATTATGTCCAGTCAACTGCATAATATTTCTATTTGTTGATAATTTGCACGAAAGCCCCTAGATTCCTTTGACATATTATTGAATGCAAAGAAGGTTTTATACAATTACATTTAGGTCCTGATTTTGTTGTATATTTTATTTTTGTGTAATTTATTTTTAATTAAACGCTTCTTGTATGCTAAAAAATCTATGGAAATTAGGTTAGATGCCCGAAAACTTATTCTAACACACATAGTTTTCATTAGGCATTTAAATTATTGTTCATATTTATTAAAAATCAAGATTTTTGCATTTTCTCATGTTTAGACATTAAAAATCCCTAAAAAATAAAAATATTTTCAAAATTTCAAAAAATGTAGTAGGTCTATTTTATCATATTTTATCACAAATCAAAAAATCACTAAAAATACAAAACAAAAATCATAAAATACATAAAACACTAAAAGTCTTAGAAAGAACAGATAAAATCATCTAAAAATCCAAAATTAAGTCTTTCTATCTTTGTTTGTATTTCTTATATATATTATATATTAAAAATAGTTTTGGGATTATTTTGGATATATACATATTTATTAAGCCCAAAACAATTTCGACTAGTTAAATTATTCACTATTTTGTATATTTTTTACTTTAAAAAATCCATCAAAATATCAAAAACACTTACAAAATATTTGAAATCCAAAAAGATTTTATTTGCTTAAACTTTTTTGATCTATTTAACAATCCAATAACATTCTCTCTTACTCTTATCTCTCTCTTATCTTTTTTTATATCACTTATAATATTTTATTAATAAATACAAAGTCTAGAATACATTTACAAAAGAAAAAATCACATAGAAATTAAATATTAATTAAAAATCCACAAAAATAATTAAAAAGAAAAAGACAAAAAGAAAATAACTTGAAACCGATATTAATTAGCATTAACTAATATTAATTCCCAATCTATACAATTTATTTCCTGTGTTCGACTTATACAATACTATACACATATTTTGTACAGTATAATAATTTTTGACTCATTTGATTGCTTTATCTTAAATTGTGCGATGATTGTTGTTGATCACCTAAGTACATTGGGTACCGTGCGAGCAACCGATACAACGATTGTTGGATCTGATTTATCGGACACCACTGACCCTCTCAGATCGAATCCTGGTATCCTGATCTTTGCGGTTTAACAAGCACCTAGGTTTGTTCAAGAAGGTGAAGCGGTGAAGGGATACACGCTGGACAATGACGAAGCGTTGTAGGAGGCCTCATTGAGCCGCTATTCAAGTTTGTCATAATTATTCATCACACTCGTAAGAAGCAAAATATATGTGGAGACTAAGTTAATATCTGTATTCTTAATCATAGTTTTAGTGCAACAACCGAACAAATTATTAACTTTACACGCATACATATACCAACATGACCTCACTTTGGGGATCTCTCCCCAATTCTCGATTCTGTTCAAATGCCGAAAGATTTATACCAGTTGCTGGTCTGTGGGCTCTATGGCTTGTTAGAAATGGTGTTTTTTTCGTGCGGAGAGGTTCTATGTTGAGAATGTTGTGTACCTTGCTCGGACTCTCCTCGAGTCCTGGTTATTGTGATCTTTATTTCTTCTTAATATAAGGGATTTTTACCCGGCAGACCCTAGAAACTTTTCAAATTACCTCTACGACCTTTGAAACAACGTAATTCCCCTCTCGACCTCGTAAACTTGCTCCGTCTTACCTCACAGACCCTGCCGTTAGTTGTACTTTTACTTGAATCAATAGTGTGGTTAATCTAACCAGAGGTGAAAATTGACGATGGATCTTTTGCCTTCCTTATCTTCTTCCCAAAGTACAAACCCATATCTTCTCCCTAAGGCATGTTTGGTTGTTGGGTTGGATTGGGTTGGGGTACCCCTATTCACAGGGGTACACCGGTGTACCCCAACCCAACTCAGTCCAACCCAACAACCAAACAGGCTTCTAGAGTACAAACCTCTATCTTTTCTCTCTCTCTCCTCAACAGATCACAACGACTATTGTCCGCAAAACCGCCGTCTTGGAATAATTTAGGGAAGAACATAGCTTCCTACGAGGTGGAGGAGGTCCGCGTCAACAGATCACATCCACCACTGTCCGCTGCCAACCATCTGCTCAACTCGATCGGACGCTCCAAAGGAGGAGGAGGCGGGGGAGGTCGTGGTTTGGGGAGGCATCGATGATGTGGTTCTCGTGGGTGGGTCTACACGTATTATCAATATTCAAGAGATTCTCGGAGATTTTTTCCATGGGAAGGTTCTTTGACCATTACCACTTACCCTATCTACAAAGGTGAGCTATGGCGAAGGATAACAACCTCCTCGGCAAGCCTCACCTGAGTGGGATAACTCCGGCACCTGCACGTGAAGCTAAGATAAAAATCATATTCAGCATTGACCACGATGGCATCCTGAACATATCTACGAAAAATAATGGTCTCTGGAAACATGGCGGAAACCACAATCAGCAATGAACATGGCAGGCTATCCCATGAGGACATGGAGGGGATGATCTAGGACTCTCAAAAATTCAAGTTGGAGGACGAGAAGAAGAAGAGGAGCGGGAGTGGAGGAGGCTGTGGAGGGGGAGGGGGCGGGGGCCCCTCATGGGAGATTATACGCAACTTCATTGTTGCATGAAGATGATGTTCGAGTTACCTCAACAAAAGACAGAGGTTCCGAATGACATATAAATGTAGATTTGTTCATCCATTGGCGTCAGTAAAGCCGAGCAAACTTCTCCTGAGATATGGTAGTGTGGTTACGGCAAACTCCAGGCCCGTTTAGATTCGCAGAAAAATCAGTGAAGCCTGCATACTGCAACTATGCCATAGCCGAACAAACTGCACGTTGAGATCGCTCGGAACGGCTGCGGTGAATGCCAGGCCCTCTGAACATCTCTGTACGTCCAATCACATTGGATTTGCTTGCTGTATAATTGTATTGACCTTCAACCTCCTCGATGTATCCATGGGCTTTTCATGATTCATGGGCATACGACTTCGAGAATTTTTACAGTAGGTATTGTTCGGTGGTTTAACAGAAGCCGGTTGATCCCGACAGAGCTTGCTGCAAGGGGAGGGGGAGGGCGCGGACGGCCTGGAGGAGGAGATGGAGGTCGCGGAGTGAGCGAGGGCGGCCTAGAGGAGGAGGGTGCGGGCGGCCTGGAGGAGGAGGAGGCGGAGGTCGTGAAGGAGGAGGGCGAGGACGGCAGACTTGGAGGATGAGGGGCAAGGGCGGCGGAGGTGGAGGAGGTGGGTCGGGAAAGGGAGATGAGGAGGAGGATGAGGGGGAGTGGCAATCAATGTAAATTCGATGAACAAAATGGGTATAATGTAAAAGCACATAATGGAATATGGTTAGTTTTAACGGATAAATGGATGAAGGTTAACTATATGGTCTGTAGGGTAACGGTTAGCAAGTTTACAAGGTCGAAGGGGTAAATACGTTATTTCAAAGGTTGTGGAGATAATTTGAAAAGATTATATGATCTGTCAGGTAAAAATCCCTTAATATAATGGGGCTAACACCTAAGAGTGTGAGTCAAAAAAACATATACCAACACGCACCCAAACACATGCGCATGCACCATTCCAGCAAATTTAGCTTGGAAATCTGTTTATACATGGTTTGTCAGAAATTAATTAGGAAAGTGTGCGTATTGATAATCCAAGTGATTGGGTACTTCATGATGACGGTATGTACGATGAGCCTGGGCAGCCTGGCAGCACCATACCACCAGTGGACAGTGAAGGAGAACAACACTGGCTTTGTGGTTATTCATGCACTCACCTTCTTCTTCACCAACTTCGGTCTTAATGCCACAATCCTCATATAGTCCTAGCCGAGGTACTATTCCCAGCAATGGTGGAACAACTTGCTACAAGATTTCCACTGCATGTGGACAAGCTGGAGCCAGAAATATGAGAGAAAGCGTACCTTCTTTCTCCTCCTTGACCAGGAGCAACTGCTGCGAGATCTGAGGAGGGAGGCGTGAGGAGGGAGGGAGGGTTTGGGACGGGTGAGGTGTTCCCGATTTTGGATGGTCCCCAGCCGTTGGATCCTTTCGTTGTAGTTAGGACAGAGTCTGCTGTAATGTAGGAGCCCATCGCGAATACAGAGAAAATCGGAAGAGGATCCTCTGCTGTATGGGATTGCAGCAGAGGTGCTTTTAAATTTTTTTGTGATTTTGATTTTAAATTTCAACCTTATAGATTGAATCCCATATTAATAATCTACCTGTCCTCCAAATTTCACTTAAATCCGAGATTATTTGCTATTTTATTTTAATAAATAAACATTCGGATCTTTTTTAAAGGGAGTTTAAATTGCTTATATCTTGACCAAATGTTTGACAATTAAGAAAAAGTAGAAAATAATCTCGGAGTTAAGGAAAATTTGGAAGATTTGTAGAACATTAATATAATATTCAATCTATAAAGTTGGATTTGTAAATCAAAATCATAAAAAAAAATAAAGGGGATTAATCCCCTCTACAGCAAGAGGATCCTCCCCCGAGAAAATCACGTCGTGGTCCGCATGAATGAGATTTCACCATCTACTATTCAGGTGACACCTGTACTAAAATAATATTAAAAAAATAAATAATGTTTACACGGAACGCTCATCGTATTAGCTTAGGTATGAATGAGTGGAGGGATGGTCGTCCATCATCATGGGCCAATGAAACAGCCTCTCGTGGCTGCCAAAGAATCCCACACAATAACCTCGATCGCTGCTTGGAGCTTCCAAATCCTCACTATCCCCCCTCTCGGAAGATGGGGGGCATCCCTGTCTCCCCCTCCAAATCTCTCCTCCTCCTCCACAACATTGTTTCTTTCGATGTACACAAGCTCTTCATGTCGATCTTCTCCCTTTCTTTTCTGATCCTTCTTCCACATCCTCTCGCGGGCGAAACGTCATCCTTCGACTACCCCGATTTCAAGAACTATTCAGGCATCTGCCTCCTAGGCAACGCCTCTTTAGATGGGACAGGTGCAATCAATTTGAACGTTATAGATTTCTGGAAGGACAGCGTGGGGCTGGCCTACCTCTGCGAGCCAATCCATCTATGGAATGCCACCACCCGCGAGCTCGCCAACTTCACCACCACCTTCACCTTCAGTGTCAGCCAAATCAGGGCCCCCGTGCTAGGTGGCGGTGTAACCTTCTTCTTATCCGAGGCTCCGACGATCCCACCGTTTGGGTTCGGTGATTACTTGGGCCTCGTAAACCAGCTGAGTGTAACGGCTCTAGAGGGCAGGCGTTTCGTCGCCGTTGAATTCGACAGTTGGAATAACACGTGGGATCCTCCCAATAGCTCTTGTCATGTGGGCATCGACATCAATTCACTTGAATCCGTCGCGTTTGCAAGGCTATCTCCAGGCAGCTCATTCCGTCCCGGCCCACAAGGTAAAGCTCAGGTCGATTTTAATTCCATATCGAAGAATTTAAGCGTCTCCCTCGATTTCAACCGTACATTGTATGAGTTGTCGTACATTGTTGACCTTAGAGCTCAGTTGCCGCAATGGGTTTATATTGGCTTCTCTTTGACAACGGATGTCTCGGAGGATCCTAAAAGAATCACATCGTGGTCATTTCGATATTCTAATTTGGACGCCCCCAAGGAACCTCCACCGCCTCCCTCTCCCGCCCCTGTCAAGCCTAACGATTATAGTTATAATTACACCAAGGAATCAACAAAGAATAAAACCGGATTATTAGCAGCGGCATTTGCTGTTCCTTTGTTGGTTCTATTGGCTATTGGAATCCTTTCTTTCTTCCTTTGTAAATTTAAAAGATCGAAATCCAAAGACGAAGTTGGGTTTGAAGCCAACAATCGAGGGACTGCTCTTAATAGCAATGGACCATCTAATTACCCAACAAGATCCAGCAGCCTAGATGAATGTCATATAGAAGCTCCGCCTCTCCGTCGTGAGCACCATAGTCGTAGCGAGACTCTCAGTGACGTATTCCAGGATGAGGGTCCTCGGCACATTCCATTCGAGCATCTAGTCGCGGCTACGGATAACTTCCACGAAAGCCGGAAGCTCGGCAAGGGGGGATTCGGCGGAGTTTACCGCGGATTCTTGAAAGATTTGAACCGCGAAGCGGCGATCAAGAGGATAGAGGAATACTCCGAGCATGGTGAAAAGGAGTTTGCCGCCGAGGTCAAGACCATCAGTCGGTTACGACATCGCAATCTAGTGCAGCTTATCGGCTTCTGCCATGAAGGTCGTGAGCTACTCCTTGTCTATGATTTCATGCCCAATGGAAGTCTCGACAGTCACCTTTTTAACAGCGGCAACAAGGTGCTATGGTGGCCCTGGAGGTACAATATCGCTGTTGGAGTGGCATCGGCTCTACAGTATCTCCATGATGGGTTGGACAAATGCATTGTGCACAGGGACGTCAAGCCTAGTAACATCTTGTTGGATAGTGAATTCAACGCGAAGCTCGGAGACTTTGGGCTGGCAAGGATAGCCGATCATGGATCCACTTTGCAATCGACGATGATGGCGGGGACGATGGGTTACATGGCGCCGGAGTACTTCGTAAACTGCAAAGCAAGCAAGGAAACCGACGTTTATAGCTTTGGAATTGTTTTTTTTTTTTTGAAGGAAAAAGGGTGTCAACCGTGAAGGTAGACACCCAAAAACATATATTCACAATTTAAGTACAAAAGTTACAAAGACCAAGATCCATATAGGAGTCTGGCATGCTCTATTACATTTTCAATATAAAATCTTTCCTTCCGAAAAACAGTTCCATTCCTTCCCAACCAAATTGCCCATAAAATAGATGTTGCATGTTGTTTCTCAGCAATTGTGCAAGTTCCCGACAGTCCAATGGACTCCCAAAACTCACTAACCCCTGAAGATGCAATAGTGGGTAAGTTTACCTCTGCCCAAATCTGTCTCGAAGAAGAGCAAAGGAAAAATAAGTGGTTAGCATCCTCCATCTCCTCTCCACATCGCATGCAAGAGCTGTTAGCCCCAAAGAGTCGGGCCCTCCTAGCACCAGTCATCACACGCTCCCTCCCAAACAATCAGAGAAAAACTTTTACTCTTTTTGGAATCTTCCAAGATCAAATTTGCCCTAACCTTGCTATCGCAATTCCCGGATCAAAGACGATGGAAGCATATAAAACCTTGTAGGCCTTTTTCACAGTAAAAGCACCATCAGACCATATCCAATGACTAACCTCAGCTCCATCCCTCAGTACAGGATTTAGATATGGAGAAATATGGGGGAAGCACCGAGCATACTCCACGCCAAAAGTTTGACGGTTTTACCAATCTACTGGGATGCCACTCCAGGGACTCTGTCACGCCATAAATCTTTCTCAACAATGTACAAAGCGTATCTGATCCATCACCCCAAATACGAGTGACCCACTTCGCCAGGAGGGTCTTGTTCATCACCTCAAGGTTCAGGACCCCCAAACCACCATCAGCCTCAGTAAGGGTCACAACCTTCCAAGCAACCATTGGAGTGCCAGCCCAAAAGAATCTACGCATCAAATTCTCCAACCGACCACGAATTCCCACTGGAAGCAAGCGAGATGATAGAAAGAAGACAGGTATCGCAGAAAAGGAGTTAAAGGCAGAGAGGCGTTAGTTCCTTGGTTATGGGAGCTGTATGGAAAGCATGCGATATTAGATGCGATAGACAAGAAGTTAGGGACGGCTTTCGACGAGCATGAGGCTGAGCAACTGATAATGGTCGGTCTGTGGTGCGCGCATTCGGAGACGCGTAGCCGGCCATCCTTCAGACAAGTGGTATCGGCTCTCAACTTTGAGGTTGCAGTACCTGATCTGAGTATGAACCCATCTAGCACAACGCAAGTACTGTATGTGCCGGTATCCCGCGATTCGTCTTCTACCGCAACATGCGAATGGAGTGATGATTCGAAAATTGGCAGTAAACAGGGGACTGCTTCCATGGTTGTGTCTTCCCGCTGACGTAAAATCTCTCACTGAAAAAAATGGATCGAGAAGATCGTTTGTTGTTTTTGTATGTTTTTCCTGGACAAATTGGATTACATGCTTCTCTGCCCTCATCTTTTTGGGGTGTCTTTCTTCCCTGGTTGTTTCATCTACAATGTATTATTGGATGCCTATATCCTTTGTGTAACTTTAGTAAACCGCTTTTTATAGTGCTTTCTTTGGTTACGTTTGTCGAATCACCAGAAGAGCGACATGGAAGCTCCTAGTGCCATAACACCTGAAATGCGAGAACGAGAGTACAAGAAAAACAGAAAAGTAATCAGGGAAAAACTTACAATCCTCAATAGAGCATTCTCTAAATCTTCCTAGAATTTCATCCAGCAGCCGTCCGATCCTAACTGTGCAAAATAGCTGAAACTTTAGTCAGCAACTTTTAAAGTTAAAAGGAAGGTCGTTTGAAGCCAGATTACAGCACCCCTTCCATATTGACCACCACATTGTGGGACTTGATAATAATAACAGGCCAATTTTATCTTTTCCAAGGAAACATTTCCCTCGTTCAAGAAGTTCGCAATAAAATCTTCTAAATTAGATTCCAAACTACAACAATCAAACGTCTTCCGTGTAATGGCTCAACCTTGAAATAAACGATGATAACTTTCTAGATTAAGTTTGCACAAGTGGCAGTGATTAGTCACAATAATGTTTAATTTACGAAGGTCATGTTTTATAATTTTCACATGTGCCAGCATCCAAACAAAAAAGAAGATTCTTGGATCATCCAAAATTTAGGATTACCCGAGGTTCTTAAGCCGCCATCTACAAGTAACGTCTAAAGATGATTTACAGTTGATTTGCCACGTTGACTATTCATCGACCGGAAAGAGAAGGTATCCCTTGTTAGCCATATGAGCCCGAGGCGAACCATTCTTATAGTAAATGTTATTGTAATATATATGTTTTATCAATAAAAGTTATTGATTGTTTCACTTCCTTTTTGAAATTAAATGAATGAATGCACTATAAGGTCCCTCTTTACAATTAGGGTTATGTACCATGTTCGTCTTGATAATCATACAGCTGTTGATTCACTAATTGAATCATAGAGTCTGGTGTTTGGATGAAAATCTAAAGAGTTAAATAGAGGACTCATCAACCACCGTCAAATGATTATTAAGAGAAGTTCTCCAGCCTGAGTAGGAGATGTCAATTCTTTCTCATAAAGGCTGATATCTGACAGATCTCTTGATGCAGGTCCTCTACATGGGAATGGTGATTCAGAGGTGTCAGATTAGTTAGGTCAAAGGGTTGACTTAACAAGATCGAGATAACCTAAGTCCTATGTTGAATGCTGTCACAACATAGGCACACATCCTCTAACCGGAGACAGATGTGTTACTATATGTCTGAGTGTGTACATTTGGCAGACCAATAGGTTGATGACCTAACCAAGGTCTATACACCGGCGCGCTGGTGTGCATATAAGGGCATATGGGTAATACAATCTCTCAAAGGGATCATACAGGTTCACTTGTGAACCGGAAGACATGAGCTCACTCGTGAGATATTGGGACCGATCAAATTCCATGCATGGTCAACGTGCTTTGGAAGAATGAAAAGAATTTGAAGGTATGATATATGCTTTGGGAAATCATATGATCGATACCAATTTAATAACCAAGATTGAGAAACTTGGTGATCAAACCCTGAAGATGACAGTTTAAATTTGATCTATTCATGTTGATCATAGGTCTTCCAGTATGCAGGATATACAGGTATTGGGAATACTGAGGGTGATGTGATCATAAACGATTATACAACCATAACGCTTCCATTCCGAGGGAGTGATGAAAGAGGTTTGGATTTTTGTGTTTCGTCTCAATAGAGAAGTAATCTGATCTTGATCCAAGTGTTGTACATTGATCTGAACGAGATTCAGATGCAATGAGAAAATTAGATTTGCGATCTTGATTTAATGAAGCATCTATAGGAGGTCCGTGAGATCTGGATTTGAGATGAGATCTCAACATCCAAATCACTATACGTGGAACAATACAATCGCCCAGCCCTTATCTCCAATTAAGTGCGGAGAAAGCACACTATTCTTGAAGGAGTTCAAGAATAATTCCTTTGATGAATTATGTATCCAAGCAACGAGATGTTGATAATTAAATGAGATTTAATTATCAAAAAATACATATTGTAGACATTGTTATCCATGATATCCATAATATCCATAATATCAGTATATATTATAAATATGATTTATAATATATTAGAGAGAGCTCTTTTGTAAATGGAATTTATTAATTATTAATGTGAATTGGATTCACATTGAACAAACTTTGGGCAGAGGCAGTAAATACTGCAGTTTATATATTGAATAGATCTCCTACCAAAGCAGTATTGGATAGAACACCTTATGAAGCATGGTATGAAAGGAATGCCAGGGTTAGTCACTTCAAAATTTTTGGCTCTATTGCATATGCTCATATTCCATCTCAAGTTAAACAAGAAAAGTTTGATGAAAAAGGAGAAAAATTTATCTTCATTGGATATTGTGATGAATCTAAAGCTTACAGATTATATGAGCCTGAAGAAGGAAAATTAATTATATCAAGAGATGTCATCTTTGATGAACAGTCTTCTTGAAAATGGGAAGACTCTCCAACATTACAAAAGCATGTCGTTGGTGAAAAAGTCAATCCAAATGATAAAGATGTATTTCCTTCAATTCAAAGACCAGTCAGGCCAAATATTTCTGATGCAGAACATGCACAACAAAAGGTACGATCTCTTCAAGAAATTTATGCATTATCTTCTGCTATTGCTTTATTTGCTTGTGAGACTCAAAAATTTGACGAAGCAACTAAAGAAGATGTGTGGATTCAAGCAATGAATGAAGAGATTGCAGTCATTAATAAAAATCACACTTGGGAGCTCGTTGACCGTCCTAAAGATAAAGATATCATTGATCTTACATGGATTTATAAAGTCAAATATAATGAAGATGGCTCCATTCACAAGCATAAAGCTCGATTGGTTGCTAAAGACTATTCGCAACAGACAGGTATTGATTATAATGAAACTTTTGCACATGTTGCACGTATGGAGACAATTAGAACTTTGCGTGCACTTGCTGCTCAAAAGAAGTTACTTGTTTATTAATTTATGTTAAATCTGCATTTCTTAATGAAGATCTTGAAGAAGAGGTTTATGTTGAACAAGCTCAAGGATATATCTCCAAAGATAATGAAGAAAACGTCTATCGTCTCCGCAAAGCCTTGTATGGCTTAAAGCAAGCACAAAGAGCTTGAAATAATAAAATTGATGGATATTTTCGTGATAATGGATATCTTTATGTGAAGGAAAAAGGTACGCAAATTTCCTTATCGTATGTCTTTATGTTGATGATCTTATATATACAAGCAATTCCTTCAAGATGATTGAAAAATTCAAGGAAGCAATGATGAAAGAATATGAAATGACAGATCTCGGTCTTATGAGATATTTTCTTGATATTCAATTTCAACAGAAGAAAAGTGAAATATTTATCTCTCAAGAAAAATCTGTTCATGATATTCTCAAGAAATTTCATATGTTAAATTGCAAATCAGAAGCAACTCCTATGACTGTTAATACAAAACTTTTTGCAAATGATGAAGCTCAAGAAGCTGATGGTTCTCTTTATAGGAGTCTTGTAAGCTCCTTGTTATATAACTAATACAAGACCAGATATAATATATGCAGTCAGTGTTGTATCAAGATTTTTGAGCAAGCCAAGCAAACTTCATTATGCAGCCGCAAAAAGGATTCTTCGATATGTTCAAGGTATCAAGAATTGTGAGATTAAATATACTTCAGAAGAAGATAATTCTCTCAAAGGTTATTCAGATAGTGATTGGGCTGGATCTATAGATGATAGAAAAAGTACATCAGGTTATTTATTCTGCATGGGATCTAAAGTCATATCTTAGAATTCTAAAAAGCAAAAGACCATAGCCCTTTCCTCTGCTGAAGCGGAATATATTTCTGTTACAAGTGCATCATGTGAAGCTGTATGGTTGAGAAGATTTTTTCATGATATTCAAGAAGAAAATATTCTTCCAATAACTATACTATGCGATAACATGTCAGTCATTGCTATGACGAAGAATTCAGTCTTTCATGGAAGAACAAAGCATATTGAACTTCGTCATCATTATGTACGCGAGCTAGTGGAGAATGGTGACATCAAGCTGGAGTTCATCAACACAGAGGATCAACTTGCAGATATTTTTACAAAGCCACTTCCAACAGAAAAATTCCAATACTTCAGGAGGATAATGCAAATTACAAATTAAGAGGGGGTGTTGAAAATATAATTTTTAATTTGTCTATGAAGTATTAATGGGCTATTATAGACATGGGCCTACAATACTCCACCATATGAGAAGTTGCGGGCCTATATCATCTACTCGCATAAGGAGAAGTTTCATGAAGATATAAACTTGGAAGAAGTTTCTAGAAAAGAGAGAGGTGGAGAAAATATATAAATATTTCTCCACCTCCCACCAAAATATCTACATATTTCCTCTTAAAAGATAAGCATAGAAGATGATTCTAGATCCCTCTTGGGGGCCTATAAATAACACCCAAGAGGTCCTCATTTAAAACAACAACAAGAAGAAGGTCTCTACGAACACAAGAGTCTCTTAAGTGTCCTCCTCCTTTCAAGTGTTGTAAGTCCCTCTTCCTTTTTTATAAAAATTGTAAGTCTTCTTCTTGTAAAGGTTCAAGTGTTGTATGCAAGTTCAAGTTTTAATAAAAAGAAGTTCTTATCTTCCTTGTGCATTGATCTATATTCTCTCCCTCTAATTTACTTCTTATACACTACCAATCTTCCGCTGTTTAAACAGTATATTCCCTTTTATTGATCTGTCAAACTATGAGTTGGAAGAAAGATTTTTGCTAATTTAAATGATGTGGTTTTATCGTAGATGCCCATAAACATTCGATATTTCACCAAATATACATGTATTCATGTATAAATACACGCGGATATTGTCCTGTTAACATGGATTATTTTACATGTATGCATCTTATTTTATCTGACGGTTAATATTAGATACTGAGTAAATCAGGACATTTTTGAACTTCCCCATATCGTATGACTCCCTTGGAGTTAGGGGCTAATTTTATTGAAGATGACATGTTTTAGGTGTAAATTGGTTGGAATATGGGGGTTAAGGTGAGGGGTAAAATAATTGGATTACTGGTAGCCAGATTACCTCGTGGTAAAGTGGCTGCTCAGGATATACACATATTTGGTTCTGAGATATCGCCGACTTTACCCATACATTTCTGAGTTGGAGTTAATTCTATGGATCTTACAATTTCTTAGTTATAATATGTTTAAATCACATTCAAATAAATAAGCTAACATTAAAACATATTATAATTATAAAATTAATGAATATAACATATAAGTAATATGAAATCACATCACATTTACGGTCCTACATTTCTAACCATCCAAACAATTTTTATTTACCGAACACCGGTGAGAGGTTACTCCGACTCAATCCAACCCTGCTAGCACATGAAAAGAAGTCAAGGTCCCATGGGATCTTGACATTACTTCATGTCTAATATCACCTATCTAGGAGGGTGAAAGCCAAAAATTCCTTTTAAAATAGCAACCTCCATCTAATAAAAGCTGCAGAACACGATAAGAATACTTAACGGATAATCAAATGTTCTGTACACAGACGTCAAACAGCTATTATACTTCAATGAACATGAAACCTTAATTATTTTTTTCCAAGAATGGAGTGCTGACCATCTTCCATCATGAGCCGATTGAACGACTTAAAGCTTCAAAAACCTTCTAAAGATAATTAGAAATCCTCCATTGGTGCTCGCAATAGAGGAAGATGGAGAGGAAGATCAGCCCCGTGATCTTTTTTGCGATCTTTTTCCTTTCTTCTCTACTCCTGCTTCCATGTCCCCTCGCCGCAGAAATGATGTCCTTAGACTACCCCGATTTCAAGAATTTTTCCGGCATTTGCCTCCAAGGTAACACATCTATAGAGGGGACCGGTGCAATCAAACTAAGCGTAAAAGCTTCCGATGATCAAAGCGTCGGGCTGGCCTACTACTGCCAGCCAATCCATCTGTGGAATGCCA
The DNA here is from genome assembly GCA_037367405.1 of Ottelia alismoides. Classification (NCBI taxonomy): domain Eukaryota; kingdom Viridiplantae; phylum Streptophyta; class Magnoliopsida; order Alismatales; family Hydrocharitaceae; genus Ottelia; species Ottelia alismoides. Next base: position 29,076 of record JAZKJV010001036.1, on the reverse strand, counting down.
CCACTCGCGAGCTCGCCAATTTCACTACTAGCTTCGTCTTTGGAGTTAGCGATATAATCACCAACTTAGGTGGCGGCATAACCTTCTTCTTATCCGAGGATCCGACAATCCCCCCGCGTAGCAGAGGTGATGGTCTCGGCCTTATGAAAGAGCCCTACGTAATGGCTCCAGACAACAAGCGATTCATCGCCATCGAATTCGACAGTTGGTCAAACAGTTGGGATCCTGGTGATAGCTCTTGTCATATGGGCATCGACATCAATTCACTTGAATCAGTTGCTTCTGCAGCAATGTTGGGCAATTCATTCCGACCTGGACCCCAAGGTAAAGCTCAGGCTGCCTATAATTCCATCTCAAAGAATCTAAGTGTCTCTCTCGATTATAATCGTACATTGTACGAGTTGTCGTACATTGTTGACCTCAGAACTCACTTGCCTGAATCGGTTTATATTGGCTTCTCTTTGGCAACGGATCTTTCACACGATGCTAAAAACATCACATCGTGGTCATTTCGATATTCTAATTTGGATGCGCACCAAGAGCCTCCACCACCTCCGTCCGCCGTCCCCTTTATGCCTAACAATAGCAGTGATAGCAACGAGGGATTATCATCAAAGAATAAAATTGGAGTACTAGCAGCGGCTATTGCTGTTCCTTTGTTGGCCATATCCGTTGTTGCAATTCTTTGTTTCATTTTTTGTATATCAAAAAGAGTCAAAGAGAGAGATAAAGTTGTGGGGGAAGTCAACCACAAAGGGAGTTCTCACAACAGTAAGAGACCATCTAGCTTCCCGACAAGATCCGGCAGCCTAGGAGAATGTCCCATAGAGGATCCACCAATCCGTTGTGAAGACGATCATCGGAATGTGCGTGGCTACGAGGAATTCGAAGATCGGGGTCCTCAGCACATTCCATTCGAGCATCTTGTTGCTGCCACGAATAACTTCCACGAAAGCCGGAGGCTCGGCAAGGGGGCGTTCGGTGGAGTTTACCGTGGATTCTTGAAAGATTTGAACATGGAAGTGGCAATCAAGAAATTAGAGGAATACTCCGAGCGTGGGGAGAAACAGTTTGCAGCCGAAGTCAAGACCATCAGTCGGTCTAAACATCGCAATCTAGTGCAGCTAATCGGCTACTGCCGTGAAGGTCGTGAGCTACTCCTAGTGTATGATTTCATGCCTAACGGAAGCCTTGATAAACACCTGTTCGACGATGGCTACGAAGTGCTAAGCTGGACTAGGAGGAGCAGTATCGCCCTCGGGGTGGCATCGGCTTTACAATATCTCCACGAGGGGTTGGACAGATGCATTGTGCACAGGGACATCAAGCCTAGCAATATTTTGTTGGACAGCGAATTCAACGCGAAGCTCGGAGACTTCGGGCTGGCAAGGATAGCAAATCACGGATCGTCCTTGGAATCGACGCTGATGGCAGGGACTGTGGGATACATAGCGCCGGAGTACTTCTTCACGGGGAAAGCGAGCAAGGAAACGGATGTTTACAGCTTTGGCATCGTTGCACTAGAACTGGTATGCGGGAGGAGGATATTGGTGCCTAGATTTAAAGGAGGTGAGGCATTACTCCATTGGATATGGGAGCTGTATGGGAAGCGTGAGATGTTGGATGCGGTCGACAAGAAGCTGGGGACAGCCTTCGACGGGCACGAGGCTGAGCAGTTGATGATGGTCGGTCTATGGTGCGTGCAGCCGGAGGCCTGTAGCCGTCCATCCTTTCGACAAGTGGTATCAGCTCTAAACTTTGAGGTTGCATTACCTGATCGATACATGGCACCATGTAGCATAGCACAACCACCGTATGTGCTTGTATCTCGCACTTCGTCCTCCTCTGTGACAGGTGAATCAAGTGATGATCGGAAAATCAGCAACGCATCCGGGATGGCTTCCGTGGTCACGAGTTCCCGCTAAGGAATAATCACAATGAATAAACCAAATCGATGGGATGGTGTGGTGTGGCTTGCGTCATGGTCGGCTCTATTGTGCCCATGAGATCTCCGATGGTGATTTTGTTGGGAGGTGATCTGCACTTCAGAGGATCTGTCCGTAAAGTCTAAGTACTAAAATACAATGTTGTTTTTGTTTGTTTGCTGTAAAAAGTGGATTGCATATTTCATTCCCCTTCTCATCTTTTATATGTCCTTTGGAGTGCCTCCCTTCACTGGATGTTTCCTTTTCATTGTGTAATTTTATACGTTTATCCTTTTTGCGACTCTAATGAACCATTTTTATCTTGCTTTCTTTGGGATGACCCAGTTGTGCAGGGAAAAGAATAGAACAAACATGAGATTCCTTCGTGCATGATCCACTTGATTCGAGGGGATATAGCTATTGTAACTGGGTCGTTGTGATTATGGGTTGGATGTTTAATTGTCCAGGCGGTAATGATAGTATCTTATACATGCATCGTGGCTCACTTTTTCTAAATAATTGGGAAGAGGGCTGAAACATCACATTGAAAGACTCTACTGAGACAAAGATTAGCTGTCAAGAACGTAGAGTAGATTGGATGGGCAGCTGGTTAGATCTAGTATGTATCGTACATGGATGATACTTGGAGTCGCCCGCTCTCTTAGGTGCTACCTGACATAGTTATATGTAATGAGTCTTTTGTTTGGCCAAAAGAGTTCGGTTGGTTTAATAAATAGCAAGTGCCACCTCACATGTGGAGCAAATCCTTTGGTATTATATTAGGTGTTGTAAGACATGGGAGTTGCTCGATGAGGAAGGACAATGCTTAAAGGTGCTTGGTTGTGATTGGCATGCATCTCGATCCTCATCGAGCAACTTCCTTGCGTTACACCACCTGCTGTAACAATAAATGATTTCCTCTCCCTCACAGGATGACATCGTAATAAATATGTGATTCATCTACATTATATGCCTAATTTGGGATATTTTTTAAATAATTATTAAAATATTCTTAATTTATTAAATAGCCATCAATTCATAATATTAAAAAATGTAGCCATCAATCAGATGTCGATTTGGAAAGTAATACCCAAATCAACACCTCAAGTGCCAATTTGGAGACATGAGGGATGTAAGTACAAATTACACAATGAGTTTGCCCAAATCGGCACCTCAAGTGCCGATTTGGGCATCTCATTGGGTAATTTGCATTTCCATCCTTTGGGTTATTTGTGCTTCCATCCATCATTTATTATCGATTATTTTTCCAACTAACCTCTTTTGTTATCAAAAGTATAACATTTGTCATAAGGATGTAATTACCTTTAAATGACAAATGTACATCCTTTCTATTACTGAAATTGTTATTTTTAATTCTTAAATTTTTAATTTATAATTCCTTTCCTTCGTTATATTATATATTAAATATCTTATTTCCATTAATTATATTTATATATAGTAATTGTAATTTATTCAATTTAATTTTAGAGTGGTCAGAACAACTCTGGCTAGCGATGAAAAGGATCAGATACATATCAGATATGTCGATTTTCTTATCCATATTCACATCGTCTATATCGTAATAAAAGTCTGCGTACGGATATGAGTCGGATGAGGATTTAGGGAACTATATAATTGGATACGAATTCATATACAATATTCATTGAATATAAATATGAATCAAATAAAAAGTGAATAATAACATTGATCGATTAAAGATCGGATACGAGTGAGATCGAATAAAAATCAATGTTATGTAGCCCGAGAAATGAATAATTGTATTACACATTTACCATTCAAATGTAATTACATCCTTATAGAAAATGTTATACTTTTGGTAACAAAAGATGTTAGTTGAAAAAACAATTGATAACAAATGGTGGATGGAAACACAAATAATCCAAATGATGGAAATGCAAATTACCCAATGAGATGCCCAAATCGGCACTTGAGGTGCCGATTTGGGTAAACTCATTGGGTAATTTGTACTTACATCCGTCATGTCTTCAAATCGGCACCTGATGTGCTGATTTGAGCATTACTTTCCAAATCGGCACCTCAGGTGCCGATTGATGGGTGTGCACTGACGAGGGCTTCTAGGGCAGATCACGTCTTTGGGGGGGGGATGCGAGATGCGTTGCGAATATAAGTGGGGGATGTTGTAACACCCTAACCCCAAACATAGTACCACATGGAAAACTCACAAAGTGTGGGTGTGGTTTATAAGTGGTGGGGATTACTACTTGACAACTTGAGCTTAAGCATTTTGGGTGGTTGTCAACGGATCAAATTGGGTCCGAACTCAACAAGTTGTCAGGATCAGTTTTCCTCGATAACGGACCGGGGATCTAAGCTCGGGACGTTACAAATGGTATCAGATCCAAATTCTCTCTGATAGTGGAAAGGGCTACCCGAGAGGTGGAGCCGACCTTACAAATCGGTTGGAGGAAATGGCTACCCGGAGCGTGCAGCCGCCACTATCACTGGGAATAAGTGATGGGCCATGTCGCAACGAGGACGTTGCGAATATAAGTGGGGGAGGTTGTAAGACCCTAATCCCAAACATAGTACCACATGAAAAACTCACAAAGTGTGGGTGTGGTATATAAGTGGTGGGGATTACTACTTGTCAACATGGGCTTAAGCATTTTGGGTGGTTGTCAACGGGTCAATTTGGGCCCGAACCCAACAAGTTGTCAAGGCTAATTTTCCTCGATAACGGACCGGGGACCTAAGCCTGGGACGTTACAGTATCCCAACCATTGGATCCTTTCATTCTATGTAATGTTTGGTTGCAGGGTTGGGCATGGTTGGCCCAACCCTGGTTACTATTCACAGGGTACTTCCTCCTCACAGATTACTATTCACCCAACCCAACCCTGTCCAATCCAACCCTGCCCAACCCTACAACCAAACAGGCTCAGGTTTGCTTTAAAGGGAAGGTGTGCCGAAGATCGACTCAGAAAAACTTTTGTATGAATGTTCGATCTTGATCTGAGCGCCTTGGACTCACCTCCCCTTTACATCGGAGTCACCTCCACTTTACAACAGACCTGTTGTATAGTAAGAGGATCTCACTACGGTAGAGTCCATCACTTCGTGGTCTGCATGAATGAGATTTCACCATCTAATATTCAGGTGACACCTGTACTAAAATAATATTAAAAAATAAATAATTGTTTACACGGAACGCTCATCGTATTAGCCTAGGTATGAATGAGTGGGGGGATGGTCGTCCATCATCATGGGCCAATGAAACAGCCTCACGTGGCTGCCAAAGAATCCCACACAACAACCTCGATCGCTGCTTGGTGCTTCCAAATCCTCTATCCCCCGTCTCGGAAGATGGGGGGCATCCCTGTCTCCCCCTCCAAATTTCTCCTCCTACTCCACAACATTGTTTGTATCGATGTACACAAGCTCTTCATGTCGATCTTCTTCCTTTCTTTTCTGATCCTTCTTCCACATCCTCTCGCGGGCGAAACGTCATCCTTTGACTACCCCGATTTCAAGAACTATTCAGGCATCTGCCTCCTAGGCAACGCCTCTTTAGATGGGACAGGTGCAATCAATTTGAACGTTATAGATTTCTGGAAGGACAGCGTGGGGCTGGCCTACCTCTGCGAGCCAATCCATCTATGGAATGCCACCACCTGCGAGCTCGCCAACTTCACCACCACCTTCACCTTCAAAGAATCGCATCGTGGTCATTTCGATATTCTAATTTGGACGCCCCCAAAGAACCTCCACCACCTCCCTCTCCCGCCCCTGTCAAGCCTAACGATGATACTTATAATTACACCAAGGGATCAACACATAATAAAACCAACTTGTTAGCAGCGGCAATTGCTGTTCCTTTGTTGTTTCTATTGGCTATTGGAATCCTTTCTTTCTTCCTTTGTAAATTTAAAAGATCGAAATCCAAAGACGAAGTTGGGTTTGAAGCCAACAATCGAGGGACTGCTCTTAATAGCAATGGACCATCTAATTACCCAACAAGATCCAGCAGCCTAGATGAATGTCACATAGAAGCTCCGCCTCTCCGCCGTGAGCCGCGATAGTCGTAGCGAGTCTCTCAAAGACGTATTCGAGGATGGGGGTCCTCGGCACATCCCATTCGAGCATCTAGTCGCCGCAACGGATAACTTCCACGAAAGCCGAAAGCTCGGCAAGGGGGCATTCGGCGGCGTTTACCGCGGATTCTTGAAAGATTTGAACCGCGAAGCAGCCATCAAGAGGATAGAGGAATACTCCGAGCATGGTGAAAAGGAGTTTGCCGCCGAAGTCAAGACGATCAGTCGGCTACGACATCGCAATCTAGTGCAGCTTATCGGCTTCTGCCATGAAGGTCGTGAGCTACTCCTTGTCTATGATTTCATGCCTAATGGAAGCCTCGACAGTCACCTTTTTAACAGCGGCAACAAGGTGCTATGGTGGCCCAGGAGGCACAATATCGCTGTTGGAGTGGCATCGGCTCTACAATATCTCCATGATGGGTTGGACAAATGCATTGTGCACAGGGACGTCAAGCCTAGTAACATCTTGTTGGACAGTGAATTCAACGCGAAGCTCGGAGACTTTGGGCTTGCAAGGATAGCCGATCATGGATCCACTTTGCAATCCACGATGATGGCGGGGACGATGGGATACATGGCGCCAGAGTACTTTGTAAACTGCAAAGCAAGCAAGGAAACCGACGTTTATAGCTTTGGAATTGTTGCGCTGGAACTGGCATGCGGGAGAAGGGCAGTGGATCCTCGAGCTAAAGGAAGAGAGGCGTTAGTTCCTTGGTTATGGGAGCTGTATGGAAAGCATGCGATATTGGATGCGGTGGACAAGAAGCTAGGGACGGCTTTCGACGAGCGTGAGGCTGAGCAATTGATGATGGTCGGACTGTGGTGCGCGCATCCGGAGGCGCGCAGCCGGCCATGCTTCAGACAAGTGGTATCCGCTCTCAACTTTGAGGTTGCAGTACCTGATCTGAGTAAGAACTCATCTAGCACACCGGCAAGTACTCTATGTGCCGGTATCACGTGATTCGTCTTCCACCGCAACATGCGAATCGAGTGATGATTCGAAAATTGGCAGCAAACAGGGGACTGCTTCCATGGTTGTGTCTTCCCGTTGACGCAAAATCTCACTGAATAAAATGGATTGAGAAGATCGTTTGTTGTTTTTGTATGTTTTCCTGAACAAACTGGATTACATGCTTCTCTGCCCTCATCTTTTTGGGGTGTCTTTCTTCCCTGGTTTGCTTCATCTACAATGTATTATTGGAATCGAGTCTAAACTACTTTTTATAGGGATTTCTTTGGTTACGCATCTACCTGATTTTTTTGATAAACAATTGTGATTCCATTCCACATAAAGCAAAAGCATCGGGGAGTTCATTAGAAGCCTGATTAGAAGACTGAGTAGAGGAGCAACCAACAGAAGGAACGTAAAGAACATGATTAACAACAAAAAAGACTCAACACCCCCCGCAGTCTCTAAAAACTAACCACAAAAGTCACCCTTACAGATATAGTTTTACAATCCAAATTAAAAAGGAGTCATAATTCATCAAGAAAATCATCCAGCAACGTCATAGTCGCAAACCGAGGATCCCACCAAGAGATGAGAATTTCTTTGGCTCGTTGATAGATAGGATCTTCATCTTTGTCGAATCACCGGAAGAGCGACGTGGAAGCTCCTAGTGCCATAACACCTGAAATGCGAGAACGAGAGTACAAGAAAAACAGAAAAGTAATCAGAGAAAAACCTTACAATCCTCAATAGAGCATTCTCTAAATCTTCCTAGAATTTTATCGAGCAGCCGTCCGATCCTAATTGTGCAAATAGCTGAAACTTCAGTCAGCAACTTTTTAAAGTTTAAAAGGAAGGTCGTTTGAAGCCAGATTACAGCGCCCCTTCCATATTGACCACCACATTGTGGTCTTGTTATAGTAACCTGCCAATCTATCTTTTCCAAGGAAAGGAAACATCTCCCTCATTCAAGAAGTTTAAAATAAAAGGGATATTTACCCAGCGGACCCTGAAATCTTTCGAAATTACCTCTACGACCTTTGAAACATCGTAATTCCTCCCACGACCCCGTAATCTTGCTAACCCTTACCCAATAAACCCTGTGGTTAACCCCCATCCATTTACCCGTTAAAACTAACCAGATTCCGTTAAATTCTTTTATCTTATGCCTATTTTATTTGTCGAATTTACCTTCACTGCCACTCCCTCTACCCTCCTCCTTTTCCCCAACACCCAACACATCCTCCCTCCATGGCCCTCCTCCCCGACCTACGCCTCCTCCTCGTCCTCGTTCCCGACTCTGCCCTCACCCTCGGCACCCCCTCGTACAGCAGCGGGTTGCCCACCACGCGGTCTGCTCCTCCACCGTCATCATTGGGAACCCATACCCGTCGTGGAGCCCCTTCCTCCTTGCCGACTCCAGCAGCAGCGGGTTGCCCACCACCGGCGAGGTTGCCGCAGAAGTCGTTGCCCACCACCTGTGAAACGGCCTTGACATCCCCGGCTTTGACCAGCGTTGAGAAGAAGCCCGAGTTGATGGAGCCCCAGGCGCCGCCCCTCCCAAGCTCCAGGCCATGGAGCCCCCAGGCGCCCCCCTCCCCTCCCCCCCGCCGGCGCGCGCCGCCCCTCCCAAGCTCCAGGCCATGGAGCCCCCAAGCGCCCCCTTCCCCTCCCCCCCGCCGGCGCGCCCGCCCCTCCCAAGCTCCAGGCCATGGAGCCCCCAGGCGCCCCCCCCCCCCCCCCCCCGCCGGCGCGCGCCGCCCCTCCCAAGCTCCAGGCCATGGAGCCCCCAGGCGCCCCCCTCCCCCCTCGCCCACGCGCGCCGCCCCACCAAATCTCCCTGCGATGGACCCCCACCCCCTCCCTCCTCTCGGGCTGCCCCTCCCAAGCTCCCAGCGTGCCACCCTCCCCTCCCCCCCGCCGGCGCGCGCCGCCCCTCCCAACCTCCCAGCGATGGAGCACCCCCCCCCCCCGCCCCCCGTGCCGCCCCTCCCAGCGATGGCCTCCCACATGATTTTTTTCTATTTTTTTATTTTAGTTAATCCTAACCGTTCGATTGTAAATTGGTTAGATTAACTCACGACTAACCCAAGTACCTGACTCAAACATAGTTAAATTGACGGGAAGGTCTGTAGGGTAAGACGGAGCAAGATTACGGGATCGTGGGAGGAATTACGATGTTTCAAAGGTCGTAGAGGTAATTTCGAAAGATTTCAGGGTCCGCTGGGTAAATATCCCAAAATAAAATCTTCGAAATTAGATTCCAAACCACAACAATCAAACATCTTCCGTGTAATGGCGCAATCTTGAAATAAACGACGATAACTTTCTAGATTAAGATTGCACAAGTGACAGCAATTAATCACAATAATGTTTAATTTACGCAGGTCATGTTTTATAATTTTCACATGTGCCAGCATCCAAACAAAAAAGAAGATTCTTGGATCATCCAAAATTTAGGATTAACCGAGGGCGTTAAGCCGTCATCTACAAGCAACGTTTAAAGATGATTTACGGTTGATTTGCCATGTTGACTATTCATCGACCGGAAAGAGAAGGTATCCCTCTCACCAACACTTAACGAGTCATGAATTTACTGAAGATGGGCTTTAAGATTTGCAGCCCAATTTCATAAACCCAGGGGAATCCTAGCCTCCAAGCCTTTAAATCGGTTAAAACAAGGGGATCAAGTTTTAATACCCTCCTTGATCGAAACATAATGATTTTGGATAAAGGATCGAAGGATCTGGAACTTAATCCACAAGGGAGTCATGCCCATCAGAGAACCTAACCAAAGGGAAGCGCTTGAGCCCTCTCCTAGTGTTCTAGTCATGTTGAAACTGATTTTTCACGGGTCTAAATATGTCTCACACAAGGCGGAGACACAGTCGCTATGTCGACCCGCGAGAAATCCTACTTCAAACAGATAATCAAGCAATGAAAAGCAAGTGCGGAGTTCAAATTTATTATAACTCTACAAAGATGTGTATGCAAGTAATGTAGAGTGTCGAACACAGGGAACAAACAGGTAGATCGGGGCAAAGAATGCTCAAAAGTGACTATGAAATATTTGTCTATACAAGTGTGATATTTATGTGGGTTTTAAATTTATATTTTTTTTAATTTTTGGTTTATATTTATATCTTTGATTTTTAATTTTCTTATTTTATATTTTCTTTTTGTATTTTATAATTGTTATATTTTCCTTTTCTTTTGATAAAGATAAAACTATATAAAGAATAGATATACAAGATAGGTAAGATATATATATATATATAACAAGTAAACATAATAAAAATATAGGAAATAAAATATTTTGGGTTTTATATTATTTTTACTATTTTTTGTGATTTTTCAAAGATTTTGCTAATTTTTATATATTTTTAAACTCAAAAACACCCAAAACAAGGTTTAAAATAAATAGTCAAATTTAAAATTGGAGATATTAAATATCACAAACATGGTCAAAAATTCTCCAAATTAATTTTTAATTTAAAGACAATAATACAAAGAAAATTCAGAAATAAAAATTATATTTTTTTTATTTTTAATGGTTTTTTATATTTTTATAAAGGTTTGAAGATTTTTTTTCAATTTTATGAGGTTTCTATTTTTTAGTGAATTTTGGTCTGAAGTTGTAAAATACTTAAATAAATACGAAATAGATTTTTTTTTTGAAATTTTCAATAACGAGCCCAAATCTTCGTAGGTTCATAGATCTCATCCAAAACCTTCTACAACCTAGCTCTAATACCACTTGAAGGATATGGGAAGATCTCAAGTGCATTACGGAAGTGTGAGGATCACATCAAATGCGATAAGGAGCGACTAGTCGCACTAGTTGCTCCGGACAACGGAATTTGTAGATTTTAAATTAATGAAACCACATGATCCAAGAACATTTCTTGGATCGTTTCATCTATACCATAATAGGTATTAAGGTTACCTCTTGAACTTGTGATAAAGTCTCTAAACCAAGAGACCTCCTGTCTAAAGTCTGATCCAACGGAGGAGACGCTTGCGAGCACGTTGATGAGACACGTCCCTCTCATAATCCATGTTGATGATCCAAGTGGCGAATCTCCTGATCTCGTCACACGAGATCCGACGTCTTCTTCATGAGCGAAGCGTACCGAAGGAGACAGAGATCCACGGACAAATACTCCAGCAACATAATGACGATACTGCGACGATAACGACTCTCACAAGGAATCCATGGTGGATGGCCATTATGAGAGAGAGAGAGAGAGAGATGCTTGACGTTGATGAATCCTTGTTCATCACTCTTTATTCTTTTATTTTAGCAAATTATCTTGGCAAAGCATCATTTTAATAGGTGTAAATACAATAACTTAGCTTTAGGCATGCATGTGTTAGTATTATATAATTAGCATGTATTTATGCAAAAATGAAGAATAAAAAAGGAAGGAGGTATTTAGAATAAATATAGAGTGACCCAAATCCCAAGAGAGGTCCAAACATTGGCCTGATCATCAAATAAATAAGTAGAAAGAGATAGGGCTGACTCTATGTTGTACATATCATATGTGTAATTAAATAAATATTTTTTTCCAAAGTAAATTATATTTTTATCCCTCTTGTATATATTCCTAAAAATAAAATAAAAATAAAAATAAAAAAGAAATAAAATTCTCTGTTTCTTGTACATAATATGTGTATATATCTTCCTTCTTTATTTACTCTATACCTGTAAATAAATAATAAAAATAAAAATAGTAATTATTTTTGTACTCCAAAACTATGTTGAAAATAAATAAAATATAAAATTAGGGAATTTTGTAAAAATAACAAAATAAAAATAATTGTACAAAATGCATAGGTATATTATACATGTACATAATAAATTATACAGTATATAGATTAATTTATTTTCAAAAAACTAAATAAAAATCACAGAAAAATAGTTTGAAATATAACAAACATTTTTCATTTTATACACTTTTGATTTAAAACTATTTACTATTTTTTATTTAATTTGTAAGTATTTTGTTTATTTTATTTTTCTCATTGGTCCACGTCAAGTTGTTGACCTGGGTCAACGTCCTCTTCCTGGGCTTGACCTGACCCAAACCGAGCGAAATGGGGCGGGGGGAGCCAAGTTAGCTTCCCCCAGGGGGCAGCCCCATTTAACCCTAATATATATATATATATATATATATATATATATATATATATATATATATATGGGTAAAATGTGTATGCCCCCTAGGGGGAGCTAACTTAGCTCCCCCCACCCCTTTTTTCACAAAAATTTTTTATTTTTTTTTGAAATTTAAAATCGTGTAAATTCATTATTAAATCCCTATATTATGTCATTCAAATTTCATGCGAAACAGAGACTCCTACGACCTCCATCCAAACGGGGTCATTGTAAAAATCCTGTTACCGTTAAAAAAATGACTGTCTGAATGGAGGCCGTAGGAGTCTCTGTTTCACACCAAATTTTAATGACACAATATAGGGATATAGTGATGAATATTCATGGAAGAAATTTTCAAAAAAAATATGGAGAAAATGGGGCGGGGTAGCTAAGTTAGCTACCCCTGGGGGCAGCCCCATTTTACCCTATATATTTATATATATGAGGTAAATGGGGCTGCCCTCAGGGAGTAGCCAACTTGGCTACTCCCACCCCTATTTTTCCCTCATTTTTTATTTTTTTGGAAAATAAAAATTTGTATATTCATCATTATATCCCTATCACATTCTATTAAAATTTCGTCAGAAACAGAGACTCCTACGGCCTCCATCCAAACATGGTCGATTTAAAAATCCTGCGACCGTTAAAAAAATGACGTCTGGATGGAGGGTTTAGGAGTCTCTGTTTCTGACGAAATTTTAACAGAATGTGAGAGGGATATAATGATGAATATACAAATTTTATTTTCCAAAAAATAAAAAAACGAGGGAAAAATAGGGTGGGAGTAGCCAAGTTGGCTACTCCCTGGGGCAGCCCCATTTTACCCTATATATATATGTGTATATATATATATATATTAGTTACTATATTATTTACATATATATATATATATATATATATATATGACGATATATCCGTTGCTATTATTTTGTACATGAAATTAAGGACGAGTAACATATTAGTTACTATATTATTAGCGACGATCTATAACACCGCTTATTTGTTGTTATTTTTTTAAAGTTTTAACTAATTGACGATAGTGATCATCCAAGATTGTGGTTAGATTTAACTATTGTTTGAATGGAGTTATCCTATTAGATCCTAAGTCATAATCATAAAGCGTGAGGATTTAAATAAGAAAAAAGAAAGTACAATATAGGATGTTTGACAAGAACAAAGGTCTACATGTTGTAGAATTTGATGTAATGTCATGACAACTATTTTTCTATCATTCCATCATTGTATGTATATTCCCTTTTAGCTATCAAACTATATGAGTTGGAGCACAGGCTCTTCTTATTTTAATGAAAGGAATTTTGACGTGGATGCCCATAAACATCTAATTTTTCAGAAAATATCCATGAATTTCATATATAACTACGTGCAAACAAGTCCTATTAATTAACTTTGACTATTTTACATGCATGCACCTTAATTAATCTGACGTCAATGATAGAACCCGATTAATTCTAGTCCTTTTTGAACTTTCCCATTTCCTACAACTCCCTTGAGGCTTAAGTTTATTTTGTTTACGTAGGATATGATTTTTAATTAAATATTTCTTTGTAGGGAATATAAATTAGATACAAATGTGTATACCTTCTTTAAAATTAGTTTTTTTAACCATTACTTGGCATGTGGCATCATGGCAGGGCAATAGATACAAGTTTTGATTTTCATGAGAGGGTGTTTTGTTCAAGTCCACTTCCAATCATTTTTTGTTGGGTGTGTGTTTTAAAATGAGAATTTTATAAATATGTCGAGAATTCTTGTGATGTCAAGCATATATCTTATAATAAAAAAATTATGCATGTGTCCCTCTAAACGCATGTTGTATACACTTATGGACAAAATGCTCTATTATATATAATGTAATTAAAAACATGTTATATTATAAATATAACGTAAATAATAAAGTATATGTATACCATCTTTAAAGCTGGGGTTTTCACTCACTGCTTGGCCTTGGTGTCTCCTCTTTGCTTGGTTGTTTCACCATTCTTGCTTCTCCCATTACATGTGGCATCATGGGAGGCCTTGGCATCTCCCTCTTCGCTTGACCATTTCACCATTCCTGCTTCACCCATTTTTATTGCCCATCTCCTGGCCGTAACTTCCTCATGTTCTGCCACATGGTGAGCATTATTTCCTTCTTTGTCAGATGTTTCTTTCCCCATTCGGTGAAGCATCTTCGCACACGAGCATCAACCACTAGAGGATCGTGCTCTAACAACTCCCTCCGCTCGACATCGGACCACCAAGCATCCTTCACCCCAGACCTTGAACCACCATCGAATCCTATTTCCACTATTGAGATCCGACCATCTTTGATGAAGATCAAACACCAATCGGAGCTAGAGTAAGAGGTACAACAGAATTGGTGTCCTCCATGAGGTAGCAGTGCAACCATTGCGATAACAACCTTCATGCTTTCTGTGTGTCAAACCCTTTAGCTGAGTTCTCCCCCTTCACCCCGAACACACCCTCAAGCTTATATCGGAATCCATTGGAGATCGAGTTCATTGTAGCTCTTGGGATTCTAAACCACTGCCAGGATGATCGTGCTTTTACCCATCACCTAGAATGAAGATCCATGGAGTATGATCACTACAAACTGGACGGCCTTTGGGGACGCTTATTGGGGACGGTCATAGCGCAACCGTCCCCTATACCAGTATCGAGGACGGTTACTAGCTGACCGTCCCTTCTCTATTGTAATAGTGACGGTCATTATCGATTGTCGCCATTAATATGACCTTTAGGGACGGTTATATAACCGTCCCTTACCAGGCTAGCCCCAGCTTGGTTTTTGTCTACCCGAGTACTTTAGGGGACGGTTACAACTATCCTCGTTACTCCACTGTGGTCGTCGCTTATACGAAACTATAGGGGACGGTTGTAACCGTCCCCGATAGTTGGTTAGAGGGACGGTTGCATAACCATCGCCTCAACACTTGTAATCGGCGTGAACTCCAAATATCTGCAACCAAAGGGGACGGTCCACTTATAACCGTCCCCGATCATTCTTATAGGCGACGGTTGGACGACCGTCTCCGATGGTCATATAACCCCTCTGGCGAATCCATTCCTCATTCTCCACTCGATCAGCCCCTCTCGACCTCTCGACCTCTCCCCCTCCTCCTCAACTCGCGCACGGTCGCCGCCCTACCCTCCGCCCGGTCGCCCTTCTCCACCGCCCCCTCGCTCTCTCGCCCTCCTCCTCCGCTCGCTCGTCATCTCCGCCCCCTCGCTCTCCCTCCTCAACCGTCGCCCGGCCGCCGTCGGTTGCCCTCCGCCCGCCGTCTTCCCAAGCAATCGCCCACCTCCCTCCGCCTTGATTTCAGTCCTTACAGTCATCCATTACTTGGTTGTAAGTTTTTTAATTATTTTTAATATATTAATCTTGCTTATGATTACATATTTTTTTAATATATGTTTTAGTAATGTAGAATTTTAATTGATTAATAGTTTAGTTAATGATGACACGAAATCCGACCGCGGTCGAGATGGGATAAAATAATATCACAATGTTGTCGTTGTTCTCAACCATGCGATTCGGTCAACGAGAAAAAATTGTATTTTAAACCACTCAATAAAAGATCAATCAATAAAAACAATGTAAGCGGCTTTCGCTATTCTTTTTACCTGGTATAGCGACCAGGATCGAACACAAGGAGCACGATTTAAAAACTAAGTAGTCAAATTTCAGAGTTATTTTTTAGTGGTTTTTGACTTTTATATTTTTTTGTATTTTTCGAATAAGCACAAATGAATAAAAACACACGCACACCCACACTATTTTTGTATTTTTCAGAATAGTCAAAAATGTATAAAAAAGTCTAAAGAAAATATTTTGTGTTTTATATATTTTGAAATATTTTTGATAATTTTTTCGAAAATTTTTGATATTTTTGTGATTTTCTAAAAATAAAACAGTAGAAAATAAAGAGATTATTCACAGTCAGGAGTATTTTTCAATTTAAAAATCGTTTAAAGCTCAAAACTCCTGACAATTATTTTTAAGAGACACTACAAAACAATATCTACAAAAAAGACCAAGATCACTATTTTTAGATTTTTCTTTTATTTTCTACAATTTTTTTAAGATTTTTCGTATTTTGCAATTTTTTGCAGTTTTATAAATGTAAAATGCACAAAAATTAGTCAGAAATTAGAACATTCAAAATACACCTATACTAATTTTTTTGGAATTTTAATCAATATTTCAAATTTTTATGAATCTTCAAAGTCTGGACAGACAAAAAGTTACTGTTTTGGAATTTTTAAATATAGCAAATGACAATGAAAAATGATGAAAAATTTATACAATATAAAAAGAGATAGCAGAAGCCCATGTAAATTTTCTCCAAATTTTTAAAGCAATGCAAGCATTTATTTGAGCACAAAAGGGCATACAAGTTCAATGTCTGAAACAGAGGGACTGAAATGTAATTTTTAAAAAGATCTGGACTGAAATATAACAATAAATAAGATAGAGATGAATGTTGCAGTTTACCCACAGAACATGTGCGTTGCATGTGACTTCCTAGAGGCAGGAGCCTCTTTCCAATTTTTGGATATCTTCAGAGATGATCTTGCAAGTTTCCCAAATTTTTGTTTTTAAAATCAAACCCAGTAGGGTTTCTTCACATCTTTCGTTCACAAAGCAAAGGGGGTAGAAGGAACGGCCGCCGCCCACCTCTCTTTCTCCTTCACGCGTGGGGCGCGCCCGGAGGGGCGGTGCGTACGTCGACGGCGGGCGGAATGATGGGAGCTCGCGCCGGTGGCGGAGGAGGATCTGGTGGCGCGGTGGCGTAGGAGGGAGGCCGACGGAGCGGCGCGGCGGTGCACGCGGAGGCGCGCCGCGCTGGGACGCGGTGGACGGCGGGCGACTGGGGCTGGTCGGCTGAGCGACCCGCGCCGCTGCGTGCGGAGGTTAGCGGAGGGGCGCAGCCGGATCGCTGGACGGAGGAGGGTGCCGCTCAGGAGGAGGGAGCGGTGCCACTGCGGGGGCGCCGCTCGCGCGCGGGAGGCGCGTGAGGAGGACGACGCTGCCGCCTGGGGTGTTGGTTGGCGCCTTCACGCGAAGGCGGACGGAGGTGGCGATCGGCGGAGGAGCACGGGACCGGAGTGAGCAGCGCTTCCGCGCGGGCGAAGGGAGAGGCCACCGGGCAGCCGGCTCGCGGACGGTGGTGTGTTGGCACGGGTCTGAGATCGCTGCGTACGGCCGGGCGGTCGCTGGCGGCGGCTTAAGCAGATTCCCTTTTTTTGTTTTTATTATTTTTTTATTTATTTTGCTGCAGGAAAATGTTAAGAAAAATGTTTTTATTATTTTTTTTATTACTGTAAACACAGATCTGTACTAAGAAAGGAAGAAAAAAATTTTTATTATTTTTTTATATATTTTCCTGCAAAACAAAAACGTTAGATACAAAATCAAATTTTTTTATTTTCTTTTTATTATACCTGCAAAACAAATGTTAGAGAGAACAAAAAAATTTATTTATTTTTTTTATTGTATCTTGTAAAAACAAGGATTAGAAAATAAGATATATATTTTTTAAATTTATTTATAAACAGAATGAAGTTGGTGAATGGGCGGATCTTATGATACGATGGAATAGATCTGTAGCTCCGGTCACCGTGCGTGACCGGAGGTGATAGGTCGCGTGAGGTATAATGTGGAAATGAGAAGAACACGAAATGAGGTGGAAATTTCGGTGTCGGATGCGGAGTAAAGTGTGATGGAATTTGTGATCTAAATTCTAAAGATTAACCATGTCTAAGCTAAAATCTAAGCCTACGATTTTACCTAAGAAAATGACAAGAAGTAAAAATGGATCTCACCTTGGGGTTCGGACACGCCATGATGGCCTCGACGAAACTAAAATCGCTGTCACCCGACCGGATCGGAGGCTAGGACCCTCTTCCAACAAGAAACCTCTCGGAAAACGGGCTCCTCTCCATCAAAGATCGATCAAGAGGAAAGGAGGGAGGAGGAGCCCATTAAAAAGAGACAAAAATCAAAATTGGAAAATATTCACATATAAGGAAAGTGTTTATTGGGTGAATTAATAAAATAATTAAATTAATAAATTAATTAAATAATTAATTACGAAATTCAGAATAAATAAATTAAATAAATTAATAAATTTAATTGAAAATCAATTAGCCACCTTAATGGTGGCCATATTTGGTGTGGAACAAAATCATATATACAAGGCAAGTTATTAAACTAAATAAATCAAATAAATCCACTAAATTAAATAATTACATATGAATTTAGTAATTAAATAAATTAAATTAATTAACGTGAGATGATTAATTTTTTGGTGATTTTTATTTAAGGAAGTTAAATGTATACATATATTATACACATATAATACAATATACATAGGTACAAATAAGGAAATATTTTTATAAAAGATTTTTTAAATTTTTATTTTTTTGTTTTTTTATTTTTTTAAAGGAATCAATACTTACAAATATATACATTATAAAAATAAGTATGAATAAAATATATACAACAAGTATGTGGGAAAACTGCACAAAACACCCCAGAAAACCGATTTTTTAACCGTAACTTCAAAAAATATGAAATCACAGCCATTTGAAAGATAATTTAATTTAGAGTATGATGGAAATGATTTAGATTTGATTTGAGCTTGTACGGAGCCGGAATTGATGGTTCAATATTTCTTTGTGGCTTTATCCAGGTGTGATTATTTGCACTATGTACATTATTTTATTTTACACTTATTTTTTATTATTTACAACATATTTTTATTTACAAATTTTACTTACAAAAATAATTATTTTGAAGTCAAATTATGTACAAATAAAATAACACAAGTTTTATACAAATATACAAGGGATTTATGTACAAATTATTTTTGGGTGTTCTAACAGAAGACCTTATCTCCCCCTACTTTATTCCTGGTCGATCAGGTCAAGTCTTGACCTTCTCTCGGGGTTAGGGTTAGTCCGCATTTATTGCATAAATACATCATTTATTTTTCTTTTCTTTTTTTCTTTTCTTCTTTATTCTTTTATTTATGTACAAAAAGTGTTAAAAAATGCAATTTTAACAAATGCATGCAAAATGGTAAAATTATGAAATTAATGGGTATTTACAGGTGTTTGACTAAGAAAATGAAGCTAAAATAAAAGAATAAAGGCGATGAATCGTGGATTCATCATTCCCCTATACTTTACCTTTGCTAGTCCCTTAGCAAACACTTATTTGGAAAATAAGTGAAAACAAAAATAAAGAAAAGAAAAAGGAAAGAAGTTGGAACAATGTTGACTTTTAAACTTATCTTCATAAAAATGTAGTCTGGAGCTCTGTCGGACCTTTGGATTATTAGTGTGTCGGAACCTTAATGGGATATGGATTTAAAACCTAACAGACTCTAAGTTCCACAAGACTCCTATTCAGGTCTCCTCAATAGTCAGATCAGAACAAGTCTACATACACAAATTCTTGTGACTATGAAATCTTACTTTTACGATGTAAGTGAATATAGCTCCTCATCTCAGAAGTAACAAAGAAACAACCTCTCTCAACAAGGTAACTCTAATCCCCCGATCTAGCAACTCTTTCCTCGAGGAGAGGGGATATTCCCTTCTAAGTTCAAGTACAACCAGCTCAAGAAGAGGGGATGGAGAAGAGAATGGACGGTAACCAGTGTAGTTACCTATCCTTGGATGCATGACCAGTGTAGCCATGTCACCCGCTGCAAGCTCACAAATATTTGACTTTGGAGCTCTTATTCTCTTTTTTTTCACTTGTATATACACTCCGGCAGGCATTTTACTTTTCAATCAGGCCTGTCCACTTTTGGAGATTTTGCATTTTTTTCCTTTTTTTCTTTTCTTTTTTTTTTTTGAAAATATATACAAGGTGCGGCATGTACATAAGGAGTTTTTCCTCTTGAGCCAGTAGACTATCCCTCTTTTGAAGCATTATTGCAATCCCACAGCTCCTTTCTTTAGACCTCATCATCACCAAACCAGGTTGAGACGCACTTCCCTCCCTAGAGGAGGACGAGAGGTTCCGCCTAGATGTACTACCCTCGTATGCTACCCCAAGCCAAAAGAAACTGCCCCCTCACTACCTCCTCCATGAAGAGCTACGTGTAGAGTGCATTGTCCAAGGTAAGCCACGGTCTGAAAGAATCATGTGTGTGTTGTTAAATATTCTACTTAGACTCATCAAGATGACATGTGAACATAGTCGTGTGGACCCAAAGAATTAAGTCACTAGGACCTGAAAAGTCTTAACTCCACATCTTATAAGGTTCCTCTGAAATTAAGTGGATTAAGGTCCAACTAAGCTCCATTCTTCAAATTTATTCAGACTTAGTTTAATTATCAAGACTATCCTGAAAATGCACATGTCAATGCAAGAAAATATGTACAATGCGAAGAAAAAATAAAAATCTTTTGTGAAACAATTTTCAAAATTTTGAAATTTTTATGCATTTTTGAAAAATGATGCACATGCAAAAGTTTTTTTTCAATGTAAATAGTTAGAAATATATACAAGTACATACAAAGTTTTTTTTAAAGATAAGGGTTGGGGATTATATACACATATTTACAAGGAAGTGAGTCAGTTATTTACAAGAGTCATGAGAAAGAACTTATATCTTGAGTAATTTATACAAGTATATACATAGTTGGTTTTTTTAATTTTAATTTTTACTCTCTTTTTTTTGTGATGCATATGTTCCTCGAATTTATTTGAAAATAATTTTACAAATAATTTTCAAAACTATAGTCCAAAATAAATTTTCACACAATTTTACAATCATTTACAATCATTTGAAAAAAATTCGCAAACATTTTCCAAACAGTATATAGAGATTTTAAAATAATTTTTTCAACCATTTTCCAAACATTTGCAAATAGTTTTACAACATCTTTTTTTTCACACAAAGAGAAAAATTTTTACAAGGCACAAACATTTTACAAAGGTTGAAAATATTTTTCAAACATTTTTCAAATGGTTTTCATAAGATTTTTCAAATAGATTTTCAAACTACTTTCAAAATATTTTTCAAAATATTTTAACCTGACTTATTAGTCAGTATGTACAAGAAAAAATTTTGTGGAACTTTCTGCATCTCTTTATTTCTTTCTTTTTTTTGTTACCAGTATTTACACAGTTTTTTAGCCATATTAAAAATATGAAAGTACGAGTTATGTCTAAAGTATATATATACAATATATACGACTGATGAACCTCAGTTTCATCATCTTTATTTCCTATAATTAACCCCCTTGCTTAAAAGTTTTGTCAATAAAACCCAGTTAAAGTGTTGTAATTAACAGAGTCCTAAATAAATTAAAAATCACAAAAAAATGACAAAACAAAAATTCGTGGTATTTTTAGACTTAAAAATACCCTCAAAAATATTTCGGGTCTTCGTTTGATTTCTTTTCCAGTTTTAATCAACATGAAACTTGTAGATCTCGTCAAGATCTACAACTTTCATGTTTTGAGTTTTGTCAAATTCGGCCCATATATGCCTCAAAAATAAAAAATACCTTCTGAATAATCTGATTGGGCCACGTGGCCCTCTCTGGGTGCGCCACGTGGCCCGGCTCCCTTTGTCCCATCCGCCCTCGCTCTGAGCCGTTGGATCTTCTCCTGATCTAACGGCCCAGGTCTCTCCACGTACCCGCCTTCTCCTCGATCGTTTGATCATCTCCCGCTCATCATCATCACCCTCCGTTCGTGCTTTAACCGCATGACGCCACGTGGCACCTTGGGCGCCCTTCGATCACGCCCGTGATGTTTTGATCTCATCCAAACCGCCCGATGGCGCTTCGCCCTCAATCCGACACGTGGCATTCCATCGGCCATCGATCGCTCCGTCCCCCGATCTCATCATAGCCGTCTCTTCGCGCTTAGCCCACCACCGTTGGATCTCCCGATCCAACGACCATGCATCGTCGTCTACCTCCGATAGCCCTTCTCTCTCCCACGATCCAGCGCACACACACCTCTCCCCCTTTCCTTTTTCACCGCTACTCCAGTGGACCTCTTCCCTCGATAACTACCGCTGGGTCTTCCCCATTCCTCCACCTCCTCCGCGCATCACTCCACTACCCACGACTCCCTTCCAGTCGCCCCACAGCTGCCCTCAAACCCACGTCGCCCACCACCACTTCCGCCGAGCTTCCCCTTCAAATACACCGGTCCCACGCCCAATCGCCGGCATCCACCTTTACGTGGGGCTCGGCCCAGCCTCCGCCACCTCCCAGTGACAGGGGGAGGTGGCCGGATCGAGCGATGACGACCGTCGTCCCCGGTGTGATCCATCGCCGACCATGGCGGGTGTCGCGGCGCCTCCTGGCGACCGCTCGAGCTGCGTCGAGTAGCTGACGACGTCCAGCGACGACCAGAGCTCAATCTCGAGCTCGCGCACAAGCTTCTCGCTCCGCCAATCTCCGGTAAGTCTTCTTCCTCTTCTCTCGCATTTTCTCTTAATTTCCTTCGATTTTTCTAGGTCACTCCGTTCGATTTAGATCTCCATTAACCATCTCAAGGACTCCACATTGCAACCCCCTTTCCCGCGCCACCTTCCGACCACGATCTTCTTCCTCCAGCTTCCCAGACCATGACCGACCCATCTCCTCCGCCCTCGCGGCGGAGGAGCATCAGAGCTCTCCCATTCTTCGCCCACCGAGCTCACGTCTCATTCACGCACACACTCCCTTGTGTTTCAGATGTATCTACTAACAGTGCAGGTCTTCGAGCAATTCATTGATCGGGAGCCTCGCCGGAGCAATTCGGCTGAGCACCACTGTCACTATCGCAGCTCCGGTAGCATGGGCCAATACGTCAGCGTCTTTCTCCGAGCTCCACACTTCATCGGCGATCTTTCCGTTAGCCAGAGGAGGTCCACAGTGGCCGAGGGCGAGCGGCGGAGTGATGACACGAAAATCCCGAGCGACTAAGGTAAAGGTACAGAACAGGTCGTTGCGACCTCGGTCACTCAGATGTGTCAATCAAGAAAAATGAACCACTCGAAAATATGTCAAATCAATAAAATCACAAAGAAGCGGTCCTGCTATGAGATTTACCTGGTATAGCACCCAGGGTCGAACTCAAGGAGAACGGATTGGCCGAAGGCCTACGAAGTAGTCAAAAATGAATAAAATAAAAGACAAAATATTTTTTTGTGGTTTTTAATGATTTTTATAATTTTTTTTGGGATTTTTAATATGTGAAGAAAATAAGAAAAGCAAAAACAAGCAAACTTTGACAAATTATTTAATGCATCAAAATCAAGCAAAAATTCAAACAAAAATATTTTTGTGTTTTTTATGTTTTTTTAATGTTTTTTGGTGAATTTTTGGAATTTTTATGATGTGTATTTTATTTTCTAAAAATCAAACAGTAGCAAAAATGCGAGGTACTGTCCAGCCAGGCCCAAAATCCCTAGATAAAATATCTAAGGACCTTAAAAGGGCCTTGAGGTATTTTTCCTGTAAACTAGGTAAAACAAGGAAAATTTGAGTACCAAAATTATTGTTTTTGGGTTTTTAGGCTATTCAATAGAATTTTAGGGGTTTTTAGGTGTTTTTAAGTTTTTATGGTTTTTAAACAGTGAAAAATAGCCAAAATTGGCTAGAAAATCAAGGAACACAAAATAAACAGTACCTAATTTTTATAGAATTTTTGGGGGGGTTTATATTTTTTGGGTTTTTTAACTCTAGACAGTAGCAAAAATGTATGTTTTTGAATTTTTAAAAATAGCAAATAAACTCAGAAATGTCCTCAAAAATTCTCAAAAATCCTACACCATGGCAGGAGCCATGTATCAAATTTTCATCGAATTTGGAGGTGATTTGATATTTTATTCAAAAATGACAAGAGGGCACTGTGCACAGGGACCAAAGTGCAAATACCCAAAGTTCTGGAGGTCCAGGTGCAATTAACCCAAGAAGTCACGCGCCAAGCACGTGCCTGGGGCACTCAGGGACCTATATGTAAAGAAAACAAGTCCCGAGGACCTATTGGTAACTCGTACCAAAAGTCCAGGGGGCTATGTCGCAAATTACCCACAAATAAACGCACATGCGAAATTAAACCATTCACAGGGGCATCAATGCAAATATCAAAAAGATTTCATTCATTTCATAACAACCAGAACTACCAGGGTAAAGGATGCAAATACAGCAACAAAACACGTGACGAAGCACGTGGCTCACAATAGGCAGGGGTATAAATGCAAGCAAACTTAAGCTCAGGGTCCACTATGCAATTTAACCTAAACTAAACAACGTATTTAAATATTTACAGGACTGATATGAAATAACGCAAAGATAAGGGCCTAAGGGTAATTTACCATTTATTAAGTCGAGCCGACGGATGGGCGCCACGTGGGTAGATGGACGGCTGGGATGGGTGGCGCTCCAACGCTGAGGTCCTCGCAGCGATCGGACGGTCGAGGACACGCCACGTGGGGGGATCGAACGGGTGAGGCTCTCGGTGGCTAAACCTCGTGCAACGGACGGTCCAGATCGCCTCTCCAAGATCTGACGGTGGCTGGATCTCCTCAAGTGAACGGTCAGGATGAGAACTGGAGGTCGAGGACGATCGGACGGTCTGGGGAGATGCTGGAAGAACAGTTGGCCGGCGAGTTTCGCCGGCCTCGTGCGTGCGCTGGGATCCTCCCCTGCTGCCTCTGGAGATCGGAGAAGCTCCGCGATGATGCTCCGCAGTGATGGTGGGTTCTGATGACCCAGCCGAGCCTGGAGGGCTCCGGCGAGGTCGGCGGAGGTGAAGCTCCTGGCCCGAATGATCCAAGCCCTCAGATGGGCTGGGAAGCACCTGCAAAGTAAACCAGGAGACTCGCGGGTCGAGGGAAAAGTGCCTCGACCCCGGTTAGGCAGGTGAAGGTGGCCGGTGGTGCGATATGGGCGAGCTCCGGCGAGGGGGTAGACGGAGGAGCTCGAACCCCAGCTCCTGTGCGAGCTGGGTTGGATGGGGGTATGGAGAAGGTGCGCGGGAGGAAGGCGGAGGTGACGATGGATTCCGATGATCGAATGGAGGTGTGAGGTGGTCGGAATCGACGAAACACAGTGACGGCGAGATTTGGGGGTAAATGGAAATTAATCGGAAAGGTAGAGCTAAGGGACTACCTGGGTGGTCGAGGAGACTGTGCTGGAGCTGGGGAAGCTCCCGGTCGTAGCCTCAAGGGTCGTCTCGGCCCGAGGCTCGGAGCTCGCTCAGGCGGCGGAGCTGCGGCGGAGTCTTCGCCGGATCGATGGTTTTCGCCTCCTCTCCTCGCTGCAACAGGTCGAGGCGCGAGCTGTCACCTCTCTCTCTCTCTCTCTCTGGAGCTCACTAGAGAATGAAGCAAATGGCCAAAGATGCCGATTGAAAGCGGCGGAGCTCGGAATATATACCATGGAGGGTCCGGGAAAGAGGCGTGCGGGTAGGGCAATCTGGAGCGCGGATCCCGAGGCTAAGGCTCCGGCGAGGGTGACGGATATGTCGTGCATGGATCTGACCCGGGGTTTAGGTGAGACTCAATCGGGTTTAGGTGCTAAAAATTAGGGAACTCGGGTCGGGCGCCCAAATCCGCGAGAAGTGGTCCTGGGGGGGCCAGTTGACCGGGCGGTCAACATCCCCAGGACCCAATGAAATCAGGCCACGTGGCTGGATCTTGAGGTGACAAATTGAGGTAGCTAGGGGCCGATTCTGCAAAAACTCTCAACATGAATATTTTTCTTTATTTTTTCTATTTTTGGTGATTTTTAATTAATTTTTGGAAATAAAAATAAGGTATTTACCTTGTATAGCTATATATAGGTATATATACAATATGTAGGCTTTTGATTTTTGATTTTTAATTATTATTTTTATACAATTTTATTCCTATTTTATATTTTATTTATTTACATTATGAAATAAGGAATAAAAGGGTGTTTTTATTTTATTTTTATTATTTATATACATTGGTAAAATAAATAGATATGTACATCTCTATACATAGTATATGTACAATGTATTTTTATATTTTTAATTTTGTAATTTTTATTGGATTTTTGTTTTGATTCTTCTTATTTTATTTATTTACAACACATAACATAGAATATTTACAAAAAGTTTTGAAAATAACTTTATTTATTTATAAGGTTAAGTCAATGTAGGAGCATGGTCTATGTACATGGTGAAAGGGTATTTTTGATCTTTTTGATTTTTAACTTTTTCTTTTGTTTTTATCTTTTATAAATATGTAAAAATATTTACAAGCATATTTTTGGTTGAGGAAAATATAGTTTTATGTATTTATACAAATATTTACACATGAGCTCCTATCTCCTCTACTTTGGCTTTTATGCGGTCAGGCCCATGCTGAGCCCTCCCTTGGTTAGGATGCTCAATATTTATTCTAAATATTTCCCTCTTTTTCTTTTTACATCTTATTCTTTTATTTTTGCACAAAACATGCTAATTATAGGTTTTTACACAATGCATGCTTTTGGTAATTATTTGTATTTACATATATCTACATGCATTTGCAAAGGTTTTTGTAGCTAAAATATCAGAATAAAGAGTGATGAATGGGTATTCATCACCCCCTATACTTAACTTTGCTAGTCCCTTAGCAAACACTTATTTGAAAAAGAAGTGAAAAAGAAAGAAAAAGAAAAAGAAAAAGAGGATGTACATGGATCAAGGGTTGATTATTAAACTTGCCTTCATTAAATTGGGATATGGAGCTCGATCAGATCTTTGGATTATTAATGTGTCGGAACCTTATTTGGACTTAAGCTTTAAAACCCAACAGCCTCTAAGTTCCACCAATCTATGGGCAAGTCTCCTCAATAAACCAGATCAGAACAAGTCTACATACACAAACTCTAATGACCATGAATCTTTCCATGCAGTGTAAGTGATATGTGGCTCCCCACCTCAGAAGTAACAAAGAAACAACCTCCCTCAACCTGGTAACTCTAATGCCTCGGTCTAGCAACTCTTTCCTCGAGAAGCGGATATTCCCTTCTAAGTTCAAGTGCAACCGGCTCAAGAAGAGGGGGAAGAAGTATAGACTTTTGGAAGCTTAGCCAGTGTAGCTAAGTCTCCCGCTGCAAGCTTCATGAGATGTAACATGGATACCATAAGCTTTGCTTTATTTGACTATATACACTCCGGTGGGGTTATTAAATTTTCAATCCGACCCACCACTTTTTTGGAGTTCTTTTTGCATTTTGCATTTTTTTCAAGGACTTCTATACAACATATCTACATGGTGCAGCATATTTACAAGAAATTTTCCTCTTGAGCCAGTAGACTATCCCTCTTTGAAGCTTTATTGCAACACACAGCTTCTGTCTTTAGCCCTTCATCACCACTAGACCAAGTTGAGACGCACTTCCTTCACTAGAAGAAGAAGAGAGGTTCCGCCTAGAAGTACTACCCTCATATGCTACCCCAAGCCAAAGAAACTGCCTCCTCACCACCTCATCCGTGGAGAGCCATGTGTAAAGTGCAGGTGCAAGTCAAGCCATTCTCTAAGAGTCATGCGTGTGTTGTTAAGTGCTCTACTTAGGCTCATCAAGATGACATATGCTCATAGCCTAGTGGACTCAAAGAATTAAGTCCTTATGGACCCTGAAAAAGCCTTAACCCTAAGTCCTATAAGGTTCCTCTTAGAGTTAAGTGGATTAAGATCTTATTCAAGCTCCATTTCTCAATTTAATTCCAGGCTTGGTTTAAATGTCAACTCTCATCCAGGGAAAACTATATACATATATGTACACAAGATGTTATTTACAAATATTTTACAATCATGCAAAATTTTGAAAAATGTTTTGAAATCATGGATGAATGATGCATGAGGTGCAAGTTTTGCAAAAAGATATTTACAAACATTTACACAAGATTTTTGCAAACTTTTGATTTTCAAAACATTTTGGAAAAATTTTGTACTATATACATAATTTTGATACAAAAAATAATTACACAAACTTTATACAAAAAGATTTTTGAAATCATTTTTACAAAAATACTTTGTACACTAGCTATGTATGTGCAAATAAAAGAAGTTTATGTACATGAAAAAATTTAATTTTTGTGATTTTTAGCCATTTTATTTATTAACACACTCACACAAAGTACGAGTTATGGCTAAAGTATATATGAAATATATACACACCCCCTCCCCTATACTTAGCTCGAACGATGTCCTCAGAGTGATCAAGAGCGATGAAGAAGACATAACTCGTGCTTAGTAAAAGGGAAGTGAAAAGGAATGGCTAAGTACAGAAACGAATAAATGAATAGACTGAGAGGGACTCGGTGGTTTCCCCCTATACTTAGGATTAACTAATCCTAAGTATAGCAAGCTGTACATGAAGGAAATCCGAGTGAAGAGGATACAGAGTCTGCCCCCCCCCCCCCTATACTTAGGGTAAAATACCCCTAAGTATAGGCAGCAAAACAGGGGCAGAAAGACACGAAGAAAATCACGAATATATACAAGAAGGAGGACATCACTCCCCCTATACTTAAGGTGAAGAACCTTAAGTATAGGCAACAAAACAGAAGTGATGAAACAGACGAATGAACAACCCGGTGTTTCCACCCCCTATACTTAGGATGAGCAATATCCTAAGTATAGCAAAGATAATCCTAAGCGAGACCTGGGGTGAAAACAAGAACGGAAGAAAGAAAGATCAAACAAGACGAAAGACGTATATACAAAAGAGTACAATGTTGAGGTGCCTCTCAACAAGCGCTAGGTTTTACGCCCCTAGCTGGGCGCAAAGGCTAGGACAACGCAGTATCAAGGTTCAGGACGGCATCGGTAAGTCGAATGCCATACTGTCGTCGCAGTCTCTGTGTGAGAACAATGACGAACTTAACAGTGTAAAGTAAGACACCCAGGTATGCAATCAGGCGGGTGTCTGCTACCAGCCAATGATATGAGCATAAGTAAA